>VWZX01007042.1:150032-835481 GCA_013399015.1 Galbula dea | reverse complement strand
AAGTCAGCCTGAGTAAACAGCTTGATTATTCCTGAGGTGGGCAGTCAAGTTTCATATCGAGAAGACAAAATTCTTTTGTCTTCCTTGCACTCCTGTGACATCTCCATAAAAAGGCATCTTTTTTCCTTTGAAAAACAGGTGTTAAGGTAGTTGCTGAGCACAGAAAAGGAGAGACACGGAATTGTTATGTAGGCTGCTTGTCATTTTTTTTGCTGTTCTCACATCAGCCAGGTGATAGGGTTGGGAATCTAATAATTTTTTTGTTGTTATTTAGAGGTCTTCCTAAAATTAGTTTATGATCTCATGCCAGGTTTGAGGAAATACATCCTCCTCTTGAGATTTTATAGTTTTACCAGTGAACTTGAGATTTGAATGGATAATGTCTGAATTTCCCTCAATGATCTCAGTGAGGCTCAGTGACAAGACAAGGGGCAATGGTTGTAAGCTAAAGCATAAGAGATTCTGTGTGAATACACGTAGAAATTTTTTCCCATTTCAGGTGCTGGAGCACTGGAACAGGCTGCCCAGAGAGCTTGGGGAGTCTCCTTCTCTGGAGATATTCAAAACCCATCTGGATGCGTTTCTGTGTGATCTGGTCTAGGGAATCCTGCTCTGGCAGGGGGGTTGGACTAGATGATCTTTCGATGACCCTTCCACCCCCTGACATTCTGTGATGCTCTTTTTTTCTGAATAATTCTACTTCTTTACAAAATTTGTTTAATGATGTCTGCCAAGTCCCTACCAGCTATGCCTCACGCCTTATAGTTACATTTTTTACTTGGTGGCAGAGCATTCTAGAATGGCAAATTACAGGAATATATTTAATACTATATCATAAATGATGAAAAAAAACCCCATCAAGCAACTTTGGGAGAGGGCTGTGCCTAAGCTTCAACTGATACCAAAGGTTTTGATATTTATACTCCCTATAGTAAGATATATGTTTCACATCCAGCTAGATCTCCATGGTACAGCACTAACAAACATGGAAATAGAAGTGATCAAGTCCCATAGACAGAAAGTCCTTAAATGCACTTAGGAGGTTTGAGTCAAAGGGCATGACCAAAGCTGAGCAGAGTGAAGGGAAAGGCTCATATAGACATCAGATCCATATAGACTGGAACAGGCTTGATGTATTGACAGCTAGAGACATGCTCTGAAACCATCTGAAAATAAATTCAAGGTCTGATGGGACACTCTGGCAAAAGAGATACCATCATTTCATTCTTCTCCATGTCAAGAAATTACGTCTGAGCTGTCAGTGTCAGCTTGTCATTTTGGTGTTTATGTTTCTGGTTCATCTCTTGCCAAATATCTTTCCTTTTGTATGTATGACAATTGATTAGTAATAAAAAAGCAACAGGGTCATAAAAGCAACACAATTTTCATGCATAATATGAAATATACTTGCACATGGCCAAGTCTTATCTTCTTCAAATGATATCCTACACAACAGAAAAAGTGGAGACAAATTAATTTCTGCTGACATGGGGCCTTGTACTTTAACATTCCCTTACACATCCGTGGCATTAGTTTGAAATTTTTAACTTTCCCCCAAGCTCTGATCAGCCTTAAAAGCAGCAGTCACATTCCAGTATCAGTTTGGTGTGATGAATGTTATTTACACTTCAGTTTGCACCTTTTTCTAAGATTTCATAAGAGAATAAATCCACACTTTCAGGGACGGCTGTGCATGAAGAACTCTGGGGCTGTTAAGCAGAAGTGTTAGACACGTATGGGAATGTATTAGTAAGGGTCACACCTTCATCTTACAATTTTTAAGTGACAGTAAGAGCGTTAAAGACAGAAGGATGGCAAAGGGAGACTGACTGCATGTGGGTTTTTTTTCTTCTTTATAACCATGTTTCTTCAAATTGTTAAGCATCACTATCCAACAACCTAGATTGGTCATGCTGTCTAGGTACAGCTAGACAAAAAAAGACAAACTTTGATGAAATAACTCCTTTAAATTAAGTATATGATTTCCAAATGATCCTAATGCTAACAGTTTCAAAACAGAGATTAGTGAAGATAATGTTGTGGGTTCGCCTAGTGAAAATTTATTACAGCAGCAAGCTGAAACTAACAGCACTCTTTTAAAGACGTCATATATGCATGGGGACAGGTGGCAATAGTCCTGAGGAATCTACACTAAAATAGAGCAGTGCATTGTACCACCTTTTAATGCTCTTTCCTTTCCCTTTTTTGACTGTCTTTTCTCACCTCCAAGTGTCAGCAGCTTCCACAGACATCACAAAAGTATAATAGAAAATGTCATTACCATGATGTCTCCAAATTGATTTGCTTACGGATCCTGCAAGCAAAACCAAAATGATGAGTCAGATCTCTGAACTTACTTGAATTGCAGCTGTCACAACACTTAAAGCTGTTCATGACCTTTTTGAATTTGTCTGATCCTCCAGAAAGATGATCTAGAGGAGAAGTGTGTTCAGACTCTGGCCTTATATTCAGTAGTTTTGGACATCTTGGTAATTCTGGAGAACCCACTATCCCAGGCAAGGTCATGCAGTCATATCAGCTTTCCTCTACCAAAGAGTTCCTTCAAGAGAGCTATCAAATTGCCCAGTTAAGCTTGACTTCACCTTTGTAACAGTAAAGCAGTGTAAAATGGCAGCACCTCACAAAGATTCTGACTTCACTGGGTATCAAACTAGTCATTTTTCTTACAGGTTTGGGAATTGCACACAGCTGTGGTCTGTATGCTATGCTTTGGCCAGGTCCCGGGCCAGAGTATAACGCTGTGAAGCCCAGTCCTTTTCTCACTCCATACCAGTGCAGCTTGTGCCTGAAATTATTTGACTCAAAAATCAGTATGGTCCACACTCTGAGTCACAGAAGCAGAAGAGCCATGCTGGCCTGATCTCTGACCAGCACGACCATGCTGGTTTGCCAAGCTGTCTCTGCTGAGAAGCACTGCCACAATTCAGGCTGGGGCAAAGGAGGACAGCATTGGTCCATGTGTTAACTAAGTTACCAAAGGGGTCAAATATATTTTTGAAAACTTTAAAACCTTGAAATTATCTTCACTAGTCAAATAGCCCTCTTCCAATCTTTCTGGCATTTCTACAATATTTCTTCCTTATTTTCATAAAAGAAAAATCAGCTGGGATTTTAGGGATTACAAGAAGCAAAGATATGAAGAAAGCCCAGTGCTGGATGACAGACAATCTTACAGTCCTACCTGGATGCTCACCTTTCTGACCTATAACCTATCAACCCACGGGGTGTCACACAATAGTGGCTGGAGTCTCACAATATTATGGGAAATTTAATGCATGAAGATTTGTATTTGTTTTGCTTCAGGGTATGAGTTTGAAAAGGATATGTTGAACGGCACAGAAATATTTCATAGGTTCACAATGTTTTTGACAAATTCTTTGTTCTAAAAAAGATCTGGAAGAAAGCAAATAGAAAGGATATCTCCAGATGTTTTCAATTTTAAGTGAACATCATGAGTCATTCTGAAATAGCTATCACTGAAATGAAACTGTTTATTTGTGTACCTTATAGTTTGATCAGAAATTGTATTTTATTAATCTCCTAATTAAATGAAGCAAAAAAAAAAAATCAAGATGCAGTCCATATTTAAAGGAAGTAAAATTTGCTTTGCTACTCTCTTGGTCTCTGCTAGGTGTGCAGATCTTAAAACAAATAAACAGAAAAAAATAGATTAACAGGTAGGTAGGTAGGTAGATAGAAAGATAAATTCCATAGTTTAGTAGTGTAATATGAGGGAAAGGCAAAAAAGCAGCAGGCATCTCAGAAGCACTAGCTTGACTTTACACCAGCCCATCCAGTATTGTCACAGTAGCTCAATTTCTGTCTATTCACACAGCATTGCCAATCAAGTAAAAGTTGTCCTAGCAAAGCCAGGGCTGACAAGAGGAGACTATTTTTATCATGAAAGTGAGTTTAACAAAGGGATCGTAGCTAAGGCAGCATGACAGCCCTAGTGCTGACTAATTAATAGAGACATTAAAGGTGATTTTGTAACAGAGACAGAATCACTGCTATGCTGAACCTTCAGTTCAGGTGGATTTTGAAATTCTGTTCTGTTGTCCAACCAGAGAAGGCAACCCAAATATATCACAAATCTGGCCCAAACACACTCTAACATACTCTGGTCTGAGACAGATAATAAAATATTTCCTTGTTTTGTTTGGCTTCAATCTTTGTTTGTCCCAGTGTCAGTCAGAACTCTTATTACTTGTGGCCTTTCCCTCTTTTGTTATTCATAAAAGTGTCTAATAACTGCTGAGATGGGCCACAACAGACTGGATTGAAGCCTTCCAGCTATAGAGGAGAACTGAAACTCTTTCTCTCTAGGCTGACAGGTGACAACATTTGCACAAAAGTGAGAAAGAAACCAAAACCAGAATCAGGATTGATGTTTTCTTCCCAGGTATATTGTGTGATTCCTGTCCAAACTCTGCTCACTCTTGCACCTTAAGGACTTTATGGGTGCCCAGATTTTTTAATACTTGACAAGGATAACTAAGAAGACAATATATCAAGCTCTTCATTAATCTCTTCCCCAAATTTCCCACAGATCTTTCTTAAAAGAAGATCATTTTATAACAAACAATTTTATGATCACAGAGTTCTCCCCACAAATGAACTAGCTTTGCCTGCCAGGCAGCCTCTCCATGCTGTCTTTTTCTTAAAATTTCTACTAAATTTGGTTTAACACGTATGCCTTTAAAAAACATTTTCTTCTGTAGGCCATCCTGTTTCAGGAAGTTCTCAGTTCACCATTGCCAAGCTTCTCTTTTGAAATTTTTATCTCAGAAGATGTTCCCCAGAGAAACTGCAATCCAATCACCACAAATGTAAATTAAATCAGCATCCACAGTGGTTTATGTTTCTCTCCACTCTTTTCTCCCCTTCTGAAATCTAATAGTGAAACTACTGGAATAGCTTTTACACCTTACCTCCCATAACAAAATAGCTGCAATGGTCTGACAGCAGATATAGCCTGCAGGAAGTCACTGTACAACATAGTTGTATACATATTCTGATTCATGGCTTCAGCGGCCTTCCCTCTGCTTAGCCTCTTTCCTTCTTTGTCGTTGTTCTTTATTTTCTATGGTAGGAATAAGGTTGGGAACCCTGTCATCTATGTGAGAACCTGTTTATAGTATGCCACATTAGAAAGTCCTATAGCCTTGTGTGCAGGATTGGAAACACTCATCATATGAGCTGAGATTTTGAACTGGTCAGAAAAGCACTGCTCAGCTGATACCCTGAGAGGTGTGACATCAAATCATAGAATAATAGAATCATAGAATCATTATGGTCAGAAAAGACACTTCAGATCATAAATATTGAATCTTCACTTCAGTTATTTGGATTTGAATATGCAGGGTTTAAAACTTGCAGCAAATCTCCAGTCACCAAACATAGCATGATCTTATTTTTTTATAATTTACAGAACTCTGTTTTATTTACATTGTGTCAAAGTGTATCATGATTACTGTTTCTATAATTATTAACAATAACTAATCTTCAACATTAAAACAACAGCCTGATGACATAAAGAACAGATAAAACCAAAATTCTTCATAGTTGTGAACAACCTTGTAAACCTAAAAAGAAATATAAAATATTGTTTTTTTCTCAAATGCAAATACACACATGCACATACATTGATTTACTTGTGCTCAGCAAGACTAATTTTCTTTCTCAATAGACAGTAGGTACAAATGGTAAGAATCATACAAAATATTTCTCTTGTGTTACAAGAAAACATTTAGCTAACATTAGTATGAGTAGTTGAACATGTGCAGGTATCACTGAGAAATTTATGTTGCTGGTCAGTGTTGGTGTCAAAGCTGATCATTGTTAGTGGATATTGGGTTTTTATGTCTTGCAATACAGCTGGGACATAACAAAAAAGCATTTTATTATATAGGTAATATGAGTTTAAACATATTTCCAGTTTTTCATTCTGCCTTTCTTAAGTTTGAAATTTTCTGAATACCACTGGTCATTAAAAATTTTTTATTGAGCAACTTTACCTAGCCTCAGAAAGGAAAGATTCTTACACAAGAATGTTTAGATAGCTCTGTTTAACTCCTATTAAGTGACTGAAAATTCAGAAAATTTTAGAGGTAGAAAAGGCAAATGAATCAGTACAATCATTATACAATTTCTGGCAATTAGTGCAGGTCAGAGAAAAGTCAAGGACAATTCTGTCAATTGTAAACATAGGCAGGAATAGTAAGAAGCAGTTAAAAAGTGCACTTAAGTGTGCAGCTGTATTCCAATGGATGGCATCATCCAAAGAGTGATAGAGGCACAGATTGGTAACGTAATCTAAGCTATTAGTTCTGGCAGCTACAAAAGAACCGGTGAAGCAGAAAAATCAGTCTCAAGAACTAATCCGTATCTGCACAATAGCAATGTCCTGATAACAAATCAGAAACATGGCAGTTGAAACAGACAGGACAGAGGAGCTGTGTGGATGCCTCAGATAGCTGTCAACCACTAATGACTCTTAGAGCCAGGTGGAAGCTGGGAATTATCATCTGGGAAAACTAAAAGGGAACATAAGCAAACCACCCACCACTTAAGAAAAAATGTAAAATATGCCTTACTAGATGAGGGAGAGAAAAGAAAGAACCACCAAAAACCAAATCAAAGCAAAAAATCCAAACCACCCAACACTTAACATTCAGTTTTACAGAGTAGATTTTCCCAAAGAAAACTGCTTGTTATGCATGGATAAATGTAAAGTATTGTATGCATTTACAGTACACTGGCTCAGTCTCCACAAATCACTTACATGTATATTTAAGTTTGCACAGATGCACCATTCAAACAACAAAATGGTAAATTAGACAATTACTTTTCCTGTGTTTTTAGTTTGCACAGAGTTTGCAGCTTTCCCAATTAGCCTCTAAGTGATCTTGACTAAGTCACTTCTCTATTTTTCATCTCTGAAATGCAACAATAATACTATGTTTTGTTATGAGACACCTCAAGAACCATTGGAAATATATTATTCCAGTACTGTCTTTTATATCAGTCTGGTGTATCAATATGAGGGAAAGGATCTCCCTTCATAGTTGTGTACCATGTACACAATGTAGTGCCTCTGTCATGCTGTCTGTGTGTGACGACACTGCAAAATTCCTCCTGGATGACCCAATATACTTTGGTTCATACCAAAAGGTGGTTGGGTGTGTGTACAGTCTGGGTTCTTTCCCAAACCCAAAACCACCCTCCAGGGTAGCCTCCACTGTGCTCTAGCCACCAAGTGACTTTTATCCTACCGCACTAGTCTGCAGCTAACCTGAAGCAAAATCCCCAAAATACATGCAGTGCAGACCTCTGCACCAAATATTTCAGTCTTCAGATTCACTCCTATTGTAACTTACTATTTATTAATGAAGATGTAACCTATGGCAATTAAAAGCAGTTCAGGTTTCTAGAATAAATGAGGCATAGGTAGCTACAGTTCTCAGTGGGAGCTCCTTTGCGGATTTTCTGATGCCTGCAAAGGTTATTCTCATTCTGCTACCTGGGATATTAATAGGGTCTCCCTTTTTCCAGCTATCTATTTCTCCCAGAAAGAGGAATATAAAATTCTGGACACATCTCTATGATACGTGCCCAGATACTGACCAAAGGTGTTGAAAGCTGCTGGGAAAGATGAGGTGGATGCCAGAAAAGAATCACAGATTCAAATAGATAAATTTTGTTTCCCTAACAAATAAGCTAAAAGACTTTCTAAAAGCACAGTCCTAATTTAAGTCCTAAAATTACACTCAGCTTTTCAAACAGCTTAACTAAGACAACCAAAACAATATATTTTTTAAACAGTCCCATACAAATTATGGAAGTTTAAAAGGATGTTAGGGTGGGTCTTTTTCAATAATGCAGTGTTTCTCACAAGCAAAGTTAAACTTCTTTGGATACCCCAAGCTGCAGGTTCCCATGGCTTAAAGTATTTGTTTGACATTTATTCTCATTTCTACAATGTACCCTGCTATCAGTGACTAGAGTACAAAATTTCTCTTACAATTAACTGACTTCTAGCTGTGTCAGCAAGAGAGAAGCTAAGCCTGCCATACTGCCAGAAGAAGCAGTGCCACAAAGACAGAGAAGTCCAACTAAAGTGCAAGCTGTGACTTCACTGATCTGAAGAAGAGGGCAGATATTTTTACAAGTCTTTAGCAGAGAAGTATTGTTCAGGTCCTGATAAAGCATACACACTGTGAAAGTTATTTTTAACAATCTTTCATATTCCAAAGTTTCCCAGTATAGTCTGCACAAGGTTTTTAAAAGATAAAGGCCTACTATTTTGAACTTGTACCTGTACAAAATAGTAAGTATCACAGAATCATAGAATGCTAGGAGTTGGGAGGGACCTTGAAAGATCATCTAGTCCAAGCCCCCTGCCACAGCAGGATTCACTAGACCAGGTCACACAGAAGCACGTCCAGATGGGGTTTTAATATCTCCAGAGAAGGAGACTCCACAACCTCTCTGGGCAGCCTGTTCCAGTGCTCTGGCACTTGAACTAGGAAAAAAATTTTTCTTCTATTCACATGGAACCTCCTATGCTTCAGCTTACAACCATTGCCCCTTGTCTTGTCACTGGGCTTCACTGAGAAGTGCCTGACTCCATCCTCCTGACACTCACCCTTCACATGTTTAAAAACATAGATGAGGTCACCCCTTAGTCTCCTCTTCTCCAAGCTAGAGAGACCCAGCTCCCTCAGCCTTTCCTCATCAGGAAGATGTTTCACCTCCTTCATCATCTTTGTGGCTCTGTGTTGGACTCTTTCAAGCAGTTCCCTATCCTTCTCAAACTGAGGGGCCCAGAACTTGGCACAATATTCCAGATGCAGCCTCACCAGGGTAGAGTAAAGGGGGAGAAGAACCTCTCTTGACCTACTGAACATGCCCTTCTAATACACCCCAGAATCTCTATCCGGAATCTATCTTTCATTTACAATAATTAAATTGTAAAGTCAGAAAAAAAGAGAAAACTCCATATTGTTTGATCAGGTGGATTGTTCTTGTTTTAGAAGTAACTCAGTTCAACCTTAGCTATGGATCTCTCAATGGCATTTATACTACAGAAGATTGACTCTCTTCTGTATTCCCTCTGCTACCAACTCAAAAGAGGAAAATATCTTGTAGAAAATGTCATATCAAACCACTAACTCCCTATTCAGATTTCTTTTAAAAGTTATCACAGCTTCCCTTCATTTACTCTAAGTTTTTTGACATGAATATGTTAGTAAGATATTCAATGAGCTATTACATAGGGTAGAACAACCCATAAATCACATTGCCATTTCAGACAATAACTCAGGTGAGGAAAGCAAAACATTGGTTCACCATGATATGACATCCCATAGCATGTGGCAGAGTGATTCAAAGTCAACCCATGTCATTGCAGTGGGTGCTTATTCCTACAAAGCAGCACTGCTTGGAGGATTTTCAGAGTTCTCCCGCTGTGTGTGTGGCAGACATGGCCTCATGAGGGGAACTGAGGTCACAGACAGCGTTAACCTAGGCCACCCTGGAGGCCTGGTGGCAGCAGGTGATGTAACACCAGAACCTGTGTGTGTCAGAGTGTACAACCTGTCTGTGGAGGAAGTCGGGAGCCTAACTGTGCACCCACCATGGGTCTTCTGCATCCAGATTGCCTTTCCCCTGTGTCTTCCAGAATGCTTACTTTGACACACACAAATAGAACAGCAAGAATCACCCTAAATTACATATGCTTTCTTTTCTCACCTATATTAGTAGCATCCTTGCAAAAAAGCACTTTTGTAAATGTCATGATGCACTGGAATCAATTGTAGTACATAGCCTTTAAATAAAACAACAAAGTAATTCCTGAGAGCCATGGTATTTCAAGACATCTAAGGTAAACAGAAAATTTTATTGGTGTTTGGGTTTATTCTCAGGTGATCTGACAAGAAACTAACACAAGAAAGATTTGTGGTTGTAGCTGAGATTTTACTATGTATGTATTCTGCTCTCCACAGGAAGAGAAGATAAAGCCAAGTGTGGTTTCCTAAAAACGTGTGACCAGTGGATTATTTCCTGCTTAATAAAACATAACTGTATGTGTCTAAGTTTCTCCATATGGATATTATTTATGAATTGGGGAAAAGATAAAATTAATAGGAACATCAAAGATGTGCTGAAAAGT
Source organism: Galbula dea (assembly GCA_013399015.1). NCBI lineage: Eukaryota > Metazoa > Chordata > Aves > Piciformes > Galbulidae > Galbula > Galbula dea. The sequence continues at coordinate 825,286 of VWZX01007042.1, read as the reverse complement.
TTCCTGATTAAATATTATCTGACCTCCAAATGTTCTTCCTCCGCATTTCCTGCAGCAATTTGGCTATTAGTCAACCAGTTAACTGTTACGTCTACAGAAATGAAGATGTCAGGTTTACAAATATCTGAATCAGAGCTGGAATTTAAACTTCACGTTGATTTAAATCCTGCTTAACAAGGTGACATTTTTTTCCAAGGACTGGATACCTTGGCTTTATCTCTTTGCATCACTCGTCCGGCAAAAAAGGGAGCACGCATTCTTTGCACTCAGGACTTCTCCAGCACAGACATCTATTCATCACCTGCGGTACCAGACAGAGAGATTACTTGGTGTGCATGACCATAGCACACTGCTTTTCTTATGCTAGGACTTCTTTTGTAGATAAAACTCTGCAGACCATTGTGGTGACTGATATAGAGGGGTATTTATTATGCTTGCATATGCTCACACACTGCAGTTCAAAGCACTCAACAAACTATAACATGGAGAAACAGGCATTGCTCTGTCCCAAAGTCAAGGGGATTCAGAATGACTTCTTCATTTTCTTTCTTCACTGATACTATACCCTTTATTTGCAGTGCATATGAGATAAATTTCTCTTTTTCAGTTTTTCCCTAAGAAAAAAAATTACAAGAGCTCCACTCTCTATACTCTTAATTTTCTGCCACTTCAGTAATATCTCTCTGTGTCAAAACCAAGACATGCTGGGAGAAGCTCATATCTGCAAATCCCAAGAAGCTCTTCAGGCCCATCACTAAGAGCATATTCTGAGTTGATGCTTTACAGAAATCAGAGACGAGAATGAGTAATAGCCCAGGTTAGACAGAATTTCATTTAAATAAGTAATACATTCCATGTATATTCTTAATGAGTTTTATGAGCACATGTCAAAACACTTCAGTGCTGATTGTGACTATTATTGCCCTTCCTTGACTGTAGCTTTTACAACTGCAAGCAGAGATTTTTCAGGAACATGTCTGCTGTCCCATATCAACACAAGGCAGATTGTGCAGGGCAAGTTGGAGATCTGAAGGGCAGTAGCAGCCAGCCAGCTGTACAGCGTGGACCACAGCAGGAGAATATGGGAGGCTGTACTGTGTCAGGAAACCAGCCCAAACTAGTGCACTCAAGCAAAACAGAATGAAAAATTATTCAATGAACAGTGAGGCTTATTAACACCAGTGCCATATTGCCAAGCACTAGAAAAGACCAACAATGTGTTTCTAGACCATAGCTGCAGAAGAATTACAGACATTACAGATAGGGCATTCCCACTTTAGGTCATAATCAATGAGAAGAGGCAGCAGAAGAAAAAGAGATGTCTGATCTGCATAGTAAAATTATGTATTTAGTTAAAGATTTGACAGATAATTATTTTACTGATTTGTAAGGGCTTTCTAAACATGAAAGTTTACGTTAATGTACCTCCCAGAGTAGCTAAGTGTCTTTGCTGAGCCATCTTGTACTTATCAATGGATTTAATCTTTATACCTACCTGTAGAGAGAACTTTGCTTTCAAGGACAACATGTTGATATTCTGTGAAGCCCAGGTACTGTTCTGGGGATCCAAACTGCTTCAGGATATGCATCAGAAACAGAAACTAACCTTATCTTGTGCTACAGGTCAGCATATGTTGCTGCTGAATGCATCCAAGACCCAGATATTTTTCCAATAGCCGCCCTGCACTAGGTATTCCTGCCTCATTCCTGCAACAAGTGACTGATCTTTCCGTGCCACAAAGGGACTAAAAACCTGGCATAAATGTGCCATGGAACAAGCTCTCCTCAATCATCTTTCTCTTTCATATGTCCACAAGGACATCAACACTTACTGTGCTAGACTAAATGCAATTTTTGCAAAGGATGAAGACTGTCAGTGTTTTGAAGCCCCTGCAAATGTCTGAATCCTGAAAGGAGTCATGAGGCCACATAACTCTATATGAACATGAAGCCACAGTTTTACCTTGTATCCTGTAATACAATATAAAGATTAGCAAAGTAGTGCCAGTTAATCTGTTCTGCAAGTTGCAGATTTTCTTCACCATTTCTCTGTGCTGAAGAGCTCCCCACCAGCAGCTTGTGGTTTGCTGTTAATTTTATTATTGTCTTTTCCTTTGTTTTTATAAATAAGACAGTTTTGTCATATGCTGTCAGTATTCATAATTTTAAAGAGTAACTGGAACAAGTTCCATCTCAGAAATTAGGATTCACTTTTCCACATGGCTCCACTCTGATTCCTGGAAGAACAAGCTTCCCCAAGTGCATTTCAGCCCATGAATCCTTCACTATACAGAACAGCTAATAAGCTATTATTTGTATGGGGGTTTCACTCTGTGGAGTTGTCAGGGGACAGAGGGAGCAGGTCTTGAGACCAGGACCACCCCAGCATGAGGCAGTGAACCCTGAACAAAGCACAGCCCCTCAAGGCCCTGGACTGGGCCAGGGGCAGCAACAGGGTACCTCTAGGACCCAAGCTCATGCTCAGGCAGCCCAGTCAGGACAGCAAGGCACAGGACCAGACATGGTGCTGCCTGGGGGAAGGCCTGTGGCCCTGGTCAAGCAAAATGGTGCCCCTCGGCTCATGGGGAGGGGTTTTGGATGCAGGTTCTAGGGGGAGTCAGTCAGGGAAAGTGAGGCTTAACAGTGACCATGAGGTGTTGACACAAGATCATAGAATCATAGAATAGTTTGAGTTAGAAAAGACCTCTAAGGGTCATCTAGTCCAATCTTCAAACTCCTTGGAAGCATCCCTTTTCAGATGTTACTTTTTGCCCCCTATGACTCCTCAATGAAACAGTATGAAAAAATAGCAAAAGTTTCTAAAACATCTACAAAGGCCCTCAGATTTGGATATCCCAGTTGATTTTGACAATAATTTCATTTTCCTTGACATTTACATGGTATTAAATTGAATATTAAATGAACATAAAATGCCACTATCCACAATAAAATTATTTTATAGACTGTATTCACTAGCTGTTTACACACGTCCTTCTTTTCCAGAATTCAGTCGGTCATAATAAAGACAATATTCTATTGCAAAAGACTTAAATTTTCATCTCATGAAGAGTATCTGTTCTCTTACATGTCTCTTAGGAAGAAATGAGGAATAAGTTCAAGAAAATCCACATTTTTTTAAATTTAAAAAAATAATTTCCTCCAGAAAGATTTTTTTTTATTCTTCACTGAAAGTAGAATGTGCAGAATCAGAATGCAGTTAAATTTTAAATATGCATGTGTCTAGGGCAATGCCTACATCTATGGTCAAAAGTTATTTTGCAAGGTCTACATCATAACAAACTCCAAACCCCTGTTTTTGTCCTCTCTCATCTTTGACCCATCACTTGGCTACACATTAAATTTTTGATTCCAGAAAACAAATTAGCTAAAAATATGTATCTACTATGAGAAAAATGTAGTGCTGTGCCTAAAGCATTAGAAGTAAATTCTGTATGCAGTTGAAAGATGTCTTGACATATTATTACATGAGCATTTTATTTGTTGCTAAGTTGTCTGTTAAGATCACAGCAACACCAACAGCTAAGCTGAGTGCACTGCACTGGTACTATACCCATACATCATGACAAATAACAAAACTGCAAATGCTATTAATTCAATTATACAGCTCATTATGATGAAAAATTAATTTGCAGATACCTCCTTGATTAATGACTAATGCCCAGTTAACCTTAAACATATCCAATAAGAAAGGAACTAAAGTCAATGAGGGGTACCTGACATCAAAGTGAACACTATTTATCACTCCAATAAATAGTCCATGGCATTGTTCATTGTGCATACAGACATACACAAACACTTCCACAACCTCCCTGGAATAATGAAGTATCTAGGAAATACACAAAAGGACAGAAAACCCATGAGGCCTATAGTGTAGGTATTTGCATAGACAGTAGACAAAGACAGCTGTGAGAAAGAGAGAGAAAGAAGACATGCCAGCTGAAAAGAAATCTATTCTGCTTTCTTCTGCTGTACTCAGTGGCATTTTAGAAGTTGCCAAAATTGTCAGTGCTTTCTGCTTCAGTACACCTACCCAATTTTCTCAAATATTTGAAGTTACATTTCAACTGCACAGATTTATTTCATTTGAGTGCTTGAAAGCATATTCTTTGCATTACAATTGTTGATATCTTAGAATTCTATAGTATCTCTTCTGAAGAATTATAAAGGTATGATAAGTAAAAGGTGTTGTATTTTATACCCTGCACTAAACTGTCTTATATTAAGCTCAACCTTTCAAAACATTTATACGAGTATAACTAGTCTTGAATATGGAAGCAGAGCCCTTGACAAGGTTGATTTACATTTAACAGTTGCCACATCAGATCAGAACAATACTCCATCCAACCCAGAAGAAGCAGAAGATGCTACCCAGTAACAGCATATGAGCCTGGCAGCTGTATGCAGTCCCTTCCTTATGTATCACACCAGACTTCTCTGGAAACTCATCCATTGCCATGTGTGTGCTGAACCTTTCATGTAGGTTAGCCTATGAGATTCAGATTCAGCCCCAGGTTATTTAGAGCTGTGTGTATGGAACAGGCTGTCCTACCAAGCAAATTGTGAAATCATTTCACTGAGATAACTTCTCTTTTATAGTAGTTTTATTGAGCAAGTCTACTAGTTCAGTCAAGTCTTCCTGCAATATATACAGTTACCTTAAACACAGACCATAATTAGCCCTGGGAGTAGATGCAATTTTCTATTCAAAACAGAAGCAAGGTCCTGCATATTGACATCCATCAAGGGACTAGCAACCACTATCAGCAACAGCATGTGCCAAAGATTACATTCCTCTTTTGTAACCAAAACTGCAACCTCCATCCCACCATAAAGTCTGTGTCTCAGCAGAATCAGTGCCCAGGTTATTCCTCTCCAAACCATCCTGCCAGTGTCCTCTCAGTGCGTCTGTGACAACAGTAGGCTCTGTGGCCTGAAACAGAGGCAACTAGTTAGATCCTGAAGGCTATCTGCTGAACATCTCAGGGGTTCAGATGAGCAAGTGAAGCAAGTGCTTATGTTACAGAGGGGAAACAGACTGGGCAAGAGGGGAGGAGGGTGTAACCTTAGTGCCACATGTACTGCCAAATCCCTGTCACAGTCAACCCAGTAGATCATCTGTCACTTAGTAGAGTATATTTACAAATGTACCAGGCTTACAGTGTTGACAGAAACTATTGTGGAAGAACATCCAACAACAGATTTGTAAGTATTTTTGACAAAATATGCTTAGAAATTCAGTCTGCTCTAGGCAGAATTCTGCTAAAATTTAATTTCTGTTGTGCCATATTTTTAAATGCAACATCTAAGCTAATTGAAGAAAAAAAAAATACACTATTTTAAGCTTTTCTGGAGTTGGTTAGAATACCTAAATTTAAGATAATTCTCATTTTTATAGTAGTCTTTCACAGGAAAAAGGCTTTCCCTTTTGCTGTATTATCAGCCAAGCACTTCTTTTATAGAAAGAATGATTAAAGAAAAATAAACTGTGGAATAGCTAGGAGATTTTTTATTCTTGGGTACTTACTCAACAGAAAGAGGTGATGAGAATACTAACTAGATGGAGCTTGATTAAAATTAACAAAAATAAACTAAAAATAAGGAAGAGCTTTTCAATTCCAAACAGAGGAGGAAGAAAGGAACTGTATTATCACAGGCAACTGCAGTAGCTTTAGTGGTCTGTGGCTTTACAAAAACACAACAAAAATTACCGTATGAAATCTATGAAGCTGACACAAGATTCTGATTTTGAAAAGTAGCTGCCACACAGACTTCACTAGAATTGCTAGAGCAGGGAAGGAAAATCAGAAGAATCAATATAGTATTGCCTTAAAATAAAGACTTCTTGCCAAAAGTATTAACAACAAAAACATCACTGGGCTGGGAACTGTAAGAAAGACTTATTTCTAGAGTTTATTTCAGAACAATGAATATAAAAAATGAAAAGCGAGCAAAAACCCCAAGCATACCTTCAGAGAGGAAAGCAACAAAAAAATCACGCTAATGTTAGATTTTCAAGATTTTATAGTGCCTAATTAACCAGTAGTTCATTAACTTCTTAAGCCTATGGACTGCCTGTAAAGTAAAAATCCTACTGCTGAAAACCGTATGAGAATTTCTATGCTACAGAATAGCACAGAAAAAAGAAGAGCATGTTAAAAATATACAGGGCTTCAGATAGACATCCGCAATAAAGTCAACTGTTGCACCTTGAAAGGGCCCTGCAAGTGCCATGACTTCTATTTACCAGAAATTTAGTACATTAAAAGCAAAAGTTACTAGGGTAGCCCAGGACGTGATTGCATAAATTTGACCAGGGAGGCAGAGGCCACTCTTTGAAAGTGAACACTTAATGTATTTTATACTCCTGGAGTGTTAAGACCCAGGAGAGATCCCAGGGGTAAGAGAAATTACAGTTCTAGTCTATATATTCTCTGACCAGTCAACCATCAGAGCAACTGACATCTTAAAAATAAGTAGTGACAGACTCTATAGCTCAGTAAAATAGTGAAGTGTCAGTAGCTTCTGTGTTTGGGGGGCTAGTACACTATTTTCAATGCTTCCTGGTCATTTTGTACAAACCACCACCGATTCTCTGCCATCTGTCTGAAAGGCACCAGAAGCTTCATGGAAAAGAAAGTTTAGCAATAACTAAAAAATGAATCTCATTTGGATCTGTGTGCAGACTGCCTCTAGACCATTATAGTGCTGAAAATAGTTGCTTTTCTGCCCTCTAGTTCATAGGGCCATATGATATGAACTCCTCATAATAAAAACTAGGAGAACCCCTAAGGATATTAGTTCGCTAGGAACTAACAATAGAGAAGAAAGAAGCTGTTAGAGTGAAAGATGGTGAGCTTGAAAGAGGAAATATGAAAGAAAAAAGAATTAAATACTTTCAGAAACCAACACAAGTGCCAAAAAGGGGAGGAAAAGGGAAAGAAAACTGAAAGCTACTGAGTAATCTTTACTTCTAGCACAGAAAATAAATGTTTCCTTTTATAGTTTCTTGTTAAAATAAGACCAGTAAATGATCATGAATATTTCTACAGTTTTATAGTTTCCCTTCAGTGAACCATTTCAGTTTTACACACAATTTTATAATGTAAATGCATAAGAAACTAAGCTTACCCTTAAAATGTCATGATAGGAATCCTATGTAGCTGCAACTACACAAATACACACTGTTATGTTTGAGTAAAAAAGAATCTGTAACATTTTTTTAATTCACAAACAAAAAATCTGCTTTGAAATTGAACTGAAATGATATTTCCTAACAGTGCAATAATTAAATCAAAACAGAAAACAGAATACCCCCCACAACCATACAAGCACACAGCTGTAATCACTATTTTCTAGCAGACTCTGTGCCTTTGATCTCTCTTGGCCCTTTTCCATCTTCTAGACAGCACAATCCCAAAGGAATCATTGTCTACCAGATACTTCTCCATACCTCAATGGCTTTGGACTGCCTGCCTCTGTAGCAATGTCATGTGAAAACACAGTAAACTTCCTGCAACAATGTCCTGCTGAAAGCTAGGAAGTCAATACCCACAGACTTTTTATCTGACTTTTTCTTCCCCTGGAAATAGACCCCTTACTTCCCAAAAGTCTGTAAGCACTGGTGGAAAAGAGGATCAATGTGACAAAAGCCATCTTTCTTCATAGCTCTAAATTAGGGTTTGCCTCTGTGTGTTAATCCTGAGGAGGCTGTTGAGACCTCAGCGTTCATTAAGATCTTTCTTATAGAAGACCTTTGCTGATGGTGCTTGAGTGAGCAGAAGAGATTCAAGGGTGTAGCTCAGACCCAATAACTTCCAGAATATCTGGAGATTTTTCTATTTTCCATGTAGTTTACTGGTATCAAAGCTCAAACTGTAATACTTACACATCAGTTCAGTAGCTTTGATCTGACCTTGACAATGGTCCTCTAGCCTACCATGTAGGTCACACCTATGATCCCAAAGCATATTTAATTCTTTCTCTGAAAGCATTTCCTCTGGGGTATTTTTGGTTTTGTGTTTGGTTTTGTGTTGGTTTTTTTTTTTTTTTGGAAATGACTCTTTTCTGCTATCTGCTTTGCATTGAATGAGAATTTCTGCTTTCATAGGCAGCCCAGATGCCCCTCAGCGTAGCTCTGGTATTTAATCTTGGCTGCAGTACAGTACTTTTCATGTCTGTGTTGGTTTCTGCTGGCTGCGGCACTAAACCAACGTTCCTCTGCAGGCAGTGAGGCACAGACAGAGAAATCATCTTCTTTCCTTGCTTATAATTTCAAATATTGCAGTCTGTATCTGGCATTTTTAGGTAGTTTCTGAATCTCAGTAGTGCGTTCTTTGTGAGTCTTTTCTCCACTCAGGTTGTAAATAGCCAGACCAGGTTACAAATGACTTCAAGATCAGGCACATCAGGGTCTGATCTTTCAGTGATCATGATTCCATTTAGTAATCTGAAATGAATACCTCTTTTCTGAGGGCAAACTTACCCAGATGGGATGTGGGCTGGTATGTAGAAGCAGGGTAGGGCCCCTTTGGTCATTGTCCTCTGCCCAGTGCTCCCTATAAAACACCAATCAAAATGATGCACATATTTTAAAGGTGTCCCCTGAACTTCTCTATCCCTTCAATTTGTAAAGCATTTTGACATGTTTGGCTCTCCTTGGGTTTTAAGCTTGGTTTTTGAACTCTGTTTTTGCCAGAAATTCAGTAGTAGAGAAGAAAATCTAATGAGAGAAATTTCTGTACCTTGAAGTCAATGCCATAGAATACAAATCTGTGTGATATGCCAGAGAATATTACATCTTTTGTTCTCTTTTCATGATACATACATTGAAGCTTTATCAGTGAAGTCATACTAGCAATACCTTCTAATAAATGCATGGCATATAATGGCTAAAAAGAGAAAGAAAACAACTTTAGCGCCACGTACAAAACCCTTCACACAGTGTGTTTCTGGAGAGGTTATTATAAATGGCAGAAGTGATCTGTTGTTCAGTCTTCTGCTTTTTAATACACTGAGATTCAGGGCTAGCCTTAAAATGCATGTGTTGCCTAATAAATTACATAGGATACTGAAACATGCTCATGACATGCTGCCAAATTTATAGCCTGCTACTGAATACCCCCTAGATGAGACATCCTCGTCTCAGCCTGTTGGTAGAGGCTCATGGAAAAGGAAGGATGGACAGAGCAAAAGCTGGCAAAAAAACATAAGGACACAGGAAACACCAACCCAGATGAAAAGCTAACTATAAGAAGGAAAAGCAGATGTTTCTCTTGTTCTTTCTATCAAGTGTTGTGAAAAGGAAGACATTTGGGAAAGTTATACATCACAACTTCTCTTTCATTAAACAGGTTTCTTTTGATCAGCATGTTGCCTCTGCAGAACCACTTACCTTTATCACCATTGCAAAGCCTGTAAACACACCTGACATGGCACAGTCATATACCACTGGAAGAAGAGAGAGAAGTGAGAAGTAATTTCTGGCATAAACCTGAAATAGCAAAGCAGTAACAGAGTTAATATAATAAGAGAGTTATATCAGCTCAGAGTCACAATCAAGTCCTCTGGTATTTCCACTTCAGAATATATTTCCCACTGTGATTTCAAAATGCACAGTGAATACAAAAGTACACACTAACATGCACTTAGGCACTCTGAGAACCAAAGGCATGTTCTGTTTCTCCCCCTGAGAATAAAATAGAGGCAACATAAAAAAAGGAGTTTGTAACTACTGCAGCAAGTAGTGCTGTATGTGGTTATTTTTAATGAAATGTCAAGTACCAGTTCTGCCAACAGCAATCTGAAATGAAAACCTCTTTTCTCAGTCAAGCTGAGCAGGACTACATCTGCATTTCTTCTATCCCCAATTATTGCCTGAAATCAGCGAGCTAAAGTAGACTCCTGATGTGTTGTATACTCCTCCCTCTCTCAGACCTGGGGGCAAACATTCACAAGTTTTCTTTGTTCCACTGTCAGTCTGCAAAAATGTATCAAAACCCTGAAAACCACTGAAAACAGGTACTGCTTCCCACTTTTCAACCCCCGTGAGTGGCCCATAAGGTCAGTAATAAATCCCCAGTGTTTACCACTATTACAATTCCAATCCACCTGCCCAGTTCCCCAAAATTACCTCAATTTTTCTGGGCTCCTGAGGTCCACTTTTCCTTACCTTCCTGTTGGGTATGCTCCTCATCATCTCAATAATTCCTCACAGTTCTTTTGTCCATCTCTACACAGTTAAGTATCCACAACAGATCCTGGTCACTGAAGCATCTGATTGACCACACACACACTTCTTGGTGGCACCCTTGTCTTCCTCTGGATCCAAATGTCTGCCAATATTTTCATTCATGAATATGCTACTGTTTGTCCAAAACAACTGAAAGTAAGTTCATTCATGCACATCACCATCATAGTCCCAGTGTGTTTTACAACATGCTGTGGTCAAAGTGGTTGATTGAAACATTCCCCTGAAGACGCCTTGAAACAAGGGCCAGAGTACTAGATACAGCTTGTCTTTACAAAAATAAGATTAAGATGGGTCATAGCAGTAAGTGAGCCATCAGTGCAGACAGAGACTGACATAATCAAAGGAAAACATAGAGATGTCTTTCACAACATTAATTCACAGCATAGTTTTTACCAGACAAGAACAACTAGGTTCAATAATTTGTTCAGAAGACACTCTCCAATTGATTTAAAATTATTCGGCCCAACATGTCCTAGTAGGTCTGTATTTTAGTTACAAGAAAAACCCCAAACAAAAAACCAACAACACCACAGGCAGAGGGATTCATCCCTCTAAAAATACATGAAGGACTCTGGTTCCTATGGAAAGACAACAAATCTGTGCTGGGTAAGAAACAAATGAGTAGGCATCTTTAACTATGAAATCAGTAACTCTGCTTCACTTTTGGAATAACACTGACTAGTGTAGGACCCAGAAGATCCAAGTGAACAGGCTTTAATATTATACAAGGCAATAGTGCCTCAGCAAACCACTCCCAACAAATAAAAATAATAATAATAAAAAAAAATTTTAAAATCTTGTACATATTCTGGGAGGATAAAGCCACCAACCTAGAAGAGCTCACATACTCCATGTAAGAAGAGAGACTTTATCTGGAACAAGTTCAGGATAACAATAACACAATGAAATTCAGTTATCACAAAATACCAGTTATGTAGAATCAGTTAGGCTTGAAAAGACTGTTAAGATCATCAAACACAGCCACAAACCTAGCACTGCCAAGTCCACCACTAAACCAGGTTCCTAAGCAACACATCTACCTCCAAGGATGGTGACTACCCCTTCCTTGGACAGCCTGTTTCAATGCTTGACAACCCTTCAGGGAAGAGATTTTTTCCAAATATCCAATCTAAATCTCCCCTGGCACAACTTGAGGCCATTTTCTCTTGTCTTATCACTTGTTACTTGGAAGAAGAGACCAACACCTGCCTTGCTATAACCTCCTTTCAGGTATTGTAGAGAACAAGAAGGTCTCCCATGCACCTCCTTTTCTCCAGGCTAAACAGCTCCCGTTCCCACAGCCACTTTTCATAAGACTTGTGCTCCAGACCCTTCATCAGCTTCTTTGGACATGCTCTAACACCTCAATATCCTTCTTGTAGTCAGATGCCCAAAACTGAACACAGTATTTGAAGTGTGGTCTCATCAGTGCTGAGAACAGTGGGATAATCACTTCTCTGCTGACCACACGACTTCTGATACAAGCCATGATGTTGTTGGCCTTCTTGGCCACCTGGGCATACTGCTGGCTCATATTCATATAATATGGTAATTGGCATCTCAAAATACCAATTATCTTTGACCAACAGAGATGCTGCATAAAGCAGCATCTGTGCTGCTGCCTATCTGTGTATCTGTGAAGCTTGGTTGTGACAGATGCAAAATACTTGTATGTGTGCTAGGAGTTAAGGGCAGAGGTTTGTCACTTTCGAAGTACATGATGGTAAAAGAATGTTTAAACAGAGACACATAAAAGAGAGGGCTGATAGTTTCATTTATGTACTTGCCAGTAGGTCCCTTATTCATCCAAAAAAGTGTCACCAGTGTTACGGGTTACAGACCTGAGGAGCTAATTGGTGCAGCTGCAGCTGAACTCAATATTTTTGCTGGCAAAATAATGTGACACACTGTAGAATTACAGCAACCTAAAGGAGTTGCAGGTGGTCTGCCAGGAGATGCAGCAGGAGACCAGGTTCACCCCATGAGCACAGAAGCAGCCTCATGTAAAAAGGGAGAGAGACTGTACATTTTATACATGCATGAGGATAGCCAAAGCCTGGGAAACCCTGAGAAATTTCCTCATCTGGTGGATTACAAGTTGAGCAGCTGGAACATCAGTGCTGTATAATTTGAAATCTAACATTTAAAGACAGAATCCATCTCATTATCAGGAAATCTCTGAAAGGATTTTGCCTGTTCTAACATTTTCAAGGAGGAAAATAGCTGTAGTACCTACTAAAACTGACTGCAAGATCAGTCAGCTTTAATTACACATATATTTCTGCAAGGGATATTTGAAAGACTTTGGATTTCAAACTCTTGCTATGTCATTGCAAACTTCTAGTATATAATGGGGCTAAATAGATGCTGTTACTTTCCACATTATTTAAATTATTCTTAATTTGGAAAAATAACAGATCTGTTAGAAAGCCATTCTGGGCTTTAATCCGTATGCCTGCCCTATAACAAAAAGAAAAGTTGGAACTAACACATTACTCTAGACAAAAGTTTTATGTGATTTAATGATCAACAGCCTGAATCAGAAATTTCAAATTTGCATCCACCTTTTTATGACACTTGTTTCGAACTCTTGCCCATTTTAGTATCTTACTTGGCTTTTGCTTGTTTGTTTGTTTTTTTAATTTGAATATTTTTGGAAATTAAGATTTCATACACTAAAGCAACACCCACTAAGGCTGTGAATAACCATAGGTCACCTAGTTCAGGTGGGGTTTTTTTGCCAAATAATTTATTTTGCACTTTCCAGTACAGAATTTTATTTAATCTCAATATATGAAAGTAATTGTTCTTGTCTGCTGAAAAATTTAATACTTCAGTTTTTATTTTGTTTTCCAGACCACACATAGGGAACAATTTTGTAACACAGAACACTGTGGTGTGTCCTATTAAACTTTGCCATCTTGTAAAACAATTTGTTTGTATTCTTCCTATGTTTGTTGGACACCTCTCATCCTGCTTGGTGACTGCTTTCATGATGATCTATGAATATTTAACCACCAGAAACCACCAGGTTTTTTGTGTTGTGGTTTGTTGGTTTTTTTTTTTTAAACTAGTGCTGCATGAACAACTGTATTCAACAATTGAGCTTAGCAACATCTCAAGGACATGTAATAAGAAACAGTTTCCCCATGAGACATTAACAATATGCACAGGAAATAATTACAAATACTAAATGGAAGACTGTACAAATTTACCAAATGTTTTATTTTGAATCCTACACTCCTGTATGTTTGCAATCACAAATCACTCCTCACCTAAGAAATTGAGTTTCAACCTCTCATTTTCCTTACCTAAAGCACTACCTATGGTGCAGGCGACAAAAGCCTTATAGCACTCACAAAAACACCTATTACAACTTACACCTCCCCTCCTCTTCAACACAATCTTCCTGCTCATAACATTTGATCAGCTAGTGTAGAAACAAATACTGTAGATGTATGGGTTGTCATGAGTTAACCCTAAGCGGCAACCAAACACTAAGCAGCTGTTTGCTCATTCCTCCCTGCTACAGGGAGATGGGGAGGAGAACGGTAAAAAACTAAAACTCACGTGTTAAGAACAGTTTTACAACCAAAATAAAATAAAATACAGCAATAACAAGAATAAAAGAATGGATCATTATGATAATAATAATAGTAATGAACAGGAATGTAACATAGACAAAACTCAAGAAAAGGAAACGCACAGCACAATTGTTGAAAAGTCCTTTCCTAGCAACAACTAAAAACAGTGTACTATCAGTGTTCTTCTCATACTGAATCCAAAACACGGCACTATTCTAGATACTAAGAAGGAAAATTAGGTCTATCCAGCCAAACCTAGGGTAGGTGAAACTTGGGGATATTTATCTAGGCAGTATAAAGAAAACCAATTTTTTTTCATGTGTTGGAAAAGATAAGCATAAAGGTAGACAATTCATGACTGATAGTATATATTCTAAATATAGCTGTTCTCCCAAAAAGTGCAAAGAAGCAATAGCAAATTCTCTTGCCATGGTACGCTGCCTTGTCAGTCACCTTCTTTCACTAACACACATGTATAATAAAATGAAAATAAAGAGACATTAAATATAGATAACATTTTTATCAAGAGAGCACCTAAGTGACAGGAATTAATTTAGATGCAAACCCCTCAAATTGAGGAGGAAGGAATAATGACAAATAGCTACACTGTACCATTCTAGCTAAAGCAGAGAAGTTATTAACAGGTTTTATTTGGCAGGAGGAACAACTGGCATTACGGTCAAATATATTTAGTGGAGTAAAATTCTGATGGTCATGTAGACTATGCATGGTTGTGTACAGCAATGCAGAGGAACTAACGGAAAGACACTGACATACTCCCATTAATCATCCATGCTGTGACGCTTATTTTGTTTGTGCTTCATTTCAGAAATACACTTGGTAACTATTTCTTCAATCAATTTTGAAACTTATTCCTGTTATTAATTGTCACATGTGTTCTCTGGAAAAACATAGTTTACCATACACTGAACATGCCCCTGGAGATAGGGAGGAAGAAAAAGAAAAAAAAATAGTGAAAATACATTTTCAAAAACTCAGCGTTTCTATTCATTGATTTCCAGAAGCCACAATGAATCACATTCATTTGTATTTTCTAAAAGTAAAACCAGCACTTCATTTAGCATCATAAATAACAGTGTAAGGCCTAAGGATCAGTTAGTTCCAAAATTCTCCATATTACTCAAAAAGCCATAATTCCCAGTTCAACATTTCTTAGCTTAAATTTCTAAACCAACTGATTCCTTAAATATTAGATACAGAAAAAAAACCCAAAAACAAAACACAAATAAAAAAATAAATAAGAAACCTGAAGTGTGTCATTGAAGGTTAACATAATGCTTCCACATTCACTGATGCACAGAGAAAATTTCTATAGCATATTCTTGAAAAATTAACAATAAATATGCACTACAGTTTAAGAAGAGATTTCCTAATGAGTAACGTACAACTAACATTGTCATACCATTAAAAGAAACAAAGAATTAATTGAAAGAATCTAAATGTAACACAAACACTTTTTATATATGTAAGAATTATATACAAGGCAAATTAAAGTCTATAAATTCTGGATACAGAAGTATTATATTAAGGAGGTTATTCATGAAAAGACACACATGCGAACATAAGGAATGGAGTAGGCATTGGAGAGGTGAAGGCCAGAGCTGATTCCTGGAAGGAACTCACACAGCTATTAAAAATTCCATATTTAGTTTAGGAAACTAAAGACCCATACACATGAAGTTCAGGAAGTCAACTTCGTAGATTTTTTTGTGTAAATTAATGCAGGTACACTAATTTGATGCCTGTATAACCTTATCACAAAATAGCTTTTGCACTAAATAGCTTCTTTTATTTTTTTTTCTTTTTCTTTTTGTAGCTACTGTCCCATTCCCCTGTGGTTTTATTTTTTATACAGGCTGCTTGCACAGCTGTAAGACAGCGTGCATATGGGTAAGATGTTACAAAAATCCAAAACTCATTCGTGTCATCATTCACAGAGAGAGAGACTGCATTGCTGACAACATACTTGGTAACTGCCTAAGTTGTTAACTGTAATAAAATTGTTTGTAACACAGATGCCTGATGTTTTTATTAAGCTGGTTCTTACAAAGCCATTATTGCAGCAGAGTTGTGACAGTTGCAATTTTTTCCGAATTATGGCACTCTTAAGTGTGGAAATACAGATACATAACAGCAGAAGAGCATCTGTTCTTGAAAGAAATGATTTATGAATATAAATAAGAATATGTATATGTGTACACATACATGTACCACATACATAGACAAACACTCTCACTGAATTATTTTCACATGTGGCACACATGGCAATAGCACAGAGAAAGACACAAGCCCCATCAGAAAACAGCCAAAAAGTAGATCTAGGAGAGTCTAAAACTTGGCAGTGGTTTTGCTTATGAAAAATTACTCTTCCTGCTGATAGAAACAGAGGTTTTTAAAACCCTCACAATTCTCAACACTTTAAGGACGTATGTTCCAGCCTATTAGCAAGTAAACTATCCAACAGCTGAATGACAATCCACCCTTTTTTATTAATTCTTTTTATTAATTGTATATTTACAAAAAATTCAGGCAAATATACAATTCAGACTTTCCTGTATATCACCTACTTATGTTTGCTTCCTCTGTGCCCCTGTCCCATTCAGTTTGTTTCCAGCAAAGTCTATCCAAGGAAGTACCTTTTCTTGTGCAATGTTCTCTCTTGGAGTGTCTGATCATGAGTTAGAGTAGGCACCTCTGATTCCTCATGGATAACCCTTGTGTAAGGGGTGTTCCTTTCCTGTAAAACACCAGTAGACCAAGACAGAAATAAGATTTTAAGGGGAAAAAAACCCCAAACCAACCAGACAAAATAAACAAAACACACACGCGCAAAAAAACATGGAAAAATCCCAAAACAACACATAGAATCATAGAGTAGTTACAGCTGGAAGACATCTTGAAGATCATCGAGTCCAGCCTTTGTCCTAGCCCTATCAACTTGCTAAACAATTCCCCCCAACGCAACATCCACCCGTCTCTTAAACACCTCCAGGAATGGCGACTCAACCACCTCCCTGGGTAGCCTGTTCTAATGACTGACAACCCTTTCAGTAAAGAAATTCTTCCTAATATCTAACCTGAACCTCCCCTGGCACAGTTTCCACCCATTTCCCCTTGTCCTATCCCTCTCCACTAGGGAGAACAGACCAGGCCCTGCCTCTCTACAACCTCCCTTCAGGTAGTTATAGAGAGTGATGAGGTCTCCCCTCAATCTTCTCTTTTTCCAGGCTAAACAGGCCCAGATCCCTCAGTCTTTCCTCATAAAGCTTATGTTCTAAGCCCTTTACCAGCTTGGTAGCCCGCCTCTGGACCCTAACTACCTTCTCTAAGAAAGAGTCCTCAGCACTTCTCGTTCCCGAATTCTTCAAAATACATTTTTAAAAATTACATCTGGATAAGACCTATACTATTGGAGGCATCTGATCAATCTGTTGTTGTGTTACTTTTCTACTAAATATCTATTAGCTGCAAAATATTTCATAAGGAAACAGAAAACAGTTGTAAAATTTCATATTAAATAACATGTTCACAATTATTTTCTTCATAAACGTTTTATATTTGTTTTAGCCCTCTTTTCTCTGTCTTTCAATATATTCCAGCTTCTGCTTACACCTGCAACAAATTTGGCACACAATGTTCACAGCTCTGTATAAGACACAAGCGCCTTGTGTTCACACTGATGGAAGATATGATTGTGTACAGATGCTTATTTTCATTTTCCAACTGATTTTTACCATCCAGAGTTCTTTTAGTGGTGTTTAAAGTAAAAGAGGAGTAGAAAGGTGAAATAAATTAAACACTGTGGGGTTTTGGAAAGAACTACATGGGATGTAAGTGAAATAAACATTTGCAAGGACAGCAACACAGTTTAAAGAGTTAAAATTGTCTAGCTGTATTTACATACCTGGAGAGACTTTGTGTCAGTTACTAAAGTAGGATCCAGCCATCTGAGTAGCTGACAGATCTTGGATTTCACTGTGTGCTGCTGCAGGGTCCTTCAGGTCCCAACCTTCCTGATAAGTTATTTTACTTTTGACTGTACGTTTATCTTATTAATGAGATAAAGAATTGCTGAGGTTCAGAGGACAATGCACATCTGGACAGAGCACCAGTCACAGCAACAGTTGGACAGTTTTGAGCAGAAACAGGCAAAATCCACACCCTGGCACTTGGCAGCATCCCTGCATTGCACCTCCATGTCACACGATAACTTGTGGAAATGCTGAAAGAGTAAATGATGTTAGGAGACTGAATTTAGCGCCAGATATCTTATGTTAGCAGATAATTTTGTAAAGTCCAGTGCTGAGAGCTGTGTCGTGCCTCTGGCATCAGAACAACTTGTCTCAGCCCTTCATAAACAAAACACAAATGTTTCCACTTGTTACTTTGGTGAAAACAAGACCCTGAACAAGGAAACCAGGAAATCCCAGAACTGTGATTCCATTTCTGGTTCCTACTTGATATGGAGGTTTAGATTAATCACTGAAGCTGAAAATTCCACAGCCTCACTGTTCTGGGGTGTTCTGGTTTGAGTTAGAACAGAACCAATTCTGTTCACTGATTCTACTTTTTAGCTAAGTCTCTTTTAGTTAACTGCATCTTCTGAAGTTGGCAGCATCTTTTCACAGACAGTGTCTGCTTCTGGAAGTGATAAGGTTTGATGTTTCAAATTGCTACCAAGGATTGGTACACAGATCATGGTCTCTGTTAAATTTTATGTACCAGATTGAGGGGTAGCAAGGTAAAGGCTGCACCTGCAAGGAGGAACAGACGGAGAGGTGACTCTAACCCTAGGTATTCCATTCCATATATGTCATATTCAGTACAAAGCTGAGGGATCACGAGGGTTTCTCTTGCTCGTTCTCCTCTTCAATTGCCAGCATCCAAGTAGGACTCTGCCCTTTCTGCCTTAAATTCCAGTCCATGTGTTCCTGAATCCAGCTCCCAAATCTGATTCCCATCTGATGCTGAGTCTAGTCTGGGACTTTCCCCAGTGTCTCCCACAGCAGCAGTGGTGATGGTGATGTTATTGCCATCAAGGGAGTTGGAATTCAATACTGGGTTTGTATAAATTGTAATATTTCATTTTATTGTTATTATTTTCATTAAAGTAGTTTTAGTTTTCCTTTCCAATCCATAAGTGTCTCTCTCTTACTCCCTTTCTCTTTCCCTTTGGGAAGGGAAAGAGGTTAATAGAGAGCATCTGTCACTTGTTCAGTGGCTGGCCCAGCCCTAACCCTTGACATGGGGTGCCTTAAAATTTTAATGTTTTGGTCATAAGGGGATCACCAGAATTCAGAAGGTCCTAGTGCTTTTAAAATTAACTGAAGACCATTCAAAATGAAAGCCAAGTCAATCAATGCCAAGTAAGTATACCCCACAAACTAGTTAGTCTTTTACAATACTGTCTATATGCTTCACATGTGCAAAAATGGCAACAAAATCATATCCTGAGAAAAGAATATTACCAGATATTTATTCAGACTGTGGATGAAAGTAATTGTCTTTGCTTCAAGCTTTCATGAAATTAGTGGTTGCAAGAAAAGGATTAATGTTGTAACATACTCTGCTTCCTATTTCACAAGCCTCCTTGTTTTCAGCATTATTTTCCTTCTTGCATTCTCAGGTCTCCACAGCTTCCTGTAAAGAGAAGAAAATTCTTATGCAGGCCAGATCTTGTCCAGCAGAGTTCAAACTCTTTAAAAAAAATTCTAACCAAGGTCAAGGAATATAAAATGAGTCTTCGAAGGCAGGTTGCAAGTAAGTCAGTAGATTTGAAGGTGATGGATGACATCTATAGGTACCTGTCTTCTGGTTACTCTTGGAAGAATAAGTCTGTATCACACTTGTCAAAGATGAAGCCTTACTTTAAGGAGTTCATGCTAATCAGGCTATGACTGACATTCTCCTTGGGTCTCCTCCAGTCATGTAAGTAGAGAAACTCCACATGAATCTAAGACACCACTGAGGAATCCCAAATGAAGAGAAATTTCAACTGATCTATTTGGGACTTGTTTGGAGATTTTTACAGACATCTATCTATTCTATAATAGCTAATTTTGCAGCTATCATCTTACACTAACAAGTGACCTCTTTGTCACAGGCTTGCCTAGACATGCCACTGTGTTTGCAGACATGCTACAGGAGCTCAGACAGATATATGTCTCTCTGGGAGCTATTAGTTCTCTGTTGTGTCGTTTCTTAAATCAGCAGATCCTTGCTCCTCTTTCCTCCCCTCATCTTTACCCTGCAAGCTTAGTCTTCTTGGCAGATTAACATGGTTTGAATGTGAGGTCTGTAGTGCGTTGAGCACAGAGGAAGTGTCCTCAGACCTTTCCTATCCTACAAGTATGAGTAGGCATAGCTACTTCAGGGTCCTTTTGAAATCACAAAATGTTTTTTCTGGATTCATTGACTTAATGTTCTTAGAGCTAATAAATGTTGCTTGGAAGCCATAAGTCCAGATTTATCATGCTGCCTGGATTTAATTTAGAAAGTATTTTTACTTGCTTATGAGTTGATATTACTTAAGATTTTTTTTCAGAGGGTGGTTTGTCGGTTTTTGTTGTTGTTGTTTTGTTTGTTTTCTTGTTTTATGTATGGATTTGGTTATCAAAAGACACAATCTCATTTAATTATTTCTGACAGAGGAAGAAGTGAACACACACAAGGAAATATACACATCTGGAAAACACAGGAAATGCAATTCAAGTGCTCTGAGTGCATGGTTCAAGTTACTTTTCCCAAGCAGTTATTCTCTTGCTCCTCTTCTACTTCCAGACATTTGCTAACTGCAACTTCCAGCCTCAAATACTTTATATACTTAGAATAGAAATATAAGTCTTTTCAGTTTATAGGTAAGCATACATACTTTCACTTTGCTATGTATGCTAAGAAAGCAAGCAAAGGAAAGCAGTTTTTTACCCGTTTTGCCTGAAAACAAATTTATGTCTTCTGCTGATCATACACATTTCTTATGATCTAAATTACAAAGAGTTCAATTTGAAGAATCTTTCTACTAAGAGAAAGTTTTCAACCTACCAATTTACCACACAATTCTGTTGCATTTGGTCCCCTATATTCTTAAGAAATGTAACTACTCAATTACGGATTTCAACAGTTATGCTATAGCAAAATAGTTTGTACTCATACATAGCTTTGGCAAATGTAAGTTGCCATTTTTCAGCAAATGCAAGTCCATATTCGTAGCAGTGAAAATATCTGCATTCAAATTCTGTAGGAGCCTGTGTATTCTCTGAAATGAAGAATCCAGTTTGCCTTAAGCTAGACATGAATCTTTCAATTCTCTGTTAAAAATGTCAAGTAATTAGAAAGTAGTCCCAGAAGTCAAGCTGTATTTTAAAACAGTTCAACAGTTTCTGTGTGGCAGAGGCAAAATCTTGTGCCATGAAGTTTCACTTTGTGCTGTGACCGGAACCCTGAGCTCTAAACACGTCCCAGAGCTTGTTTGAGTGAGTCTCAGTCTAGCCCCCTGAAAAGGATGCAAATCCTTCTCATAGATGCCTTTAATGTCTTGTTGCAGCCGTTGTAAAGAAATGGTAGTAATCCAGGTGTGAATTTTTGCACCTCCTAGTTTATCTTGCCCTGATCCTCATGCCACCACAAAAAAGCTAGGTCCTCTGTCCTATCTTTGCTTCCCCAAAAAATACTTCCCTAAATCTCCTCCTACAGCCTTCCCTTCCCTTTGCAGAGCCCAGGGGCTACACTGTCTTCCCTACCTCTTTGTCTTTGGCAGACAGTTGTCTCAGAAATCAGCTCAGCATTTGGCATTATTCTACTTTGTCCTCTGGGATCAAATTGAGCTGAGTTCCCATGCTTCTGCAGGGAAGGATGAGGTTGTGGGAAATCAAGAAGGGATTTTCTCCTCAGTGCCCCAGATAAACAGCTCACAGAGACTATCAGTCTCAGTGTCTGCCCTTTGCAGAGGGAGCCAGCCACAAGGCCAGCAAATCTAAATCATCAGTCTTAGCTGTGCCTTCCCCAAGTGCCATATGTACTCATGAGTTTCACAGGCAAAGGAAAAAGACAGGATGAGGACTCATCGCTATATCAAATCCTTATTTATTCTTATTTATTATAAGTCCCAGTTTCTCATCTTTGTTGTCCTCCTGATTTCTAAATCTGAGCTCTGTTCAATCACAACAAATGAGATGATCCTAAAGAAACCAGTAGCAAAAGGCCCCTGTTGAAAAGAAAGGAGCTGCTTGAAAATAAGAACATACCTGCAATTCCTTTCACATCATATCTTGAAACAATCATCTCTATTAGTGACAGCTGTATTTCACAAGCTTTTAACGTTCTCTCTTTATTTTTGTGGCTTCCTGAAAGTGCCACTAGAGTGTTAAAATTCAAAATGTGAACAAATTATGAATATAACCATGCAGAATTTTTAGGATGCCATGGGTATGGGTTTTCTCTAAGCAGTATATTTTAGGAGCTCACAGAATCCCAATAGTTCATCTGCTGGTCCTGCAGCTCTACAAAGGAAGAACCAGCCTCATGTCAACAAAAACATCACTGCTGAATCAACTACCTGGCTTAATCCACTCCATCGAGAAACAGTAGTGTTATGCATATGAAACTATTCTGGATTTTCCTACTGAGAAGAAGAGATAATTAATACATTCTAGGTATCTGTGCATAAGCAAATACATACACACACCCCAAAAAATTCATAGGCAAGTCAATTTTTAAAACTCAACTTCCTAGAAGAGATCTGGAAAAATTGAGAAGAGTGCAATGGCATTTATTTTACATTCAAAAATGCCAGAACACACCTAGTCTTCGCTCTCGACATTTGCTAAATATCTTTGCAGATACAGCTTGAATCTGTGTGTTGGAAGATTTGTCTTCAAAGTTTTGAAACTCCTGCCTTTAGTTCTTGTTATTTTAACACTAACCTACAATTGTGTATAAAAGAAAGCATGCTCAAAAAAAGCAAACAAAAAATGAGTTATTCGCTTGAGAATTCTGAAAAATAAATGCAGAAGGGTCAGATAAAGTTTTCTATCAAATTTGGGTATTGAAATCCTATTACCTTTCTCAAAATCAAATTTTATTGAATGTCTGTAAAAATATCTGTTTTAAAAACTGACTATGCTAGCCAGAACATTGCTTAATGAAGTGCTGTATTACTGGAGACTCAATATGATCCAAATCATGGTCAAACTAGGGCCAATGTTTAAAGTCCCACTCCCTTCACAGAGCCTACAAGTCGGCACACAGACTTTGGTAAAATGTCCATGTAGATCTCTTTGTTTTTACACAAATATTTTTCCTGAAATCACTTTCAGCAGTCACTAGAAAGTGCTAGGAGTTATGTAAATGTAATTAAAGGGCCTTAGCTTATTGTACCATGTTAAGACTGATCTTTTATTTATTGCTTTTTCAATGAAGGTAAGACATGAGGTTGATTTTAGAAATTCTGCTGTGTGTTTGCGCTTTTATTTTTTCATATATTTAGTGTTTATTAAGATCTGGAAATGAGATGCAGGAGCTTTTTTTCCCCACAAGAAACAGCAAAAATTTCTTTCTTGGTTAAAGAAACCCCAGCCACTGCTGATGGCACTTCAGATGCTGTTGTTTATCCTACGAAAGTCCGCTGGCAAGGACTAACGCACGCCATCCTGGAAGAGCTGCATTTGTCACACGATAACTCCTTATTCTCACTGTGGCTTGCAATCAGCTGTATCCCCATCCAATAAGGTATACTTGTCTGTAAACAACAACTTCCCCCTGAACATTTCCCATACCAGCCTTTCATTAGCTGTCAGAGCCTCCCTTTAATTTCATCTGTTTGATGCACCAGTAGTGTCCATTTAAAATGTCACTTTCTGTTCACTGGCATGCTGCCAAAGATAACTATTGCTTTCTACCTATGGTGCAAATAATATTAAAGGTGCACTCTCTCATGACTCTTATGGAAGCAATCGCTGCTGGAACCACCAGGATTTCAGAGCTGCCAACAATCCATAATTGAAGGCACACTGAGAGAGGGAATATATAAAAACAAAAGGCATCCACTGCCAACAATTAAAATACTCCAGACTAGGCATGGCTGGCAGGCCAAAATAAAGGCTGACTGTGACAGTGGTGTGACCAAACCTGACAACTGCTACTGAGCATCCTGTAGCACTGCTTGTTCTCATGCAGGGAGGTTTCCACTGCTGTGTATCTTCTGAATGGTACCACTGTTTCTCCACCTCTCATTTCAAAAATAGAAGCAAATTGCTCTTCCATGGTAGACCTACTGATCTAATTACCATTTTATAAGACATTGAAATGACAGTCATTGGTGCAACATTAAGACATCCTGAATATATTCCTTCTCATGCACAGCTAGGAAAGAGCAACAGGAAAAAAAAAAAGTGGTAATGAGATAATTTAATTTTCATCTTTGTTTATTGACATTTCCATAGCAATTTCATCAGGAAAGTCATTCTTTTTTAATGTTTATGCTTATGTTTTGTTCAGGACCAATTAAAGACCTGGTACCAATTCTTACTTTGTCTTCTTTCCAGTGGCGATGATTTTCAGGAAAATTTTTGGTACAAATCAAAGAAGTCACTCAGAAACAGAATGTCAAAGCCTAGGGATCTACATTTTTCACTACTCAAAGAGTAAGGAATGTATTAGGTTTACATTGAGGGAGCATTATTTAGACAATGTTGCATGAAGGCTTTTAAGCACATGCTTCACTCCACCCAAAGCAGTGTTTTAACTTACCTGACTTTCACCTGAACAGGCATCAGCATGAGCCAAAATATGTTCTTGAATCAGGGCCTTAAAACATCTGTCAATCGTCGCTTACTATACAGGTCTATGGAGTATTAATGAAACAAGGCCAATGCAATAAATAAATGAAATCAATAACGTACAAACTGTTACAGGCAACTAAAGTAATTCAAAACATATGGGTTTCTTCACAAACTAACTCTTAGTTTTCCTATAGCACATGTATATTAAGATCTTTCCTTTGTGCTGTTATTCAAGTATCTTTTTAATCATTGCGCCTCAGTAACTTAAAACATTACATAAAATCCATAAGCCTAAACAGCAACACAACTAGTAAAATTTCTCTCTGAATTTCTCCTGGAGATGAGAAGATCCAAATTCTTTTCTCAAATCATTTAGCTGGTAACAGACTCAAATTAACAGATGGCAAAAGTCAATCTCATTACAGGATGAAATGGATAAAAGCAAAAGTCCACTCTCTGAAGAAGGATAAGGAGAAAACATAGATCAAGCTACTGAAATATCCCTTCCAACAAAGCCTGCAGCTTAGTGACATATTTGCATATACATTTTTATATGTATATAAAACAACAAACACCTGTTATTATTGCAAACTCATATAGTTTTTAAGTCTATCTGCTACATTTTAATGTAGTTTCTCAAATAAACTAAAAAGAAGGAAATCTAAGACAGTTATTGATCTACCATAGCATGAAAAGAGGAGATAAGAGGTGGTATTCTGAGACGTTGTTGCTTTTGAAATATACAAGCAAATTAAACAATGTATTCATATAACTGCCATAAATGTGGAATTCTGTACCTAGTAATTTTTTTTATACATTGTGCTATCTTAAGTGCAGCAGTTAAGCATGATAAGGTGTTAATCTAAACTAATGTAAAACTGTGTATGGAAGGCTTCAGAAGAGTTGCAGTAATCTTCCTCCTGAACTAGAGATTGGCTCAAACTGAAGAATCCAGTTCTAAAACCAACCAACCTATTTCTTTGCACTAAACAAAATCACTGTAATTATGCATAAAAGTTTAATCCTCTCTCCCACAGCTGCCATTCCTAGGAGCAAATCTTAGGAGGAGAGAGATTTCTCCCTGTCCTAAGATGTTCAGCAAATTTTACTTTATACTTAATGTTTGAACATAGCATTAATGTGAGGCATAGAAGCACACTGCTGAGCTCTCTCAAAGAGCGCATGCTAGCACCTGAGGATTTTTTGGAGGACAGCTTAACAACTGACACACAGAAAACTATGAAACACTTCCAACAGTGTTGCCCACCTCTTTCACGCTCTCTGAAATGTTATGCTTAAAAGATTGCTTTAATATTTCTGCTTTGATTTATTTACACTCTCCCATCCTTTATAACTACCTTGTTATGATTCATTCTGGCTTCACAACATTTCATCAGTCATATCAACTCACAGTGCAGCTGTATTTCAAGCAAAGATTTACATAGAGGGCACCAAATTTCTCAGTACCAGAATGCAGGATTTGTCCTACGTGCACATTCCACTGAGTCTGCAAGGTTATCCAGTGCAGGGGGGAGTTCTCCACTGAAGGGAGAGAAGAAAAAAAAAAGCTTCAGACTGCCCTGGGACAAGGCCACTTTTTTTCTCCATTGTGATAGAGTCTGACATTTATGCGATGTTAAGTATAAACTGTGTGACATTATACTATGACACAGGATAGCATGCAGCAAGAATTTATGCACTCCTCTTACATGAGCTATGTGCTCAGTGTTAAGCTAGGAAAAATATACACTGATGATCCTTGTTAGAATGTGGTGCCCCTAGAGAAGGTATTTTCATGCCTTTTATCACTACCTAATTGTGACAGTTGCTATTCAAAGGTCAAGTTATATTCAGAAAAACTGTCACAGCAGTATCTCAGATACCACTATTTGGTAATTATGAATATATTAATGTTGATTCTTCTATAGAAATCATTATCCTAGAAGAACAATAGGGAAAAAACAGATGAATGAACAAAAAAAATTGAAACCAATAAATTTTGCCTCAAAGGATGTGCAAGTATAATGCCTCCCAGAGGAAGGCTGTAAATTGAGTTTAAAATGTAAATAGAACACATTAAAAAATAGACTAATCATGAATTTACCTGTAGATTTCATGCGGCCTTAAGTATAACCTTAATTCCCACGTGCCTCATCCATAGGAAGAAAGCATTTATTTTCTCACACCTGAAGCTTGTTTTGCCTCTTGAAAATGGTGAGGAAGAAGGGAGATGTGGGAGAAGCAATCCAATACACAGCATAGCATGACTAGTCCCTGCAAAGAGCCTGCAATAGTCTCCACGCTGTTATCTGTGAAGTGAACATACATTCAGGTTCACTGTGTTGTGAAGCTCAAGCAAGTCTTCTTTCCAGCATCCACACTCTTCACATTTGATTTCCTGCATCCAATTTTCCTCATTCTAACAGGTTATGAAAGTAAGTGTCTCAGCCTGACTTCAGCCTCAAGGAAAGGTGTGACTCAAAATGTCAGCAGCCTAGAAAAATAAACATTTCCAAGATTAGTATTTTGTACAATTTTTAGAAATTTCTGTTGTAAAACAGAAAAAAATAAGTTAATAATGCATTTAGCGTAGATATATATTTATATTTTATGGAGCCTAAATTTCCTTTCTAAATTTTAAATCTTAATAAAGCTATATGTTATAAAAACAGTGGCAAAACATCAATGAAAAAATATTTAACACAAAAATATTGAAATAGAAATCTTCAAGCTTATTGTTTTAGCCATTGTCCTGCAAAAAAAAAATTGATCTTTTTCCACTTTTCTACAAAGTGCTTTGCCTTCCACAGTATTTCATTTACTAGTAGAAATCACTTAAAAGAAAAATTTCCAAGGACTGCTAATGGCCATTTATAGGGTTTAACAAACAATATTTTTCTTGCACTTCAAGTTTCTGTGTCATCAAGGGCTATTCTGACACAGACGAGCAATAAAATAAACAGAGTTACTTCAGAATTGATCCTGGGTTTATAGAGATTTATAGAGAGCAATTTTCCAACAAATCTATCTTTCACAGAGAAGTTTTAAATGTTATGACTTCTAAGCAGTACCAGCTGCTTTGAAAAATACATTTTGTGATCCTGTAAATTTAAAGGCTAAAAAAATACTTATTCCAGAGGACGGAGAGCAGGCAGAGAGCCTCTGCCTTCCCTCATACAATGGGTTACTGCAAAAGGAGGTGTTGGAGTGGGTGACACCAGTGCTGGACATCACTGACATCCAGGCAGAACCAAGTCCTCCTGCCAGAGGAGATCACACAGATACTCTCACACAAAAAGGGAAGAAGTCAAAATCCTTGGGTGACAACCTGAGGGGACACTGATGTTTTCCCATGAGTCACAGTAAGGTATTGCAAGATGGTGTCCTGCTGATGAAGTGGTTAGTAAAGAGAATTTAGAGAAGAGCTATGAGAATGATTAACGGACTGGAAAATAAGCACAGACCCAATAACTTGGTCTATTTAGAACTTAGTAAAGAGTGCTTACGACAGGATACATATAGATACATGAAGAACAACAATTTGATAGTAGGGGAGATTTACAATCTGGAACACAAAAAGTTTAAGAAAAATAATTAATGAATCCTAATAGATGGAAAAGAGTATAGAACAGGAAAAACGAGATGCAATTGATCATTTTTATGGTGAGAACAATTAACAACAGAAATTGTCAACAACTTCAAGCACATTTTTTTCTTTGATAAAAAGTATTTGAATTGGGTTTTTTTAATTTAAACATTCTAATTCAAATAAGGTTCATTTTACTTAAGATATAAGGTTTCTGATATGTGAAACAACCAAACAAAAATAAAAAATGTTTCCTTCTTAATGAGCTCCATTAGGATTTTATTTTCAATATTGAAGTTGAAGTCAGGCCTTCATTGGTTGGAGAATCAAGGCCTTGGTCCATAGGTTTTCCCCAAAAGCACACTGTGAAAAAGGCAGAAAACCAGAGCAAATACTATAGGAAAGAAAAGCTGCTACTTTATTTTGATGTGATCATTTTTCTGGCTCCTGCTCACATGTTCCCCATAACTGAGACTGGAAAGCAATGGAGTCCCTAGCAGAGTGATAGGGTGATCCTTTATGTCATTCTGAGTGACAAGAATCTTTGTTATCCAGGCTGGACCTTCTGATCTGACCATAGCTCTGAGTAAACCTCATGGCTTCCTTCACACAGGAAAAATATGAAAACCAAAATAAACCCCAGATCCATCTCTATTTTGTTTCCAGTGAACTCTATCTGTTTAAAGAACAGATGACTTTTTTTTCCCCCAGAAAATAATAAATACTTTGATTGGAATTTATTTACTTTTAAGTCACATTGGCACAGAGATTATGCCCCTCAAAATGAAATTTCCACTTGAAACACTGCAAAAATATAAGGGTTCTTTACCTTGATCTTATGCCTACCTTGAAGTGTTTGTAAAGACACATTCTTAATAAAAAGCTGAGTTAAGCAGTTGAAAGACACCAAACGTACCCAAATACCCTCTTTTTTTTTTTGATGTCACAAACTCACCAAGTGGTTTCCATCTGTATTTTCAGGCTCACCAGTGCAGAAATTCAATTGCCTTTCTTGCATTTGGAAAAGAAATTTCACAAAGTTTCTATTTTAATGGAAACCTTGTCCTTATTCTCTTCAAACTTCAATGAAAAGCCCTTTGACACTTGATACACCAGTGTGTTACACATAACAGGGCAGGAGAGCAGTGGATAGTTCAGTGTCAGGCCCTTAATACACCACTGTGTCTCAAACAGGAACCTGATTCTCTTTGTCCATGGATGTCATGGAGAGCTGATGTCATGAAATGGCTATGAGGAAGAATAATACCATCAGAACTGTTTATTTAATTAGTAACAAGGGTAAAATCCTCCTAATGCAGCTTGATCAAGGGTCAGGCTGAGGGGTCTTTATCAGAGTATGGGTAGCCTTCAGTGGCTGGGGCTTAATAATAATCTCTAGACTTCAATTTCCTACTAATAAAGGGTAATATAATGTAGGGTAAGCCCTCTTATTTGTTCAGATCTTCTTAACCACTGAGGAGCTAATAGGCAACAACTGAACAAACAATGGCCACACAGGTTTCATTTTTAGAAGCACAGATGACCTCTGATGAAAGAAATGATCAGTCAAGCTCTGAGGAAAGGATGGAAAGTTATCTAGCAAATGCGTATGTTTTCTCCCTGAACCAGAAGAAAAGTAAGCTACTTCTAAACAACCGTATACAATAGTAAGTAAAAGTACCTGAAAATGTCTGTGGAATTGCTGTACCTCAAAAATGGTTTTCACTGAATTTCTATCGGAAGGTTCTGATCAACCTTGTAAGCATATTTGACTAAATGAAGCTTGTAGAAAGCTCTACAGTTATTAGCATTGCACATGTGATGGACTTGTAGTCTGAACATCACCTCTGTAAAATTTCAGTAGCACCTAAACTCACTTTGTTGTTTTCTCCCATATGCTCTGACCCAAATATCTGCTACACTTCCTCGGTAAACCCCTGCCTATACAAAAGTACAGCTGAAACACAACACATTTTCCTCACTATGGAAGAAAAGTACTTTGCCCTTTTTAAAAAATATTAAAATCTGGATAATGCAGTAGCCTTCAGATGTCAGGGCCAATTTCAGCACCGAAGCAAGACAGAAGAGACACATAGAACATACCCATTTGCTGTAGGGGGAAATTCAATCTCTTTAACACAGGATTTTCAAGAACACGTTCCAAAACACTTCCTTCTTAAAACTCTTAGGATTTAGTTTCATATGTCCATAGGTTTTTGAGTTTGTTTTGCAGTTCTTTGCTTATTCACCATTCTCTGGATACTGCCCACCCTGTCTTTCCTTCTCATTTGCCATCTTCTAATTTGTCAGGATGGTTTCTCTGACAACAGCTCCCTCTGGAATGACCCTGGCTTCCCATGTCAGAATTTTAATCCAGTGAGTCTTTCTCCCTGGAGCGGGTAATCAATACCGAGTGTCAGATTTATGTCCTTCTAAGTATATTAGTTATGAAATAAAGCCCAGAGAGGGTGCCATGTTATCTTGTAACATGTTATTAGGAAAGAGATGTGACAAAAAGATGCTTTTATGTTTTCCTTCTCAGACTAAATTTGAAGACAAGGCTGGTGTTGAAAAGACTGTACTACTGTACTACTTTACCCTATGCCAGATCCCTTTTACCTCTGTATTGAAAGAACAAGAATCAAATTAAGGAATGTGGTCTCCAATGAGTAGGAAATGTAACTCCTATTAATGCTTATAGGAATTACACCTACACCTTAAAAGTGCAGTATAAAAGACCTTTAAATTGATTACTTGGCAAATGACTGTAAAATGAGAATAACATTATTTTTAAGGCACTGTGTGAATATTTCTAACTCTAGGTTTCATGAAGTTTACAGTCATGAAAACAGTTTATAAAGCTTGTAAAACAATATGTACACTATGCAGCAATAGGAAACAGAACAAAAATTTAGTATTTACCAAAATAATAACTAAAAGCTACAGCTAATTCAACATCAATAAAATAGGTGGCAATATCATTGTAAATATTAGGCAGGAACACTACACAGTATAGAGAAGGAAGTTCTGGTGGTAGTAAAGTTACTTACAAGCAGCTTTATAGAAGGCTAAAGAAACTAAATAGCAGCAAGGCTATATAGCGTCTCTGGAAAACCTGCACAGAGCTATTGTAAAAGGTCCAGTATTGGTGTAAACTCCCGTTGAATCTTTCTTTCTGTACAAAGAGCAACAAACATGCAGCACATGAGAGAGAAAGAGAGAGAAGGGTACAAAGGGTGGAAATAGGATCAGATCTCATAAGAAACAGAAACATAATCTGCAGGAATCTGATGAAATTTAGTGGCTCTGACAACCACATACTTTTGCCCTCAAACATCCTCTGCTGGTGCAGAATTTGCTTCTTTCTAGGAGCATATGTCCTGCTAATTCCCTCCAGAACAAGTTTGTTAAACAGTGATTCCAGTAAATTCTGATATAGTGAGAATTTAGACTATTTCGGATAATCTATTGACAAGATGCTTGAGGACACATACCCTCTTCAGTACTTTCGATAGTGCAAACTGTCAGAACTGTTTGCTTTCTGTTCATGTATTTCATAGAAGTTTTTGGTGTTAACTTCATCCCTTCTCCCACCCCATCATCTTTCAGTTCCTACATGCTGTGGATATATGGTCTCCATTCTGACTCTGATTTCCACATTATCAACATTTTGCCTGCTCATCTTCAGTTTGATGTAATTGCTGGTTAGTGACTGAAGTGCATCTGGATTTTCACCCTCCAGCTCCACGCTGATGACAAGAGAGAAGCTTTCCCATTTGTCCTTACAGATAGGTCCTGGAGCCAGCAATGATGGAATAAAACTGCAACACCACTTCCTATCATTCCACAGCTCCTAAGTCCTTTCTGCTTTGTTTTTCAATTATTGGCATGGCACAGACACTATCTTGCTATAATGGAAAAGGTGTATATTACAAATTAATAAAATAAACTTATTAGCTAAGAAATGATTGTGACCTATGTCCTCAAATGTTGTAATCAGACTTCAAAAACAGACACAAACTATTACGGAGGAAATTTAAAGAAAAAAACAAAGAAAAAACAAAAGAACCCCAAACAAAGAACAAACAAAAAACCCCCCACAACAGAGTCTTTTCTCAATCTTGTTTTTTCCTTAATAAAATAATACAAATTCACTCCTTACCAAAAAGCAAATCATTTGATCACATATAAAATGAGGGAATTGAGTATTTACTTGCAGCACAATAGAGGATGTTTCTCTTATATAATGTTTATGTATAAAAAGTCATGTAAGTGCTGAGTTGTGCAGGTCAAACTGATGACCAAGTTAAAGGTCCTATGTAATTTGGACTGCAAATCTCTGCTTTTCAAATTGTTGACTTTCTGTGATGTAAACTGGAATAAATATGAAATCTTTATCCTGTATTGCTTGCACAATCAGATCATTAGATAATTAAAACAACAAAAGACACACAGAAATATTGGCTATAGCTGTAAATCAATTACTCTAAAAGCAATTACTTTGGATCTAAATCAGCCTGTGTTATATGGGAGATATATAATATTTAATTTGCTGTATGGCCCTGGCACAAATCCAGCCAACAGCAGCAGCAAACAAAAGTCACCACTTTTAAGGTAAAGAGCAACCACACAATCACTCTGTGTTGGTAACTCCAGTTTTTAAAGCAAAGATTTAATTAGTACTGCAACAAATTATGACATGGGAAGAAAATTCAGCTACTTTGAAAGGAAATAGACTACCACGAGGCAGAATAAGGACTGACCTGTGGAAACCATCTTCATTTCTTCTAGATCATCTATGAATTCTGTCACTAAATATGTAAAATGAATTAAATCTTTACTCAAAAAAATGTTGGAAGTATTACAAATACAACTACATAGTTAAGACAAGAATATGCTGCAGCATTAAGTAGATTTAAAGGGATCTGGTTACTCCATATTAATCAGGACCTGGACATCATTGCTTCAGGAAACTGTTCATCTAGCACTTCTCCCTACTTTTTTAATTGGTTGGTCTTACAGCAGAACCTAATCTCAGACCTAACACCTTCCTCCTAAGATGTTTTCAAAGGAGTATGGGGATCATATTTACACCAGCCTTGAACATTTGGAATTGTCTTGGCACTGCACAGTTGCACCTCTGGTGATGCCTTCATGCATGCTGACTTCTTTTGTCCCCAAGAGGAAGCCGACACTCAAACCTTGCTGGGTTTTCTTCTGATGACGAAGAGAACCTAGAGAAATACTCAAGTAAACCTACAGATTGTGCCTTTCCTTGAGAAGCGGCTGAACACAGGGTGCAGAGGAGTAACATGGCAGAGGGGATGGAAAGAGCAAAACTCTCTGCAGGTGGGCTAGAAGCCAGCCATGCCATTGAGGGGAGTCAAGGTAAATCCATAAGAACTAGTGAGGAACATGCTAAGTTTGCTGTAATGGAATGGACTGAAAATTGGCAACACAAACCTTCATAGGAAAGTTAAAGTCAATCAGTCCTCAGGCAAGTAAAGTAAGTCCTCAAGGAAATATTAGTTTAACATCTCTCCAGCTTTTATCCTGCTTGGTTTTACCTGGTCACTTTTGAATTTTCCTCATGACAAAAAGGCAAGAGTTCCTGGAGTTTTGAACCAAGAGAGGGGATGACTGGTCAGATTGATCTCTGGCTGCTGGCTGAGCTCCATCCCTGCACAGAGTGGCATGCACACTCAAGGCTTTGTCTGGCTACAATAGGCAATCAGAGGAAAACTAAATTGAAAATCTCAAGGGTTTCTTCTGCTATGAAAATAACATCTACTTGCTCATGGCAAAATTCACTGCAACACTTTATTTCTTTCCCAGTTTTACTGTTTGTTAACTTTCTTCTGCCACCCTGTATTGGGTCTGGCTGAGCTGTAATTCATCCCCATAGTGACCCTCACAGTGCGGTGTTTTGCATTGGTGACTAGCAGGGTGCTGATAACACACCCGTGTTTTGGCTGCTGCTGGGCACGACACTAGCACTGTGACATTCCTTCTCTGGTTGGGGGGCAGGACCCTGGGAGGGAAGTCGGGCAGCCAGCTGACCCAAACTACCCAAAGGGATATTCCATACCATATGACATCAGCTCAGATATAAAAGCTGAGGCACGGAGCAGGGGGGTGGGCATTCATCGGCTAATGACTGCCTCTTGAAGACCGCAGCCCTGCTTCTCGGGAGTGGCCGACCATCGCTGCTCATGGGAAGTAGAGATTAACTCTGCTTTTGCTTTGCTTCTGTGCACGCCGGCTTTGCTGTGTGTAGTGCTGATAATAAACTGTCTTGTCTCAACCCACAGGTCATTCCTTTTTCCACCTTACTCTCTCTCTCCTCTGTCCCTCTGGGAAGGGGAGTGATAGAGCGGCTGGGTGGGCGCTTGGTGTCCAGCCAAGGTCAAACCCACCACACACCCCAACCCTAAATCCCTCAGACCCTACCATAGTCAGGGCAAAGCCTCTGGAACAAGCATTGGTGTTGCCTCAGAGTTCATCATATGGTCAGCTGCTTTGGGCAGAAGTTTCTGTTGTGTAAGGAGAATCCTTACACAAGGTACACTCTGGACACTTTCGCAGAGGAAAGACTTACATATTTCACTTGTTTCCAAAACAAAATGAACCAACCAAACAAAAACCAAACCAAACCAACAAAAAAATACCCACAAAAAAACCCCAACCAAACAACAACAGACAAAAAAATCTCCCAAAAACAAACAAATAAAACCCCCTAAGCCAATAGCTACATGAAAAAAAATGTCTTTCTCTCAGCCACTCACCCAAGTTTGGTGAAGTGTGCTCTGGTACACAACTGGTTACACAGCCCAGGAGAACTGGGGAAAATCTTCACAAACAGCTTCAAAGATATTTTGCATTGGCAGAACTGAAGAGTGACTGGTCTTATTTTTCACAAACCCCTCAGGGAAATGCCCTTAAAAACCGTTGTGATTTTAATTGCTCTGCCATTGGGCTGATGTATGCTACCCCTGTTTCAGTGATGTGATAACCTTAGGTACAGCTGACTACTATCAGAGCAGGCAAAATACATGCTGTATTGTTGTATGACATCTACAATCTCTCACATATCCCAAACCACTTTAAAAAGCTACATCATACATTTAAGAGAAATGAATTTTTGTGTCAAACCAATACACCTTTAAAGGCATGGTTAAGCCTTTTCTTGGAGGAAAGCCCAGTGACAGGAGAGGTGAAGTTTCATTTTAATTTTCCTTTTAGGGTAAGAAGCGGGGGGGAAGGGAGAAGAGTTAGGATCTTTGGTCTGAGGAAGAGAAGTAGTGCAATGCTGCAAAAGGAGAAGGGTAATAGTTATAGGTAATAAAATTGCTCAAAGTAATGTAAGTGCTTCTAAGAAAACCTCAAATGCTATTTAAAAGCTTAAAGCAGGACAAAACCTGTGCATGCAAAGGCACGTTCGACTTGTTCTGAATCTCTAACTGTTCTGCAAAGTCAATTCGCTCTCATTGTACTTTTAATCTGCTTCTCTGTAAACAAACACTTGGCTGAATAAAGTCCCAGGACAGATACTTGGCTGAATAAAATCCCAGGACAAGGCAGGGATACAGGGAAGTTCAGTTTTGAAATTAAGTGTCTCTCAATAGTCATTTCAAGAAATACTTTAGAGAACTAGCTTCTTTTAATATACTAAATAGAATAACTTATTAAAGCAGTGTGACATAAGCTCTCGTCATGCCTGTGCCTGAGCACCGCCCCCCCCACCATTGCCTCAGCCCCATGGCCACCTGACACGGGGCAGGCACAGCATAAAGCCCCATCCCTGATCCTGTGCAACTACTGGAAAAAATAAATTACTGAGTTAGGAATGCAAGAGAAAGAACAATTAAATTTTTCCCCTATTTTAATCAAGGATTGTTTTGCCTTGGGGGCTTGGAGGTATAAGAAATCAGACTTTTCGAGCTTTTGCAGAGTAGGCTTTGGAAAATAGCTATAATACACATCCCTGTCCTTTACAGACTGTGCTCTGCCCTTTTTTCTTTCCCTTATGGCACGCGTGTAGAGAGATTTGTTAGACCTTAAACTTGTCACAGATGTAGTTCCTAACAATTTGCCCCCACTTTCAAATGCTCTTGTGATTGCTTTCTCCAGTAATTACTCAGTGGGTACGCCACAGCAAGCTCCATAAGTTACAGCTAATCACTCTTAAGTGCTGGAAGCAGGACTATATTTGTGCAAAGAAACAGCAATCAAATACAGTAAGCAGATGGCTGTTTCTTGTCCTGTTACGACACTGAGCATAACACATTAAGCCATGATGGATTTATCAGCGCTGATGGATACATTAACACCATATGCTTTTATAGAATAAATAGTTTTTGGCAATTCATTATAACTTCTGATGCCCTAATTTTTTAAATACAGATTCCTTGGAAATAAAAATGCAGATGTTTCCAACGAAGCCTGTAGGTTTTCCTATGTTCTTCTTCAAAGCTGCTGTTCAGCAATTTATATTATGAAAGGCACAATTAAAATTCTAGAAACAGTTGAAGAAACCCATAGTATTTCTTTCAACCATAAATTGAATGGTTTCACTTCTCTAAAAGTTTTGTGATAATCAAGTCTTGTAATTGATAAATGGCAGTATTTTAAAAGTGATGAAAGTTAGCTCATTTGCCATGTCTTCAGGATCACATATAACATTATGTAAACAGCAGTAAACCAAACAGAAGTACCCAAAACCTTTTTCTTTCTGATTTATAGGCTGACCTGTAGGCTAGGGGAATGCACTGAAGCTTTAACTGCTATTTCTCAATCCTAGCACAAAGCATATCCTCAGATTTTTCAAAAGTCCTCATCTTGTGAGATGAAGAAGCGGGGTAGGGAGGGGGAAAGTAAGCAATTTTTTAGGAATGTGGGTGTCAGCTGCCCAGGCTGCTGTCAGTAAATGAGCAGCTCAAATGTATAATGGGTACATTCTCGCACTGACACAGCAAATACTTCAAAAACCAGTCTCTGAACAGCTATTGTGCACCATCATCATACGAATGCTGATCAATAGGTATTCATTTCCAATCCCATTGTCTCTAGAAAAGCAGAATGCTGGCTGCTTAAATCATAATAAAACCGTTAAAAAAAACATGTGCTTTCTGGGGACAGTAAGCATTTTTGGTGCTTCTATTCAATAGCCCATAGTAGTAGAAAACACTCTAAAAAGCCTATTCAGCATCATTAATCAAAACCAGCTGCATGCATGATGTGTGCACACTGTTGCATCTTTTCCGCTCCTCCCTTCATATACTTAAGTTCCTGTACAGGTCATCAGCTTGGCATTCGTTAATTGCTCATCTGCGGTCTAGGTTTTAATCACCTGATCCATCAAAAGCCTTTCTTTCCCTGCCTATATTCATCTTGTCAGTTAGTGACATTTTTTGTAATGAAAGCAGTAGATCTATTGATAGCATCCCTCAACAGAGTGGAAGGCATCTTGCATTAGCTTTGTCTTCTAAACCAGCCTGTTCTATTACAATTGACCTTCTCTTCTTGATTACCACACAAATCATAGTCCTCTCCCCACTCCTCCCCCTGCTTCCCTCCCCTCCATCTATTAGAGTATTTCTTCTGCAGCCGTTCAATTGCCTGACTGCAGCTGGTAATTGGATTCATGTTTGGAGCACAGCTTTCTACTACAAGCTTGGAATAATTCAAATAGGACCCTGGCCTAGGGCTGCGGCCGTATGTTAAATTCAGATTTGGGTCTGTAAAATCTGGAGTACCCTGACGGGAGTATAATCCACTTAACGGCACAAAATCCTGTCCTATTTGTAACCTGCTCTTATTTTCTTCTCTGAAGTGAAATTCTATTTTGCTACTCTTTTAAGATGTTAAGGGTGAGACAGTTTCATTACAGTGAGTTGGTGAAAGGTAAAGATGATGTTACTCTGGCAAATGTCTTGGCTCTCTCTAGGTTTCAGGAAACAATGTAGGCAGTTTTCAGTTATGGTAATACAAAAATTATACCCCATAAAAGTAAAAATCCAACTTAACAGCATGCTTTTTGCACAGAGTACACCATTTCACATAGTGTCTCCAAGCCTGAAACTTACCACAGGAATCATGCTTAGATAAAGCTGTTAACACTGAAAAGCAAAAGCGCAGGTAGTGGTATCAGCTCTCCTACTTCACACATTATTACTTCAGCATCAATTTATTCACCTAAAGTTAAATAATACAAAAACGAAATACAGTCAGATTCATTTTGTTCCAACTGTGAGGGTTTGCAATTTCTTTCTTCGTGTTTCTCAGGCCCTCACACAGCCAGCCCTAAATGTTGTACTGATCTGCAGCCCCTGGCTATCCCCCCCTGTGCTAACAGAGATAAGCAATTTCTCTCAGTCTGGGCAAGCTGCTCAGCAGTGGCTCACGAGTCTAACTCTGTCCATAGCTCATCACAGTGTCCAATAGCAGTCCTGTGAGGCAGGTTTCCACCCTTCTTCCTGATAATGCTAACGGAACCCCTTTGCACCTGACCTTCTTCCAGTTGAAGCCATAGAAATAGCATCAGTTTGTAACTGTCCTAATGCCATAACACAGACCAACCTCATATTAGAGCATCCCCCAGCAGACCTAATGGTAGTGTGATGGCACTTAACTCACATACCTGAAAGTCAATCAGCTCCAAAAAATGAATGCAGGCTTTCTATCTACCATGTTCTCTGGCTCTTCCAAAACTGTCTGCAATATCAGTTGCCTTCCAGCCCAGCTGCTACCCCTAACCTTGGATCTCACTGAGTGTTCACCAAGTAGTCTTTACCAACTGCAAAAATAAATATAACACAAGTATCCCCAATGATGTCGACTCTTAGCATGGGATCCTATCCCTCCAGACTCCCAGAAGATACAGTGAGCTTGAACCAGAGTACCCCAAATATTCCTCATCCACAGGACACAACGACCTCTGAGCACTTTGCAGAATATTAGAAAACAAAGGTGTCATTTTAAGAAAATATTTCAAAGTTTTGACATTCAACTGAATGGTCATTTCACACCAATACAATAGCTTTTGAGTTTCTGGTCATAAAGCACTTACCTGAGATGTGGAAGATCTAGGTTATGCTTCCAGCTGTGCTTGATTCAAAGAAAACCAGGAACACAAGGGCCTCTGATGTACCTGGGAAATGTGTTCTCACTGCCTTGCCAGTCAGCTTCACTGCTCTATTTTCCATAAGCAATTCTTCCCTCCAGCAGCTCTCTGTATATAGTACTACACATGCATACTGTGCACATGCTATGCACCTTTTAGTTTGTTGCATGAAGTTCAAATCAGCACCTTGAAACTGCTCTCCCTCATAACAGGTTTAACTCTCCCTTCTTCCCATTTCACTGCATGTTCATTTCAAGAACTGAATTTTCTTGCTGAAAACATCACCCAAAGTAACACCATCCAGCAATGACATTTATTTGATGACTTAGTATTTTCAGGTGTCCTTTCTCCAGAGGATAGTAGTTCTGGAGCAGCACAGGTAGCAGCACTCTGCCTCACTAACCTGCCAAAACTAGCCAAAATACCACCAGAATTAGAGAACTAGGAACTGGCTAAGTTTATGTCTTCTACCTTCCCTTCCACAGCTTCTGTACTGAGTTGTTCACCTCCTCTTTTCTCATTACTAAAGGTCTGAGTTACAGGTTGCTAATATTCACCTGAGCCCTTGAGCATATTCTGGCATGTTATTTATCTGCAGCAAGAAAGATAAATTAAGCTATTTACTAAGCTTACAAAATCAACTTACCAATAAGTGTTAAGGCTCCTGAAACACCCTAATTTAAAGTAAATAAATAAACAAATAAATAAATTTGCTACAATCTCCACATTCAATTTTCCCAGCATGAGAAGGAGCTCATGAAGTAGCTGTTGGCTCTGTCTGTGGTCTCACAGTTTCTTACAATGCAGCTCTCCAAAACACAAGACCTTCCCCATTCATTTTTGAGCTACCAGTTTCTGACTCTTTTTCCCTTCTATACCTTGAGAGTGTACTTTGGAACTTAGTAACTTAAATATGTCCCTAGGGTTTAAATGCTTGTGTCTGATTTCCTCATCTCTACAAAACAGGATTCAGCAGTAAGCAGAATTTATCTTTTAACCTACATCTATCCTACAAATAAAAAGAGGTTTCTTATACGCTGTCTGATTGAAAGTATACTAGAACCAATGGAATCTGTCTATTGCTGACACCACAAGCCTTTTTTGTGGTAGATCTTGCGTTTAGTACTTTCCTTTGAATTGCAGTTCCAAAAAGTTAACAATCAGGTAAAAATCTCATCTTCACTTACCACTCATGTTGGGAATTCCTACCACTATCTTACCATCTAAGCCTGAAAAATGTTACTGAAGTGAGCTTTAAAGCCATTAAAAGGACAGAAAAAAATATTTTTCTTTCCTTTCTCCTTCTGTTTTATAGATTTAAACTTCTGGCTCTTGTAGAACTGAAATGTGCTCCAAGTCATGATTAAAGAGGCCATTTCTGGCCATGAAGTGATGGAGAGCCTCTTCATAGGGCTGATCGACTTTTACCTCACAGCAGGAGGTTGGAAAGATCTGACAAGCTGAAAGGGACCGAGGAGCTACTTCAGATTGCAGGGTGTGATTCATCTCCTCACAAATCTTCTCATTACAAGTCAACTCAGTTGGCCATAGATTTCCATGAGGTTCTGAGCTGAGAAAACTAAAAATTATTTCAGTGAAAAACACATAATAAGCACAAATTGACTCATGACAAATTATTTCTTTGTTGGTGGTCATGAAAACATTTTCAAATTAAAGAACACAGGTGCTACCATCTGTATTGTCTTATTTTGTTTGTGAGATTTATTTTAAAGTTACATTACAATATGTCTACTAATGTAATTGTACTATAATTCTGTATCTGGGGAACAAAAACTGTCAATACCTTTATAAAGAGAGCCTTACTGCAATTATCTCAGTCAACATTTATTCTGTGAAAAGTAATCAGGATGTTAGGTGTTTCTTTCTGGAAGGTTTGAGATGTCATTTTTTGCCATCTGTTCTAATTATTTTTGAATTATTTGGCAGATCTTGGTTTTGTTGCTGAACTACAGAAGCAGACCTCACTGGTTTGAATCACTTTAAAAAAATTCAGTATTTAGTTCAAAACTGCAATAGCATTAAAGGGTCACTTATCAGTAGCATGCAGTCAGAGGTCTGGCACATCCAGGCTAGGGAGATAAAGTAGAGGTAGGTCTTTACAATTCTCTATGGGATGACATGAAAGTGAGGAAAAAATAGCAGACCCAGATAGTTCTTGACATTACTTCTTGTGCAGTATGTGCCTTCTTTCCTGGCTTATTTTCCTTGAAGAGCTCTAAATGAATTTGTCAAGTTACAGTTCCTAATCAAAGCATCTAAGACTCACCCAGGCCTTCAAAGGAAGAGAATCATTATTGTCCTTTCTTACCTATGGAGAAACAAGACAGAAAAGTATTAAATGAATTCCACAAGGTCACACAGTATATCTGAGGATAGCATAAAAGGTTCTCCAGCTCCAGGACAGAATCTCAGAAATTATTGTGGGATCTTTTCGAAACAGTTACTACAAGTGATGTGCATCGATTTAGGGCATGGACTACTTATTGAAATGCTGGACAGAGTTCAATGCTACAAGTTTCCTGCCTGCTTGGTGAAAAATCTCTACTGTAGTATAAATGCCAAATACATATCAATAAGTTTCTGGAAAAATAGAAGAAGCAGGATGATCCAGTACAAGTGAGTATCTAATGATGAGTAGCAGGTTGCCCAGTTATTTATTTTGAAAACCTATAGATATACATATAACTGTCACTTCAACCTACCTCATCCAAAACCACACTGATTTTGAAGGACAAAAAACAAACCCCAAAACCCAGTTGGAAGTAAATCTAGAGCCAAGTCATGATTTCTGATCCAGTTTCTGTCATCGGCTGGGCACATGACCTTCAGCAGGTCCTTTCTTGCACTGCCTCATTTTCCCATCTGTGAAACAGGCCAGAAATTCCTCCCTATGCTTTCTCACAGCAGTGCTGTGAGAGCTGATGGATATTTGCACAGCTTTTTGAATGTAACAAGGGCTAGGAAGAGACAAAACATCATCTGAAGTCTGACAATGCCAGGGTTTGTGTTAGTGACGCCCAGGTGCATTAAATTTTATGGAAAATAAACAAATAAATTTGTTTGAACAACAAATACTAGATTCAGTAACAGCACAAATAATGGTGTATATTCAGCTCATCTGTAACACATTGTGAAATATATACATAAATGTGTTTGGTTCAGTTGGTCTGCTTGAATTAGAAACAGCAAGAAAAGGTGTAAAAGCCAGCTGGTTTTGGGTTTTAATTCAGAGTGTACCTATGCACCAGGGATCAAGATCAGTATTTTCATAGAAACATAGAAAGGTTAGATTTGGAAGGGACCTTCAGAGGACAACCACTCTGCTGCAAGCAGGGACACCTATAACTAGAGATCAGGTTGCTCAGAGCCCTATCCAACCTGACCATGAATGTTTCCAGGGATGGAGCATTCACCACTTCTCTAGGCAACCTGTTCTAGTGCTTCACCACCCTCATTATGAAAAGTTTCCTCTTTACATCCAGTCTAAATCTCCCCTCCTTTAGTTTAAAGCCTTTAGCCCTTCTGCTGTAACAGGCCTTGTTAAAACGACTGGCTGTCTTTCTTATAGGCTCCCTTTAAGTACTCCCCCAGGCTTCAATAAAACTAAGGTGCAATGTTTTCCAGGTTAGATTTCTCTCTACAGAAGGCACACAGAGTTTGCCATGATGCCCTTACAGCCACAACACTCATCAAACACAGTCCGTAGGAACATTTTCTTTTCTACTGCTGAAGAAATAATATGCTGCATCACCTTCTGCAGAGTGAAAATGTTGAAATGATTTGGGAATAGCAGTACTGATATTTTTTCCACTATGCACTGGAGTGATGCAGCTATGTGTGGTATAGACAGGAACTATGAGACACCCCCCTCTGATTCTGCTCTGGTATCACCATCCTGGTTTGACTCCATATTCCTTGTCAGAGAGGATCCTCCCTCTGCCAGGCCACCAGGTGATTTCTGTGATTTCAGCTATATCATTGCACAGATTGAGACTATCAAAACCCATTTGCATTTCCAACTTAAAGCGAATGGTTTCCAAAATTTTTCTTGATTTGCAGTATAAAGTGTAAGGTTTGGCAGGGACCACTTCTCACTGTGAAAAATGTAATACAGGAGCTGGACATTACAGATTCAGAGCACCATGTGTATATGCTATATCCCTCCCAACTAATTACCTGGTGTTTATAAAACTTTGGTAGTAATTCTGAAATTTCTAGTGATAGAAACTATAACATGAAATTACTACAGTCATGCAGAACCCCTATATTTGTAATTTAATTTGCAGTGCTCTTTTTCATTAATAGACCACTGTGCTGTAGGAACATTTTAAGCACTATTAAAGCACAATCATATTAAGCATTTAGACAAAATTGCTTGGCACATTCACAGACCTAAGAATAGCTATTTACATTTTCTCAACTACTAGTGCTGAAGATTAAAATATCTAAGTTAATTTTGTAATGGCACAAACTTAGGAATCCTGTGTATGAAGCATCTTCTTTGCAAAAGGTCATGGACCCCATTGTCCAAGAGAACCTAAATAATGTTACTACCAGTTTCAAGTAAAATGCATTCATGAGGTCTACACTCATTTGTTATGGGATGCTGGTGAGCTGATGATAAGGAAAGAAGAGGATTCTTGCATATTTATAAGGGCCAAACAATTAGCAGGTGTCCAATCCCAGACCCAGCAAGACCATATGGAGTGAAAAAAAATAAATTAAAAAAATCACATACTCAAACATTAGATCATAATCTTGTGAGGGAAAATTGTTAGGACTACAAGAAGAATCAATGCACCTATAATAAAAATAATGGCAGCTCTAACAAATGGTCATCCCTCTAAGATCAGTACACAAGGCTAGAAGGGATCTACCAGATCAATCTAGTCTCCCAAAACAACAAGCATTTAGACAGTGGAGGTTTAGTCCAGAAGGACTCCTTGAACCTTCCTGCACAAATCACACTTCACTGCCCTCTATCAGTTTAAGGTTTCTTGCACTGTCTAAAGGAAACAGAAACACTGGAAAAGATCAAGGGTTTCACTAGCCACATTTGACAATAAGGCTAAGAGTTAGCAGGTAGAAATCTGCAGGTCTCTTCTGGAAGCAAGGTATGCCCTGAAGAAGTTCCCCTGTGGCTGATATGGAGTTCCAGTAGGTATCAAGCCCTTATGCTTTGGTGTTGCTTTTTTTTTCTTTTTCCGTTTTTCTTTTTTTCTCTGAAAACTTTAAAAATCTTTAAGACTTAAATGATATTTTCCCATTCATTTCTGAGAAGTACACATAAAAATTATCCTTCATTATAGACACTCACAATAAATGTCCAAA
This sequence comes from Galbula dea, assembly GCA_013399015.1. NCBI lineage: Eukaryota > Metazoa > Chordata > Aves > Piciformes > Galbulidae > Galbula > Galbula dea. Next base: position 780,573 of record VWZX01007042.1, on the reverse strand, counting down.
GAATTTTTTCCATTGCCTTTCCAAACACACTAATTTGAAAAAAACATTCAGCCATACACTATGACAAATTGCAAAAATAGAGCTACTCTGGCTGAAGTTCATAGTAAACTGTAGTCAAAAATTATAATTGTAATTATAATCAATTTTAAATGAAAGAAAAAACCTACATTACCAACAGCTTTTGTTTAAAATACCTCTCATCTGTCTACAAAGCACTGAAATCTAGCAAGACTGAAGAAAAATCACCACAGTGTCATAAGCAGTTTTGCTAGGACAAGAGAGGAAGCAAAGGAAAACTACTGCTTCTGACAGCAGTTCTGATTTAAAGTGTGGCTGAATTACAACGTCAAGTACCAATAATCTGATGTCTTTCACACTTTCAACTCAAAATAAGTTTCAGGAAAATATGAGCAAATGATAGTGAAATGTTCTCATTAACGTCTTTTCCTCAAGTTCTACAGCATGAATAGTAAATGCAGAGATACAGACTGAAAATGTGAAATACATATTCCAAAATCTACTACAAAATCTAACTATATGTTTCCTGAAAGGAAAACAAAAAAACCTAGGTGAGCAGCCTGTGTACAAAGGCTTTCCCTTACATTGTGAGACTTCCATATTGTTCATAAACTTCTGAAATCAAGAACTCTTAGTGGTTGCCAGAGAAAAAATGAATTAGTCAACATAGATGCCACATTGCTAACATGCATATGCAAGTGTGTCAATTGTCTCAACTTCTTTTGTCTTTTTTAGTAAATTATCCCTTGAGTATTCTAACCCCTAACATTCTATGATTCTATGATTATTTGCAAACATTTCTCACAGAAACTCATTTTACTACTTTAATTTCTTATGTACAGGTGCTATTACAGGTGCACCTTCACCAGAACATAAAAGCTTCAAATACAAAATCACAACTTGTTAGTAGATTCAAAATTCAATTAAACAAACCCAAATGTTTATAGAAACACTTGGGCTTCTCAATTAGACAGCTAAGATACATAAACAAATGAAACTTTCAATAAAAGCATGGATACAAAATAGTACCTAGGAAGGTGGCTGCCTTACAGAGGCTGGGGCATACAGGTCCTTTCCTGAGGCTCACAGAGGCCCCTGGATCTGAGGGATTTCAGACTAACCAGGCAGTTAAGAGTCCAACCTTTAGCCTTCACCTTGCAAATCTCATTTGGCTCCTCTTTAACTTATGTTATAGAGAAGCATCTTCTCCCTCACGTCCATCAATCACTTAGTATATTCAGTTTTTCATTCAGATTTTGATTTGGTGATTTGAAAAAAAAGCTAGATGTTCTGTGAATCATGGCAGTTCCTCTTCCCACAAAACATCTAAACCATACTCTTAGGCACATAGTTTGACTTTTGGGGTTGTCCTGTGCATAGACATGAGCTGGACTCAATGATCCTTGTGAGTCATTTCCAACTCAGGACATTCTATGATTCTATAACTTGCAAGAGTAGCTTAGCTCCCATCACTACTTGCCATTCAAAGGCTGAAAACAAACAGTGTTTTAGTTTGCTCTCCACCCAGCTTATAAAGCTGCAAGTCACACAAAAGCAGGTTAGCAACAAGTTTGCTTCTTTTAAGTCAGAAGTCTAAGCAGAATGGCCTTAGATCTTGCAGCACAGCCAAGACCTATCTTCAAACACAAAGATGGCCTGTCTCTGAAATCACTGCTTAACATCAAGTTAAGCAGTGTTTAAATATCTTGAGAGATTTATAGGTTTAGCACCTTGAAGTCCAAGCTTTCTTTAAGAAAAGGATATTCTTATTCAGTCTTTTTGTACAAATCATCTGCAGAAAGTTTAGCTATGCACCCCCCGCTTCCTAAACAAGCAGCACTATATCAACTGGATGCTCATCTCAGAGATGTTTGAAAACAAAATAACATGGGGAAAATATTACAACATAAAATGGAAACGGATGCAAATAATGATATCATTATACAAAAATATGCCTATAGAGAAAGTCCAAAATTCCATAGCCTTGGCTCTAGAATAAACTCCAACTAGGTTAATTTTCTTCTTTCAAATTTCAAGAATTATATTGCTGGAAAATTATATCTAATAAAATGTATAACCCAACTAATTAATATCATTACTCATAAATTTTCACAAAACTCACCCAGCAATCAAAGTAAGTGCTATAAATGTAGGGTGAGCAGTCTTTCCATAATTCATATCTGACAAAGGGGGTTAAAATATTCTAAGTGCAACTTTTAACTGACTGTTGCATAGTTTATAATAAAACATATAAAAATACATTCCCACAAGAATAGTCTTGTGACTAGACTGTGACGTTTCATGATATGTTTATCTGCAGGAGGAAAATGCAAAATGCTGACAAGAAATCCCACATCCAAGTGAGAAAATGTATATTTCAGAGAAATTTTGTATTCTAATATTACAACTTAATCCAGTACTATCATATGCTTAGCCTATTTTTTTTTTAAGAAGTCATACCTACAATCTACAAGTAAAAATTAGCAGACCTGGAACTAATCAGATCATACAGCACTGAAGATTCTGAAACATTTGCTGTTGCCATTGTTACAACCACATACTCAATGAAAGCTGAAATGCAGTGTGTCTTGGACCACTCAGACTGGGGGCTGGGGAAGAGGGGAATGTTGTTGGGGTTTTTTTTCCCCTAGTTTACATTTGAAGTCGTGTTTGAAATGTAGCATGAAGGACATGTCTTTGTACAACCTTCACTAAAGAAATATCCACATCAGAGACAAAATTGTAATTGAACTCCTTTCTAGCAATCTAGTCAAAGAGGCATAGGTCTAAAGGAAAACATAGATCAAATGACTTAGAAGTGGAAAATAACTACAGAAAAAAACAAAATCAAAAGAGACTACAAAGTTAGGTGAGCACAGAAGTGTAATAAAAATCTGCTAGGAATATATGCTTTATGGATAAAAGAATGACCTAGAGTAGCCAATATTAATGCTTGAATACTTTTATTATTATTTTTTAATAAGATTAAGATTACACAGTGTTTTTCTAGGTCATCTATCCTTCCCTACTCTCATGCTCAGGATGTCGTATGGATTAAAATACTGACAGATACAGAAAAAATGCTCTCAAGATTTCTCTGTTTCGAAGTGCAGCATGAGAAGGTGGTTTCTAATCTAAAAACACATATTATTTATCAAGCTTAGAGCCTTAATATCTTAAAGCTTCCGTGGAAAGCATTTCCTAGAAACATTTAGATTCTAATATGCAGTTAAATATATTATAATGAATATGTGTGATAATTATGAAAAAAAAAAACCAAACCAACTCCAACTTTTTGACTCATGAAACAGACTGAACTGATCCCACACTCCACCACCTCTAGGCAGAAGCACCACCAGATTCCTGCTTTAGAGGTGACCATACAAAACTTCTCACCGTCTTTGATGAAAGCCTGTGGTTCAAGCCTGCCAATGGAGTACTCATCCTTGCAACAGAACCAGGCATGAAAATCTATACGGGGGCACCTCCTGGTGGGCAGTGAAGTCCCTTCAAGACCTGGACTAGCTTAGCAAGAAAATTTAATTTTGAGAGTGGTGGAGGTAGATGGCAATGGGTCAAGGTCTATCCTTCTGTTCATGTGAGCTGGTGATACTGGACAAGTGAGAGGAAGGGAAGGAGTGGTAGACATTGCTCCCACCCTGTCAAATACAGTCCATGGTTCACCAAGGAAAGCCTAATTTCAGGCTGAAAGTCTAACTCTTCAGAGGTTTATAGACTTCTTAAGACCCTAGCTGGCTGGCCAACTGAGAATGATAGATGGGAGTTTCCCCAAACAAGCTTGAACACCTCTGCATCAGACTTCTCTCCAGAGAGCCAGCTTTCTGTAGCTGTAGTGAGTGCTAGGGCCCACAGCCAGCTATTACTCTCACTAATGACATTTTTAGAGGGTGAAGACCTCATTGAATCCATTGATGTTGACCCACAGGGCTACATTTTCTCTATGCTGCTCAGTGAATTAGGCAGGCAACTGCTATTAATGAAAACATGAGATCTGTATATCCAGTTCCTTGCTCAGAGGGCTACTAATAATACCCATAATTTGAGAGAATTGTGTCTTAAAGGCTATACTGGGATAGAGAAATCACTCATGATGAAACAATGTTTAAGTGGTGGGAAAATCTTGGTTCTTATGTTAAATGAATTTCTCTAACACAGACTTTCAAGCAGGTATTACAGGACAAAAATTTCACACTTCAGAATACCTGATTTAAAATAACAGCTTATATCTTAGGTAGTCTGACCTACTGAAACAACCAGGCCCACTTCTGTGATTCTGTGAAGAGCCTGTCCCAATTCATTTTATCTGGAATGTGCTGCCCTGCTTAATCAAAACAAAACCTAAGACATCTACATTTACTTTTTTATAGTGAATATAATGATTCTGAGTGGAATTTTTATGCTGCTTTTTGCAAGAGGTGAGTACCCATAAAAATACAAGTGACCTACCACCAATGACAATATTTTAATTGACATCTGCAAGCATATTTCCTTAGGATGCCTCAAGACAGACAAGGGCCCTTTGTGCCTTTCTGACAGTGACGACAATCATTAAAGATTTACCAGGGTCATTAAAATGAGAAATAGCAGTAACGCAGAGCTGAATATCACCATCCCATGTGGATTCAACTTAAGTGCAAAGAAAGCCAACACAGAATTAGCTGAGATGCTGCACTGCCAACTTAATCTCATTGTAAAGTAAAGAAAAGAAAAACATCACCATCATAACTAAAACACTTTAAAGTACCATATTTCACTTATATGGGAGGTATTGCCAGTAAAGTACATAACGTCTCATAAAGCACTGCCAGTGCTTTCAAGTGGTACCAGCTATGATTAGAGCAAGTGAGGAGATCCAGGGTCACTGCATTAGCACCATCCCAAGAGATGTTTTTGTTGGATTCTCCTAAGACACTTCAGCAAATATGGAAGGAGGCAGCTCATGGGCCACCACCCCCCATCCCCATTATGGTTGTGTTCCCCTGGCTCTGAGCAAGGACATGCAAAGGGATATCTCAATGTGAAGCTGCCAGGGAAGCCCCAGGGACAATCTGCTTCATGTTTACTGAATGCAAGCATACCTGGCCACAGTAGAAGCTCATGGGTAGAAACTCATTCTTGCCCTTCTGGGGATCCTTGTTGAGAAACCAGCATAGTCCTGGTTTTAAAAAGAAAGAGCAATTACTATGAGTCAGCAGGTTGCTGCCTTTCAGCCCAGCCAAATCTGATGTCTCTTTCCACAGCATCTGTCTTCCTTTTGATGCTCTTTTCTCTGAGTGTGAACTAGATTTTTGCTTCTTTATTGGATGTTCAAATTCACTGTTAAAGCAACATCGCACTACATCTTTGAAATGTAGTCCTTATGTAGGCACTCTAACTATGTTTTAGCAAAGACCAAAAGACATTAAGATGCAAAGAAACAAACAGCTGCAGGTATAAGAAGGTTCAACAAGTTTAACTACAAATCTGATGACTCATAAGACACGCATCTTGCCAGGGCAGCTATACTGAAATTATTCTAAGGTGAAAAAGGAAACTATTTTTTAAATCATTATCAAACATGTTCAATTACTATAATACCTTGTGAATTGACATCACAAAAATCCTCGGAGAAAAGGTACAGGGGGTTTCTAACCTTGCTTTGATTATCCTGTTCATTATATCAAATGCAACAAGAAAGTGATCTCCTACGGGAATCAGTCACTGCTCTTGTTTTAATGCACTCCCTTTGATTTCCCCAGCAGCTCAGATTAAAGATAGACTTTCTCTTCTGTCTGATGTGGTGCCTCGCCGCAGAGCTGTGGGAAGGAATAAGCAGCACAAAGTCCTTTGTCTGCCAGTGCTGTACTAACCAGCCAACCCCTGGCCAGGGTACAGTGCCAGGCTGCTGGAAGTGGAAAAAATGTTTCCTCTCAGTCACCTGAAAAATGAAACCAACAGCAGCAGGCACAGGAAGGTGGGGTAAAAATAAATCACAGGTTAAAAATAAACACTGCAGCTATCACTGTGGGCATGCAAGCACACAGATGCACACGTTTTCATAAAAAAAAACAAGTAATGCACAACAGTTGTGAATGCTCCACCTGAGGTGGTTACATGTGAGTACTCTCTACTGCACTGTGGATGCTGGTTTGGTTGAAGCTGTAGGATTCTAATGCTGAAGGCCCTTTGAAGATAACTTTTGCCAGTCTTGCATATCCTAATGAAAACAACCCCAATACTTCATGCTCCTATTGACTCACACCTGATAAATTGGTCCTTCAGAGTCAGACATAATTATCACATGATGCACAACGGTGAACATATTTTAAACATATGTTTTACATGGTGCAATCAATCACGATGCAACTGAAAACACTAATAGCTGGTATACTGTAACAATACACCCTCAAGCTTGTGCAGTGGTGAGATAATGTGTTTCCCAGGTCACTAGAGGCACTAATTTCACCTTCTGCCTTACGATACTTCCAAGGAGCATGTTATCTCAGGGTAACACATGTCTGCTGGTACCTGACTGTTTAATTATTGTACACAAAATTCCAGATCAGAATAATTGTCATCTCAAGGTACCACTGTGCACTGCAGAGTCCTCCTGTTGTAAGTGAACAAATGCAAGTTATGCACCAAATAGAATGACCTTGGTAGAGATTTCTTCCCCAGACTGATGGCTTCTCACAACTTTAAAGCAGAACCTGAAGAAGAAAACAGTATGAATATTGTAATTACATTTTCAGTTCAAAAATTCACAACATTTTGCAATCTGTTTTTAATACAGAATTTGTCTATACGAAAGGTGTTTTTCTGGGAAATACACGAACCAGCATCTCTCAAAATATTTTCCCTGGGCCATTTCTTACCAGTAGTATCTCATTCCGTCCCAGTGACGGCCTTCCACTTTATAAAAACACACATGCATGCACTGTTTGGAGCAAGAGGCTTATGTATGAAGTTAATGCATTACAGAGTCAGTCATCAATTCAGTGAAGTAGTTACATGAGGTGTAGCAGCAGCAGTAGGAAGGATCCTTGTGGGGCAGCAGGTGAAAGCATGGAATGATGGGTACTAAGCTTAAGGTATGGGAGACCCAGTCCTGATTCTCCAGTAGGACTAGCACACATGAAGACAAAAGTTTGCATCTGAACCTCCTCTCTTTGGATTGAATATCTGAAATACTGAGTGTCTGTGGCAGAGGTCTTGCTACATACAGCTAACTGGTTTTACTTTTCTTTCAGGAGAAATATAATATTAATGTTGAGATGCATTTCTTCACACAACTCAGCCTGATAACCAAAACCACTCCTAATGGGATTTCTGATCTGTTACTGTTATCAGTCACTCCATACCCCTGAAAATAAGTAAAGATTGATTCCTTAAATATCTGCAGGACTCCAAGTAATCCAGAAAAAAATTGTCATAGGTAATTTTTTATTGCTATTTTTTAAACACGCAGATATTGTAATCATAGAAACATTTAAGTATCCAGACATTTATTTACTGTAAATGAGGAAACTGTGTCAAATGAGGAACTTCATGGAAACATAAGGTTTCATATAATCTTGTGCTGTTTTGAAATAAGGCTGCAACACCAGTTCTATTCTGACCCATAAAGCAACTGGTCCTGACTTGTCATGGGATAAAAATCCATTACTCATATTGCTTTGTATTTGGGATGGCATTCATCACCCAAGGTACTTGATACACAGCATACCAGACAATATCTTACCAAGAATCACTAAAAAGAAGATATGGAATAATACAAAATAATAGAGCCCTAAAGGATCAATAAAGGTGATTTAGTGTTGCCTTCAATCCAACAGCAGGATCATTAATACCTACCCCAATCCTGAGAAATGTTTGCGCAAACCTTTATTTTACATAATCAAAACTGCTTTAGCATAAATGCCAGATAAGGACCTGAAGCAAAGTGGCAATTACGACTGCCAAAAAGTTTAAAGAAATGGTGAAAATACCAATTAGTTCTTAAAAAACAACAGTCACAACCTTTTTTGGGTTTATGTTTTTTGCTAGATTCGGGTTATCTTCTAGATTCTTGAGGCACATAAGACCTTCTAATGGAGTACTTATCAACACATGCAACTTGAATTCTGATTTTGTTCCTATTTGGACAGTATCTTTCAAGCCATCTAAAGCTATCAGAACATCTCTAAAAATTACTTCTCTATTTAATCATTCCCTTTTTGTTGATATTTATATATGTAATTAAAAACAACATATTAAGACACACAGTTCTACAAACTAGAATTTACTTTGGACGTTATCAACATTAGCAAGTAAATCAGCATAAGAAAGAAAGATTTTCTTGTGGAAACAAATATTTCTGAGGTCCTCACATCTATGCTATAGGCACTGGGGGGTTTGACTTTGGCCTGTGGTCCTATCACCTGACTGAATATGCCCACTGTGCTCCTGGCTCAGAGGTGGCTCAAAAAGAGCCATTGGTTCAGACACATTCTCCTCTCCAGCAAACACTTGGAGCAGTTTATTTTACCTGTAAAGGAATCTAGTTCACGCAAACTAAAACTGAGCAGTGAACCATCATGGGATACACATGAATGATCAAGGGGCAGACTGGCTACCGCTGCTCACACTAAAACCGCGCTGCTTCTCCACCCTCAAAGGCAGGCATGCTTTCACCTCCTGTTTGCCACCAGCATTCTCACTGGGAAGCAAGTAGAAAAATGCTGGCAGTATCAAGTGTCACCATGAATGTGATCAGTGGTTATTCTGTGTTTTGTGATAGACTCCTTCAGTAATTACCTACCCAGGAAGCTGACCACTTACAGCTGAGTGAAAGGCCACTTGTAGGAGCACTCTAACATACACCAACAGAACCCAAGAAAAAAAACCCCACTTTTTTTGACAGATATCTTTCAGCTCTAAAAAGTATTGCCATAACTTTTACCCACCTGTGATTTTTCAGTGTCGCTTTCCATTGTGCTCCTTCTTAGGTGCAAGAAAGGAGAAAAATTATGAGCTCACTCAACAAGGATATAGCTTTATTTTACTCAGGATGAGAAATTAAGGATGCCCTAACTGACAGCGTATGGTTTCTATTTCTGTTTATAAGCAGCCTTACAATAGTAGATCAAAAAGATTAGAGGAAGGTCAGTGTTACTGTTTCTAGAGGAAACCAGCAATTGTAGATTCACTGAGATGTTCTTGCTTTCCAAAGAAAGTGGAAATCTTATACAACAGGGTTTTGCAAACACCTGTTCTTTTTCTTTTCTTCTGTAGTGACTGAGGTAAAGGAAAGAGTTATGGGGTTACTTACCTCTCTTTTTTTCCTCTTTCATCCAATACATAATAAATACTATATAGACAAGGAAAAAGTTAATTTGTTGCCTGACATAGGCCCTAAAATATTTTTTCTTGTAAATACAAAGTAAAGAAACAATATCAGTACAATCCACATACTATTTAAGGCAAAAACACATAGAGGAGTTATAATGTCTCTGAGCAACATCATGAATAACATAGAACAACAAAATATTCTTTGCAGTTCAGTCTTTTAATTTTCCATTCTCTCCTAATAGTCTGTTCTTGCTGTTCACAAGCATCACCAGGAAAAAAATCTGCTCAGTTCACATAGTTAACATCAGTTTATAAATTTATTAACAACTTGCAAATAACTGCCAATCCACGACCTATGTATTCAGGATCAATACTGATGACAGAGCAGGTGAATCACTGTGCTGGGTGCTTACAAAACATTAATTTACACTCACAAATGTCCAGGCTTCACATCGTTTTGTTGTTTCTTTTCAAGTTGCCTCTTTCTAAAGTTTCCCTGCTTAGTGTTTAATATAGCTGATGGCTATCCACCTGTTTAGCATGATGGGTGTTTGACATGGCACATACAGCTTACACCTTATCTTTCCAGCTGCTATGCAGGCTAGTTTGGAATAGGTGCACTATGCCTTCTCTCTGTCCAGCCATCTCATGCATCCCACTGCTGAAATCATACTGGGTTGCAGAAGCTGCACCCTATACACAATACTGAAACGTATGTAGAGCAAATGGGCTAAATCTGTTTTTTTCTGAATTCCACTGTGTAAGCCTCATTCTATTAGGACCTGTTTCTCCTTCTAGAGAGAGGAAGGGAAAAAAAAAAAAAGAAAAACAAAAAAGAAAAAAAAAAAAGATTGCAGTGCTCCAGTTGCTTTTAATGGCTGAAAAGTCATGTTCCCATGAGTGAGAAGATAAGCTGAGAGGAATTTTAATTAAAACTCACTCTTCCTCATCTTTATCCCAAAAGTCTGTTTCTTTTTAAAAGCCAATCTTTCTATCATTTCGTGACACTTCAGGTATGTGTTTCAGACTACCTGGTTGTTCTCTTTCCTAAGAAAAGTCGATTGCATGCACATATTGTAAAATGGGACCTATACATGACCAGACACATCCTAAATTCAACGACAGAAACATCTGTAGCAAACCAACCTGCAAAACAGTACTGCTCTGCTGCATGAAGCAATATTCTCTTAGAAAAGGCATGAAACACACTCCATATTAATGCAGCCAAGAAAGCCTGCAGCAGTGATCTTCATGCTGGCCTTTCAGTTTATCTTCCTATGGCTGAAGTTACAGGTCTCCCCTGTGATGTTAGCAGCAAAGATGCTTTTGGCATTATCCTCTGCCCACCTATGTAGCTGTACTCATTATCCAGCTCATGAATACAGCATTCTGCTTCCAGTGGAAAAAAAAAAAAAAAAAAAAAAAAAAAAAAAAAGAAAAAGCCTGGGCAGGAAAAAAAGAGAAAAAAAAAAAAAAAAAAAAAAAAAAGATGAATACTGCCAGGGAAAATGAAAGTGGAAATAAACTCTTAGATGAATATGTCATAGTGATGTCAAACTCCTAAAGAGTCAGATTTTGTCCAGCAACTTAGTTACTCAAGGCATGAATTTTACCCTAAAAAGCTGGGAACCTGATTGATGAAAATTAAACCAAAACTGCTTCCAACTAATAACTATCCAGAAGAATCATGATAAAACAATTGCTGGCAAATAAAACCAGCCTCCTACCTACCAGAAAGCTGCCCTTCCAAAGGCAGCCAGCAAAATATTGGGGTGCTCTGTTCTTAAGAGAAACCTTTCACAGATCTGCAACATCCTTCTTTGTACAGAAACCATAGATGCATTTTGCCATGTTCACAGCTGTATCAACAAAGCAAAAAATGTGCACAAAAAGTCTTGCGAAAAACCTAGAAACTCACTTATGTCCTCTAAAAGTATGTAAATAACCTAGTAATATAGGGGTTTTACATGAGAGTAACTGAAGAACCAAAATACATAGTCTAAGAACCAACAGAAACCTAGGTTATGAAGGTCTGTTCAGCTAACACATAAATATGGTGAACTGAGCTTGTTTTGTTTGCCTTTTCCTCAGTCTGTGTTTATACTGTAGGATTTTTGGAGATGAGGAAGGTTTTAAGGCACCAGAGAGAGAATTTTAATTGGTGTTCTCCCTTTTCCATTTTTATCATATGTTTTATTTAGATGAGGTTGTTTTGATTGTGTTTGATGGCTTTTTTCAACTATTTTTACCACAGTCTTGTTGCTGCAGCACTTTCTGTGATTTTGCCCTGACCTCATTTGATTACTCATCATATTTTTACAACTTTCATTTTTAGAACTATTATCTTTTGATCTTCTGCTGTTTTCCCATATGCTTAAAGATTTCAAAACTAATTAAGATGATTAACTAAAAAAGACTAATTGCATTCATAAATTAGATGTGTCACTTCTGAACAGCAGGTGGGTTTTTTTGTGTTTTGGATACATAAAAGCAGAAGGAAATAGGCAGATTTAGCTATTTAATCTGCCCACTTCTGTCCAGACTGCTCCATTTCCAGTTACCATTGGTAATGACAATAAAACCTATGAAAGCTTCAGAGGTTGTTTTTTTTCTTTGCTATTTCTCATTTGGCAACAGATGTCTCATTTGAAGCCCCATTCTTAACTGAGTATTTCCAAAGTCTTTTTTCTAAACACTATAACTTCTACTCACAAGCTTCAAGGTGCCTGGAAAGACAGGAAGAGAAAACATATTCAAAAATAGTAATTCTGTTTCTGACTTTGGTGTGCAGTGAATGGTATAAATACCCTTTGGTGATGATTTTCAAATAAAAGCTATCTAAAAAGATTTATTATGCTCTTAGATTCTTTTCTGCTATGTTTCAATATAAAACCAGGCATATAATCCTTTCCCTATAACCAAGATTTTTTCTGAGAAATGCTACCCTGTATCACCTGTTTTAATGTGCTGTATTCTCCTTTTACCTATCTTATTTTTAACTCTTATTTCTTTTAACGCATGCTTTTCTATTTCACTCTTTATAATCTTTTCTGTGCTGTCATTTTTGATCATCACTTTTCTAAATCTTGACTTTTGCTCACTTAACCAACTTTCTTGTTGATATACCAAATAAAACTTAGTCCACTTCAGGCAACATCTGCACACCTGATACACATCTGTTTTGTTGTAATAGATAAAGAGATACCAAAAAGCAGATTGTCTTTTCATTTCCATTTATATAGTATCAGAGAAGAAAGAAAACAGTTAAGTACACTTTTCAAGTTCACAAACTCAAAGTCCTGGGAAAACTAGATCACATTTTCCTGTCTGTAGTTTATATTTAAGTATACTTTATAATTAACTGTGTGCAATTTGTTTTTCTGTTGTTATCACTGTCTTATTTCTTAGTATTAGGTATAAGCATGCTAAACACGTAGTTCGGTAATAACTTGTGTACAGATCCAATGTATCCTCACATATTTTCTCCAGTGTTTCAGAATTAGTTTTTAAAATAAGTAATTAATTGTTAGCCAAATGTATCAAGGATAATGTCAAACAGCTATTTCTTCTTCACATTGGCAATCTATGACTATTTTGCCACTGCACAAATGAAAACAACCACCAAAAAAGCCCAACAGTACAGCCACATTACAGTGCAGGAAATAACTAGTTCATAGATCCCTGAGGAATGGCAGTAACTTATAAAGTTTATGTCTAAAATATAAACACTACTTTGAAGTATATGAAAACAATCTAACAGTTAAAATATGTTTGGAGCCAGTTTGTTTTTCAGAGGTTACTTCTTATAAAATAAGTTCAACACAAAACAGACGTTGACCAAGCTAAGATATAGAGCTTACTGTGCCAAATTGTTTTTTTCTATATAATTATATCAGAATAACTGTACAAAATATTATTTTGAATTTTTGCAAGTAAAATCTGCTTATATGGGTCAAAATGACCTATTTGACACTATCTTTTGGATGATGGGGAAAAAAAAGACACCAAACAAACAAAAAAAACCCCCAAAACAAATGAAAAACCCCACAAACCACAAATACACCCACACAAAAACCTCCAAAAAAACCTCAACAATACAAACAAACAACCAAAAAACACCCCAGACTATAGAGATTAAATAATATTGAAGTAAAACCCCCAAGTACTTTGATAGCACATTGGAGTACTTTAAATGTCTTCGATCGATCTGTTTACACAGTTTTTATGTGAAAATATTAGAAGTTAGTACAATTTTTGAGATGTCTAGCAACTTCTTTTGTCATATCAAGTAACCAAAAACTGGTCAGAGGATAATACACACAGGATTGGACATCTGTCAGTTACAACAATTATGTAATTGAAAAAAATGGAAAAACAAAACAACCGATATACAAAGTGGGCTGGGGTGGTGCAGATTTCTGCATACATTCTTTCAGTAGTAAGTAGGGTTATCCTCCCTAACTTTCACTCCCTGTTATCTCATTTCTCTATTCAGATGTGCACACTAAACAATAGAGGTGAAATGCAAAGACGTGTAGCTTTTAAGATAGCAGTAATGAGAAAGCGTGCTAAGTACCAACCACAAATGGAAAGACTCACAGTGGCATTCAAAATTGGAAAATGTAATAGCAGGGGATTTTCTAAATTCAAGGCTTTTATTATATCTAGTATATTACTGTAAATAATAGTATGCCAGAATTTGAAAATAAATCCTGGACTTACTTGTCTTTAACTCCTGTTTAAGATATTTGTCTTCAGCAAAAAATTTAGATGCAGAAAGACTTGAGGATTTTGCAAGGAGTTCATGAGTGCAGCTACATAGAGGTATTTATTTGTTGTCCATAAAATAAAACCTGGAAGCTATCTTTGCCAATAAATTTGACTGCTATTAGTTTAGATGCTATTGAATATTAGCATCCTGCATCATCTGTTTAGAGCACTGTCATGAGGAACCCTATGACTCAGGGAATTAGTAATGGGATACAGAGTCTTTCACCTCTAGGTAAATAGTTATAACCTGAAATGGACAGAGAAAGCCCAGAAGCCAATGCTGTTGAATTCCCATATTTAGTAAAATTAGTCTGTGGCCTCCAGACTATTTCTGTAGAAGAAATAGTGTAACCACAAGAGGCATGAGAAAAATCAGTGGCATTGGTATCTGGCACTGACAAGAACAGGAAAGCCAAGAAATTGTCTGAGGGACTACGTGGCCCTTCTAAAATTAATAAGTGGAAGTGTTTCTGTAAAGAAGAAAAGGGAAAATGGTTCACAGTAACTCTTCATCTTTCTATGGCACTGGCAACTCTCATGGACTTGAACCTGCTTGAAATTTTAAGTGTTCACCATTCAAACAAATCATCAAACATTACAAATCATGCATCCCATAAATACTGAGCAAAATTTGTAACTTGTACGTATCAGAACACTCTGCATGTCACCTCAGTAACAACATGCAATCTTCAGCTGCTCTGACATAGATAGTCTGATCTTTAGAGAGTTAAGTATCATTGTCACAGTAGGAAGTCTTCAGATATATTTACAGATCTGTGAAAAGTCTTTTGCTGGAAACTCCCAGCACAGTAGGGTTTCTTGTGATTTACTCTATGTTCTGAATTACATTTGTGATTATGCAGCCACACTCTGTTGCTCCTTTACACCCACCTTCATTCTCAAAGTAACAAGCTATACTGGACAGTCCTTAGCAGAGTTTTAATTGCAAGATACCACTGCTACTACACCAATAGACTTTCCACTACAGTGAGGCTAACAATGAATAAAAACATATAAAGGAAAAAAGGACAGTTCAGTCATTCTCTATTAAGCTGAAACATGGTTAACCTCAACACCACCACCAATATCAACAGATCAGAGAAAACATATGAGGGTTACCTTTAGCTGGAATACATGATAATGATGCACAGCATCCTGCAGATGTGCTATACAGGTGACACGCGACTCCTTGCCTGGTGAGCCCTTCTCTTGTCTGCATTGCACACAAATCAGGAGCAGAAGGCTTGAATTGCAGTAAGGTATACTATAGGCAAGATGAAGCTTTGAAACACTGTTACATTTCAAACATATTTTGGATCCTTTCTGGAAAGATTATCTGTACTAGTTTACTCTGGTGGTAACTGTGAAACTCAAAAAACAAGTGACCCCATTCATTTTCTGAGAGCCCTATTAATCTTTAGCTGTAATGACATTGCCAAATCTATAAAACTGAAATTGAAAAATACCTAAATGTCTCAGGACATCATGTTTAATGTATTAATTACCAGAACAAATGTATCAGACTATCAGACACTTCTCTACAATCACATGGACAAACTTTTACCAATACAGATAAATAATGGGATTTAGTTTTGATCTATGATGCCTACTTGGTCTCATGCTCATCACAAGAATGCCACTCTGTATTAGCCACTATAGATGTTCTCCTATGACTTCTAAAAAAGTTCTACTTCTTTTAAATTTATAAAAGTTCAGATGCTCAGAGATATGCCTAACTTAATTGTAAATTTTTACAGAAACATTCATTTCATAAAACCTACTCTAGTTATCTAGATTACTGAATGTTCGTTCAGCCCCTAGTTTAGAAATCATCATGTTTGTTCTTTCGAACTTTCACAGTATTTGTTTCTTTAAAAACACTCCTTTAAAGCAAGACATAAAACCAGTCAATAACTGGAGGAATTGTTGTTAATGTTTTTCTTCATTTCTAATGGGTTTTTTTAACTCCTCCGTTGAGATTCTTTTCTGGTGAATTATGCACATGAGTAAAAGAGGTGGAAATATCTTTGTTAACTGGAGATTAAACTTCCACTATTTTTTACACTCATTCTTTGAATATAAATATATTCTTTTGGTGATGAAAAAAAGTACATTTAATTTTCACTATTTTGCCCTCTGAGTTGAGTTTCCTCTACCACAGTAGCAGCTCTTTTGGCCTGTTACTCTATTTCCTTGGCTGTGGCAGAGCTGGGAAAGGAAGAGGAAAAGAAAGGTGAGGCAGACAATAAGAAATGAAGAGGAACAGGCAGGTTGTTGGCTCTCTTCCACTACTTGTGCATGGGTGCATTTCCCACAGGCATTTGCCTTAACAAAATTATAGGCTTTTTTTTTAAGCAGTCCCTTTTGATACCCATAATCTCCATGAAGATAATTCATGGCATTCTGTATAACGTTACCAGGTTGTAGAACAGAGTTGGCTGAACTCCCTGCAAAGGGCACTAGATTAAATGCAGGTAACGGTTATGAATCGTTAGTCGTAATTTACTGTCTGCTGCAGGGGGAAGACAGAGGGCATGGCATGGTTTTCACAGCATGAATTAGAGTTCTCTGGTGAAATGAGGGTGCTTTGTGCTGATTAAATTATGAGAAATGTGCACCTGGGCCACATAAAGACCTGACGTTTTCTCCCTATAGTTTGACTGATAATATAAATGATGTACATCATAATTTCTGCATCATCTGAAAGTTTAATGCATGTAATTGTGAGCTGCTTTTCTTCTCTGAAATTGCAAACACAGCAAATTGCAGGCTTGGTGCTACTGATGAGTCATCCTTGGCCCGCTTTATCTGTATTACAATGGCCATACACAAAGAGATCCATGACATCCTAGTTTACCATAGTTATCTTTTTCCTACTGGGCTGTTTCCACAGCTGGAGGACTCAGAAGGAATCTGGGGCAAGTAGTGGGGGATGAGGAGTTGAAATGGTAGCTTTTAATGGAGATGAGTTTGGTATGATCTCAGCTATCTGAAATACACAGTGTTTTGCATGATAGCTGAAGGAAAAGGCACTTATAAAAGTATGAAGTGTACACATAAAAGATCAAGCATTAACAGATAAATACAGAATACTGAGGGGGTTAAGTAGTCAGGCATCATTTTCCTCCAACTACAGCTATGGAGGTTCAGAACGCAGCATACAAGGGAATTTAGCCAGTTTTCCTAAAATAACAGCTATATAAAGATGTTTTAAATCTGAAGAAATTGTATTGAATTAAAAACAAAACAAAACACTTTAAACTGCAGGTTGACAGCATCACTTACTAAACAGGTGAAAGAAAACAAGCTAACAAAAGAGTGCATTATTTCTTTAGAAACAAAATGGGGGAATCTGGAAAGAAACATTCACATTTACCAGATCAAATATAACAATATTCATTTTTGTGAACACTATAAAAGGGAATTGTGGTGGGTTTGACCTTGGCTGGACACCAGGTGCCCACCCAGCCGCTCTATCACTCCCCTTCCCAGAGGGACAGGGGAGAGAGAGTGAGGTGGAAAAAGGAATGACCCGTGGGTTGAGATAAGACAGTTTATTACCAGCACTATATACAGCAAAGCCTGCGCACACAGAAGCAAAGCAAAGCAAAGCAGACTTAATCTCTACTTCTCATGAGCAGCGATGGTCGGCCACTCCCGAGAAGCAGGGCTGCGGTATGCATGGTGGTTCTTCAGGAGTCAGTCATTAGATGATGAATGCCCACCCCCCTGCTCCGTGCCTCAGCTTTTATATCTGAGCTGACGTCATATGGTATGGAATATTCCTTTGGTCAGTTTGGGTCAGCTGGCTGCTCGACTTCCCTCCCAGGGTCCTGCCCCCCCAACCAGAGAAGGAATGTCACAGTGCCAGTGCTGTGCCCAGCAGCAGCCAAAACACGGGTGTGTTATCAACACCCTTCTAGTCACAATGCAAAACACAGCACTGCGAGGGTCACTATGGGGATGAACTACAGCTCAGCCAGACCCAATACCCAAAAAGCCTGTGAAGGATAATCTGCAGTGTACAGGATGTACTTGCATAAGAAGGAACTCCTAAGGAAGTGCTTGTTCAGTTCAGTGCTCACTTTTGATATTTCATGCTCAATTTCTCTATCATCTCATGTTTTTGGAAAGCATCTAAAAGCTCTCTTTTACTGTTCACTCTTTCTTTTGCAGATCACAGTGTGTTGGTATGTTTTTCATAGAAACAAAGGATGAGTATTGCGCTGTTACTCTTGCAGTTCAGCCAAATGCTGCCTGTCCCTCACTTACCTTAGAAAGTCAGCTTTGAAGAGTTATTGGACAGAGATCATGAACAGCTCAGACAAAGGTAAACTCAAGATAGCATTTTCATAACAAAAACCCAAACTGACTGATACTCCAGGCTGGATCACAGTAGACCACAGCCTTCATTAACTACAGGATCAATCTTGATGGACATTGCTTAATCTTGGGGAGTATGAACTCTTTCAGTCAAGATCCTACTTTTTCCTCTAATCTTAAGAAAACACATTTCTCTAAATCAAAGCCCTGTGGTAACTATCATACAGCATCAGTGAGATATACAGCAAGAATTTGATTAGGTAGATAGAGGGCACACACCATGGTTAGTGCAGGGATAATGACAAGTTTTGTAGCTTTGAAATATTACCGCCTGCCTAAAGATACACTGGGCATCTCCATTGCAAAGACATAATGGATAGGAGTAAAGTGCACAATAACAGGCATACCATGATATTATCTTGAACAAGAATGAGCAACTGGTATTATTGGTATCACAAATAAAGAGAAATAGAAACCATACTGAGATTATGTTTGAAATTTTGCTGAAGTAATAGTAAATACTCTTTCTTTAAAAACAGAGATTTTCTTCTTTAACATCTAATGCCTTCAAGGTAATAAAATTATTTCAATGTAACTTCGTCCTGCTAGGAAAAAGAATCCAACATATTTCAGCTGGTACAAGGACTTGCCATCATTTCTTCTGGGAATAAAACTGAAAGCCATTATTTCCTCCATGAGATTAAGTGAAAATAAGGGACCATGAGAACCTGCACAAATTAGATTTAAAATACTATCAATAGCAGCTCTCTTAGTATAAGCTGTAAGCACTCATCATTTGAACAATCACAGACTGATACAAAGGAAGTAGTTCAGAGTAAGCAGAAGCATGGTCCACGGAGATCCTTGGATGAGCACTCTGACTAGTGCAGAAAGACAGGAATTGCATATTGCATTAGTTTTCTACAGACCACAGAATCAGCTGAGATACAATATACTGGTTTGGACTCTTTTTATTCTGACCTAGATTGCTAAGTATAATAAATAACAGGTTCCGAATAAGAGTTTGTTACATTCTAGAATTATTTTAGGCACAAAACACATTAATAGCCTCAAGTAAGGATTTGGGGCCTTGCAATATATGGTTTTGGCAACTCAACTACTATCTGGGCACAAGAAGGCATTGCTATACTAAACTCAGAAAGACTTACTCTTACACAGAAATTATTTCTTATTGCTGCTAATAAATGCAAGACAAGATGGAGAAGCAACAGAGACAGAGTAAAGGACTATATCAAAGTCTGACCAATTACTCCACAAGCTGGAATTTTCCAAAGTACATGAGGGATCATGGTATCAGTGACTTTATTTCACAGAGCTTGCCAGGACTCAGTCCTTCTGTGCCAGAAATCTGCTACAAGAGTGAGCATGCCTACACTGTCACTTGGAAAATAAACATTTTCAGTCTTCCCTGACAGCAAAACTAGTCTGGATAAAAAGCACTAGACTCCAGCTAGTGCTTTAAGAATAATTGAATAATTTTTTTCAGGTTATGAGAAATAATCAGAAAAAATAAGCCAAAGGAGTGTATGTACATATAAAGTGCCAGAAGAAAGCTATCGGAACTAGGCTGGTGCTGAGAAGAAATCATACACTGGACAGAAAAACCATTTAGCCATAAAAAAACAAAACAGAAGGACAGAACTGCTTATTTATTAAGCAATGCTCTGCCTCCCTTACTTGTATAGTAAGCATATAGTATCTTACTACAGTCTTACTGGGACTATTACCAGAGCAAATTGCTGTTCAACATGAATAAATGTGGAAAGTCTGGGTCCAAGCTTTTAAGTGGTTTGTTTCTGTGAGTTTTTTGTTTGGGGTTTTTGTATGTTTTAATGTGGTTTAAATTGTTTTTATTATTATGCACAGCTACACTATAGGGACAGTTCTATATAGATGAATCTGAGCTAAGCTCTCTGTTGAAAGGCTGTCTTGTGAGTGTTACTAATTAGGTATGTAGACACAGAAAGAGTTATGTTTCTTTAGATAAGGAAAAGGAAAGAGACATAGCTGTTATTTAATATTACATGAAATCACTTTTTCTCCATGGCAGAGCTTAAAGATAACATGAATCAGATGCCCTGGTTCTTAAACTGCTTTCTGCCCTAGCCAAGAGGTGCAGAATCACAAAAAAGGCAGGTATATACTAGGCTATTTAAGATTTCAGAAGAAAGCTTATCTATCACAAAGGTTTTGTCAGTCTCACAAGAAGAGAGGCTAACATGAGATTTCTCTGTCAGAATCCAACTCAGTGGATCAAATGTCAGTGTGGAGGATGATGTGATGAGAGTGCAGAGGGCACAGTGAAGGCAGGAGGTGATATACAGAAGCTGAAAAGTCTATTTTGTGAGGTCAGGGAGGTGACAGTTGGCACCACTGAATCAGAATGGTCTTTTCAGGTTGCAGTTCTTATTAGAGTGAAGGATACCTTTTTTCAAAGAAAAAAGGTTGCAACTATTACATGGTACAGCTGGTACACAACTGTAACTGGAAAAGAGAACAAAAATTCACCACTGCTACCACTAACCTTTCCTTACAAAATCAAAATGTGTGAATATTTGGAACTTAGGCTGTTTCCTTTGATGGCCATATGCAGCCTAGTTAGCCAAAGAGCTACTGCCTGTTACTCAACAGGTTGTATTTGGCATAGGCTCACATCTTCACCTTGTACCACTTTCAAGAAGCTCAGCCATTAACAAAGTGAAAAAGAAACTTATAAAATGGCATTAAATGAAAAATAACTTATTAGAGAACAATAGTGTCTTCTTTCAAACCACAAGTTAGCCTAGTAGGTTGAGATTCACCTCTAAGACAAACATCCAGACCAAGGATACCGTTACTAAGGTGATAGACACTATGATAATTACAAAAGTGAACAAAGAGGTTACACTTCTGACAGCTCTAGATTGCTTTGTCTAAATTAACAAAAACTGAATAAAAGGCATCTAGTCCAGCTGTACAGTCTCACACTTAACTTTCCTGTTAGTGTCACTGGCCTCCCAGGAGTCTTTTCTTGTTCTTCATATGTTTATGAACAAGATATAAATTACCCTATATACATCAGCTGGGCTCAGTGAGCATCTCTAGCAACAACTTCTGGAAACCTTATTCATGCAAACAGGCTCAGTGTGACACAGAAGTACTGCAGCTGATGAGGCTGTCACACCTGCATGGGTAAGTGGCACAAGTGCCTCTTGCAGTTGAATACCTAACGTTTTCCACCTAGCTTTTCCTTTTTGCTGCTCAGCATGCAGCTAGATTATGAGAAACGGGGGATATGCATGATGAAGTCATATAGAGAGTCTGAAATTATAAAGCTTTTACCTGCACTTGAGTTACAGAGAGCCATTGTTCTTGTTATGGAGCTCTGAATTCGGTGCTGAGCTCTACCTAGGGGAAGGATTCTTGCTTAACTCAGGATGGGTCCACCAGGCTGCCCAGGAAACACAGGTAATGCTGGAATACACATCAGCATCACTTCTGAGAACATCCACTAATGTTGTGGTTGGATTTACTTCGTCAGTGCAACATTAAAGGTCAAATAATTAACATGAGATGTTTTCAAATGGATTATATCAAAATCCCCATTCTAGAGTTGCTGTCGGGTCCTTGAAATTTGAACTAAGTAGTTTCAGGAAGGTAACTGAGAAAACCATGCTTTTTACTATGTGCATTTGCTGTCCATGAAAACTAAGTAACTGAGTAACTAGTCAGAACCAGAAATTCAGGAGAAACTGAGCCTAGCTGCTCCCCATCACAATTCATCTGAGGAACATGAAATACTTTTAAAATACCTGTCTACCCATTTAGCCACCAGTTTGTCTGTGGCATTGACTGTTAACTGCATCATGTTGCTTGATGGGTTTACAATGTGGACAAATCCACATTAAAGAGTAAAACATGCCTATCAAAATGAATTTCCAGAATGACCTGCGCCAGGGTTAAACTGAGGTCTCCAAGGGTGATGGGAGAGGGTATCAATCAGCTGCACCTTATAACTACCCTGTCAGAACACATATTGAATAAAATTAAGTGCTAAATCAACTTAGCTATACACTAAAAAATAATTAAATACTATTTATTGATTTGCATTTTCATTGAAAGTAAAGGAAAAAATACAATCAAGTTGTTCTGGTGCTGAAGTTTCAATATGTTGGTCTGATACCTGCGATAGATTCAGACTTTACTGACGTTAAAATGAAGCCTTGAAGCCTGTAAATATTAGTCTTTCTCCTTTCTACAGAAGAAAATTTTTTCAGTATAACAAAGTAAGCATTTAGATAGATAAATGTGATAGATTCTGAAATGATCCTCTCTGGACATTTATTCCAGAATTCAGAGAGACTATTCATTTTCAATTAAATCACTTGTAAGGGACTTAAACTAAATTGAAAAAAAAGACAATATCAATTTTAAATTAAAAGCATCCATGTTAACAAATCCAGCATTAAAATACCTGTCTGCATTGAAGAAGGCTTCTAAGGCACAAAAACCTTATATAGCTTAACTAAGAGTCAAAATACTTTTAAAACAATCACTGAAGATACACTGAAATTTAGAATTATTAAAATTCTGTTTAATTATAAAAAGAAAATCTCAGAAAAAAATGTAAAAGAACATACTATAAATACAGTTAGTTGTAACATAATGGTCTCTTCTCTACTATAAAGTGCTTGTTAATAGCTTTATGCAAATAGGTCTAGCTGATTTACTGAAAATTCAGCAGTAGCAGGAAAATGCCAGGAAAAGGCAAACTTTCAGCACCAAATTCCCAAAACGTTATGTCATGCTCCATGATACACAGAGATGACAACAAATACCACAAGATCTTATGGAAAAAATCTCCCCTTGCCCAAAGGGGTTAAAAAACAAAAAGACAAACCAAACCAAACAAAACCCCAAAAAACCAAACAGAAAACCCAAACAAACAAAAAATCACACCCTGCCCCACAAACAAAAAAAACACACCAAAAACCACACCAGCAGAAAATCCAAGGCAGTAACAAAGATCAGGATGGGTTTACAAAGAGTAAGCCTTAGGATCATTATTGTTACTAGTCCTTATCATTGAAATAAATTTATATGAGTCAGTAAGACAACTCAAATGAGTAAGAGATGCAGTGATGTATCTCTGATAGCTATCAGAGATACATCACTGCCTAGAAAGGAGAACTGGAAACTGACAAAACCAAGAAAAACATTATTATTACAAGCAGATCTCATTAGGTAAGGTAATAGAAAGTACATGGACAAAATAATATGATATTATTTATTACACAAAACATAATCTCAATACTAACATGTTTTCAAAAAGGCTCAAATCTAATTTGTATGAGTATGGTCAGGAGCATTGTCCTGAACCTGGGAATTTATGTCTGGGAACTAAGCAATGATGCCTTACATGATGCCTTACATTTCTTTCATCCTGTTCCACAGTTTTACTGTACTTTTTCCCTCCATTTTGCCCCATATGATGGGTCTCATGGTGGCCTTGCTGGATGTGTGACTGCGTTACTCTGCAGCCATAATGTCTGTAAGAACTATCCTTGTGAAGAATAAACAGTTTGTTGAAAAATAAAGACCTATCAACATATTGCAATTCCTAATATTTTTTCCACTGTTTGGTATTAGTTCAAGAATAATGAAAACCTTCATTCAATCAGGAGAGCTCACTGTTTGTCTGGGCTTTAAAAATTAAATACTTTTTTTCTAAAATTTGCAATATTTTAATTAGACACATTTTTGTTCATTATGTTTTAGATTCATTGCTCATGTACTAACTTTGCAGAAGCTGTACACACACCCTGAAGTCTAGAAATATATTTAAGTTTTTGAGTTCAATGTAAATGAAGCATGTTTTTGGATGGGTATTGCATAAAATAGGTTATCTTTGTGAACGTTCACAATTATGAATTCAAAACTCACTTCCCATTTTCATCCCACGGAATTAGCATAGCATTTATTGCTCCAGTGGATATTCCCTTTATATTCTGTAGAATATTCATGGAAATTAAATGGAAAAGAGGTATAATCAGCTTCATTAAAAATTCAAATGAGTGTTTTCCATTTCTGGCAGCATTCCTCACACACCATTAAAAACCAAAACAGCTATTCTATAAGAAATGCAAGCATAAACAAATAAACAAAAAAATGTTCTGTAACTCCCTCTTTCCTTTGACCTGCCATAGAAAGAGTGCCTGTGCTCCCCACAAGCCCCCTTCAAGCTCTTTCCAAGGAAGGCTCCTGCTCCAATCCTCCCTCCTCCTTCCTCGAGGAGGAAGATGTCCTGACAAGAGACAAAGGTGCCAGTGGCTGGTGACACACTCCACGGAGCAGCACGCATTTCCAGAAACCACATCCCTTTGGGACTTGCTGCTCCCAAGAGATTCGGTTGATGTTGGCCAGCATGTTCATCAGCTGTCAGGAGCAGGAAAAAGAGTGGAGGCTGACAAGTTGATTGCATAAAAAAAGCTAATGCTAGAAGGAACCGCTACCCACTCCTCTATTATTAATTTCTTTATCATCCATCAGATGCATCTCACGTACAAGAGACAAGTGCCTTACAATGACTTAATGTAATGATGGAGTAGGATTTTCCAAAAGGAAAAGGAGGAAAAAAAAAAAAGAAAAAAGACCCTTTTAAAGTAAGTGTAGGTCCTTTCACTGGGTAAGCAAGGAGCTTCTAAATAACACCCAGAGGTGCCCGTGGGAACCTAGGGAAGCGAGACGTGTCCACTGGCACAAGGCACACGTGTGGGGCAACACCCAGTCCTCCAAGTCTAATTTACAATTTTAGGGAGCGGGGTCAGGGAGGAAGGACCAGTTAGAGGGATGGATGGCTCTGAATCTTATCTTGTAGTTTTTTCAAGATCATGCACGTATCCGAGGCTCCACTTACATTTGTTCACCATTTCCTCAGGGTATCTCTCTATTCTGTAAAGTATTTTTGTTTCACCTATTGAAAGAGCCTACCAGTTACTGAGTATGAACACACCTAATGCTCCAGAAAAGTAATACTGTCATTGCATCCACTTGGATACGAAAAACAGATTAAATCACAGTAAAAGAGGAAGGTGACACCACCTCTAGAAGAGAGCTGTGCACCTCAACATTCTAGTGCTGAGTAAAGCCATTACAATGGGCAGGGCACCCTGGTAGGAATGGCATTGAAGAGAAGTGCCTGCCATCAGAGCAAAGTCCTTAGTATGGCAATCAAGCTGCACAGAGACTTGAGGCTCTGTAGAGACCATACAATGGTCTGACTGTCCTTCACAGTTGATCATCTTAGAATAACAAAAGCCACTTTTTCCAAAAAATCAGGTTTTGAGCAGGTAGAGTTTTCTGATGTCTTCCAGATCTTGAGATTGCTTTAGAAAGTATTTAATCTCAAGCCATCTTAACCAGACAATAAGGTGTTATAGGAGACCTGCTGACAATACCCAGTCAAACAAACCACTAGGCCAAAGCCACTTCTGTCCCCTTGTCTGTCGCCGAGAAGCCATTCTCAGAACAAGCTTAGTCTGAGTTGCACACTGCTGATATTCCAGGTTTTCCACAAAGCCATACAGATGGTTCCATTTCAGTTTTATTGCTGTTTTGCAAGGTTCTCATAACACACCCACACACACACAATTGAATGCACCTATCTGTAAAAATGTAACCAACATTAATAAGTAACACTTCGAATCAGACCATGGTATCTCCCTGTTTATCTTCAAATGATATGAATACACAGATCTCTACCAACATATTCACTCCAGCAGAACAAAGAGCAGGAATGTAACAGGCAAAATAAGTGGCAGTGTAAAGCCACCCAAGTGTCTTCCAATTTAAATTATTTTCCTACTTCTGCTACTTAAAAACTTCTGCTTCAGACACCACTTTCCACAGGAACAACAAAACTAACTTTTCTCATTAGCAGTTTCCCTGTACCAAACAGTTTGACAAGCCCTGCCACTATAAACAGGCTGGACCAAATAATGAGGTCTGGGGAAATGGCACGTTGGGTTACCCTGTATAAGGGAGAGAAAAAATCATGCAACACCTTGTCCTGGCCAAAACCAAGTCAGCTCAGAAGTAGATGGAAAGTAGTTCACGAACTCAGCCAATTGTATACACTACTTGCTGAATGCTGAAAGTCACCTCCCATCTTTCCCAGAAAAATAGGACCACACAGGCTGGGGAGACCTATGAGTTTCAGTGTGTAGAGCAGAAAGGTTGGTCCAGCCTGTTTATAGCAGCTGGGAGCTGCTCTTCTAATCTAGCTTTATTCCACCAGGACATTCTTCACAGACAAGTCACTCCCCTGTTCCTTCAGTCTCAGCTTTCATAACCTGAGTGAACACAGATCCCCTTTAGTCACTTCTCCCTGGAAATACTGATTTCTGCTTAAAATATGAAGCTTTAGGAGAGCACCTCACATAATGCTGTAGTTTTTAGAAAGCAGCTTGATAAAGGCCACTACGTAAAACCACAGCCTGGCATCAGTAGCCACGAAAGACTGTCTTTGACCTACTTGAAATGTCAGTACATCATTTCAAATGATCTTACTCAGACCTGCTTGAAACATCCAAAAGAATCAAAATCAATGGGATAGGTATACCCTATTCAGAGAAAAAAAAACAACCACCATCCAAACCAACCAACCAAACAAAAAGAAGGAGTAAAAATAAAAAAGCAATTAAATCTCCCCCTAGAAGCAGCTCATTCATATTAAAAGGGTATACTTCAAAGGACAGTGAAGAAGGAGACACAGTGTGTGATTCAGGCAAGTTGAGTGAGGAACCTAGGGCAGAGCTCTGTTGTGGAGGAAAACCATCATTTGAAATAAGAAAAGTAAAAAACTGGAAAAGTTCTAGAAGCCAAAACAGTTCCCAAGCACAGTGCCCACCTGAAAGAAGAGCACTCAAAAACACAGTGCTAGGAAAGGCACTCCCATCCTCCTCTTCTGTGCTATTACATAGCAGAGTGTTTGCTTTGGGTGTCATCAAAATATCAGCAGTGGAAAGGAAAGACAGCCTAACCAGAAAAAGTAACAGACACCACCCTAGAACCCAGGAAACAACTTGCAAGTAAAATTCAGCAGTGCTTGGGGAGTGCAATACAGTCACTGCACTACAGAAACAGGAAACCTAATGACCTATCAGTGGATTTGAAAATGAATAGTCTTATTAAAGCTACTGATGCCAGTAGGCTAAGTCAATGTGTTTTAACTCCAAGGATATTTTAAAGACTTTTTTTCTAGGCTGAAAACTCACAGAGCTTTCAGGTATTTTTTCAAAGACCTATTGATGTGAGGGTTTTTTGTTGTTGCTGTTTTGGTTTGTTTGTTTATTTTTACATTTCACAACTATTTTTTCTCTATTTTTTCTGCTACCAATTTCAATAAAAGGAATGATATTAGGATACATTTTTTCTTTTCCTTTTTCTGAATTTTGTCTATTTTTTCTCTGATACTGTTTCCAGAAATAACATTCCCCTCTATTTTATGAAAAGCAACCCATACAATCCATCATTTCCCACAGTAAGGGTCTGAGATTCCAGTTTCACAAAAATGTGATTTAAGATGTTGCTCCTTTTCCCAAAAACTTTAGCAAGCATTTTGTACTACATAAATTCTTTAGGCCCCAGTTAAGCTAGAGCTAATATCTGTACAAACACACAAATGCAGGGGTTTCATCTTTGAAGTGACCACTTAGCATCACCCAATGAAAGACTGTCACAAAAGAAAAGTAATTTTTAATATTTTCTCATTTCCATGTGGTGCAGAAGCACACCAGCTTTTCCTTAATATAAAGACACCCTTCAAAGCTACAAAAGATGAAACATTTCTTAATGCAGTATATACTGAAACAATTGGACAATACTTCAAAGTCTTTGTTTCAAAATCTTTTGGTATCACCACCATTCAAGAAAAAAGTATTTATAAAACATTGTCAAACAAGAGTTATTTTGCAGCTAATCTGACAAAGCTTTGGAACAGAAAATAATAAAAATCTATTGCATCCTGTTTATTTTCTGAAAAACTGAAACAAGATCAGATCAGACATTTTAGTTCTGAAAAACATTAAAAACATTGACATTGTTTATATAATTTCAACGTTGAGCATTTATCAGCTCAAAACTAGGAAAGGTGTAGAATAAAATTAAACAAGTTTTCCAAAAGAGTTCAAGAAAGTAGCAGATAAGGTTAGCTGAGTATCTATCGAGATCCAAGACTCAAAATCCACTACTGGCAAGGAAGGTGAATCAGAAACAGCAAGATGCACTCATCCATAAATTCATATGGTTGAGAAACACTCCAAAAAAATTAAGACCATGTTCTGCCCACAAGCCTCTTATTAATAAGAAAGAAACTTATTACTGCCTACTGCTCAGCTGATGGCTGGAAATCCTTTCATTAATTTGTTCAACTGTGACTGACAAGTTTATGTTATCACTTGTTTAGGAAGTATTTAATCAATCTTCCACACTCCTTTTCTTCAAACTCAATTGATTTGGAAAGAGAGGTAAATGGATCCATGCATATAAATGTCTGGTCTTTCCTTTCCTGCATCCAAACATATTCAAATGCAATTCTACATGGGTATTTGGAAAATAGAACTTTCTTCACTGCCATACAACTTCCACTAGACTACATATCTATTTCACAGCAGTCCACATATTAATTCCTATTGAAATCTGCAACTTACAGATACATTTAGATTTTGTAAATAAAACAATATTAATAAACAAAGACATAATTTCTTATATAATTTATAATTCTAGAAGCACCAAAGTAGCTTCTTATTGTTATTGTTCCATTTTCTGTTTTCCAAGTGAGTTAAGCAGATTCTAAACATCATTGCAAATGACTCCTGAAACCCAAGAGTGTCAGCAACTTTACTGCATGTATATAATTTTCTACATCCTGAAAACAGTAATTTACATGGAAGTAAGAATTAAGAGTTATGACACGGCAGAATTACAACCGCTTGGATGTTTAAACTATGCTTTTCCTGTTTGTAAACGTATTGCAGTTCCCCTAAAGATGAGATTATATTCTAAACTCCTGAGGTTTATGAACATTACTTCTAGCAGAATGGCCAAAAGTATTCTAATTTTTAGCAGCAACTGTTTAATTATTACATTGTCAAGGAAAAAAAAACAACAACAAACAAACAAAACCCAAACAAACAAAAAAGAAACAAAAAAACCCAAACACCACCTAACACTCACCCAGTTCCACCTTCACTTCACTTCCAGGACAAATGCAAACAGTTTTGAATCTCCTTCCACCTAAATATTTCAACCTGGAATCAATAGTGACACTAGCATTCAAAAGGTGTTGTTCAGAGAAAAGACTTGCAAATACTGCATTCCTTGAGTAAATACAGAGAAGGATTATAACAAGTAAGAAATCCCTCTTCAATGTACTCTAATTCAATATAGTTATCAAATAATTCAGAAAATCAAACCTGTTAGAACAGCTATATTTTTGGTTTTAAGTGCAATCTGCATTTTAAAACTGCAGAAAAGCTTAATCCAAATAGCAAGAAGAGTTGCAAACTTTTCCAAATATTACTCCAGCTAATGAAGTGAGAGCTAAAAACCATATTTTGTCATAAAATTGTGGCCCAGAACAATCTACTGCAAATGAGAAGATAACAATAGAGGCCCTAGAAGATTTGTTACTGTGACTGATTCTGTTTAATGGGTTCATACAAATTGTTTGGAAAAGTGAAAGTGGCTGTAGGTCACCCTTATTTGCTGATTTATTAAAAAAGAATAGTTGAAAAGATGTCACACACGGATTCCATGAAACACATGGAATCTGAATAGGGTAGGGCAATAGCGACTGAGAGATTATGTGCGGTGTCAAGAGATATGATATAATGCCTTTTGGGAGGCCCAGCAAAGGATTAAAAATAACTCAAGTTTGACAAGTCAGAGGGAAGATGAATCATGGATAATGACATAAAGAAATGGCATGAAGACAGGATCACAGAATTTGTGTCCCCCAGCAGTAAGAAAGTCAAAAGGTCAATGAAGAATTGGTAGGTGAATCAGGCACTTTTGCTGTGTATTCTCATCAAATAATCAGTTTTCAAGTTTTAGAAGAGTAATAAATATACAGATCTTGTATACTTCTAAAAGGGAAGAGAGATTTGTTTCAAACAATTTTCTCTCTAACCAGAAATTTCCTTGTTTTTACTCCCAAGACTGCGTAACATAGTTGGCAAAACCAACAATCACAAATTATAAACAACAAACTAGACACTGACTACCATAGTGCACATACCAATGGTAATGGAATTGCAGTGCAGTTTCTCTCCTCTCTTTTGTCTGTTTAAGAGAGTGTTTTACAAAATGTTAATTGTGTCATGCATAGTCAGGCTTTTAGGTTGTCCTTGTTTGTTTTTATAGTGGGGGGGAAGGGGACAAAAATAGGAAAGGGAAAAAAAGCTGCCAGTGGTCTTCTGACTACAAATCAATGAAGTTTTAGCAGCACATTCTGAAAATCACAGATCACATGTCTTCAAAAATCTTCATTTCTGAAGAAATATCTTCATTTTAAAGAACAGAAACAGGCTAATGTAAAGTGAATAGCCAATGCTATATTATTAAATTTTATCCAGGCAAAATTTAAGTAAATATAGTTTCAATTAGGAAAAAAACTTAAATACTCCATCCTTACAGGTAATGTGATAGCCTCAAAACTCTATGTACAGATTACGATCTTCTAAAACCTTTCCTGCCACTACCCAGGGAAACATTTATGGTAAGGAACAGTTTTCATTTTAATGATGAGCAATCATTTAAATCTTTCACAACACTAAAACCACCTATTATTATCCTGCAAAGTATTGCAATATTGTTAAATTTGCTAAGAACAAAGTCAATGAATAAAAAATAAGGCACTATAGAGTGAAAGCAGAAGTCTTTCTCGCTCTGAATTACTATTCTGTAGGTTTACGCCCTGTTCCTGGGGCATTTCACATTATCATGAAAGTTATGAGACAAGATGGCTCCATACTCCCTTGTCTTTTCCCACTACCTGGGGACATTATTTGTGATACTACTTCTAAAATATCCATAAAGTTTTGCTTTTAAATTCCCCCTTTCAGAGTAGCTATCAGCACACATCCGCAGGAGCTCCACATTCCAATAGAGCACCTTGATTAATTGACAGAACATTTCTCTAACAGAAACAAACATTACCTGGAAAAAATCCAAGCACAAAGAATAAATCACAAAATTACCACTTGTAGAGAGCTGTAACTACAAACATTCAAACTAGGAGTTACAATTTGACAGCAACAAGGGAAAACAGCCAGATGGCATGCCAGATCTCACACCTATATCCTGCACACACCCTTCGCAAGAGTCCATCCAGAGCTCCAAGTTCTTTCCATGATGCAAAAAATAATCAATAACACTCTTATGTCTGTGAATTTTGTCTTGAACAGTGCTCAGATGGATACTCCCCTTAAAGATCCATCACCATATAACTTCTTTACTTTCTCTAATCTTGAATTAAAACTTGGATCCTGATCCAGAAGAAATAGACTTGTAAAATAACTGAAAGCTAATGTAGTATTTCTTTAATGAATACAAGTCTTATTGACTAGGGGAAAATAAAACACACTATGAATCAATTTGTGCCTGTTCTGACTGTGCATTTCAGTGCTAATGTTGTACAACATAAGCCTAAATGTACTTGAGGATAATTTGTGCTTTTAATTTGTGTGCTTTTTTTGGCATAATAAAGAGGTCAAGTTTTATTTTAGTTTAAATTCACAGCACAGCAAACCGGAGTAGCTCGATCAATATTTATTTATACTTACCTATTTGTTTTCTCCTACTTGTACAATACAATTTCAGACAACTTCAGACAAGGGGCAAAGCAGAACCAACCTCTTTTCCAATAGTTATGGGCTGACTGTGGCTGGCTGCCAGCATCCCAACCAGTAGCACTTTGACTCTTACAGGAATTCAATTATGGATCAGATTAAGGCAGTATGTTTAAATATTGTGGCTCAGTTATCCAAAAATTTGGGGATAGGATTTATTGAAATACTGGGAAGGTAGGAAAGTCAACAGTTCTGATTATCAAATCTACCTCATATCATCAGGCTCAGACTGTACAACCCTGTCACTTGTATAGACACAAAAGATGATGCAACAACTGAAGTTAAAGACTAAGACCATGAGAATTACTGGAATGACTTGGAAGTGAATAGAACTTACATCAGATGAAAAATGGGTCTAAACTTTAAAAGTACCAGTAAGGTACACAAAACAATGGTCAAAAAAAAAAAAAAGGAAAAGAAGGGATAAAAAGAGGAGAAAAGAAATGGGAAAGATCCCATTTCGTTGTCAGTAAACAAGCTATTAAAAAGAATTACCACCTATGTGGCAAGGAATCACGTGCTCTTGTGTCCGGTGGGATGCAAAGGAGATACTCATCTCTGGAGAATTACTGAAATCTGATGAAGCAAGATGCTCTTAGCTTAATAGTGGCTTTGACATGCATCTATACACGAAATTGAAAATGGGTGAAATTAGCCTTGCATGCTGACAGATGAGCCTCAGCCCATTCCAATCTCAAATCCACTTTTCACCTCTTTTTTCATTACTTACTGGAAAATGGTTGCTCTAAGATATTTTATAATTTCCTATTTTCTAATTCTTTCAGAGAGTTGCTTTCTTCAGCTGTTGTACAAAACAAACAACATTGGTCATGTAAAAACTAAGATGCATACTTTATAAAAACTGTTCTAAAAAAATCTACTGAAGAGATATTTTAAATAGCTGCTGTCTTCATTGCCTGTGCAACTGATTGCTTTATTGTGGAGTCCAACTTTTGACTCCCTGGTGACAAAAGCCATAATAGATAAACAGCTGGGGTATTCTCTTCAGTCAGAAATAACCAAGAATGATTTTGACTGTGAAAGCAAACACAAGGACAGGCACACACATCAGGAATAGGCTGTGAAAATAATTTATGAAAAGCTGTAAACATTTCTTATTCTTTCTTTTCGGATTTTCTGTCATGCTTGTGACTGTACTGTGGAAGCAACTCGGTGCACAAACAAGTTCAGCTCCACAATACTGCCAATTAGAATTCTCAGTTATGCATGGGAACTACCAAGCAGAGATGTAGAATGAATTTCCTAAAATCATGCAGAGCAGCTACAATGTAGACAGGAATAGAATATATCAACATCCATATGCTGATTTCCACAACACAGTCCGTTCGTTCTCTCATTATTCCTGAGAAAACTGGACTGCATGTTTAGCTGGTCACGGATCAAACCTCTTATCCAGTGCACATTTACTATTGCATATATCTACACACATAGGCCATAAAAAAGACTTAGTTTAGCAAAGATGCAAATGCTAGAGGCTGAAAACTTTTAAGGAGATGAAAGGAGGACCACTGATATGAAGAAGAAAGGGAGTTAATGTAATCAGTGTGACGAACTAGCGAGATTATTTTAGCAAGAGCATTTCAAATCAGCCAAGCACAGTGGCAGCAACCAAAACCTAAGAAAACAAGGCAAGATATGGCTTCTTTGAATGGGTTCCTAGAAGCAACATTTAGCTACCATTTCTGTGTAGTCAAGAATTAGGGTTATATCAAAGATGACACGCGAGCAGCATGTTCTGTCTTAGTTACAGAAAGACACTCTCTAACAGGGGGATGGAATGGAAATAGACGGAGACAAGAGGAAGGGCTCATCCTAAAATATGTGCTGAAGAAACACACAGGGAAGTTTCAGTGAAGCATGTAGGAAAAGATTTAGTTTGGAGAGAATAAAAGATTAATCTGACGGGCAAGATCTGCAGACAGCAGTCATGGAGAGGTCATTTAGGGAATTCAGAAGTGAGGGAAAAAGTGTATAGTATGTATTAAGATATGCAATGGTCATGATCAAGTTTACAATGCCTGTGGTTGAATGGTGCTGTGAGCAACCTGATCAAGTGAAATATGTCCTTCCTCACTGCAGAAATGGTTTAGACTAGATGACTTTTAAAGATCCCTTCCAATCCAAACTATTTTATCATTCTATGACCACACTCTATATTTACTGGGAAAAGAAAAAACTTGTTTAGAAGGAGTTTGCAAATATGTGCACAAGGATGAGAAAAGAAGGCACTGGGAGAAGCTTATGGGGAGTTTTATGGATGGGCATTAAGATCAGCTGCCCAAAGTACCTACACTTTTCATAAGTTAACTTCTTGCACAGGCTGGGACTTTGCAAAGATTCAGTCTTTGTTAATATACAGATCAAACTCACAGATGAGCTTTGAGTGTGAAATATCCCATCCGGCTTGTAGCACTCACCAACCTTTAGACAGAAATAATAATAATGTGGTGAAATGGGATATCACATACACCATCTGGCAGCTGTGAAAACAAGAAGAAGAACTCTATGAAGAGCATTATTACACGTTTGGGGACCTGCTGATTACACTGCATGTCTAAGGTTAGACATTTTGGTGTGTAAAACTTGAGAGCACAGTCTAAATTGTGGATAAATTAATAGGTTGCACATGGACTTCACCTTTAGTTTATCAATTCCTTTTTATTCAACAGTATATCCCTTTTTAAAAGGCTGTCTCGGTTTTATGGTGAACTGCTTAAAGTGCTGTTCTGACACAAAGAAAGGAAGAATTGACCTTTTTCTGTAACAGTAGGAATATGCATAATGGTTTGGTCCTATCAAGATGTTCAGTATCACCCTATAGCTGAGAGATCGTATTTCAAATTAATAAATCACCTGTGTATATTGCAAATCCACTTCCCCTTAAGAAAGGCCAAGGGTTTTTTCTAGTCATGCCTTTTGTTTTTCTTTTGCTTTTTTTAGTCTTTATGAAGAAAAACAACAGAAAGTGATTAAGGAGAGCGTGTTAATAAAAAAAGCTCTTTAAACCAACAAGCTTATGGATTTTGAAGGACTGCCAGGAGAGTCATTAACAGAAAATATTAAAAAGGCACTTAAACATGTTCTCTGACTTCAATAGATTTGGTTTTGTCACCCCACAAGTAAACAGAACAACTGCAAGATCAGCCTCACTCCCTGGCTTGTTCTCTGTGCTAGACAGCACGTTTCAATTACCCATCCAGGCTTCTCTTCACTGCCAGTATTCTCTCTCCTGCTCCCTTTTCATTCAAGAAACACCCATCTTTTCTTTACCCATCTGACATTGACTAGCTCTGCTACTTGAGGCCCTGACTTCTTGCTTCCTCTTTAAAGCATCTCTATTACCAGGGCAGTGTATTCCATCACACATAGCTTACACGTGGTCCCCTATGCATTCCTGAATTCTTTTCCCATCTCCTCTTAGAGCCTTATGCCAAATTCCTTTTCTTTCTGAATTGCTGTGATCATGCTAGTACTGCAGCCTGTGGTGCTTTGGGAAAAAGGGATCGAGCCCACAATTAAGATGGACAGATCTGAAATTGCAGATTAAGTGTCCAGGTATGAAGAGGATGTTTGCATCAGAGGTCACACTAACTTGGAAACAGACCACAAGCACCCTGAACACATGCTCCTATTAATAACTGGCCTTGGCATTACTGAGAAGAAATTCTTCCTCTCAGTTCCCCTGTAAATGCAGGAACATAATTAATTCACCTGTTCTTTCATACTGTCTCAGGACAGAAAAGCACATTGGTTTAGAATTATTAAACTGTAGAAATATTGTTTTACATGGGTTTCTGTCTCAGGTCTTCTATATCATCCCAACCACAATATCTTTAGACCTTTTCTATATATCCTACCTCAAAGTTATGGTTCTATGCCTCATCCTATCCTTCCTCTGATTGTCACAATACCAACTCCCTCTCTCATCTTAGCTTTCTTTTCATGACTTCTACACAAAGTTTTGGGCCTGTTGAGTAGCTTGGCAAGGAGCAGTACATAGGATCATAGGATTGTCAGAGTTGGAAGGGACCTCAAAGATCATCCAGTTCCTACCCCCCTGCCTGGCAGTGACATGCTGCGACCATTCCAGCCCTCCGCGTACTAACCATGCTGATGACCTCCACCTTGTTTTTTCCTAGTGTTGATATTAATTTAGTCTCACTTCTGATCCCAGATGCTGACTTCCACAAGATTGTCAGATTTGGCATGTGGAATGACTGCTTAAGCTTCATTTCCTTAGGAAACCAGCTAAAACATTTCCCTTCCGTTTTCTAAACTGGATTTAATAACTGCAAGATGGATAGCGTAGCAGCCAGACAAACATGACCTGGTCAAGAATGGCACCAAGGCTCACAGGTGCTCCTTTAAAAGGCTGGGTAAAAGAGCACACAATGTTGACTCATCTTTCAACTCTCATGGATTCTCCTACTTGCTCAGTAAACTCACCCCAGCTTGCTATTCTCTCCTTCCATTCCCCCATTGCCTACTTTGCTCATGCATTTGCATACAACACCTATTTGCAACACTTCCCCTCACGTACCTACAATAAAAAATTAGAAAAGACAGCTCCCACTTCCACAGCATCAAGGACTGGCCCATTTGGGGGTGACCTGCAGCATACGGATGACAGAACAGAGAAACATTTGGAAGTCCTGGATGATGAATGAACACCCTGTAATAATCAGGTTACAACTGTAAATAAAGTAACATCCTCCAGTGGAAGAATGGACCTGTTTTAAACCTGGAGAAGAGCTGAAATTGTTCAAGTATAAAAGTTTTTGTGGCAAATTACAAGCAGAAGATGTAGCACTACTAAATTGCAAGCTAAGTAATAAAGCATTCCTCTCACTAACTCTTAATTTAACTGAGTAAAATTCTCCTTTTTAACTATGTAATATTTTTTTAAAAAACCCCCACAAATCATATATTAACATAGCTTTTCTCCCATTGCATTCTGCAAAATAAATTACATTTGAAGTTAAGTTCTTAATGGATCTCAAAATCTAACAAAATATTGTCAGAATATTGAAAACAAGGATCTTAGCTTTTTGAATCAGTCTAAAAGACAAAAGAAATACTCAATGAAATGCTGATTATAACATACTGGGTTTTAAACATGAGAGAGAGATCTTGTACATGCAAGGCTGAAACAACTAGCAGGTTTGATTCCCCAAATCCTTTCAGGAAAAGATTACAGAGAGGTTACAAATCTTAATTGACCATAGCACCACATGTCAGGAAAAGGTAAGTAGTGTCATTCCTATGCCAAGGAGGAGAAAAGGAGCACAGCAGGAAGGAGCAATAGGTCAAGCCTGGACAGCATGACAGCCTGGATTAGAAGACAGACATTGCTGGCTCTCCAACCATGCTTAAAAATCACTGCTCCAACAACAAACAAAAAAATTGTTGGTCAAGTTTGATTGAATTTGAGAGACCATTGTATAATCAATCATGACAGGGTTAATTCTCCCAAACTCTCGCTAGCAGATGCTAATCTGCCCTGGAGTACATCCATGATTCCCAGATAATTATGAATGCAAATCTCAGAAAGCAGTTTCTAAGTGAAAAATTGTACATAACTTTCTTTTTTATTCCCTTTCTCTGCCTCCTAATAAACTGAGACACACATGCACAAAACCTTTAGCAAATGCTCACTCAATATTACATCACATCAAGGAGAGATGATGAATATACAAACAGATTAAATAATTCAGCAGAACTGTAATAATTTAATAAGACTAATCAAGTGAGTCCAGTGCAAGGAAGCAGAGTATTCTCTTGAAATAAGCCTCAACTCCAGGAACAATCCAGTCTCCACAACCTTCCTTCCCTACAGGAACCTAATTGTTCTAGCTCCTGTCACTCTGTACTCCAGCATAAAATACCTGAAGGGAAATCAGGGTCCCACCAGCTGAATTCTAGACATCTGTTTATTCTAAGTCCCTTCTGACCTTCAGTTCTATCAAGTGTCCCTTGTAATTTGTTCTCCTAAAAATCTCCACAGTAATTTCCAGTATCTAGCTGCTCCACAGTTACTTTGAGCTCAACCCATTTTGAACTAACTCTTCTTCTTCCAGTATCAAAACCAAAACAAAACCAAACTACATACCAGAAACCCAATCAACACAAAAATAGCACATACCCTACCAGGCTTCTACCAGTTTCAGGAAAAAAAGAATTCCTTACTTCAAAGTGATCAAATAGTCAAAACTTACTGCCATAAGCACATAGATTCTATATAAGATACATGATAGAAGAAATGGGAGAGAATTCAGCAAGAATAAGAGAAAAGCAGAATTTAACCTATGGAATTAAATGAGAAGGTGGCATAGAGTCATCAGCTGTTATCTCCTGCTGGTAGACTAATGGGAGTGAAATACATTTATAAGTGGAAAGACTCATCTTTTTTTTTTTTTTCCTTAAAATGCAAATGCTTTGTTGCCTCTTCTGGAGGGATAACTCTCAGACTGTGTCCAAGTTGCTATTCCCCACTCACCAGTAGACAGTAGGGGCTCCACATAAAACACACTACATGAAAGTAAATGAACAAGCTTCAAAATCAGAAATCTCCTGGAGTGAACACGTCACAGTATGCTAAAGCCTTTCCACACTGATTGCAGTGGTTCTGAGACAAAACAGTCAGGGCTGCAGTGTGGGTGTTTGCTTCCCTCAACAGAAGTCACAA
Organism: Galbula dea; assembly: GCA_013399015.1. Taxonomy (NCBI): domain Eukaryota; kingdom Metazoa; phylum Chordata; class Aves; order Piciformes; family Galbulidae; genus Galbula; species Galbula dea. The sequence goes on along the minus strand of VWZX01007042.1, from coordinate 741,516 downwards.
AGTTGCTTTTTTGAGGTGCTTTGAACTTTCTTCTTGGCTACTTTCCCTCACAAACATAAATCCTCCCTAAGATGTAAAGATATAACAATCAGAGGACCTACAGGCATGCTGAGTAGCTGACCAGCAGCTGTTAGGTGAGATTGCCAAGTCCATTCACCTTCAATTGAAGCTTTATTTTTTGGTATTTTCTCCTATCCCTGGTTATCTGTTAGAAAACTTACTGTACTTTTAATAATCTTTGAGATTTCAGCTTCAAGTTGAGTTAAATCAAAGGAATGAATTTCAAAATACTTTGGGAGGGGAGAAGAGACAGACAGGATGCAATTGAGAAAGCACTAAGCAAACTTCATTTCCTTAGGATTTAAGCCTAAAAAAGCAGTGCCTGGGAAGCTGGCTCCAAGTTAGAATTTGGGCTCTGTAGCAACCAGCATTAGCTTAAGAAACAAATCAAAAAGCTAACAATCCCTTCTAAAACCTCATCACTGAAAATTCAGTTATTCTTTACAAAAGACAAAAAACCCTCCCAACAAACCAAACAAACCTAAACCAAACAAACAAAAGCAAAACACCACAGTTAGCACAGTTTTTCTGTCTCTCTAAATAGAGGCAAGACTCTCCAAACGTCCTCATGGTTTCACCCATTCTTTCACCAAGTAAGCTATTTTGATTCTTCTGACTGGGTCTTTTCTATTTTTCAAAAGACAGGGAGAGGAGACTTCTGTCTGTATGTGTTTGAGAGACAGAAAGATAGGCAGAGAATGAACAAATAAAAGCCCGGAGCTGAGTAAAATAGCACTTACCCAAACACATTTATCACATCATTATTATTTCTAGATTCAAACAAACAACTGGTTGACTGGCATTAAACAACACAATTTAAGGAATGGAGAGGTGTAAACCTGCAGAGGTTTGGGTTTTTTTCCAGAAGTTAAATAACTTAATTTTAATGGCATTGAGGTTCATAAATCATAATAAAAGACATGTTCTTGGATTTAAGTGATGAAGCTGATTGGATCTGTGTTTATTTCCTGATAACAGCCTGCACTGCTGAGATAAATGGCCAGAAAAAGCTGAGAGAAGGGTTTCACTTCTTTAAGCTCCTATTGAGAGATGAGCTATGATTTGACTTGATCACGGCACTATTTCTAATATTTAAGATTAGTTGAAACATTAGAAACTACATAACCTTAATCATCAAAGAAGATGTAAAAAACAAGTGAGCTGATACATGGCCATCATTTGATTTCCAAGCTCTAAGGTTTTTGGTAATCTAGGGGCTGAACGGGAGAGAACCTACTGCAATACACACAATACACAGCTATCCTTGCTGTAGTTTAACAGAAGCAAACCAAAAATTACAACAAAATACCCCACAAAACCCAAAAAGCAACACCAAAAATTTCTGGTATAAACTACAGTCAAACAAATAGCTTAAATGTATTTCTTTTATAGATGCCAATTCCTGTGAAAAAATCTAACTTGATTTCACATGAGAACAAACAAACAAAGGCAGTGAGAAAGCTGAGCCAATTAGTATTTTGCTTAAGGACAAGCACACAAATTGTCTCGTTGACTTTGATATTCAAGTAGCTCACTGGCTTGCATCAAAATGCTAAGCATGTTGTGGAATCAACTCCAAAATCTCCAGGTATAGCAGTAGGAAAGAAAACATGAATGTGACACCACGGAAATGTGGCATAAATGTCTGATGAAGTCTAAAGCATTGGCTTTGAGAGGTGTAATTTTCCCAAAGGTCTCAGTAAGGGGTTAACTCAGATGTCAAGCAAATATAATTTAGATGTCAACTTTGTTAATTATTTAATTGCTCATAAAAGCACAATTGCTGCAGGCTCATCTGTGAATGCCATCTCATTCCATAGAGAAAGCTGGAGGGAGGGAAGATTGCTTCAGAAAATACCAGTTTGAATTTTTTCCCTGCATTCCCCCCAACCTCCCAGTAGGGACACCCTTTTCACAAAACACCTTGGAGAGCCCACCAATTCACCTGCTTCTCGAGGAGAAGTGTCCAAGACCAGGGTCAGCCCAAGCATACACCTGCATGAAAACAATGCACCCTCACCACTGCCTATATGCTGCTTCCTGCACTGCCAGCATGGATCAAAAAAATTTGCTTTGGGAAAAAGGAAAAGGAAAAGCACCAAAGTTTTCCTTCCTCTGCTATTTTGGGTTTGTTTGGTTGTTGGGGTTTCTTTTGCCTCCTTGTAGTGGAAAAAAACTCCAAACCAGCATGATTTTATAGTATGTGTAATAGTGTCTGATCAACAACAATTATATATTTTCTGAAGTTACTACTTTCCCCCCCAGATTTTTACCATTCTGAAAGCATTTATTCAAAATGTGATATAATGTTCTGTCAGACCTTTTGTTTGGTCTGATTTGTAACCATAGTACTTCCAAGCTGACAATGAAAAATATTCCATGCTCATGGAAAGTGTTTTTCCCAAGTGTTTTTGTCCTTAGCAAAACCAGGAATTTTCACAGAACAATTTCTTGGCTTTTTTTTTTTTTAATGTTGTAAGGCTAAAATAAATATTTCATCTTCAGAAAAAGTGAAAGAAGAAGAGAAAACCCCTACATTTTTCTCTTTTATGATAACCATGACAGGGACAACTATCTCCGTGTCTCGAGTAAGCTAAGCAGAGAGAAATTGCCTACCTATCTGCACTATAGCTATTTTACCACACCTTTACAACACTATACAGTTGGTTTTATTACAGTTCATAGATCTGCTTCTGTGCCACATTGTAAGATGTCCTATAAAATATACCATAATTAACAGGGCTTATTAGCAGACCTGCAAAGGAACCCAAACTCAGCCACCAAAACAAAAGCCCTACAGATTTTAGGCTGATTTAAAATTTATGATTTGTTTTCAAAATGCTAGCTGAACTTTAAGTTGCCACTTCAAAATGAAACTATGGTCAATTTAAAAACCATAACTTCAAAATTTGACATGAAACTGCAATAAAATTAATATACTGGAATATTGTACAAGAATGTTCATTATGTTGTTGAGTGTGCTAAATATATTCCTATTTTTCTACAAAATATTCATGCTTCCATAAAACCACATATTTCAACAGCATTTTCAACAGAAAATTTTAAAAGGTTTCATTTCTAAGAATGATAAAAGATTCTTTTGGTTTGATAAAATAAGAATCAGATTTCCCCTTTAGGAATGAGTGTACCTCCCTCAGACTCCACAGAGGACTACCTGCAATAATCTCCTCTATGACTCAGTTATGTAATTCTTCTCAAGAACAGAAACAGCCAAAGCAACTCTGAGTAAGGATCACAAGATGAACCTTAAACCACCTCTTCGGTATATATAGTATTGATAATCTGATCAATAAGATATGACTTTTTATCTATGACTCCTGAAAATAAAGCTGTCTTTCTTTCCACATACTTATGTATCACTAAGATCCTACAGGAATAATACCAGGTCCTACTGAAAACCTCAAAAAATTTTTTATTTAAAACCTACCACAGGATGATTTATAATTTATTCAGAGTTTTCCTAAAGAGACTTAAATTATTTCTAAATTAACAGGTAGCCTGATAGAATTTAGGTATTAACAGGTCGAAACCACATAGCCAAAAGTATTTTAGTGGAAGCATTTCTTTAAGGAAAAGTGAATTTCTAAAACATAAGCTTTTGTGAATATTTCCTATTATCTCATTAACATGTTTTCTGACCTCTGGACTTGAAAAGCTCTTGCACAGTCTGAATTCCTAATCTTGTTTAAACCCGTATTTAAATGCAGAATAACTGATTAGCCAGCATCCTTTGTGCTACACAATCACACGTTTCATGCTTTTATACTGAAAAGTGTCATCCATTGTTTTTAATTTCTCTGACCTTACACTGAAAAAAAGGCACAGTGTGATAATATGCAGTGCCTTTTTACTGCAAATTCAAGGTCTTGTTTTCTCAAAAGTAACATAGAATTAAAAAGGGCACTTTCCTCCAAAGACATTTGTTGGACTATATAACAAAGCATCATATTTCTCATACATGGGAACTGCATGATGGTAAAGTGTGCAAGTATAACAACTTGCGAAGTTCCTAAATACATGGTGATAAAAACTTGTTGGTATAAGAGAAGGTCTGCCTGCAGAGTTTAAGAAGTGTTGTCTCTAAACCTCATTTCTTTAAATGATGATGCTTGATAATGTGTACTGCATGAATTGATTGCACAGCACTTATGAAATATTTTTAATAGGACAGATATTACAAGATCACAAATTCATGATGCAGAGGATACTCTGCATTTGATCCTCTCATTGCTCAAGTGAAATGAGATTCAATCTCTATACATTCTATTCAACATAATTTAATAACATTAGATCATTTAAGTTAAGCAATATATTTTCTCTCCTTAAAATCTCAGAAATTCTAAACATTTTGTAGTTCAAATTAGATCTTGCCACATAACTTCAATACTTTGAGCACTCCCAAAGTATTTCTGAAGTGAAACATATTTAGAAAGATGAATGAATTGCTTCCATTACTCTTTATTTCTTTTGTTTCCTATTTTGAATTGGAAGACATACATTTCTCAAGCTTTCAAAGCCACAAGTATATCATTCAAATTTTCACGGTGGGTACAATGCTGGCATAGACACGATAAACTAGTTTCATATGGGAAACTATCAAAATTGGCTTCACTTACATTGTTTTCCATTGTGTTAGAGATCACTTGCTGCAGTTATTATAACTTTTGGATGCACACTATTTTTTTTTTAAAGAGAATCAAGGCACAATAAATATGTGACACTGCAAAGCACAAGACCCATTTTTAACTCTCTACACTTAAGAAGCGGATGGTTTTGAAATTCACAACTACCTCCGAGAAAATTCAAAATTTTGCTAAAATGATATCCAATAAAAATAGTTAATCAACTTTATACAATTACTGTAAATTTGCCTATCCATTAATAGATGAAGCTATGTATGCATTTGTACTGAAATGGTAATTTTTTTTTTTAATTCTCTAAATTGCATTGTGCTCTAGATGCTAATTCAGAGCAGGCTTTGAGAAATGTAACCATTTATTTCATAGTGAGTTTCATCAGGGATAGTCTTTAAAGGGTGTGTGCTGATTATAACTGTATGGGTTTATGATTTAATTTGTGACCTACACATCAGAACAAAAAGCCATGGAGTGAGATGGCTCAATTAACCTCATCTGCAAATAATTTGCAACACAGAATACCAGTAGCATGATACCAAGCCCCAAACCTCTGCTTTCTTCTGAATCAAAGTACACATGCAGTAATTACTATTAACTGTCATTAATGTTGCTAGTACTTGAAGTGGGATTAAGGATTTAACACTGGGGAGAAAAAAAGAGAGTCCAAAGATACCTTTTTTTAATTTAGTTACATTCATTTGAAAAAGAAAATTATATAGATTGAAAACAAGGGTCAGATAGTCATCAGAACACAAAACCTTTTTTCACCCAATCTGGGACTTAATTAAGCTCTGTAGCAAAATACTCCTCCTCTCTAATACAGCAGGCTGATCTCTGATACACTCGTTCTACCAATATACCTGCTTCAGTTCTGCAAGGAGGAGAAGGGGAGCTTTCACAATTACGAAACAAAATACGTATGGTAAGTTTTTAATTGACTACATAACAGTGTTAATCTCATCTGAGATATAATTTAAGGAGCAGAGCAACAAATGTACATTAAAAAGTTAGTTGAGTGATACTATGCACTGCTCTGTGTTACTGTCATTTTTCCTAGTTTTCCCCCCAAAAAATAAATGTAGTTTTCAAATTTGTCATATATATACACAGAATTTTAATCAACTGACACCTCATAAGGCATTTTGTAATAGTGTTTTCCCTTGAATGTTGAATATAGTTTTAATATTTTTTGGTTCCCTGCTGCTGGCAGTTGTTCATAGCACTGTTCTGAATTTTATATGCCTGTCTTCAAGATTTCCTGCTTCACTGCTAAGGACTGATTGAAAAAGAGTGTTGTGTCTTTAAGCTAAATGCCCTGTGTGTGTTAACAAGCAAGGATTCTACAGACACAGGATTTATAAGATTGCACACTCAGATTGGTAACTTTTCCTCCCCTCAAATGCAATATCTGGCAGAACATGTGGCATTAGTAAACCCTTCGAGAAGCAAAAAAGAGTACAACAAGAAAAAAACCCCCACCCTTCTGCTCTGGTATGGGCTAGGATCCTCTCCTCGCGTGATCAAAACAAAAAGAAAGAGCATGACAGATAATCCCTGAATACCCAGCCTTTAAATATGCAGGAGCCTTAGGCACGCAGAAGCAAGTTAGGTAAATGCACACATTATCCAAATTGGAGGTGTGAAAGAAAGACAGAAAATCCTCTCACCCCCAACCTTAAATAACTTCTAGCTCCTTTTCTATAAGCAGAAATGTAACAATTTAAAGGGAGACTTTTTACAGCTTTTGGGTGAAAAACAACTTAAGCTTGAGGTACAATTTGTGGTCATTCTAAAGGGCTGATGTAAGGAAGCTGTCACTTTTTATATTTGTCTAATGAGCAGTTGACTTACAAAGGCCATAAGGTACACGCACATCTCATTCATTTGCACCTACAATCTTTATGACAGCTTTTTAGAGACAGAAAAGACAAAATAATCACTATTTAGCTCTTCTATATTAAACCAGTGTGCTTCAAACTCATTTAATGCGCATATTGTACCTACTACATTATTGTTAAATAAAGGTAATGAAACTTTTAAATAAATAAATTCTGTAATTAAACATAAAGTTCATCGCTGCCCCAAGCATGTTGTAAGAAGGTGATAGATCATGCAAAATGCATGGAATGGAAAACAGTATTACCAAACTCATGTGATCACTCAGTTCAGTACACTGAACAAAAAGTAGTTTTAAATGTGCAGAAACCACCACTCTTCTGCACAACTGCAATAGCAATCTCATGCACACCCTCCTGGAACATCTACTAATAAGAAAAACATATTCAGCCTGTCCTCCACCAGCAGAAGTAAAGCTATGCTTGTGTGTGCAGGGGATGTACTAAGCAAGGATAATTTAAATGTCTTCCTGCTGAAAGATCTCTCAAGGAAGCAAGTCAAAAACATGAATGTGTGCTCACTGACTGACACAACATAGTGCCCCAGATTCCCATCTATTCTCTCCATCCCCCCGGCCAGACCCCCAGGTCAAAAGCCCCTCCCATGTACCTCTCAAATATTTGCTGGTTCTGGTCTTTAAACCACTGGATTACGCCAGACAGTTAAACTTCATTTTCAAGAAATGGAGGGGGTTTTTATTTTGTATTGTGGTAGAGGAAAAAGTGTAAATACAAGAGGCTGAACAGTTATTCAACAACACAGGAGACAGGAATAATCAGTAAATGGCATCAAAATTGTACAAAGTAAAAATAAATATCAGCATAAAATATGGAAAAGGTTATGGTTAATCACACTGATGTTGAAATTCCATTCATGATTATCACTGTCATTTGACTACCATTAGCTAAAAAAAAAAACCTTCTAAAGAGATTGCCTGTTATATAAGGAGATTATCCAAGCCATGTTTCATAGTCACTGCAAAGCAAATGCCCTTCAGTTCCTTAGTTAGCAGTAGAGCTACAAGAGTTACAAGGAAGAACTGAACTTTTAATTTTTAGTTAAGTGAATAAAGCAGAGTTAAGAACAAAATCCCAATCACAGTAATTCATTTTATGGTGATATAAAAGCTGAGTTTTCTAATAAATAAAATCATACTCAAATCAATAGTTAAATAGAATAAAATTCTCTCCTCTTTTACCTCCCTCCCACCTCAGGAAAAAAAAAGAAAAAAAAACAAAACAAAACCCCCACAACTACTTCAATGTGATAACTCCAGAAAAACACATATTTATTTGAAAAACTTGCCTTAAAAAACCCAACAAACTCAAGGAAACCCAAAAGAAAAAAACCAAAACCACACACCCCAAAAATTAAAAATCAAACAAACAAAAACATACCAAGCCAGCAAAAAACACATAATAATTACAAAGAGTCCATGGATTATGGACAACTAAAGTAATATCACACCAAATAATGTTGTAAAAGATAGTTATACTGTCACAGAATAACATAAGTTCTCCCTGCACAGCTGCAGAAGAAACACGTAGGAGGACAAATTGAACCTGTACTGGAGCAATACACTTGCTTACAAAAGTAAGCAAAAGATCAGGAAGAACGCATCAAGATAATACACAGACTAGTGCCTAAAGTACCTTTGACCACAGTAACATTTCTTAAAGGGATGAAAACTAGGGTTAAAACAGGAAGTTTACAAGAAAAATTTTTATTTTGTTCATATTGTCTTAAACATGGCTGTGTCTTGCATCACAACTTGACTTTGCTATGCATCGTTTCCATGAGATTGCTAGATGTTCAGGTTTTTTTAATACAAGATTTTGTTTTAGTATTAATTATCTCTCAATTTGCACACAAAAGCCTCAAGAATAGGTTGCAATGGACTGCATTCCACCTTTCACTGCACCAAGATAAAGCCAGAGGATGCATGGCTATATCTGAAAGATGAAGCAGCATGCAGTGATTGACAGTGGTTTATGGCAGAGGCAGTGCTGACATCCATTTTTCTTATTTTTTTTAGAACCCAAGCAAACAAAAGATTCAGAAGCCTTGCATTAATGTGTAGACACATTACCAAGACGACACTATTTAAAACATAAGGAGCATTATTTTATTGTGGGGATGATAGATATAAAGTCACTTCAATTAACATGCGCTACTAAAAACAGAGAAGAAAATGCTCTCTAATTCTCTGCAAGTTTATTCCACTTGCCAGCTTTCATTCACAACAGAACTAAATGAAAGTTGTCAGTATTTACTATTAAGCTTCTCATTGTGCAACGGCCAAAGTAGTTAATAAAACAACTACTGTTTCTGTTTTCTCAACTATAAAAATATTGCTAGTTTAAGTTCTTGAGTTTCTTCTTGAGTAAGCACTTAATTCTCTTCAGAACAGGAGCAAACTATTGTTCTTGACCCTCATATGCCTTATAATAGCATTAATCATGCTAAATTCTTTTGGTGCTCATGTGGATATAATGTAATTATAACAAATTCCTGAGGATAATTTCTTATTCCCATTGGTCTTTGAGGCAAATCTAAAATATGCTTAGTCTCTATAAATGAAAACACGCTGTAAAGCTTCTCATGGTAAAATAAAGGTTGCAAAGTAAATAAAAATATGAATAAAGAGTAAAAATTATTGAACTAAAAGTGATCTATAATCAAAACCAATTAGTTTCTAATATAGTCTTTCATTGTTTCACCCCATTACCCAAAGCAGTAAAAGCCTTCAGAGCATTGTCTCAAACTACAAATTCAGTTTATCACCCTCTTAAAAAAGATTTATTTTTAAAGCACATAAAATATTTTGCATGTGCATGTGAGACTATTCTTAAAACACAACTTGCAATCTGGAATCCAAAAGATATTTACATCCTAAAAATATATTGACACACAGAAGTCTTTAAATTCATTATATGTGCTTTTTAAAATGCTGTTGGGAGGGAGGGCTTATTAAAAAAATAACAACAAAACCAATAACTCATCTGCCATCAGTACAATACCTAGCCTTCATGTATAAAATTGCTGAATGAGATTCTGCATACACACAAGCCACAAAACAGACGTTAGGTAATACTGCATGATATTTGGAGGACAACTTTCTTTATCAGTAAACTATAATTTTAAGAGTCATCCTTTACTTTTTTTTAATGTAACATAAAAAAACCACAGATTTACAATATGGTCACATTTAGATTATATCCCTTTTAAAACACAGGCAAAACAATCAGACAGAGCTTTCACATTCTCAAAGAAAATCTAGCAAGCGCACAAATTTAAGGCCCAAACAAAAAAAATGTGAAAAAAATTTTAAACTGTTATTTATTGTTATGGTAGTTGAATGTTTAAAAAGGCAATCTATAAGTAGGACTTTCTATATGAAAAGTGTAATCCATTATATTTGAGAGAAAAAAAAGCCAATTTCTGCAGAATTTCTCAATAACCAGACACCAGGATTTTTATATGTCCTAACTACATATTTTAAAATTTGTCCTAAACCACCCTCTTCTTTGCAATTAGTTTCATTATAAGAAAATTATAAAGCAACTGTGCTAGTTAATTCACGAAGGAAAGAACTCATTGCTTTCAGATTTCTTCTAGCTCAGAAAAAAAATGAGTTGTGATGACCTACAATATCAATTGTCCAGAGAATTTGGATATCTGAATTTAAATTTATGAAAATTAAAAAAAAAATTTTCTGCTCCTATATGTAACTTTTAGATATTGAATAAGGTCTATCAGAAGTCACCAGGAAGAGATGGAAATTTAGGACAAAGCCAAGAGTGATTTTAGACCAGCAAAACACACAAACAAGAGAGTTCTTCGAGTACCTTTCACACAATGGAGGTCCAACATTGCCTAGTTAAGAGTCTAAAACAAATTATTTGATTTCCCTGAGTGTTGAACAATGTTCAAGATAATTAAAAATTTAAACTCCATTAAATTCCTAAGTAGCATCATTTCATTATCTACTTTTAAATCCTGCCCCTGATCCCTCCATTATGCTCCCTTTGAAATTGTCCAATATTATAACTCATACTACACAATAGTTGAATTCAGTAAGTAATTTTAAACTTAACTGGCTGATGTAATACCAGCATTCATGTTTTCATTAGAAGAAAAATTCTCTTCATGAGAAAAGGCTAATTAATGCTTATGATTTAAAGAATTAAAGAGAAAGGGTGAAATGAAAGAAAACCCAAGCTTTAACACTATAAACTTTCCAAGAGCCAGGACTAAGATTTCCTATGTTTACATGACATGAACCAGAGAGGGTGTTCTTTCCTGCTCACACCCTGTGGATGGTTGCTGCAGCACAGTAAATCATTATAAACACTTCCTTTTGTACAGTATGCCTTTGTTGGTAACAGCAACTAAAGTCTCTTGCTCAAAAAAAATCAAATAGTATGTGCAGTTGAGCATTTATTTTAACAAGATGCAATTGGAAAAACTGTGGATGCTGGCAAAACCTCTAATGTGTCAATACCACTTCATTTTCACCTTTGAGCACAAACTAAGCTACAAAAGCTTTCCATAATGTTGTGTGCAGTGTAAGTCTGGCTGTGGCCAAGTGACAGAATCTACCTCTCCTCTTTTCAGAGACAGAAACCAAACCCAAGACAGTCATCTTCTCCAATGAAAACCATAGCAAAATGAACACACACACAGAGAAACATGGATGTGCTTAAGCCAGTTCCCCTTCCCCCCCCTCCCTCCCTGACTAAAACAAAATAAAAATCAGGTTGTCTCTGTACTACAAGGTGAATCTATAAACTGCCCTTTGTAAAACTGACATCTTTGTAAACAAAATGTAAGTGACAATAAGAGCAGCTTAATAAATGTTTGCTTCCCTTCCAGCTCTCCACATATTGGGCACGGGAATTCTCTCTATTGACCCCTTCATTTGTGAAAAGCAGAAGAACAAAATCCAGTAATGAAGCCTAGAGTCTCCCTGCTCCCTGGCCTCTTGCTCCTCAGCCCTGTTCCCCCTGTGGTTCCAGTTATTTGAAACGGAAAGATGCACAAACCTCAGCAATGCATTCACAACACCTCATTCTAAAATTAGGGGCCATTATTCATCTCTGGGTCCTTATTTCTCTGCTATTTAGTTCATTGCCTTGCTGTTGCTATGGGTGGGGAGGATTGGAGGGCGGTGGGGGAGGCAGAGGAAGGTATTACTAAGTTCCCAGACCTCCTTAAACTGCTCAGAGCAGCATGGCTAATCTGACCACACAATATTCAGAACAAGTGCTCATACAGGGAACCTTCCCCTTTGTTTCTTTGTTAAAAAAAAAAAANAAAAAAAAAAAAAAAAAAAAGGCAAAACAAAACAAAACCTCCTTCCCCCCAGCCACCTTCTGTGCACATTAAAAGCATTTTTATTCTGTACTGTGCCTTCTATTTTCTTCCCCTCCTCTCCATACACCTCCCCATTTCAAGACCCTCTCCAACAGTATCAGTCTGTTTTGGGAGGCCTGAACCAGCTGGTGTTTTTGCACATACAAATAAACACTCAGGGGTGTCATCTTCACGCATACAATGGAACTGCTCACAAGAGGAAAGATCCTGAGATGCCTAAGGACGATAGAGCCCTACGCAGATTGAAAAGCAAAACAAAAGTATTTAGTCTCTGGCCTTTAGATACTTGGGGTTGAATACATAGCTATGGTTGTACCTTGAGTGGCATTATCTCCTTCTAGTAAACCTTTCCTCTGCAGTAGATTTTGTATCCCTGCTTTGACCAGATAGTCAGGCTGTGCTCATATTAAGTGGATCACTGCTGCCAAAATACCAAAAACCATGTTTTCTCACCTATGTGAGAGCAACTTAGCTACCACCGTTGAGTGACCAAGGACAACCTAGATCTAGTGTGTTGCAGTTGTCTTTCCCCTGAATATAATGTACTAGACCAACGCTGGCTGGCTCAGAAAGGGAATATTTTTTTAATATCACACAAAAACTGAATAGTTCAGATAAATGTCACCGTATTTTTACCTTCCACTGGCTTGATTGATACTAGAAAAATAAGATCAACTTAAAAAAAAATAAAAGAAAATAAAAGAGCAATGGATCTTTACAAGGACTAGAAAAACACCATTTCATTTCTGTCTAGGGGTTTTACTTAATACCCATTTGTTCACACAGTACTGCTTGCAAAAAAATATTTGTTTGATATAAAGGACATTGAATAATTTATGCAATATTTAATAATGCAGTAAACCAGGGAGAGTTCAGCAACACAGGCATGGCACTCTACATTATTTGCCTTGCCTGCCTTGCTTTTCCAAATAAACCCTCACATTTAAAGACCATTAGCACACGCAATATAACAAAAAAGAAATATTGTTTAATTTGGAAATTAAACAAATCATCTGCTTCTATTTCATAGGATAAAACATCAGCTTTCCTACTCATGTATTTTTAATAAAAATAAGAACTTTAAGAACAAAAAAATTAGTGGAATGGGATTTCTATCAACATCCTGTCATTCCATTTGAGGCCAGAAATTATATGAACTAAGTCACAGTAGAGTATTAGTGTGATAAACGACTAATGGTTCTCCAGAATACTGCATCGGGTATCTTGAAAGCAAACACATTTTAGAATACCAGTAATTGTACCAAGACAACTACAAAGCTTTCACAATGTTACAGGTCTCCTGACTTTTCATTCTTTAAATAGCCATAATATACATAACAATGAATCAACTACCAAGGCATTTTCCTTTGTTTTTTGGCTTTTAAAAAGCATTTAATGTACTTTTTCTCTCATTCTTTAATTCAATTTTTTTCCTGCTTTTGCATCTCCAAGCAAAACAGACATGAACACAGCTTTCAAGAGATGTTATTTTTCTAAGTAAGAAAAGCAAAAAGAACTCTGTATTTATAGATAAATATTTTGAATTCTGCATAGCAATATAAAGAATCTCTACTTCTTTTTCCTATTTTCACATTTACTAAATATTTTTTGGTAAGCCATATACCAAGGCCTGACTTTTAGACAATAGATACCTAACTAGGGTTTGAGATCTCTGCATGTGAAAAGCCAAAACATGTAAACCTATGCTCTGAACATTTGTCTCTTCCAAATTATAATTCAATGCTTAGTCTGTTGAATTAACTCTACCTACTCTATAAATTATAGGTTTTCCTTTGGGACTGTGCACTTCATTGTTCAGGAATAAAATGTGATTTACAGTAACTAACATGATATTACAGGTTTCCTAAATTCAGTATAAATAATTTGGGGGTTTTTTCCCCCCCCTTAAAACAACTTCTTTAGTACACATAAACCATTCATATAAAAAAATGGACCACAAAAATCTTTACATTGTATTCTTTTGTAGTGTATAAAAGACAGAATAACATATTTCCTACAGAAAATCATGTCACTACAGAATGCCTATGTTTACACTCTCTCTCTCTTTTTATAAGTATTAACTCCAGTGCTACAAAAAAAAAAAAAGTTTGCAACTTGGCATTAACCACCAGCTTCAGGATGTAAAGGAGACAGTTTTCACTTGTATAGCACCCACCTGAAAAAAAATCCCAATCCTTATGTTCCCTCATCTGAATTTATCTATGACCCCCATTTGGCCACACAGTTGTTTACCATGAGAATTCCTAACAAAAGTTATATTTAATTGCAAAGAATAAGATGCTTTGTATGCCTAGATATCACTTCAAACCAGATTTTCCTATTTGCTATGTAATGGATTAAGTCATTTCAAAATTTTCTTTTCCCTGACAGATTTATTGTTTTAATCAGTTGGGAAAGAGTTCATTGCTTCAGTAGCTTAAGTGTCCTCTTATGACACACAATGACTCAGGGATGTTAGTTTCAGGGAACTTGAAAAATCACACTTCTGTTAGAAGCAGGCTATTGCTGGTGTTTCTGTCAGTCACTACAGATTTTTTGCATACTCACTGAGTAATATAACAAGTTCATAATGCACAGAACAAGAGGCCATTAATAATAAGATCCAGACTTTACTGAAGTGGAATCACCCTGATTAATCATTCCGGTAGTCAACCTGTTAGTATTGTAGAAAGTACCAAAACAAAGGAAATGCTTTTTAGGTTGTTGTGCTTAAAAATTTTATACAGTTCATCAATGTAGTTATAAGCTGCTAAATAGTAATGTAGAAGAAATAACACACAGAGTTCAATTTCTGCAAAACAATGAAGTACGTGCAGAGCTGCTTACAGATTGTTTGTATCGACAAAAGCTTTATCATCACAGTTCATTCTCCTGTTTATAAAAGAGAAATCCCACCGGTTTTCAACTGAAAAGTCCAATCATTAGGCTAAATTTCACGTTTGTCTACCTAGTGCCACATTTACCATTTTACATCTGTATGTTCAAGGGCATCAAGGGCATGCAAAGGAGAAAGTGAAGGGCAGGAGGGCAGAGACAGATTTTTTTGTCAGGCTTGAAAGAAAGATCATTTTGTGGGAAGACAAGCACATATATTGCCTTGTTTCATCTAGAATCCTAGCAGCCAGCTTGAATAACAAGTTAAAGCCTGCAGATGGCCTCTTCCATTTTCAGTGAAAGGCAGGGGAGGAGGGAGATGCAGAGTGGGTAGTTGCTGAGGCATAACTAATCTGAGAGGACAGTTCATGCTTATTATAGACCCATTGCTGATAATAAAATCTGAATCAAACTGCCAACTGGAATCCACTTGAGACTCTCTGCTTCTTTAATTTTTAAAGTTATGGAAGCACTTGACACTGAGGTGGATCAAATATCACTAGTTAGCGTGCAAATACTTACTTAAGCAATCCAGCATGCCTCAATCTGTGCAAAAATTTCAGGTGAGCACCATGAAACAGCTACTAATTATGATGTTCCATTACCCCTTTTCTAACCATCACAATTGGCCCTAAGTGGTCACGGCTGATTTATTTCAATTAGTTTTCACAGGCTTAGAGTTATGACAAATTTATGTTTTGGCTGCAGGAAATTGGTAGCAATCACGAAACCACCAAAACATCAAAACAGAAGGGAGTGCCCCTGCTAACAAGGAGGCAGCTCAAATCCCTGGGCTGGAAGCTGGGCAGTGAGCCTGACAGAGGTTTGGGAGAAAACCACTCCGTCTTCTGGGTGTTTCCCATATTGGAGGGGGGAGGGGGGAAAGTGTCTCCTCTAGATGGCACTAGGAAAAGAAGGTTGTGCTTGAGTGCTCTAGCAAAGAACAGTTCTTTGGATGCAGAATTATTTGTTTATTGCCTTTTTGTCTCTGTCTGTACAGTAATTGCACATAAAAAGCAGCTGTCCACAATATAGTTTACATAGACTATATCTAAAATGATTACATTAGGAAGTACATCTGAAAAGCATGAATTGACAATACAGCAAACAATTCCCATATTTGCCATCAAAAGAATAAAAAATTAATTTTGTTCTACCCACAGATTTGAATGCAAGTTCAAATTCAAACATAAGCAAAATTCTTTCTGAAATCAGAGACTGAATTTGACTTCTTATCTTTAAATAACACCTTTGTTACTAAAAAAAAAGCTCATCACATTCACAGTTTTTAATATAGGCATTAATTTCAACAGCCTGACATGTTTTATATAAGCATTAATTTCAACAGTCTGTCAGGTAAATTCAAATTATTTTTACCTATCTTTTATAAATCAAAATACCTTGCTTCCTTCTCACTGTTGACTTAAATTCATAAGAGTTCTGGTTAGTAACTCTTTCCTTCCTTAGTTCTTCCTTTCTACAGCATAAGAGGGAAAGGAATTCCTACAGCATTTTAAAAAAAAAAGCCATGATATTAAACACTATTAAGGTAGACAATCTCTTATGATGCAGATTCATGCCATGATTATATTGATTTTCTGCAGGATATGCAAGTGCATGCACTATAAACATTGTCATAAATTAAACTATGATAATTTTCATAGTAAGAGAGAGAACTTACAGCTCTGTAGAGTCTTTGCTCTAGCCATAAGCAGTACAGTTTAAAGGATGGTTTGGGTTTTATGTAGTAGGTGCCTATTTCAAAAATACCCACATGCTTCAAAATTACTTAACAACTCACTGTCACAATATATCTTCAAGAACAACATACATTTTGTCCAAAACCTGAATTTCTGATTTCTCTACCCAGTAGTAGAACTAGTTGAAGATCTTTTGACAAAATAGTTTTCCATTTTGAAAATACAAGTTCTTCATACAGATAAGTTTTCAGGAATGTAACAATTCTGAAGACATTTTACACTGAAGGAATAAAGTATCTTTATTTCTTTATATTTTTAAGATTAAGACTTTGTTGACACATATATATGTGAGTATAAGAACAATATGAAAAGTAAAGGTTTCTTTCTAAATTAGAAAGCATTAAAATCAGTGTTGCACTACAGTCCACCAGAAACAGACTTACCTCTGTGTTTCAAAATTCTGTGCTGGAAGCATTGCTTAACCAATTTTTATCATAAAATATTCTGGTCCCTCTGACAATTTTTTGCTGTTTGCATAGTCATTAATGAACCTAACTAGACACTTGATCTGTCTTCCATATGGCCCATTTGCTCATCTGTTTCTACAACTGCAGAAACAGGGGTCAGAGATATAATATGCTTTAACAGGAAGTCTCAAAGTTCTCAGTCCCAAACATTCATGAAGTTCCTCAGGATTTTTAATTCAATGCAGTCTTAGGAAAATACAACAGTGGAAACAAATAGAGCAATGTAATGAGTTTTATTAAAAGAGTAGGTTTCTGCGGGCTGAGTTCTAAACTGAAACCAAAGCTTTAATCAACCCTTAATTACATAACTTAATGCACCACAGCATTTAAATTCAGACAGCCAATTAAAACAAAGTATAAGTAAACAAGGATTCTTTTCTAAGATGAAAAATATCACAGGGAGGCCATCACTCAATTCAAGAGTTTTCCAGACCCTATAAAAATGAAAATATTTTGCCACTATTGTTTTGATTTCTGATAACATAACTAAGCTTTGAGTTTCAGCATTGTTACCTGTGACTATCATGCTAAGTCTTTTGGGAGCGTAACTTTGGGAAGATAGAAAATTCCTAAAAGGACAGATTCCCAAAGCAAGAAGATAGTCTCAATGAACTGGAGTCAATAAGCCTCTAAGGTATAAGATCAACACGAAATGCTGAAGTGTTCTTGTAGAAGAGGTTTCAAGCTACAGCATTTGTTAAACCCACTCTGAAAAGACATTTCATGCCATTGAGAAGGACAAACGGCTTGGTAGATTTTATACATTGATTTCAAGAGAGCAAAAAGAGTAAGGTCCAGAAATGGTTTAGATCTATGTTTTGCTTTATGAAATGCTTTTCAAAAAGAAAAAATAAACATGAATTTTCAGAGAAATGTAAGATATCCAAAATATTCCAAATATAAATTCAATATCTATTAAAGCTCAGTTAAGTTCTCAGAAAACTCTCAGTTCATCTTTACTACAGGGATTGACATCAACAAACAATATTTAGTTTATTGCTTCCATTATCACACAGGCAGCAAAATACCAGGCTGTTCATTTCTGCTAGGGCACTGCAGGGGCTGGTTCTTCCCCAGGGCCCAGGAGTGGTGGCAGCTCCCTGGGGCAGCAGGGCAGGGCCTGGCAGACAAGTTCTGTCCCACTGCCTCTACCAGAAGCGGGATGACAGGGAGGAGAGTAGGCCTGCCCCAGTCATGGACATTTGGCACCACTCTGGGGTCGGGGACAGGCTGAGATGTCAGCCCACAGGTCAGATCAGCCCAGCTGCTTCTGGGCCATGAGAAGAGTTAAGGGAAGTCCTAGACTCTTGTTTTGACTCCAAACTGTTGCTGGTGCACAAACTAGCTTGTCACAATAATCTGGCCACACTTAGAATCATAAAATCAATTAGGTGGAAAAGACCTTTAAGATCATCAGGTTCACTGCCAAGTCCATCAGTAAACTACATTCCTCAGCACCATATCTGCACCTCTTTTAAATACCATCAGGGATGATGACTCAATCACTTATCTGGGCAGCTTGTTCCAATGCTTGATAGCTCTTTTGGTGAAGGAATTATTCCTAATGTCCAATCTAAACCTTCCCTGGCACAACATGAGGCCATTTCCTCTTGTTCTATCACTTACTTGGGAGAAGAGTAACACCTAACTGGCTACAACCTCCTTTCAGGTACTTGCAGAGAGCAAAAAGGTCATTTTTTCTCCAGGCTAACCAACCCCAGTTCCCTCAGCTGCTCTCCTCGTAAGACTTGCTCTCTAGATCTTTCACTAGCCTGCAATTTTAGTTTCCCTTGTGACTAAATCAATTCACTGACTGTTCTATTTTTTTTGCAGAGAAATTTTCCAAGTTTTCCTCTTGCAGTCAGGTCTGATAAAGTAGCACAGAGCATGTAAGAAAACAGAGACACTTCAGAGGTGGTCAAAGTTACAGAAGAGCAGGGAAGCTCTATTGAGACCATAAAAAAAATTGATCATGGCAGTCAGAAGCAAGGGAAAAAACACAAAAAACAAAACAAGAAAACCCCAGAAAATTACTCCCTCTCCTCCCAGCATGAATAAATTGGAGTATGCGCAGTCTGTAGTCCCTGGGAACCCTGGACACATTATTTCAGAAACATCTCTGAAGCTCCTACAAGAATAAAGATTTGTAGGACAGACATATCTTGCAAAGATGAACTAGACTTTCATCAGAAAACTGGCAAAGTCTGTGGAAGTCTGTATAATTGTGTCTGGTAACAATCCGTACTCACTTTCAGTAATAAGAAAAAGGAAAGCTGTGCAAGTCAGGATTTATTCTACAAACCATGCTGATATCTAAGCCTGACCACAGACACTAGTGAGACAGCTGTAGACGTTTCTGAAACATATGATCTTGTTTAGCCACAAACTGAGAGCATCAATGCAGCAATTCCTAGGTGAGATTTCATTGCCTAAGTTACACCAGGAAATCAAATCTCCACAATATTGCCTTCATATCCTACAAAAATCTAACTGTTATTATTGATCAATAACATTAATTCTACAGCAGTGACTTTAAGACTTGTCTACTTTTGCTAAAAGATGTGGCATGGTTTGAGATTAATAATCACGTAATACAGTACATAAACCTGTAGAAAAAATGCGATGTAAGCCTTTCCATGACTGAAGAAAATATATTGTCATCTAGTAAACTAAGTGCCCTAACATAATTGTATGATATCAGTCCAGGCTTACCAGCAAGTATTCAAAACTGATTCTCTCTCTGATCAAATTATGGAGCTTTTCAATAATGATTTTATTACTTCCATTACATTAAATGCCACCATGCCTTTATCAACAAGAAAAATAGTACTGCAGTGCCAAGTGTTAGAGTGCCATCTACAAAATTTATCAGCTACCACTTCTGAATAAAAAGTGCACTACTAGAGTATATGCTTTTCCAGATACAAAAATAAATTGAGGTTACTGATTTATAAATAGATAATGAAAAGTTGACTTTAGGTATCAGGGAAGCATTCAGGAATCTCCATCTAACGTCCCTGAAGGTACAATATGGCACAGGGCTGTTCCTAACAGCTAGGGTCCTCCTGGGATTAACGCACTGAGGCTAACAGCAATTACTCATCATACCTTGCTACACAAAGCAGTAGCCTTAAGTATCCTGGGCCAAATCCTTGGCCATGTCTTGGATGACAGATGTGGCCTGAGCAGGAACAGACATCCCAATTCCCAGCACTGCTTGTAGGCAATGCAACAGATTTAACCACCTACTCACAAATTTGTCAAAAGCCTGGATCTAAATAAGGATCCATATACTCAGCTCCAGATCAAACCTACTCTTAAAATAAAAGTGCCTGAATCTTTTAACTAAACTACTGCTTCCGTTTAAGCTTGTGTAAAACAGGAGCAATGGTAATGATCTGCTTGTAAGATGAGCAATGACTGCTGAACATTTCAACATGCTTTGAGATAGCTATACTACAACAAGATGTCATTTCTGTTGTCAGCTTGGTACACATGAACCTATCTGAAAATTATATGCAGCTCTGACAAATATAAGAAGTAGATTAAAATCAGCCAAAGGACAAAACCAGGCTTCTGAAAGCACTTACAGGCAAAAAGCTGAATAAACTAGGTTTTTGGCTGTAAAGACTGTTTGACATCAAGATAAAAGTGAGAACTGTCAGTATTGCGCCATTGGCAAAATGAGCTTAGGATTTCATCTCAGAACACACTGGCAAAACTCCTCAAAATGGCAGAAAGGAATTGAAGTATTTTATTTTGGAAGCACAACTTCTAGCATCAAACTTTTCAAGAAGACTTTGATGGTGTGAATAGGGCATCCAGAATTATGACAACTTCAACTATGATGAACAGATTCCTAGCTAGAATCCAAAAAAAAGTGCTTAAGGAGATATGGGCTACAATTTTGGCTTCTTTCATTTAAAAGATCTAAGTTTGTGTAAAGGTCTTTGAGATTTTTATGCTGTCCTGAAATATTCAGAGAGAAACCAAGGTAAATAATTTATTTTTCCAGTGACAAGCCAAACTGAAGATCAACAACAAATTCACTCGAAAGTAAATATTTTACTTGATGTAAAACAACTTTTAAAATAAAAAAGAAATGTTTAAGCCTTCAGTTTCAGCCCATTTCAAAAAATAAACAACATTTTAAACTAAAACAAAAAAAACATTGCAAAGATAACTGTTCTAAAACTGCTTTCTGAATTAGGTAGTAAATACAAGTTTTGGTCTTTTTTTACCCTCAGCAAATAAACTACATGGTAGAAAGTAAACAGACGATGTCCTTGGGAGTATCTGTGTCTATGTGAAGCTGGAAAATGTTATGCTTGTCTACATCTTACCACTTTAACCAGCACTAGATGGTTAAAACTTCACCCTATGTGTTCTTTCCTTGTTATTATTCTAACAGAAGGAATTTTAATGGCTAGATGAACATCTGCCAGCTTGAGATCTTAACATCTGGGGTTTTTTTCATGAAGCCAGACTAATAGGGAAACCTCAGTACATATTTTGCCAAAACAGGATTTTTCATCTCAAACAAACATACACCCACCAGAAGGGATGCTTTTCTGCCTTGAGGAGGTTGGGCAGAGGGATGCTTGGATAAGCTTTCCTGGGTTTTATTTTTTTTTAAATGTCATCTTTCTTTCCATCTCCTTTCTCTGATGCCCAATTCCAGAAAATCAGCACTTAGGAAATCCCTCTTCTACATTATTTGATTCCTGTTTTAACTTAGTGGGACTAAGCCCCATGTGATAATTTGTACATTATAGTTTTTACTTGCAGTTATAAGAAAAACCCCTACTCCATACCAGTAGTACTACTTTGGGCATGGGGGAAACCACCAGGGCTTCAGTTAAGCAGCCACAGTGTCACATTCAAGGGTGAGAAAGGAAGCCTCCCAGACACTTAGATATCACAGTGAATAGTTTTGATGGGTTATCAAGAGATGGTGAAGGTGTCACTGTACCTTAGTACTCTTGTTGAGTCCCTCCGGATCTCTAATAATCCTAGGCTTAGATGCATTGGCAAGCCAATACATTACAGAAAGATCTGCTCTATCTCAAATCTGGTATAACTAATACAGTATGTACCTCTACAACACATCTCAGTCAACTAGATGCTTTATTTGACAAACTAGGAAAGAAAATCACAGATATTTTCAGTGCTACAGAAGATCAGGTACACAAGAAATGCCTAATATACGAGATAGATCTCTATAACAAGCATATTTTTCTGAAGATAAAAGTAGGCATTTTGCATTGACTATAAAATGCCAAACCTATTTAGCATATAAAAGTACATCCTTAGTTTTGCAATGAAGCTTTTCTTTTCAGGTTACAGGAAGGTAGAAGGCAGGTAGCAAATGGATACCTGAATGCAGAGATCTGGGGTTTGCTGCTGACTATTCCTCATTCATCAGTCAAAGGCCTAAAGAGCTATGCAAATTTTACCCACTTCACTCCATGGAAGATTCTCACCTTTTCTCACAACATACATGTGTGTATATTATACCCACACATATACATGATTTTCATATATTAACCCTTAATTCAAAGTTCTGTTTCCATGGAAACAGCAGCAAGCTGCTATGTGTCAAAGTCCTGTGATTTTCTTCAAGAGCATAAAATGGATGAGCATCTGCTGGGAAGACAGATTGAAGAGAGTGAAAATTGGAACGTAAATACTTCCAACTCCAGGTTTTAACATTATCTCTTTCAAGAAATATCTACAGACTAATCCAGCTACATTTCCAGACTAAAGTGAAATTCGTGCAAGAACACTTATTGAGGAATAAGTCTGAAGACAAGTTACTCAAGAACTGCTTATCAAAAAGTATTTTATGTAAATCTACAATAGAGAACAAGCTATGTTTGGAAAGAGGAATCTAAGGACTCCAGCTTCCAAGCATGGACTATTGTGCTGATTGTGCTTAGTGTAACTGTAGGATTTCTGGCAGAATCAGAACTTATGGCAAAGCAGGTCTCAACCAAAAGTGTAAATCAAAAATCCTTTGAAAAATACTTAAATACTTTCCACATCAAAAAGGACCTTCACACATCTATTTTTTCCATAGGAACCAAACACGCTCTTAAATACTTTGCCAAATTCCTAGTCTGAGTCAAAAATTATAAATATTCAGAGAATAGAAATGAAGATATTTTCCAAAAGGTAAATTTAAGACAAAGTGACAACATATCCATACAGAGTGTTTCATCCTTCAAACATTTCTCTCACATCTTCATTATTATCACCAACAATCTGAAGATCTAGCAAGAATTTTGTGAAGAAAATTGTAGGAATACTTAGGATTTATAAAACTCTTCCAAGGTCCATACATTCCTGTCTGTAAGAGCATCATAATATTTATACACAGTAATCTAATATTAAAAATTTTAGTCTGCTTGATCTATTTGTAACTTTAAGCATTGTCTAAAGGCTACGTGACTGCAGGAAAGAGCCCATCTAGCATGTTCACTAAACATATTAGCATACAGAAAATTATTTTTATAACAGGAAAAGACGTAAGAGAAAAAAGTGCTTATGTCAAACCCAAGCAATTAATGAAGATATAAAATGTCAGACCTAGGAAAAACACATATTTGAAAAAATATTGTTCTATTACCTTAGAACATGTTTCTGCTAGATACCAAGCTTTAAAATAATAATAATAAAAATGTTACCCAGAAAACATGTCTACCAGCCTTCAATGCTAAACTGTGCATGTATAAACCACAGACTTTGAATATTCACACTCTTTTTGCGACTATTGAAGGGTGATATGTGGGCTTTGATCTTTTAATAACTCTTCTTAAGAGAGTTCAAGTGTATGAATTAATCAGTAGTCTTCTGAAATGCATTAATTCTGCTTTTGAAATTATTATTATGTAACCACCCTACATAAGCTAGGGCATCTAAACTTTACATTCATCCGGTAACTTCTGTGAAAATCAAGAGAGCCGCTCTGCATTACAACAAGGAACAGAACCCTTTGCACACTATGATTGGACACTTAACAAGTGGAACGTTCAAATCGCATTACTATGGAAGTAACAATTTAAGGGGACGCCCTCAAAAATTTAGTGGCAATAATTAAAGGAATCAGAAATATGACTTTTTTTAATTATTTTTCTTTGAACTAAGTAAGTTAGCAGGATATCCTTTGTATTTTTCAGATAGTATTAATTTTCAGGACTGTGAGGGGGAAGGCCTGGAGGGCAAACTTGAAAAAGATTAGTCTAATTCAAGTCCTATGTACAGAAGAGAGAGTTTTATCTGTCAATTTGAAAGAGAACTTTAAAGACGCTGTGATATGGAGCGGAATTATCACCACTATTAATTGCACAGGCATATTAAAAAGACCCTGGAAAGTGACCTCCTCCAATGCAGAGAATGCATGTAAAAAAATATGTCTTAATCTTCTTTTCTGCGCTGAGATAAATGTCAAGTGTATCTATCACCTCAATTAAGCATAGGAAAAAAGCTGTCAAAATCTAATTCTTTTTTTGACAAGGCGTTTATTCTGAAACCAGCAGAGGGAGAAACAGGCACTTGTATTAGAAAGAGATGAGTGTCAAAGGGTTCTGAAACACATGGTGAGTTTTCCATGTGCGAAATGCTGATTAGAACCATGGTAAATCAGTGCTAGTGTGTTCTGGGTTTGTTGCCTGAGCTACAGTAAAACTGAGGGCTTTGTGGCACTGTTTACTTCAGCATTGAGGTTGCATTAACAAAAGAATGTTTTTCAGCTACAGTATCATTCAGAATGCAAAAGAACTGGTGAAATGAAAGAACCTTAACTTCAGGAACATTAAAGTCTATTTTACAGAATATTGTAAAACATATTTTATTGTGCTAGCTTATTTACTCTGATTTTTTTCTGTAAGTAGAATTGAAACCTTTTTGTTCCTTTCTCTGTTACATCAATGTGATCTTGTCAGGGTATTAGAAGGGGATTCACCCTTCATCAGCTTGATTCACTCACACACAGAACTTTTCCTATGCCATCCTTCTATTTTGCAGAAGAGCAATAAAAGTCAAAGCAGATAAAACAATATTTACACATGTTTTTCGTAACTGAGCTTTGAAAGCAAAATGACTGACCTACTAACTTGCATATTAAGGGAAGCTTGAAAGAATTCTGTTAAGTAACTGGTACAACCAAACATTGCTTCAGCCAGAAATCATGCAGAAGAGGAAAACTATCTAAAACAACACTTTCAGAAAGAGTAACTCGGGACCATGATATTGCCTTAAAGAAAAAAAATCATCCAGGTTTAATTTTCAAACTCTGATTCATTAACTAAGTACAAGTGTGTGCACAGTCATTCAAGTTTTTGAGACTCCTGCCTAAAACAAAAGTTTGAAACTTCTTAAAATTACAATGGAGCTTTTCATGCCAAGTATTAATTTTAAGTGGGAAGACAAATGACCCTAAAACCTGAGATTGAAACACAGTAAAAGTCTAGGATTTTTCAACATTCAAATTTAAATAATTTCATATCTCTCAAGGTGAAATAAGTATCAGAACATTACTATCATGTTCTTTGCTCCATCTTTTTTCCAGAAACAAACAATACCAAGAGAAGCCTTATATATACACTGGAAATATACATGACCTACAGTGTTTGTTGGAAAATAGAGGTCCTTTAAAGGATTAAAACAATTGCATCTCACAAAAAGGACAGGGTTCCCTAGGGAAAGCTTCAGGATTGCTTGTTAGTTGTAGCACAACTGAGAGAAAACACATCAGTCCTCCACTTAAAGTTGTCGTATGCTGTTGAATTCAGTGGCGTTCTGTCATTTCTTGTCACAGCCGACTCCCTGTTTCCGTAAAACAATTAACATAATATCCTGAAATCTTAATGATAAAAATAGGAGTTCTCAGGCAGGTGTCTGCTCCACTATATATTTTCTCTGCTGTTCCAAACATTACACCAAATTAAAATTTGGCCAAGTCAAAACCACATCAGGTATGTTCCTCTTACAGAACTTCTGTTAATATGAGGAATGGGTAAGGCAGGAAGTCATGCTAGTCCCAGCCAAAGCATGCATACATCTGCTAATATTCAAAACAAGAAAATAAGTAACACCAATATTTATGAAAATATAAATTATGAGACTTAAATAATTTCCAGGAAGTATAATAAAGCAAAAATCCATTGAGCAAATATTAATTGCGACATGGAAAATTCAGGTGATATGCAGGCTGTGAGAACCAAGATTTTCCCTCTATTAAACTCATCCACAGAGTTTGTTATTCTGGGCAAACTATATTAATAAAGTACAAGGCAATTATGCATATATGAAAAGGCAATTAGCATTGCATAATCATTCAACACAACATTCTCTCCCATTTTGTGAGCTACCAGCACTCTGGAGCACACAGTTAAAATTGGTAACAGCAGAAGAAGGATTCACTCTCCCATTTTCTACTTACTCCACCAGCTATGTCAAAGAAGGAAAACCCAACCAACCAACCAGACAAAAACCACCAAAAAAAAAAAAATCTTACAAAACCCAAAAATTTGAAAGTCTTTTAATTCAAAGAAAGAAAAGTGCTACCCAAGGAAGCTTTACTCTGATAGTAATAATACTCTCTAAATTAGATCTAAATATGTGTTCTTCCCTTCTCTCAACTACCAGACAAAACAGGCATATGTTCTTCTCAACTAGAAATCCAGACCTGTCAGCTGTACTTTATGGGCTTCTAGCCATTGTCCAACTGGAATTTCCAGCTTAAGGCTACCTGGGCTCCAGCTCTCTAGTACTGTCCTCACAAGACTCAGGAGGCTTGACCTGGATCTCTAACACATGGCAAAGGTACAAAGTGTCTGCTGAGCCTCAACAGCAGATTATATGTATGTTTTTAAGTTTGTAGCAAAGGTGAGACAGTTCAGATTTGCTCAACCCCGCTTTTGATTGCAGACTAACTTTACTATAAATGCATTTTAATATCTTGCAAGCTCAGAAAGTGCACTGAGTTATTTTGGCTCACCTAATACATAACATTTTCTGGCTCATGGCATTTGTGTGTGCATCACATAGGACAGGGGGTCTCTGGTCTTTGAAGGACAACAAAAAGTATAGGATGCATTTTAGTTTTTAAATGAAACTATTTAGTAAATGGTTTTTAGTGAAACCACTGATATATTTAGCAGAAACTTACAGGACATAACTAGTAGTGATACAGCACAGATTTCTGCCATGAGAGAATAGGAATGAAAAATACAGCAGTCCACACACCCACCAGGAGTTTAACACTGGCATATATTAAAATCCACCACACTCAACAGGCCATGCGTGGCTTTGCAATGTAGCACATCACAGTACAGAGACAAGAGTGGTACACATCTGTTCACTTTATTCTAGACCAGTAACAAGAACTTTAGTTGTTGCTGTTCTCTGGTTCTGGTGCAGGCACTGAGGATTCATCAAAAAACAGCTCCAGTTCTCACCCAGTCAGAAGAAAATATCACTTTTAACCACCCAGCACCCTGATCCTGTTTGATTCCCAGTGCTATATTTTTCTTTGCCCTTCTTATTCGTTTTTCTTCAATCTATACTTGCTCTTAATATGAGTCTTACTAAACAGGTTTCCTTTGTCAAATCAAGACACACACCTCCACTCATCGTTCACAGTATCACATGTAACAGTTCTACTGATGCTGGCACTCTGTTTGCAGGTAGCAAAAGAGACAGCAAATAGTTAAGTTGCTGTTCTTGTGTCCTTGTCCAAGCTACAGCACTTATCTGGAAGACAACCAAGCAGCTTTTCTTCAGCTCTTGTTTCTCACCCCTTGATCACACAGTTTTACTGAAGTTGACACAGGCATTACCTACCTAACTAGTGCCAGCCCCTAACCAGGAACAGAGCAAAATTTCTGTATTGTGTCTTGAGGCTCCACATGCATTAATAGTATATAATTCACACCCACTATAATCTGAATAAAAAAATTAAAAGTGTGTTCATTTAGAAGTTACAGTGCCTACCACTACATAAAAACGGAAGTGTTATGATTGATAAAACCCACAAAATAGTGTGAATGGTTGCACCATGATAACAGACTGATTCATTCCTAGTTATTTCAAGCTCTTTTGAACATAGTTTCCTAAAGGTCACTTGCATGAACATCCTAAAGATTTCGTCTTGTTAAAAAGTCTATTTTTAAAGAAGATTTCATAATATGATGGTGTTTGCACCTCTCTCATCTGTCCTCCTTCATTGGAAGGAAATAAGAGTAAAGTAGTGCATTTGCTTTTATCATTACCAAAATGCCTGCTCAGAGCACTTGGGTACTTCATACAATTAAAAACTAAGAGAATGCACTAGCCTAACTGCAAGGGACAGAGCACAGTCCATTCCAGAGTGTTCATTTCTGTAACCTCACTCATATCCTGCCATCAAAATACCTCCATGACAGTTCATTGTGGAAGAACTTCAATGCTACAACAAACAATTCTTATTGAGGGAAAGATGGTTGATCTTGATGATTATGACTAATATAATGCAGAAATAAAAGGAAAAGCTTTAACTGGACTTTTCAATTCAAATACCTCTAAGTACTTTCTATTTGAAACTAGTAAACATTAGATAATTTTTTTTCACCCCAGTCTAAACAAAACAAGAATCTGTCTGAAATAAGCAATATTTGCCTTCCCCATTTATCTTTTTGTGTGTTGAAATGGAAGATTCAAGAAAATGAAAGAGATACAATCAGGATTGCAAAAACAGTAAAAATCTTACAGTGAACAGGAAAGCATGAAGATTTGTATAAATATTTGCAGGAACTGAAAAGAACAGATGTACGATCAAATAATCCAGAGGATGTGTGTACACTCACTTTCAAAAGAAAACATTTCTATCTCAAATGAAAAAATAATCAAAGAGAATGCTTTCATCAGATGTACAGCTCCAAAATTTTTCAACAGTCTGGATTTGTTACTGAAAAAAACCAAACTATCAGGGAAAATCTCTCTTCAGAAAGAAGCTTCAGATTATATTGTTGCCAATGTATACTGTAAGGTCGGGTTTTATAAATAGGCAACTCAGCCTGCATTGATAATTACTCATAATACTACTTTAAAAATAACATTATTGAACAAAACAAGTAGAAAAAAATCATGGGAAATTCTACTGGCATGATTTCAAATTTCTATACAAACATCAGCTCCTGTTCCCTGAAAGGCTGGGCGCCTGTCTAAAAGAGAAGTGCCCAATTCATGTGTCTGCATCATTACTGTTTGCCTGTAATATGGTTTTGCATAGCCATGCCAGTTCCTACTGAGTGTGAGAATACTTGCAGAGTGTGAAATCTTGCAAACTAAATGAGCCATAGGAACAGTTTGCACAAATCTCATATGACCAGCGTGGTAACCTAGCCACTTAGTATGTTACTTCCATTACTAGTAATAGCAATTATTCAGGCAAATAAATGACAGAATAAACCCCTTAGTCTCAATGTTCAAGCAGTGCTGGGTCTGAAAAAGGATTATTATATATTTCCATGCACAAAGAGCAACTGTATGCTAATGTACCCCCTTTCCTTCAGTAAGCTGCAGGGAAAGAGGCTTGTCAGGCTCTCCGGCAGCTCACACTAATACAAGCACACTCTCTCGAGCAAGCAGGCTACAGAAAATGAGCTACAGCATCTTGAGTGTAATAGAAATTTGATGGCAGTTGGAAGAGAGTAACTTGTCAGTCAGGAGAAGCCTTCAGTTTGGAGCATGGCACTGAGAAAAGAGATTTAGTGGGCGTTTCGTTGCCTAAGGAGGGTCCAGCCTTGCTTTCTATCATGGGGAATCTTGGAGCTACTCCCTTGTTTTTCCCCTAAAAGACACCAGCGGAACCAGGATCTTTCAGTTTGTTTTCTTTGCCCCTTTCCTCCAGAGAATTTGTGCATTGCCATCTGCAGCTTTGTTGTGCTGTAAAGGAAAACAGTACAATATTCCTCTCTGTCTCTAAATAGTACCAACAAATTGGCACTCACAGGAGACAATCATTAAAATGCACAGCAAAACAAAGTCATTTACCTAGATGAAGGGAAAAAAAAAAAAAAGGAAGAACAGTTAATAAAATTGTCCTATTTCTGAAGAAGTTGATCAGAAATGAGAAATCTCATTTTCACAATCGAGTTGACCTATCCCTTACCAAACACATTGAAACAGGGTTTAGTTCTACTTCATTTACAGCTACCCTCAAATAGATTCTTGTGTGCAGTTGACAAGCACATATTTCTTGGGAGGTTTTGAATTCTGGATTTTTGGAGGGGCTAGGGGCTTTTTGGTATTCAGGGTTTGAAGGGGCTTTTTTTGCTGTTTTGTTGGTGTTCTTTTAAGAGGTGTAGTTTCTTGGTTTTGTTGTTTTGGGTTTTGGGGTTGTTTTACATTAAACTTAAATGCAAAATATTGTCTAAATTTTTCCAATAAATTTAGAAGAGAAAACCAAAATTCAAGCTAGTATTGAAATATTTGTCTGACCAAATATAGACATTCTTTTGGCTGAGTAAAGATATCCTGTTTGCAATTGCAATCATACATGACAATGGTGAAAGTAGAAGGTGTAGGACAGAGACCCTTTGGCAATCCATCACCATCTGCTCAAATTTCATCACAAAAAAATTTGTGAAACTGAACCTTGAGGAGACATAACAAGAAGACCTTCAAATTCTTTTGAAAAAAAATATGTAGAACACTGATTAAAATTCATTATGAATCCTAGTATCCTCATTTTCAACCCACTAGTATCAGCAAGTTTTGCAGAAATGCTTGACACAAAACCTTTTAACTTGTTACAGATCAAGTGTGAGAAAAAATCACAGTTTTACCCCTGAAGCTGAGAACTCAAGTAGTTATATACCAGGTGACTGCAATAGCATTATTTAAGATGAGACTCAGGACAGATTCAAGATTTATTTCTCTTGGGATGGGCATTTAAATAGTAAAAGGAAAAAAAGCAGAACTGCAACAACAGTCATTTTTGGTTCTTCGCTTGCCAGAGGGCAACACCCCTTTGGCACAAAAGTATCCCTTCTTCCATATTTAATTCTGGATGCAGTATTGCAGACATGCCACAGATTAATGATTGGCAAAGAATCCTTATGAATCGTGCCACGTACAACAAGGTTTCACTTTCTTCCCCTCTTAATGCCTTCGTCTAATGCCTGCTCAATTAGGTTTCCCTGTCAATATCCTAAGGAAGTATGATGCATAGACTGCAGGTGATCTTAGCAATGACATCAATACCTTTAATGTAATGAATATGAGCAATGAAGTACTCTAAGATGAATGTCAATTTTCTGGAAGTTTATGCTCTTTTATCAAACTCTCTCCTCTCTTTTTGTATGCATAGGGTTTGGAGGATGTAATTTTTTTTTTCCCCCCCGATTAATGCATTACTCAGCTGGGACAACAGGGCAGGATTAGTGCTGAACTGGTACACAGGGGCTGTTTCAGAAAACAATCAGTGAAATGACATACACCTAGATCTGAGGGGAAATCCTACAGCTCCATCCAGCCTGGGCAGATACCTCCCCCTGCTCCATGCTCTGACCACATCCCAGTCAGGTTCTGGGGAAAAACACACATACCTCTGGGAAGGGGCTGAAGCACACAGGCTAGGAGTCAGAGCCATGCTGCAGAGCCTATGACCCCAAAGCAGCCCCAAGGTCATAGATAGCTACCACATAAGTCCTTTCGCTTTTATTAAGTCTCAAGTAGGGCTTCATTACATGTCTTAAATAGAGCTCTAATACTGACATGTTGTCTTGATCCATCTTTTATATCCAGATATAATCATCAATTGCTTTTACCAGCCTTACAAACTAGCCTGACACAAAGAAAGAGCACTACAAAGATCAAAGAAAGGTCAGAAACACCTTTTGGTGGTGGTGAAGGAAAAAGACAAATAACATGCTCTTAAACATTTTTGAAAAATACTCAAGTTCTCCTACATTTTGAAATAGTAATAATACAGTTAAACATTACTCAAGAGAGATAAAAACTATCCTTCAAGAGAAGTTTTTAAATCAAGACTGAACTTTCTCTCTGAAAGAGGTGTTATGCCTCAGTCACCTACTGGTTGGTGAAAAAAAAGTTATTAAATCCAACTGTATTTTAGGTCAAGATTGATCAAAATAGTTGAAAGCAATCCTTTCCTTCTTACATATGTCTCCAAAATCTAGGAGCTTTTGTTTAGTTCACTTGGAATCAAATTATTAGGAAGCAATTAGCTTTCTTAAAATGGAAAATGCTATATCATGCTCACTTATTTAAATACATTTTATCACATACAACAGGGAATACTGAGGATCAAAGGAGAAAGATCACTGCTCACAAAGGAAATCCTGCATTAGGCAAATACACAAAATACTTCAGAGAAACCTACCATGATTGCCAGTTCCTATTTCTGAGCTCTGAACTTATACACAGCATTTAAGGGGGTTTTGGCAATTGATGCTCTGGACATCTGTTTACAGCCTTGAGAGATCATATCAAAGCCTCTTGCAGAACACAGGACCACAACTGGATTACTATACATCTTATTTATCTTACACTGATGTGCTTTACAAACCAGGTCCCCTTCATCCTGGGTATTATAGAAACACAAAATAATGGAGATGGACACAAATACTCAGAAATGGGACAACTAACACTGGCCTCTGGTGGCCTGTGCAGTAACTGGCTAGACACTGGAAATGGTAATTTCTAAGATGGGACCTTACTTACCTTTGGAAGATGCCCACCCAAAATGCCTGGGCTCATGGTGTTAAGTAACCACCCGCAACTTGGTATTGAACAGGGTAAGAAACCTGGAGCTGCAGCTTGTCTTCCTAGGCCAGCAAAATCACAATTACTATTCAGCCTCTCAAACCCACCCCAGCCTCTCTTCCATCTTTGCTCCTCTAGTTTGCTAAAGGAATAGGCCCTTCCCCCATCCCTAGGGTACCACATCCATTTTTGCTAGCAGTGCTTAGACACTCCATCTCTCCTGCAGCCCCAGGGCAGCCTCAGAGAGCAAAAGCAAATACCCACCCGGCTTTAACACTTAATATGAGGTGAAGGGACGTTTTGCACCAGGAGCTGAGTTCACACCAGACTGGGAAAACTTTTTGGAACTTATCTCAGTGCTTTGAAGAAAATGCTAGGAACACTTCCTGTTATCTGCCACTCCTGAAGGGAAATTTCTTTGTCCTGCACATCACTTTTAACTCCCTTTCCAGACTTTCAGATAAGTAGGTTTGGTCCATTATTTTCACTGGATACATTTGGTGGAGTTGTAGACCACTTGATACTCCCTATTTTATCAGGGTGAACAAGAATTCCCCATAAGCTGCCTCACACTAACCAGAGAGGGAAAAAAGTTGCCAAGTGCCTTGGTAACTCATGCTCTCCAACCCACATCACCAGTGCAGTACTGGTATTTGGATTTACCGTAACATTTGCACACAGGAATGGTCAATATCCTTACTTAGCTTTGTAATAACAGTGGAAGAACTAGTCTCAATTTATTATTCATTTCAGTGCCCTAGGCATCCATTCATTTAAGAGGAACAGCTTTTTTACCAGTGATGTCTTTGCATAGGTCTGCAGCAAGATCAGCAAAAGCACTGTCAGTCAGATAGTGGGGGCTGGCTGGGACAGAGCTTTGGACCATCAGAGTAGTTCTCATAGTATATTTCACATTACCCTGGGCTAGCCATATTCCCTTATGCTCCCCATATCTCTCCTTGGTGCAGGCATCACTCAACACACACGAGCAATGTGCCTGCATATCCACCTGGTACCTTGTAGGAGACGAGCTAGGAGGGCTAGAGCCTACTGGTAAGACCAGATCCAGTGCATTGGCTTCACAGGCACAGCTTGGTTCAGGGCTATTCATCTTTCTGCTACACTGACAAAAACAACAGGCAGTCACCCATCATCCTTATTGTTCATTCGGGAGAAAAACAACCCCAGAATGGCTACAAAAGGAAAAATATGTATGAGTACTCATGACCTAAAATGTGCTTTGTCTGGTCAGTGATACTGCCAAGAAAGAGGTGGCATTTGGCCAAAAAGCCTCAGCACAAACAACAAAACACACTGAAAGCTCAATTATGAGGTGGCAAAAACGGTCATGGGTGTTGTGATGATGTGACTGAGCACAGTGATGTATGGTACGAGCATGCAGAGCTGTTCAGGAATGACCGTGTCCATCTGCCAGAGGGTTGGATACATCACTGGATGACAGGCAATACTGGTCAGTGTGACAGACCATGCTTTCAGCACTTCATCAGAACTGCTTTCAAAGTGCTGCCTAACAACTGTCAAGTATCACTGTATCATAGGAGTTATAAAGACATACTCAAAGGACAATAATGAAGTAGCTTTTTGAATTACTAGGAAGAGCTCCACTCAAGCATGAGGGGCCTGGCAGTAAAAAAAAAAAAAGCATGGAGAGAAAAAATATAAAAAGGAGGTGATAAAAATAAATCCCTTCCTTCTACCAAGGAGATCTTATCCTGAGCTCTGAAGGAAATAACAAGTGGTTAATATGAGGAGCCTCTAGCAGTACTGTAAGTTAGGTTACCTGTATATGGGGCAATGCAATAACGACAGAACTGCTGGACTATGGGACTTTTTTAGATCACTGAAAGTGCCTATATGATGCTTCTGGTGGGAACCACTCTATTTTAATGCTTCCATTATCATTTTAATATTAAAAGATGAACACTGGATAGATGAGAGAAATTCAGAAGCCTAATGTCTGTGTGCTACTGAAATAACCTTTACAATAAGACCCAGAGGTTTCTTTCTCCTGCATTTCAAAAACTTCCTCAAGTGGCATTTGGAGATATTCCCCATCTTTCTCATTCCCCTTTTCTTACATTCACAAAGAGCGACACCTGTTCTTTGCCTGAAATACACTGTCAGTAGGTCTGTGCCTTGTCAATAAGTGCCTAGGTGCCTAATCTCCTTTAATTGAGATTTTAGTCCTCTTGAAATTCATGTCCTACTTCTGAAGGTAATTTAGCACCTAAAACTGTTCCACTGCTTCTCGAGGGATAACAGAAGAGTCAGACAGTCCATGATGACATCTTTCACAAAATAAAAAAATAAAAGCAAACATTTATGCATTTGTGTTTACACACTATATATAGTCAATGTATGTATACACAACATACAGATATCTCATGAATGACATGAGAGTCAAGACTAGCCTTGAGAAATTAAATATCCACCTAAAGTTTTGGTAGTTGGGGTTAAAACTGTTTGCTCTGAGATCCTATGTAAATCATATAGTCCTAAAAGCTTGGTGATTGTTACTATTTGTTTCCAAAACTTAGCTTTCAGACATATTTTGAATGAAAAATAATACTTTATGTGAGGAAAAACTGTTATAGACTTGTTACCTTATGTAGGGACCTGCGTCAATGAGTTAGTTTGCAGGAACCCTCAGTTATGAAGCAAGGAATGCACTGTCTTACCAGCCCATCACAACTACTGACTATGCAAAAACATGAGAGATTTTGGATACTTAGAAGCATCACCTCAGCCACTGGATAAGTGATGAGCTTCACTCATGGAGAAGAAATCTAGAGTTGTTCCAGCTACTGCATGAAGAGCAGTGAGTGCAATGACAGACTGGTCAAGTAACAACAGTAGAATATAATTATTAAATCAATCTCTCCTCATGAAAATTAGTCTCTCATCTTTTATTTGCCTTTCTTTTATTTTTAGTAAGTGTCTGTGGAATCTCTATCCTACTGGACAAGTTTGGTAACCTGTAAGCTTACTTGATTCTGTGTATTCGAAGTAAAAAACAAATGTTTACTGTCATTTATTTTTGGGACAGTATGCCATAGAACCAAAATAAATTTGTTATTTAAGCAAATACACTATTTAAGGACTAGAGCCTTGTTACAATTTTATATCTTGTAAAAATCTTAGAGACATTTACTTTTTTCTGTTTTCTCATGTAATTCCACATTCAATAGAAAATTCCTTCGTATAGTTTTCATATGAACTACTAAGGGGAAATAAACTCTTCAGTCACATTTAAAAGACAAACCAGTTTTAAGTATTGACTTAGCCAATGCATCATATAAAATTTAAATAAAATTTAAATGAATTATTTTATATCACAATACCAAGTTAGGTATTACTATCTAACTCTGTTTTCATAGCCCCCAGGGACATCTCAGAATCTTGCTTCAATGCTTATATACTGATATCATGTATCAGTGAATATAATCAGAAACTTAAAATAGCAAAGCTGTTGCATGGTAGACAAACTGGAATTGTTATAGACAGTTTGTACCAATTAAAAAAGTTCAGTCAGTTAACTAAATACCTGAGGCAATCTTTCAGCCTTCAAAGCTGGAGAAAAGGTCTATTTCAGCTGCAAAGAGTAATTATATCCAGCCTTGTGACTGGCAGTTGAGTTTACAAAAAGGTTAAGAAAGCCCTATAGGTCAGCATAGCCAAATAACATTGAGGTAACTGCACTGAGATAGCTTAGAAGAAAACAGTAATTGAGGAACAGAAATGTCAACACTTAATCATAGTCCTTACAATTTTCACTAGATCAGAAGAAAACATTTGATGCCAAGCTACCAAATAGCCTTTGCAAACCACTATCAGCTGCATTGGGAAGTGATCTAGATGTTACATTTTCTTAGGGACACTGTTTTTTCCTGCCTTCTGACTACTGCAGTTACAGAATGTGTTCACACAACAAATAGCACAAATTACTAGGTGCGGAAAACTTCTGCAGCAGACAATTACCCCTCTGAATAGTGTCAATGTCAAGCTTTATTAACAGCCAAAAGCATTCCCTGAGAAGTCTTAAGAAAACCTTGGAGAGTTCGAGAAAAATGTGGGTTGAGGCCATATGAAAACTATTCATTGCTTAAGAGCAATCCAGTTGCTT
The DNA here is from genome assembly GCA_013399015.1 of Galbula dea. Classification (NCBI taxonomy): domain Eukaryota; kingdom Metazoa; phylum Chordata; class Aves; order Piciformes; family Galbulidae; genus Galbula; species Galbula dea. Next base: position 704,489 of record VWZX01007042.1, on the reverse strand, counting down.
AAGACATTCTCATGTCGTTTGCCCCTTTCCCATTTTATACTAAAAGAAAAAGGCTGTGCACCCACATGTTACTCAGATTTCAGAAAGGAGAGATGATGCAGTGAGAAGATGATAAACAAAATTCCAGCTCCAGAATATTATTACCATCCCATCATATGGAAGGCAGTGACTGGAGAAGAAACTCATAGTAACTTAGACAACATACATTGTCCTAGCACTGCTCAATAAGTGAATCACAGCACATAACATCCCTTTTTCCCTCTCATTACTTGTATGTTCACAACTCCTCCTAGATATCATTGCTGTCCCACATGGGAGAGAAGTAGAGAAGGGTGGAGTAAACTTACAACACTGTTTAAAGCACCAGGAAAATAAAAAAAATAGTGTCTTTTTAGCTCAAACAGCAGAAGTTAATTTGAAATCTCTCAAACATGCTATCTGCATCAAGATGGCCACGGAATCACAATAGGTATTTGCTTTCTTCTCACTGAGCTCATGGGATACTTTCAGCCTCAGAAAAATGAACAGGAAAGGAAAGTATCATCACATAAGTCCGAGAATATAAGGACCTCTGTAGCATTACCTTGAACAGTGAGCTCAACAGATTTACTGCTCTTAAAGCAGGCAGGGGTGAAGGCACCCTCATGCTAGATAAAGAAATTAAGTGAGGAAATTACCATTACAGGAGCAACTTAATTTTCAGTGATCTAATTCCTGACAGACATATCAGCAGCGAAGAGTTTACCAACTGTGGGTTTCCTCCTTCTTCAGGTATCCCTCCTCATGCTTTTACCACAGATGCAGAACAATAGAATCAAAGCATGGAGAAAATACCTAACATTTCTCTCAAATTGCCAATTAGTTCTCCTCTTGGGTAAAAGCTGTCTCATGCTGTTCAGACTTTTTATAAAAGGTTTGCTGAATACCAGTACTAGGATAGCATCCTAATACAGAAATGCTGCTGGATCCAGTTCCTGTGGGAAAATATTGCATTTCTCTTTTACTTTTTGGCCCTTTTAAAGTGTTTTGAGGGTAGCCCAAACAGTTTCACCGGAAACCTGCAAAAGTAGACAGTAATTGCAGATATTAAGGCCTCATTAGCTCTACCACTTATTACCTAAGGAATATTTTTTTAATCACCATTTTGCTAAAATGACAGCTATAGTTCTTTTCTGGATGTATATCCAGAGGCACACAACTAGCATTGGGGCAGAAATCAGCACCTTTATTTAACAGACAAAATTTTTGTCATATATTTACCAAAAATAGCATTTCTGTTCAAAATAGAGTAGCTGATCTGCTTAATCAAAATGGCACAAGACTGGCAGACACTATCCTAAATAAGGTGGTGTGCTTTAATAGCAATGAATGCATTCTGTTCACAGCTTAGCTAGCAAACACAGTAGTAAACATGGCATGCGTAACATGTATGGAGAAAAACTCTAAATGCACTACTGTATTATCCACCTTGCATAGTTTAAATCCCTAAATTCCAAATGAAGCCAATAAAAAACATCATCATTGAAAAAAAAAACAAACCAGGAAATGGGTTTATTTATTTATTACATTTCCATCTATCCTTGTTTAAAAGCAAAGCTTCAGAACCCTAACTCAAGTACTTCCTCAATATTAAGATACTAAAGGTAAATAAAAAGACATCAGATTCTGTTTTATATCACAATTTTTGGATGGTCATTCTTTCAGTACAGGTACAAGGCTCTGCTGGTTGAAAGCTTGGTCTTGCTGAGCTTTCCTTTTTCCATTCCTCTATAGTTTTAGTATGAAGGTTTAATTGACTTAATTTCATGAGATTCTTCTGAGCCTATTCTGCCTTGAAACACACAGAAGCAGCAACTTGTTTTGACATTGTGAGATATACTAAACACATCTGTAGAAATTCTTGTTTAAATGTATACAGACATATGAAATGGACCTACGAAGCCCATTTGTCTATATGGTTGTGAGATGGTGGCAGCAATAATTTAGCATCACCATAGTATACAAAGGCTTAAGAAATAACCTTCACCGCCTTTGAGCAACTGATGAAAAAAATCTTCCTCACAATTGTAAGGAACATTAGCCAAGACAGGAACTATTGGGTTTTCACCATTTCTTCTCCATGAGGCTGAGCACTCCTGGTAGAAGAGCAGGTTATTTCCCTCAGGCACTGCCATTCCCATGTCCTGGCAGAGCTTATAGAGTTTCCAGTCATAATTTCACATTAATTAATACATTCAGACAGAATTTGGTCACAAGTCTATTTCCTTTAGGTACCATTGTAAGATTGTTCAAAATAAAGGTTGCAATCTTTAGCAGCTGTTGCATCCACTGTCTTGCCACAACCCCCCCACAGAAGATGTAAGTGTCCCACACCTTTTCTATATTGACGTTCTGCTGCTTCCAGTGAAACTGGATCACTGAGAAACTTCAAAGTAGTAATGAGAAGGTATATCCAGTGAGGAAATGCCTCACATAAATAATCCCTGCAAGTTCACTGAGGTTTGTAAAGTTTGAGAAAGACTATGCCTAAGGAATTAAGGTTGTTTACAAAACAGAGAAGTGTGTTGCCAATAGCGCAAAGACTTTTGAGGCTCTCGTTACTACCAGAGTTTACATCTGCATGCTCATAGGTCACCTAAAGGGAGCCCTTCACCATAAATGCAAATACAGAGATTAAACATGCCTTCACCTTTTTGGTCAGTATTCTCCTGCACAACACTCAATTCACTTCAGACCTCACCCTGCAAAAACAGACATTAGTAACTGTACTACCTCAAAGTAACATCAAAGTCAACAAGACCACCAATAACAGTCAGACCAAAGGGATGACTTAAGCCACTCACTGTGATATTCAGGATATTTATTTTTATGGCTGTTTAAGTAAAAGCCTACAACTGAGCTGTTATTTGATCAATTCTATACAAAAGATATTCAGTACATACTAGCAAGGAGGTTCTTCTGTGCATTAATTTTTTATTAACAAGCAGGACAGCCAGCCACAGAACAAGAGTGAATCTTGAAACATAGCTCCCTTCTCCACAAACCCTAAACACTGCAAGTACCAGCTTGTAGTACACAATAGGAAACACTGGCTTTCCTTTCAGGGCATCCTTACACCAAGAAATTCATATAGTATAAAACTATACTCAGTTAAAATCAGATTTGCAAAGCTGTAGCTTTAAAAAAAGAGAAATCATATAATGCAATTTGTAGCACATTGTCTCCATATATCAAGCTATTTCTAAGGTAACTGTGTCACATAAGCCTGATGACAACTGCAGAAACAAAGCACAAAAAGAATGACCTTGTTAGATCTAAAGGAAAAACAATAGAGTGGGATGGGGGCTAAAGAAGTTGGCTATTCATTTTTAATTTAAGTAGGATGGTTTAAAGAGCTATGTTACTGCTTTTCCTTGTGTTTACTTCAGGTTCTAAGGCAATGTTTGAAATGACTGATACAAAATTCTTGGAGGGCTTTCATTAGTAGGAAAGTGTGGGATTATATTTGCAATTCAATCATTGGCACTCTACATGAACTTCAAAAACAGATCACACTTCTCCATGACCAAGCATTCTGTATGTGGGAACTGGTTGAAATACCACACATTTTCTCCTATGTTATTTTAAAAACTGAAGTTCTCCCTCATGAGTACTTCTGAAAGCAACTTGCTCTCTAAAAAAATAATCAGTGGAAATCCAGCTCTCAAACAGGTGTGGAAAGATGCTCACAACGTTGAGTATTTGAAGATCTCCTCAAGACTGCTCTACATTTTCACCTTTCTAATAACAGCAAACAAAGAATGCTCAACTTGTCAGAAGGAAGTAATGAGTACTAGATTAACACCTACTCACACATTACATGGTACAAATGAAAGAAATCCTGGTTCATAAACCTAAAAGCTCCTGTGAGTACAAGCAACTTAAAAAATAACTTCATTGGGTATTGACTGGGACTCTATCCTTGCAGCAGTGGTTTTGTCCAGAAAATACACACAAACTTGAAAAATATTTCAGTTTAAGAACCCTTCAGGCCAAGGTATACAGAGTTGGCTAAAATGGCTGTACCTATCTCTGCTGTGAAGCACATGGAGAAATTACTGCTTTAATTCATCTTGAAGAGGGGGGAGGAAGTAAAACAAGTAAAAAATCTGCCATGTAACAGATTAACTGTAAAACATTGAGAAGAGAATGAGTAACTATACTTAACTCACTGGTAATGGTTCTGGTTTCTAGTTCCCCATTGCTGCTCTCAATCAAGAGCAATTCTGTTCAAGTTAGTCAAATTGACCAGGGTAAAATTGGTGTGAGATCAATATCCAGTTTGAGAATTAAGGAAACCTAGTAGAGAGGTTTTGAGGGGTGTTTTGTTTTAAAGAAATAAGGTCAGTAAGAGAAGAGGTAGTGGTTTATTGTAGACTGAAGCAGTCACAAGCAACCTGTCATCAGTCTCTGAAGATGTTAGCAGACAATACAATTACAGGAGCTGAGTCAACTCAGTGGGAAAAAAAAATGTACCTAACAACCCTCCTGTCTAGGGACCATTCCACATTTGTCAGCACATTAACATCTGTCAGCACATCAGTCCATTCACAGAAGATCACTTCATGATCACTACACACCTGAAAAAGTTCAATTCTTTTTCACATCATATGCTTTCCAATTCATTTTTCAGTTTTGAAAGGATGTGCATCTAAAAGTTGAATTTGCTTGGGGGAAAACAAAATCCTACACAAAAGACCTATTAAACTGAATGTGAGGAAGATAGCTACAGATAGACAAATAATACTTCCATACTACCTTCTATAAATAGTCCTGAGGATACTCACTCACACTTCTGAGGCACTGGTGTCTGTACTAAGATATATTGTTCAGAACTATAAGGCAACACCAAGGGAAGAGGGTGAAGAACTATAATGGATGTCTACTGAAATATTGCTGCATTCTTTTTGGTTTTCACAAGATGTCATAGTATTTCAACCCAAGGTATGTCAACACCCAGGTATGCAATATTTCGTTTTGAAAATCCAATTCAAATTGCAGACTACTGTAATAAGAAAAGCACTCTGGATTTATTCAAATACTCTGCTTTGTATGCCCAAATAATTTATGACAGTCCTACAGTTTGTTTTGTTGGGAACCAGGATGCTATTTAAGCATGTTTCTAAGTAATTGCTCTACACTGCATGCCTTGCACTAACAACATCCAAAGATCAAGTGAGGATTTCAAGGAAAACAGATTCTGACAACACTAAGACTACAGAGGGCCTAGTTTTCATAAATGACTTCATAGCTTTATTTTATTGGATCTTTATAATAGGAAGAGAAGCAGATTTGTTTTCTCCTATGATAACTATAGGAGGTTTTATTTGTTGTTAATGACAAACATTATCTTAACAGAGAGCTGAGTCTTCTCATTTTCATTTATATAAGAGATTGATTAACACTTCAGCTAATTGGCACATGCAAAAAGGGATTAGCTGACTTTGGTTTTCTTTACAACTCAACAAATATAATTTACTTATTTAGATTAAAATCCATTCTTATTTTGGAAAGTAATCATCTATCTGTTGTCAAAAACAGAAGAGGAAAATATATTATATTTGTATCTTACATATGTTTCAGAAATTAGTCAGTTTACTAAAAAAAGTAACCCCAAAATAAGCAAAGCTTCACTTCAGTGTTGGAGTCAGGTTTCCTAATAACAGAACACAGAAGATGTATTTTCTTTCTTGAAGAAATATAATTTCAAATAACTAGAGTATAACTAGAGATGTAATCACATCTGAAGTCATGAAGATTTCCAGTAGAAAATATCTGCAATACAGCTAGAAATAGGCAAGCTGGCAGACTGCCTTCTGAATCCCTACAGTATAGGAAAAATACACAGCATAATTTTTCCAGTGGTGATTTATAAGATGATCACTAGAGTGTTTGATCTCCCATCCACCCAACCTTTCCCTTTATTCCTGATAAGATATATCTTGGGGAGCAGCTCAAGGATAACTGTGTCAGGATAGGGGAGGGGGGGTGTTTTTAAGGCATTTTTGAGTTTTTCAGGATGGGGGAGGGGGGGTGTTTTTAAGGCATTTTTGAGTTTTGAAGTTCTTGGGTTTTTTGGTTTGAGTGAGAACACATGGATAGATGTGAGTATTCAGCAAGGCAACATTAGAAGACCAGAGACCTCACAGCAACAACTGTGTGGCTCAGGTCATTTTATGACTTAGAAAATAATGTAGCTTAACACTAATGTAGTTAAAAAAACCTGTCTCTTTTCTCTCTTCCTGCACTGTTAGGGGAAGAGGGGAGGCTGGAGGGACTCATACGTAAGCAATTAGTTTTAATACTTACCATCTCACATAACCAAGGTAGCTAAACTATGTACATGCTACTGAAAAGATTTAAACTTTCATTAATAGATTCCAAGGTCTATCTTAAATTTATCATAGATATTAAACTATTTTAGTAGAGCCTTTGATTATGTAGCACCAATCAATAGCCCAAAGCCAACTCCACTCAAGAGATTGCAAGACAACATTTAGCATTCTGAACAGGAACAGTAAAGCTACAATAACCAGTAAGACAGCAGATCTAAGTGTAAAATACAGCCTAGATTACACTATTTGAATGTTCCTGCAATACATAGTTACTAGCTTTCTGATTTTTTTTTTTTTTTTCACAGCACAGCTCCTACAGCAAGTTCAACATGATACATCCCCAAAACCCAATTAAGTTGGTTGAGTCAGTTGAGTTTATCCACCAGACAGTGAGTGGTGAACCATAATGGAACAATCATGGGACTTGAGTCAGTTTATTTACTTCAGACTTAATTCAATCCTCAATTCCCTCCTCAAATTTTAGTAAGCAGCAGTAGAATATCATCTAAAATGAATCTCCCCGGATTATCTGTTTGGCTAGCAGGATTCAAGGTCCAGAACTCTGACACAGGCATGTCAGCCCTCACAAACGCAGCTACTAAAATTGCATTCTCTGCTTATCAGTGCAAACACACACTGCATCATCTAACACACCCTTCACCATACAAAACAGAAACAGTTTATTCTTTTTCTGAAGGCAGGATTAATTTCTCACCATCTCTGCTTTAAGATGGAAACTTATTAGAAAACAAAGAAGGAGAAAGTGCTATCTGGATGGTCTTTAGGTGTTTGCCCACCTTCTCTGCTTTGTCTCTTGTGTTTATCTGGATATCTTGGTTATTTTTCTCTTTAATATATGGCCATTTAGTGCAAAGGAAGGAATTGGATTATTGTTTCCTATTTCATTTGAAACTGGCTATCTCACCAGGTTGGCTCCCTGTCTGGTTGCTCTCTGACTACCAGGAATACATACAAGCAGAAGGCTCCTTCTCAGTCTGAGGTCTGTTGAGGAGGAATTACCCTGGTCATAGCCACACAGATTTCATCAACTTTTGTCTCAGCCATGCAGAGTTTCTGTTGCATACACCTTGCTTTCAATGCTCAAGCTATTGGTATGCCATTAGGATACCCAAGGTACATTTGTAACATCCTGTCAAAATTAGGCTTAAACACCACAGTAACAAGATAACCAACTTGAAGTTCCTGTTATATCTAAGCATATCATTAACATCTTGAAATCTAACTTGGAAACAACAAAGCAAGAACACCTAATTGTACTTCCTGCACTATTTCATGTATTCTTCCCAGAGCTGTCTTTCTCTCCTAGCATTTAGCATGATCATTCCCTACAACACTATTCCAGCAGTTTAAATGGACTAAATTCATGTCACAAGATGAAAGTGTTATTTCCAATCAATAAAATATTGAAACTGGGATACAATGCTCTAGAGCAAAGACTACTACTAGCTGTCAGAGTGGCTATATTAAACACTAGCTCAGTTCCTAGGCAGAGCACAGCAAGAAACCCTTAGTTTCCACTATTTTGAAATCCTTCTTTGTCAAGCTTAGAGTAAACCACAAACTCCCATGACACCTCTCCACCAAGGAAACACTGCCCAGGATCAGTGTGCTGCTCCCAGATCCATCTCTAGATGCTGTTATGTGGAGCCTTTATCCCTTGGACCTTTTATCAACCTCTGAAAAGCAATGCAGGCAGACTGAATGATAGAGCAGCAGAAAATCTGCAAGTTCTAAGAACCATTTACCTTGGCTCTCATCCTTTGGTGTGGTCTAAGAGAAGCTGTCTACATAGCTACACACGATGTGCTACTGCATAAAATGGAGTTCATCACATTCTGAGTAAGAACGGGGAAAAAGCAACATGCAGATAAGTGATATAGTCAGAGAAGCTCCTGCTCAACTTCTACACAGAATCAGCAACTGCCTAATTTAAACTTTAAATGTTTAATATATAGGGACAAACCCCAGTCAAGTAAGCCCCACACCAATAACTTTAAAAGGTTGCCAGGAATGCACAAAAAAAGTATGCGGATTCTCCATTAAAGTCTAAAATAATAGAAGTAGAAGCTTTAACTAAAATGTCAGCATGTCAAGAAATAATAACTTATATAATACTGCAGCATTTCGCTTGCCAGATAGTTTGTATGCCAAGTTTCTATAATATTAGTTCATGCTTTTCTAAGTGTTCTTGCATGACTACAGTAACTCAGTATAATTGAGACAGCAGTAATTTTTTCTCCATTTAATTTTCACTTTCCTTTTTATTCTACAAGTGCTATGAATGTGGATATATTTGGTTACAATTTCAAACTTAATGACTAACATTAAGAATGTGTTTTCATGTATCTAGACTAAGCTAGTCTTTAAGGAGTTGAACACTTGAGTACTCATTTAATCAAACATCTCATAATTCTGTACTGCTAACTTCATTATACGTAATCTTACATAAACTTTTTCATCCCTATATACCTCAAAAAATAAACATTGAATCAACCACCTTCTTGAGGAGCCAACTCCACAAGGACCTGAGTTTCGCATACACGACTACTAGCACATCTAAGAGTTTTCAGAGAGCCAACTCCCAAGACCATATAACATTTTTGATGATTCCTGCCAGAGTATTGTGATAGATAGATGGCATTTCCTCCAGCATAAATATGAGACTCAACCACCTGGACATTATAACTTGGCAAATAATGGACAGAATTATGCTAAGATTTAAGAAAGATATTCCATAATATTAAGTGTTTATTTGTGAACTAGTTTTGATCTAGGTTAATAGAATATAGCAAGGATATTTGGTTTAAAAAAACCCACACAAACAGAAACCCCAAAAAATCCAAACAAGCAAACAAACAAAAAGAAACCAACAAAACACACAAAGCAGAGGTGCCTGCAATTTTGTAACCTATATCAGACAGTAAGTATGCCACAAAGGATTATCCCACCTATATGAAAATATTAACTGCATTTTTAACTGCACTTCGTATGCACCTTGCAATGCCTGATTTGAAATCTTTCCCTGTCTTAAAACAAAAATGACTGTGAACTAGCAAAGTAGCAATGAAGTCTAAAAACAAACAAAAAAAAGCTCTATCCTGGAAGGCAGAAACAGATAACCGTAAATATCTGTGGTATATACACAAAATTCCTGGTGGTCACCAGGATGATTGTTTGATAAGTCATGCTCTTTAAGCCTGGTCATAATTCATGTCTGTTTTTCTGGGAACCTGAATCCTGTGGCTGCATTTTAGTTCTCATTAACTGCTATAAATTAAACGAATAAATGGATAGTTAAATAACTTTCTAGAAAGCCATTGGGGCAACTAACCAGATATCAAGGTTTGTAACCTTTCCTAAGCCACTGGGAACACAATATTAAATACCATTTTTATTATCTCCTGGTTGCTGGATATTTATTCAGCTTTAAAACAGTGGTATTCTAAAGCCTGACAGCAAGACAAAAAAGCACAGCCCAAGCCAGCTGTATTCAATCCACATTTTTAAAATGTACAGAGTGAAATTCAATTGATTTTTCAAGTATTTTTAATCTTCCTTTCAAAGTGTATCAGGTAATTAGATATTATGTATTTATTTTTTAATAAGGAATACAGTACATGTGAATTGATAGACTGATACAGAAATAAGTCTGTCATTAGCTGAATTTTGCTTTCAAGCTATTAAGGAACAAGAAAAGACTGGAAATTAAGAGGGTAGACATTCCTGTTGACAGCATTTTAGTTACTGATAGAGGCAAGAACAAGAAATCAGTGCCATCAATTTCATAAACAGCTGCAGGTAGGTCTATGCAGACTGGTCCAAACCTATGGATGAATTCTGCCTCCACCACCAGGAGCCAGAGCAACACGAGCTGCCTCTCCACCTTAAAGTCAATAACTGTGCTGGCTGAGTGCTCTCTCTGTGGCACAGTGCTGTGCTCATGGGACTCAAGGCTTGCCTATAGCCATGACAGAGGACTTGAATTTACCAGACAATGCATTCAATTCAGGCACATTTGGAAAGCCTATGACACTTCATGCAGAACATAGTTTCTGACCTAACCTGTTCAGCTCTCATCGTTGAATGTAGCTCTCATTCTGCAAATAATTCATATGGTTTCAATGGGGTCACTCACAACAAAACACAGCACAACTCATAAATAAGAGGTTACAGCAAGTTCTAGGATTTTTTTAGGAAGGGTTCAAGCTTGCATAAATAAATATTAACAAGAAACAACATGAAATTGTAAAAGTCTAATGAAAGTGGGCATGTCATTTCATGCTGGTTTTCCCCAGTAAAAAAAAAAAAAAAAAAAATTTGTGCATTTGTGTTTGCACAGTTCTATGAGGCTTTCAATTCAAAAAGAAGGAAATTATCATTGCACCAATATGCTGCATTATTGCCTAGTACTCCTGGCTTTTTGATACATGCACCAGTCATAAAAGTGTAACTCATTAGCTGAGATGCGTATGTAGTCATAGTACCATGATTCACTCTACAGTAGTTAATCCTAACATTTCAGATCCCATTCCATAAACATTCATGACACCACCTGCAAAGAGTAGTAATCCTCACCTGCACAACTAGCATTTCTTCACCAATACGACCTCTCATTTTAAAGAGTACAATATTGGATGAAAAGAAAAAAAATACTCTGAAAGAAAATATCATTAAATATAAACAACTTCAAAAAATCCACCCACCTAAAATATCAAATTTTTTGATCTACATGCATCCTGGACTCTGAGTCAGTGACTGAACGGGTAACTAGATTACATAGTACTGGAAGAGTTGCTTAAAATCCTGAGCATATTGTGCAACCATATTTTTCAAATTTGTTCTGGCTGAAGATATCTGTGCCAAATTTCATTTCAGAAGAATTTCCAAAGCTGAGATATCATCTCATAAAACAGGGAGGTACAATGAATGGAGAGGAAAAAAAAAATCCCACCCATACAACTAAGACAAACCTAAACTTGCATTTAAAATAAGAATGTTAAAAATTATCCCACCCAAAAACCTAGCATCACATGGTCATACAAAGATTTAATGCAGTCCCTTAAGTAAACACCACAGAAGACCAGAGAAGTCAGATGTTCATCCTCTTCTAAAATGCTAGAATACAGATTTCTCCCTGTGAGACTCGCATACGAGTTCTGAATTTGAAAGCTAGGCTGAATTCTCTTTACAGGAAATCGTGTGTTCAAACCATACTTTAACTGCCCTCTGTCCCTTTTAGCATTAAAGTACAAGAAAACCTAACATTTGTAATACCAGTACTGCAGAAAGCAAAGCTTAGGAGGGAATCTATATCTACACGAAGAGAGGTGCCTAACGCTTAGAAGTCCTAGAGACGCAAACCCAGAATTAAACTTCAGTTGTTCCATTGCGGCACATTTTAAGGCAGAATCAGAGGTCAAATCTACCACTGTTGGCATAACTATCAGAAATACAGGGCAACTGCACCAAGGCAAGGAAGTTGTACAAACTTGACATGAACTTGGCCTGTAACCTACAAAAAGTAGCTGTCCAGATGTAATTTTGTTTTGTCTCTTTAAGGTCTTTTTACAAAAAAGTTCCTTATGGCTTTCCACCACAAAGAAAAAATGAGAACCCAAGTTGTTTGCTAGAAAATAGTCACAAGAGAAGAGATCTGAAAATAAAATGTATTTTTCTACAGGAAAAGAAAAAAAAAAATCATTTGGAGAGAAAAAAATGGACAAGTTTTTTATTAATGATCTTGACAAGAAGTCACCATTACATCTCTTTCTGGGGAAAAGCAGTAAGGAAAACAAACTTATTTTGTGACTGCAATATATTGGCAAATTAATCTCTGGTTTTTTAATATGAAGGAATTTGCAAGGATGGATTTGGATCTCAGCACTGTCAATCACCAGCATGCTTTGCAGGAAGCTCTGGATTCAGGCACAGTGAGCGATGAGACTGAACCTAGAGGCCTGTTGCCTTGATGCCCTGTCATGTTTCTACACAGCTCATCAACAGATGTGCCACTGGTGTTTCTGCTTTATTCTGAATGCCAGTGACATCTTTTTTTCAATTCCAGTTTGCTCTCCTTATTGTTATTCTCTGACATACAGAATGTTTCTTTCCCAGTGAACGTATGTATCTGTGCGTGAAATGATGTCTAGTACGCAGCAACAAGCATATTACCTAAAGAAACTATCTAACATTGATTTTCAGGTTCTACACTTCAGCCTCCCTACTGCTGTCAAACCCAAATGTTAATGAAGCATCTGGTAGAACTACCTGAAATCCTAGGCTCAGCTGAAAATATTTTTTTTTTTTTCCTTTTTCATTTCTCTTGGTCGTGTTCTTACCATAAAAAGTCTGAAAAACATGACCTGGAACTGGTCTAGAAAGCTACTCAAAGGAGAAACAGGAGGGTAAAAGTCTCTTGTAGCTCCTGGACTCTGAACCTGGAACCGCTGAACCAGATTAATATACTTATGGCTGGCTACATCTGGTCAGGATATGTTTCATTTTAAAACTTAATTCTGCTTCATTTTTTGAGCATCCTAATGTAAACACTCCACTAGAAAGGGTGAAGACCACAACTACTGCCTAGAAGAATATGGATGTGAGTATCTATAAGCAAACTTTTATTGTGAGAACTGCTAAAAAGCTGGCTAATAAGGGAGCCACTTGCAGTTCACAAGAGCAGCAGTTTGTGGAATCTGCTTACTTACAACCTCTGACACATTTTCCTGTGCCAGTAGATTTCCATACCAGACAGATGTGTGTTATGTAAGTAGTTCATAGATTATGTCCTTTCTATAAAGGCAGCTCTTCTGACAATAACAAACAAAAATGTGCAAACACCGCATGTGAGAAAAATGCCTGAAGATGGTCCAATTTACACTAAAGACAGATGTTCTGACCCTAAACACATTGGCTTCCTGAGAACCATTTTTTATTTTAGTCTGTGAAGCATACCTGTACATTCACATCGTAAACAAATTTGGTAGTACTTTTTATTTCTTGTGCATGGAACAAAGGTGACAGTAAGCAACCCAACAGACTTCAGCTAAAGTTGGATGCTTCAAAGTTGTCTTGATGTTCAGACTGACAACACTACCACAAACCTAAATTCTACATACTTATTTTAGAGGGGAATTTTATTCTACTGATTTATATCACCCTCTTCTTTCATCCAAATGAGGGCTTTGATTCTCAAAAATCCTTGGACTCCTGCCCCTTAAAAGAAAGGAAATGTTTCATTCCAGACATATTTAGAGGGCTGGAGGGCAGGAAATAGGTCACTGGTTTTGCAAGACACTTACATTTTAGCAAAATAACATGTTTGGATAGGTTTTTTTGGTCTAGTCAGTTCTACTAAATATTGTCATTTCCTATCATCCCTGGCACTACACAGCATAGAGGGGAGGCAAGCATTTGCATGTTCCCATGAAACGTGATTCGTGGGAAGCATTGAAACCAGGAGTGCGGCATATGTTAAACACTAGCACTTTCCCTCCCCGGCAGACATCCTCCCTTGCGTAAGCCGCAGAGCTGAAGCTGAAGTGTGAGTGCAGTGAGCAGCTGCTCTTGGTGGCACAGGTCCCAGGCAGGAGCTGCTTCTGCCCCTCCACAGATTTCCCTCGCTCACAGCAGTGCACCCAGCCTGGCTCCTGGGCAACCTGCTGCTGGAGCTGTCTATCTTTCTTCCTAGGAAGCTGGATTTCCTACAGAACTTACTCTCCTGCTTTGAGTCTCTGACTGCAGCTTTTCTCATCTTCCCCCCTACCTCTTCCCACTCACAGCACTCTAGCAGCAGTAGCTGCAAGCAAAATGTGCCTTCACACAGCAAAACTAGTCTGTATTCACAGGCCTACCCTCCCACCACAAAAAAACCCCAGAGAACTGTGATCAGGTACCCTTCCGTACACATGAACTACGCTTTGAGCATTAACACAATCAAAGGTCAGAGGCATACTGTCTGAAGATTTGTTTTCAGAGGAACAAAGAAGGGTTTTTCATATTCCTGAGCGCATAGCACAGTTCATGGCCCTAGAAGACAGCTCCAAGGAAACTTATGGTCCCAAAGAAAGAGTCAGTGAATCCTATGGACACTACTCCAATTTTGTCATCATCTACAGTAAGCTCAATGCATAGGAACTCAGCTGTACAGGATATCCTTTATACATTCAGAATTTTACTTTTTGCATCCATACAGATCAAGCTTCTTTCAAAATTGGTGAGGTTTTTTGTTTTATTGTTATTGGGTTTTTTCCTGTAGAAAGTTGAAGAATACCACAAAAAGTTTCAACTTTCACTGTTTAAAACTGGTTAGCACAAATTAACGTTATCTCAGTACTCTACTTGATTAAGTCTCAAACATCTTTTCAGATAAAAGTTTATCATTTCAGACTTTAATAACAGCTGAGTGAGCCTAAAGCTAAAAAAGTCATCATCACACTGACAAGAAAATGATCCAGAACCATCTTAGACAAATATCTTAATAAGTAAAACTTTTCCCCTTATGCTTTATGAACAGAGATATCAAATTTGTCAGATCCCCTTTAAAGATTTACTTGGGAAGAAAGAAAGGAAGAAAAAAGCTGAGGCAAATAGTTGCAGTAACTTTTCAACAGAAGTTCCAGGCAGCAGATTAGACTCTAAGAAACATTGGTCTTCTCCCATTTGTAACACAGAAGTGCTAGCTCTGGCCTCTAGCATGGATTTCATACCTGACAGCAAAGACCACACACAATTTCACTGGCATTGGAAGGAGTTCACATGAGCCCACACAGTTCTGGGAGCAGACAAGAACTCACTATACTGACCTAAAGTAGGAGCAAGCCTTAAATTTGCTGTAGCTATACAGAACAAAATTGGACATACTAAGTACTTATTTAAAAGTTTGGAAGATGGAGGAATCTGTACATTAACATATAGAGGGGAAAAAAAAAAATCTGCTTTGAAGGTGATGGTTGGTTGAAGTGCAAAAACATCAGAAAATTGTGGAAGCAAGACAGTCTGTTTAGACAGGACCCTGTCAGTGGAGAGGAAGCAAAAGTATTTCACCTATTGCATTGTTCCTGGTAAACCTGTTCCTTTGAGCAGAACTTTAACAGGTCTGCTGCTCATGCCAGCTGCAGAATCCTTCCAAACAAAAAATCACTGCAACTCATTTTCAGCTTTGTTTAATAAACAGCCTTATAGACCACATAGAAAGTACTCTTTAAAGACTTTAACATGACTGACATGTTTGTTTCTGTTTGGGTTTTTTGTTGTTGTTTTGGTTTGGGTTGTTTTGTTTTGGATTGCTTTGGGTTGTTTGTTTGGTTTTTTTTTAAACTCTGCTGAAGCCTTATGGCATATTTTGTACAGGCCAAGGAGAAATCTATATGAAACATATGCAGATACATAAATTGTGGTCAAAGACTTCCTGACATTTGGATCTATGAGGTTGTAGAATAGTCTCCAAAAGGAAATGGAGGAGACTTCAACATGTGAGACCCTGAAGAATGGCAGACATTAACTCTGTAGTAACTAAAGGACTAATGCATGTAGTAGCTACTCCCAGAATTTGAAGTTTGTCATGGTTACCCTCAGTAAAAAGGCCAATTAAACACTGCAAAATCCAACAAAAGACCATATAAATCTATTTGCATGGCTTTCTCAATCTTTAATAGGTTTTTGCAACACAGGAACCAGATGTACTTTTATTGAACTGGGACCTTAAATATGGTGTAATCCATATGGCCAAAATAACTAGGTAATAATAGTGAATTTACTAAGGGACCATAATAATCATAAGATATTTCTCTTTGTGACATATAAGCAAAAGTTAACCACAAATGTAATTTACAAACTATTATTTTCTTATATGAAATAAGCTACACAGTAAGTGGCAATGGTACTGCACCAACTGAAAAAGAAACGACATTTCAAGAAGAAAAGACATTGAGTATTACCATAGCTGGATTCTGTTTATGTCCCAGCTGAACAGCAAGGAAGAGACCTCCCTCCAAGCTCAGATCCCCTTCCTGTCCAGAGGAAGGGAAAGAAAACCTCACCTCCCAACATCATCTTTCCCCAAGGCTGTACCTTCAGGAATTACTATGTTATGTTGGAGAGCTGCAGCCCAAATGCTTCCAGGTTTCAGTTGAAGGACTAAAAACTCCTGACCACATTCAGTAAAGCTACACATGGAGCTGCAGTCCTGAGCTGTTAGAGTCCTGAAAACTCACCCTTATGCCAGTAAGGAGCAGGCAGCCAGTGCCTGGGTTTTCATTCCGTCACATATTTAATATAAACTATTCCCAGCCACATTTGTTTTGTTCCTGCCCTTATTCTTTTCCTTACAGCTGCTCCAAATAGATGTTACCAGAAAAAAAAATGAGAAAAGTCTCAATCTTAACAGCCATTGCTCTCTAGGTTGTTACTGTTCATTGCACAAAGGACTGCTTGAATAAATAACACCTATGATTTTCTTGATCACTTCACATGACTTTTCAAAAAAACAATTGTAATAAAGTTTCTCCTCCAAAAGTAACAGGACAATGTTTAGGTCTAATTGCACCATTCTTTTATTTTGATATAGACCAGAGCAGTAGTACTAGACTAGAGTGCCAACATTTCAAAATTTAACATCTTTCTTCATGGGATATCCATATAGTTAGCATAGATTAACATGCAAGTGAAGCATTTGGAAGAGGGCTGGAGGAGAACAGAGCTCCTTAACCAGCTCAGTCTCGTCAGCTGACCTGAATGACAGCTCACGTAACAAAATTAGCCAAACAGTGACATTAAGATGAGGATAGTAAGATCCCATCTGTAACACTGTCTACTATATATTTAACTTCTTGAGGTCTTTTATCTGTGCAAACATTTTGAATCTTTTTTTTTTTCCTCTGATGCTTCAAGACAGTGTTAGCACAAAACGTTTTCCTCTTTGCAGAGAGCAGCATTCACTGGAAACAAAGATTTTTAAATTGCAGAGGGGGAAAAAAAACTCTTATTACTCCACTTTAGTTTCATTGGATCAGATGATTGAATTAAGTATTTTGAAAGGCCTTTGCAGTATCTAACAGCTTCAATCAAGACTCTTCCAGTAAATAAGCACCATTTCATTCTGGAAACTTGAAATAAGGTGTATATATAGTTCTCATAAAAGGAAATAAATTATTTTGACCCAACTCCTCTGTTTAACCACTGAGCAGAGGAGATGGGCATAGTAAACCAGTATGCAACTCTCTGGAAAAGCACTTTGGTCTTCCTGTGGCAGACTGTGCCCAACTCATGAGGTAAAGCTGACTGCCCATGCAGACTCAAGTGTTGCAGACACTCCCACTGCACACCATCAAGCTTTTTTATGATACAGCTACACATCCACCACATACAAGGTACAAGCTATGTTGGCTTCCAACCAGTCCATCAGCAGCTTTGTAACTTCAACAGCTTGTCTGGCTTCAGCAAAAGGAAGTACTTGCAGGTGAAAGGCTATGTGCTTCATCAACCATCACACACCACCTGTTCCTGCCAACACCCATATATTAATTGCGTAGCATTCGTAAACAAGAGCTTGCTTCTTTGTCACCATCGAAAATCAATTCTTTGAAGGGCAACCAGGCCTTATAAAGAACAGCTAATAATTAATTACAGTCCAATGGTCTTCCAGCTAGCTCCCATACATCATAGGCTGTTGGATGCTTTTAATCAAAGTGCTTCATTATCATATAGCAATGTATCTCTCTTCTTTTAAATAAAGGATGACATTTTTATAGCAGTAACCTTAAACTTTCTGGCAACACATCTTACTGGTTTAGAAATGCCATGAACAACTATAGACGTAATAAAAAACTATTCTTCCCTTTAGTGGCATCCACACACTTTGGGGTAGATGTGGAAATAATAGGTATTATATCACTTCAGTAGGACAACTGTTTACATAAGCAACTTTAGGATAATATTTCTTCCCACCACTCATCCCACCCAGATCAGTTACCCACTCTGTCAAACGGTTAGTTTTCACATTTCTCCCAAGTACTTTCCTGAGGGGCAGGGAGAACACAACGCAGATATCACAACCTAGAAAATCTGGTTGAGACAACCACCACTCGTGAGTTAAGAATCATATCTGCTCACCTATGCCATTTAGTCCTGCATTTTCTACTGTCAAATTGATACTTCATCAATTTTTTTTTATGGTATCAAAATAACCCAGAGTCCTTTACACAAATGTTCAATATATAGTTTCCACTACTCTCCAAAAGGCACAATAATAATAAAAATAATAATAAATGCTGTCTTGAATAAAGAATGTCCCTTCTAAACCATTCCCAGCAGTAGAATTCCACCCTTTCCCGCCTTCTCACAGTTCAGCATCTCCGCAGTTGTCTATTCTCAAAGAGTTGGCCTATAACTAAAAAATGTAGCTAATATCCATAGGACTCATAATAAGGTGTTTGGGGTTTTTTTTACAGTTGTTTATGCCCTGCTGTTAGTCTGTGGGAAGCTGGTATGTTTTTATGAGAATTACATGTATTATGGAACCTTCATGTGTTTTGAGACAGTGATAATCTGCTAATACTCTACTGGAAAATTAAAAACAAGTCCAGATACATCTACCCTTTCTGTTCAAAAGGTCAGGGTAAATGACAAACAAAATTTATATTCCAAGAGAACATGGCCAGCTTTATGTTCATCACCCACTCCCAAATCTGTTATCAAGAAAAGTATGCCGAATTCAGGTTTAAAGATTCCAAAGAGCATGGAACGTAAAGCAGGTTTCTAGCTGGACAGACATGACTTATTAAAATAAAGCAAGTGATGCAGATATCATTCAAGTTGTGCCATACAACTTTTCCTATTTCTTTCTCACTGAGACAGAAGGCAAATGCCATTTTATCTACACAGAATGCCACACAGGTTAAAAACTGTGTCATGAAGGCAAGCTTTTCCCAAGGTTATACACAATTCCATCCTTTTTCTAGAACACATGGCTTTTGTAGAATGCTCGCTAACTGCCGTTGCAACAAAAGGTGCTCAGAGCTCCCACAGAGCAAGGAAGCAGTTGGCAGTAGAGAGTTGCTGCAGCTATCTCCTAGATATGCACCATCATAAAAGCTTCAAATAAAACACTACAGTTTGTCTTGTAAAGCTTTCTATGGAGCCATAAAAATATAAACCTTTCACCCAAATCACTTCAATGGTTTTAGGGCTTGGCAAACATATCACCTGGAAACAGGTCTGTCTGTCTCTAGCTGTGGTTTTAAGTCCTGTACTGCTTTTCTTCATCATGATCCCTGAGAACTCATCTTCGCTATTTTTATTGAAGAGTATTCTGGACGTATCTGGAGAAAGCACATCATACTAATATCAGACAGAAAGCAGAGTGCAAGGTTAGTAAATAGGTGAAAAGAAACACAAACCAGCTTATCTTTTTCTGCTTGCTTTTTAACTTTCTGTGAGGTGTAAGTATAAGAGGGAAAATTTGGTTCCCTTAGCACAAAAGGAGAAATATCAAGACAAACTTCATCCTAAATCCTTAAAGTGTCATCTATCTTACTTTTCCAAACAGCATCCCAGACATACATGGGGAAACATAACATATCAATATCACCAGAAATTTTAAATATTGTCTCTTTATCAGATTCCATAATTCGATATATATTAGGCCCAGTTAGATGTTTGAACAAGTCAAAGAGACATTCCTCCTACAAATATCTGCAAGAGAATGATGGCTTCCTTCAACGAGCAATGTTTCACAACACCAAAAAATTCTTGGCTCCAGAGTATTTTAAATAGTGTAAACTAAGATCCCTTTCCACTCTCACATAGTGCACTCCTGGGGCTGAAAAGACAGATGATACAAGTTTCTGTAGCACTGTACACCCTTCACTGGCACTTGGCCTCAATGCTTTGCTGCTTGTGCTATGAGAATTGTCATTCAGTGGGTTTGGAGTTACCAAGATGTAACAAATATAAATATTTCAAGGAAACTTTCAGGTCTCCTCTGTCCACCGTTAAATAAATTTCAAATTGTCCCTTTAGACCATAGGGTTTTTTGTACATATACGGTAGTAGAAAGATAAGAAAAAGAGAGTTTAATGCTGAGACTGGAAATAAATTTAATGCACTGAAAAGAAACACATGCTTTTACCTTTCACCCTAACAAAATAAAGTTTTCCTAACAAAACAACAGTACTTTACCATACAAATCAATTTGAAAACCCTTAAAGGAGGTATTTTCAGTTAATTCAGTCATATTTCTCATCTTACAAGGAATCTTTTTGGTTCTTATGGCATTTGGTACTCAGAATTTAGTTTCCAGATTTTTTTAAAAAACTCAGCTTCCTACAGCATTAAAGCAAAGAGTAAGCAGTTCGGAAATATGTTTTCCAATAACATATATTCAGGTAGGAATGAAAAACTAAGCCCTGACTACCCAAGCTGCTGTGGTGAAGTATCTCCTCAAGTGCAGAAACCATGCAAAGTCTCAGTTCACTTGAATACACTAATTGCCTATGACATGCACCAGTTCCGGAGCATATATCGGTAGAGTTGCTCTTACACAAGAGTCTCATTGCCTCTCATTAAAGCTGGTCAATAAATATCTCTGGGTCACATTTGTCCAAGCACAGTGACTAGTGCCAGCACAACACACAGTGCTGTGGATCTGTAGAGACAGCAGCAAGATGTGGTGCATCTGGACTAGATGATCATTGCAGGCCTCTTCTAACTGAAAATATTCTATTCTAAAACAGCATTCACATCCTCCAATGGCAGGCAGTCAGCCTGTCCCCAGGAAACAGCCAGGCTGGACCCCAGGGAACGCTGCCCACAGCCACAGCCGCCTCCAGGAACCTCAGCTTTCAGGAAATCCTGGCAGGGGCTCCCTGTTTACCACAGCTAGAAAGTCAGGGACATAGGGAATAGCCTTTCCTTAGACACACAGTCCTCTCATCCAGCATTTAACATTACATAGTCTCAGATTTGCCATTTCTCACCACAGTGAATTCAGATGACAGTGCCAAGCTCACCAAGGAGGTCAGGCGATTCCTTTTTCCCTTCTGCAGAAATCAGAAGCAAACCCTTGACCTCTCACATTGACTCCTAGACAGGCTCTCCCCCTCTCCATGCCGTCACAAATGACAGAAACGTCCACTTCCCCCTATATGAGTACAATGACATGATAAAGCAGGTGGCAAAGGCTGGCTCCTGCAAAGGAGGGTTCCCATGACAAGCTAAACCCCCAAGATTTGGTTGCTGGAAGCCACCTCCAGATATATTTCACATCATGATTGACATCTGTCCACTGATCATCTTGTCATGCCTGAGCAAGGGTCTTTAGACTTGGGATTTAACTCCTTGTCATGGTTACTTCACTGACAGCCCTGAATAAAACTGGATGTCTGACAGCACTTATAGACCCCTGAAACATCATAAGCAACTTCAGGTTTTACTCATTACAGATATATATAAGTGCAAGACTGCTTTGACAGTGCCCTAGGGCACAGTCACACTGTGGTCACACCTCTGAAATGGCCAGCTTGGGCAATTGCAAGAGAATGCACTGCAGCCCAGTTTCATTTGCCAAAAGGCTATTTCATATATTTCCACCCTAGGCAGAAGTGTGGCTGGGGTATAACTCAGCTCCTGAAAATTGTCTTTCCTTCAAACGTAATATTTGCCAATTGAGAGATGTCATTATTCAAAACAATAAGCTTAAAGAGGTGGAAGAAAAGAAAAGTAAATCTGAATCAGGAATATGAAGCTACTGTGACAAATGAAAGGTCATTTCACCAATTATCTCCTGCACATATTTTGCATTAAATTCTGCATTATTCATAGCTTCACTAGGTTTTCTTCTGATTGGAATAAGGAGAACTGAATATTTACGTAGAGCATGAGGTTAAATTACAAGTCATTGAAAAATTATGATAATGAGTTTCAGTTTAATAAGCATTGATATCAGAGGGAAAAAATACATAATCATAGAATCATTAAGGTTGGAAAAGAACTCTAAGATCATTAAGTCCAACCATCAACCCAAAACCATCATGCTGCTGCTAAACCATGTCATGCTGTGCGATGCCTACATGTTTTTGAACGCCTTCGGGGTGGTGACAGCACCACTTCCCTGGCAAGCCTGTTCCAATTCTTAACTTTTCTTTCAGCAAAGAAATTTTTCCTAATATCCAACCTGAACCTCCTCTGGCACAACTCGAGGATATTTGCCCTTGTCCAACTGACAGTAACCTGGGAAAAGAGACCAACACCCCCCTCACTACAACCTCCTTTCAGGTAGTTGTAGGGAGCAAGGCAATCTCCCCTAAGCCTCCTTTTCTCCAAACTAAACAACCCCAGTTCCTTCAGCTGCTCCTCATAATACTTGTTCTCTAGACCCTTCTCCAGCTTTGTTGCCCTTCTCTGGACACACTCCAGTGCCTCAATGCCTTCCTTGTAGGGAGTGTCCCAAAACTGAACACAGTATTTGAGGTACAGCCTCACCAGTGCTGCGTACAGGGAGACCATCACTGCTGTAGTCCTGCTGGCCACACTATTTCTGATACAAGCCAGGATACTGTCAGCTGCCTTCTCAATCCCCCTTATCCAGATCATCAATAAATACACTAAGCAGGACTGGCCCCAGAACTCAGCCCTGGGGAACACCACTTGTGACCAGCTGTCTACTGGATTTAACTCCACTCACCACCACTCTCTGGGTTTGGCTACCCAGTCAGTTCCTTTCCCACAAGGAGTACAGCTGTCTAAGCCACGAGCTATCAGCTTCTCCAGGAGAATGCTGTGGGAGACAGCGTCAAAGGCTTTATTGAAGTCTGGGTAGACAAACAAAGCCTTTCCCTCATCCACTAAGTAGGTCATAGAAGATCAAGATGGTCAAGCAGGACCTGCCTTTTATAAACCCACATTGGCTGAGCCTGATCCACTGGTTGTTCTGCACATGCCATGTGATCATGCTTAATATTATCTGCTCCATGACTTTCCCTAGTGCTGAGGTCAGGCTGACAGGCCTGTAGTTCCCAGGATCCTCCTTCCAACACTTCTTGTAAATAGGCATCACATTGGCTACCCTCCAGTCATTTGAACCTCCCTGGTTGACCAAGACTTCCGATAAAGGATGGATGGCAACTTGGAAAGCTTTTCTGACAGCTCCCTCATCCTCCCCCAGGTGTATCACAGCTGGCCCCAAAGACATGTGTGTGTCTAGGTGGAATAGCAGGTCACTAACTGCTTCCTCCTGGGTTATCACGGAATCACAGAACATTAGGAGTTGAAAGGGACCTCAAAAGATCATCCAGTCCAACACCCCTGCCAGAGCAAGATACCCTAGACCAGGTCACACAGAAGAGCATCCAGATGGTGTTTATTCTGCTACCTGTCTTCCAGGTCAGGGGGCTGATTACCCTGAGGACAACTGGTCCGATTATTAAAGACTGAGGCAAAGAAAGCATTAAGTGTCTCAGCCTTCTCCTCATTCTTGGTGGCAATGTTGCCTCCACATCCAGTTAAGGATGAAGATTTTTCTCGGCCATCCGTTTGCTGTTAATATATTCGTAAAAACATTTTTTGTATGCATATACATAAAAATATTGTGTTTAATTCATTAAAAAATCCTGCTTTCTTCTTCTAAGTGCCCTCTCTTCCATGCAAGAAAAGCAGTGTTAAAGAGGATTTCAGGTCAGAATAAGCACTATCCTTTTCAGCAATTAGGCATTTCACGTTAAGGCAGTTTTAAAGAGTTTCATTTCCTTTCCTACTTAATGTTCTGATTGATAAACTTTTTCTAACTATATCATACTAATATTAAGGTAAAGTAATAATAATTAATAATATATAATTAATTATAATAATTATAATTAATAATATATAATAATATTAAGGTACCTTCATTGACAAATTTTAATACTGAACAGATGTGTCTGAAGCCATATTTCCGGTAAGCTTTTTTACTTCCTCCCCACTTCTTCTAAACCAGCCCTCCAATTCACAACAGAGGAGCTGGAGGGTAGCAGTCACCTGCTCACCTACGACTGATGGTGGCTGTGTGGAGGCCAGGCATGAAACCCACAAGTTGCTAGTGGCAGAGACAGATGCCTCTCAGAAATAACCATGTAACTGTACAGATGGCAACAGCAAGAGATCTTTGGCTTCTTCAACTAGGGGATGTTATTCTATGAAGAAGAGTCTCTGAACAGAGATAAGAAGAGCAGGGTAGGAAGTATCATCTTGCCTATCAAGTGGGAAAGATTTTAACCTAGATTGAATAGCAGTGGATGACAAAATTCTCATGTTCTAAAAGCAACTGTCTGGCCCAAAGGGCTGAGAACTGGAGACATGATAAGAAAATGTAACAGGGCCTATCAGAAGAAGCAACAGAGACACACTTTGGGAAACTTACAGGGTTACTATATAGACATCTAAGTAAGAACAGAAAAAACAAAGGGAAGAATTAGAAACTAATATTTGAACAAACACTAGATATTCTTGGACAAACTCTGTACAGCTGAGCATAACTTAGTTGGTAGAAAGAAAGCAGGAATTTATTACATTAAATTTCAAGAGTATATATAAAAGGGGAAATGGGGGGCGGGGAAAGGAAAAAAAAAAATGAAAAAAATCAACACAAAACCCCCCCACAAACCACAAAAACCACAAACCCAAGACTGATGTCATTATAGGAGTCTTACTGTGAGTAGATCAAAAGCTAGATCAAAAATAATCAGAAAAAAGCCCCCGTTCCCCAATCAGGGCAGAGACTTTCAGCTAGGTATGATGGTAAGGCAGCACAGCACCACTTTGCCAAGTTGGAATTCAATGGGATAACCTTACAGCTGAACCTTTTTTTTTTTTTTTTTTTACAAAAAAAAAAAAAAAATAGTACTACTACAAGAGAATCTATTTCAGCTCCAGTTCTGACTAACAGAAGAGTACCAACTGAGAATTTGACATATGGGGGCAATAAACAACACTTTCGATTAAAGCAATCAAAAAAGTATGTGTATATATATACATAATTATTTTAAGCAAAACAGCTTTTCTTCTGATATATAGGAACAGAATGCATAGCAAGACCATTGAGGCCGTGCCAGAAGTCATTTAAAGCACTTGAAAACAGAAAGAAACATAAATCATATGTCAAAAACAAGTATACATGACCGAGGAATACAAAAGAGCCAACATTAATCAAAGTACATTAAAGACAAGACACAAAGCTAACTAGAGAGGGGTAAAATTCATCAAGAACAACTTTGCTGGCATACGATAAGATCCAACAAATGAAAGCAAGTAAAGCAAGTCCTTCCTCCTAAAAAGAGGATGATGAAGCTTTTACTTTTTTGTGCCACAGACTTCAAAAGGGGAAGTGTCCTCGGGCTCATGGGGTTACTAACAGGCGCGCAGACTGAGGGCTGGATAGGCAAGTTTCACACAAACTGCCAGGCATGGACAACATTCACCTGGAAGGCATCAGAAGCAGCAGGAAACTATCTCTAAATCAGGTGGGAGCACCCTTACAATCCAATGGGGAACAGAGAGGGGGGCAAACACACAATCAACTTGCATTGAGGAAAGAGCACCCATGGCTTGTATTGGATCAGCCATCACCCAGCCTAATACCACTGCAAGATCTACCCTAGCTCTGTCAAAACCTGGGGCTCTCGGTACCTGGCACCTGATGTGATCAAATGGGACAGGTTTCCACTGGCAGACCAACCTCTGGTCTGTTAGGGAGGCACATCACTTTGATAAAACATGATTGACTTGTTTGGTAGGGTCCAACAGGTTGGATAGTTTGCAGAAATTACATTCCTAAATGAATTGTGACAATAGAATTAAAGTCTCTTTTCCATTCTTTGATCCCTTTCTTCTCCTTTTCCTTCTATACAAGGCCTTTGAAAGGATAAATACACAAGTACTTCTCTGCAGTTCTTCAGTGTCTACTTGATCTCCATAGGAAGTTTTCCTAATTATCCTATATCAGTAGAGATTTCATGCTGCTTGGGCCTGTAAGAGCGCACATCTCTTTCTTTAGCAGTTAGTGGTAGGTTTGCTCCAATAAAATCTAAATTAGGACAGTATTCCCCTATCATTATCTTTGACTTCTCTGTGAAACAAAATCACAGAGAGGAAACATTTAACTGCCATCTCTAATCCAGCTGTGTTTGCACAACTGAAAAGGACCCAATGTAGTTTCCTGGCTGCACTCAGGACCGGAGCCCAAACCCTGCTTGCCTCATAAACACACAGTATAAGCACATCTGGAAAACAAAAGAAGAAAATTTTAAACAGTTGGGAGGTAAACTACAACCAGTAACAGATCTTTAAGAAAATTATATAGTCATATGGGAAACATAAGAAAGCACATTTTGAGACAGTAGAAGCTGCTTTTAATCTTGAATCTCACTGATGCACAGTTATGTGTTGTTATGTTAATGGATTGCACATCCGGGGAACATCATGGGAGGATTTCCAAAAATGCTGGTCCAAATTTAAACAAACATTAAACTCTTTGGCAAATGAAAATTATGGAGGATTTCCCTATATTTCTTGTTTGAAAACATTTGCTTAAATCAGTATTCATAGGAGAAATATACTTTCATGATAGTAGATAGAAAAGACTGGACTCATGCTTTAAGCATACTTAATGTTCACTGCATGAGAAGGAGTTCACGAGTATCGAATTTTTAACCATTCACAGCTTAATAAATTTTACATTTTAAACCACTGTTTTTGAAATTGTAACTATAGTGTCTATATACTTAGTGTAATTTTCAGTTTCTTAGAGAAAAAAATTTCATTAAAGCTTAACTAACCAACACCAGGTCCAAAAGCTTACAACCGCAAAATGGTGTGATACCATCTGGTCGCTAGTACTTATACAAGGAGAAGACCTTTCATCAGTATCACCCCAGTAGCAGTAGAAGGCAGACCAAAGGGGTTTGGCACAATGTAAGAAGCTGTACATATTAGTCAGATGATTTCTACCATGCAACAGGACACATTCCATGTGGTCTACACATTCAAGGGTAGATAAGCTTTCATTTACATCAAACCAGATCTTAGGAAGGAACACCATCAAAAGAAACTAAAAAACAGCTAAGGATCAGATCACTCAGACATCCATCAAGAATTACTTCAGTATACTTGACTGCACTCTAGTGGACTACTGTTTTTTTCAGGTTCTCTCCATCTTTGAACTTGCAACCAGTCTGTCTCAAAATCTTCTAGAAATTAAACATGAGATGATGTGGCTAGAAGCCACAATTAGGCATAAGAGTGGCGATGAATGGGACCCGTTTGTCATTATTTGATCTCAGATGATTTTCAATAATGCTTTGTTATCAAAATAACTTGCATTCTTATTAAGATGAATTAAGATCTTCATGTTGTATAAAGACACCTCTTTAATACAAAGTAGCTTTATAATTTTATGACCAATGCACATTTTCACAAAATGCCGAACATTTTTGTGTCAAAAAGCTTATAATTTTGTTACCTATTCTATATTTTCTCTACACAAGGATGACAAATCCTTTCCATGGCTGCTTTATGTATTATAAAGTGTTGCATGTACACAGAGGCAATATTTTGCTTAACATACATTGGAAGCACAAGTATTGCACTAAGACTACCCTTGTACTGTTTCTGACTTTCATACCCAGAGATAACAGTATATTAACACACTCCAGTGGATTTAGGTTAACAGTTGAGTAAAGAAAAGAAGCATTTAAAAAACTTTTTTAAGTTTTAAACATCTTATACCAGATCCATCTGGACCAAGACCAGGTGTAGATGCCTCACATGAAAATAAATGATAGGGAATAGGAGACATTCCCTCCACCCTCCTACACTATTTTATTTTGACTTGGGAACATGATATAATTTGAAACACACATTTCTCACGATGAAGAAATTTCCACTCTAAAAAGCAGGAAGCTATTTTTCAAATGCTACCTTTTAATTTTGGAAAGGACTGCATTCAAACTAGGAGATCAGCTACCAATATATTTTAAGTGTTCTGAAGCATGACAAGCTTAGCAAGCAATAGAAAACCCATACAATCTATCCTCTATTGTCTGAGGGTTAATATAGTTATACCAAGCCTATTACTTCTGAGCCTCCTAATGAAAAATGTTCTATTTAACAAAGTGAACATCAACATCCTGAAGAGGTTCCTCTGCTATCTGTCTTCTACCTTTAATTTTAATTAAGAAAACAAATGGATGGTAAATTTGAAGCAAAGAATCAACATTAATCTCTAAATCAAAGGGATTTATATTGAGATTACAATTAATCACATGCATAAAATATCTTATTTAATAGGGTGATGCCCTCAGTTACTTTGTTCAATCACTAAAACAATCCCATTTCCAAAATTAGAATCTGGAACCACTCCAAACATATCCCATTAAGAGTATGAATCCAGCAAGAACAGTGACACTAAACCTCTGAAAAATAAACCCTTCAAAACTTTTTCACTCCTACACTGAAGAATGTAAAGTGTGCCAAATAGAGGGACCCCTCAATTAAAAATGGGTGGGGCTAATGCAACATCTAACCAAGGAGGCAACCCCAGGACACTTGCAGTGAAGCTTGTTGGTAACATTGCTCAATTCCCATTCAAACACAGGCCATTAGGCCAGATTTTAGCCTTGAGCAAGCAGATAGATTCCTCCGTATTCCTGGACTTTCTTCCAGTTACACGGGATGTGATTTTGGCTAATTAATACAGAAAATTTTGCCACCACCCTTCATAAGGAGCAGAAAGGATAGTCTTAGACTTGTACTCAGAATCACCAGCTGTCATGTGGGATACTGCACAGGGATCAGGTCTTGGCCCAGATGCACAGACAGACTGTCGTCAACACACAGGCTCCAGAGTACGCCAGTGACAGCTTCTACAGCTGGCTAAGCCTTTTATTCAGCTTCATCTTAAATCTGTTTCTTCAGCCACCTTATTCAAACTGAGTTACCATAATTATTTTCCGTGCCCTTCTGTTGTCCAAAAGGAACAAATACCCCCAAGAAGAATCTCCTGTTGTCCTCAAAAACATGTGGAAGTGGGTGGTTGGATTTGAGAAGACAAACCGATGCAGCCAGTTTGGATTTAATCTAGCTGTAGTATTTCAGCCTGCACATAAAAGCATGGCTAGAACTACTCACCAAAACACAAATTTACACACACACACACACATCTTTTACCTCAAGCCAAATATCATAAGTCTTTAGATATTGCCGCAGGAAGATTAACACAAGACTATTCATTATGTGATCAATAAGCCTGTCCACTTACAGGCTCTTTTTCTCTTGCCCCACTTAGCTTCCACCCCGTAGCAGGGAGGATTTATTTAAAGGTATGGTACATATTAACTGAAGACTACCCAATGATTTCTGTTCTCCTCTTGTGTTGTAGTAATATGTCTCCATCCTGCTTAAAAAAAAAAAAAAAAAAAAAAAAAAAAAAAAGGGAGGGGGGAAATCAAGAGTAAACTGGTTCATGGTGCTCTGGACACCCCAAAGCCTGTTTGTAGGACAATGCCTGTGTCGTATCTTAATAGAGAAGAGCAGTCACATACTGCTTTCTTACATATATGACACTTCTTATCTAAAAAGTAATTTTTCAAGTAGATTTTCTCATTCCACGAGCTCAGAGTCACGCTGTCAGTAGAGGAGAACAAGCCCTTCTGGCTCCCTGCCCCCTCCACTTGCCAAATCTCCTCTAATGACACCTCAACCACCTTCCTTTCGTCCTTCACATGGCTCCGGTCATTCACCATTCTACAAAACCACTGGCAGATCCAGAAGAGCAAGGAGCACCTCCAGCTCCAAAGCCAGACCTACCACTGAGACACTCCCAAGCATGTCCCCACCTTCAAACCTGGCTGCTGAGACCCTGCTAAAAGACACCAATCCACTTTGGCCAGGGGAAAACCCCAATCACAACAAAAGACAACAAAATTTAGCATTAGCCATCTCACTGCCCAGAACAGGTGAGTGATTTCACTCCTTCCTCTGACCCTCAGGAATATACAAGTTTACTTATTAGAGCAAAGACTCTAAAGGTGCTCCAGGACTAGAGTCAGAAAAAGCAGGCATCAGCATGCAGGAAGACACTCTGGGCGTTTTCCTCAAGGACACCCTTAAATGCACAATAAAACCAATAGAGATACCTGCTCACTGAGACATAGTGAAGAATTAAGACCAGACCCATCATGGACCATGAGAGTTCAGGGTGTCCCCTGCACATCAATGGAAAAGGGGGCTGGACTGCTTGGGGAAGCTCACTGAAGCCTGCTCCTGGGCCTTGACATGCTCAGCAGCTGTGGATGGACGTAGGGATTGGAGCAAACACACTGAGCAGTTTCACAGCCTTTTTAATACAGCAACTTAGCAGCCTTTTTAACGCAAGCCCTATGGGGAAAGCAGTAAGTCATAGTTACCCAGGATAGGAGCTGAAGGGCTTTGCAGATTGAAAATCTAAGATCTCACTGAGTGTCTAAGGCTGAATATTAACAAAATGTAAATTACATAACAGACTAGATAAACTTGCAGGACGGTAAGGAATGTAACTGCATTACCTAATGAAAACCTAACAAAGACATGGGGACTTGTCATCATGCTTAATATTTTAGCATTCTATTGTATTACATGATTTTTATGAAGCTTCTGTTTATGATTCTTCCTTCTAAAAGCTTCTTTAGGTAAAAAGATATTTTTATATCACCTAATTCTCTTCGGCAGGTCTTTTTGAAAAAAAAGACACATTCCGCATGTCAGGCATGAGAGAACTGTTCCTTAAGCAGACTTCTCATCCACTGAGAAAAGTTATAGTGTTACCTCCAGGGACACTATATTTCCCTGTGTTTTTAATGCATGTGGAGGAAGTACCAGAAGTTGTTGCAAAAAGGGGACTAGCTACTGGAAGGGACATTTTATATAACAATAGCAAAAGAAAAAAAAAACAACACCCATACAACCAAACAAAAATTTCCTCAGACAGCTTTGTAGCTTGTCTTCTTGACATGTCAGCTACCATGTTGCCTTCAGGCGAGAAATAAAGAATATTAACCCAAAAATCAAGTAAGCATGTCATCTTTGTGCTATTGGAGTGCATCAGGATAATGGCTTCCTAAATAATTTTTGGTTTTGCTGGTGCAAAACCAGAAGGATATATTCAAAACCAACCCATCTTACCTCTTCTGAGCATACATAGTGATTTAAAGGGAGTTAAGAGCAAAGCATTAGGCTTCTCTGTTCCATATAACCTACTACAATAAATTTGACAAGACGATAAGAACATCTGAAACCAAAGGTCATAACAAGGCAGAAGTTTACTTCACGAACCTGGGCATTTGCTCCAGCAGCACCACTTGTCCTTCCCGCCAGGTGAGCATCCCCTCAAAGCCATGCCAGCTGTGGGCTCCCTGGGGCAAGGACAAGGTTTTGCCACTGCACCCATGCTGTTTTACAGCTAGAGGAGACTCAGCCAGCCAGCCATTGCCACCTCAAGCAACTTATTCATGCCCATAGAGCTGCAGAGAGTTGATTGATTGCATTAATGGAGGAAATGGAATACCTCACATTGAGGGAAACCGATCCTTCGTAGTGGCAGTAGAGGCTCTGTCCAGAGCAGCATCAATGCTAAGGAAAGCAGAGTGATTAATGGAGAAGAATTGATCCACCCAGTCCTTGTCAGGCAGCCAACTGCTGCCTTAAACAAAGAGGTCTGTGTGTAACCATACCAGGCAGCCACTCCGATCGTGCCACAGTTTATAATGCCTCCCCATACAGTTCCCCACTTAAGTCTGCCCTTCCTTTTTAACAGCTACTTACACACTAAACAACCTCTTTTTTTATGCACTTTGAAGACTGACAGTGGAAAAACGTCCTCAAGGTATGACAGCCTTAGTCACACAACTCCTCTCAGACCACATCCCAGTTTCTCTCAGAAACAGGGCCATAAAATGTTTTCAGAAAGATCAAGGGAATCCAGGCCAGATAAACTCCTCTAAAGAACAGAGAAAGATGGAGGGAGGTCTTGTGAAGCTTCCCTGTCCAGATAAAATTAACCAACAGGTAACAAAAGAGCTAGAATGGAGGATATGCATAGCTCTCAGAGATGAAGCGTTCTGAGCCAAAATCTAGCTTGAACTAGATACAAAGAAGCATTATTGTTGCCTGCTGCCTTTTGGCAGTATGTCATATCTACAAATTTTTAATTTTTTTTATTTTTTTTTTTTAAATCTTGATGCATTTCCCCTAAATTAATAAAACTCCTTGTTTAATTTCTTGGTGTGGCTGGTCATTAATCCCTCCATGAAAGACAGAAGTACACCTTTCCTTCAGATTCAACCCTCAAATCTCATTAATTACAACAGCAACCTTAGGGCCCAATGTTTGCACATGATGTCCCCAAAAGGGGAAGGGAGGGAGAGGAGATGAGAACACCCCCAATGAACAGACAGCTGACTGCTCGATCTGGCTTCTCTCCACCCCCACTATAGAAGTCCCCGGGGCAGAGCTCTGCTAACAAAATGGGGCTTTACAAATAACATGCTAGATAAGCACAGTAGAGCATATGCAGCTTCTGGCATCTGTTTATCATTAAAGATAACCTCACCTGAATGGCTAGGGAAAGAGCCCACCTGCTTTAAAAATAGCTTTCATCTCTTTCTCACAGCAATCTGCTTGTGCTGACTGATGCTTTAAAAATATACCAAGACATAGTGTTAATACTGAAGCATTTCCTTATCCAGCCAGGCAGGGATAGGATCTGCATCTTGCAAAAGGCCAACATATGGTGCTGATAGCTCCCTGATTATGTCAACATTTATTAGTTAAGTAAAAATCACCAGTCTTCTTTAAAGGAAGGAGGCCAGATGCCTGCAATTAATATTTCCCCACCCCACCGAAGAAACTGTAACATAATTCCTAATGTCTCTACTTGAAAAGGCTCAAAACTCACAAATTATGTCATTAGAAACAGCAACGAGTAACAAGAGGTTCAGTATAATGTATTTTCATTAGCCAAGGCTAATTGGAGCCAAATGAGTAAAACAATGCTATAAGGGCAAGCAGCAGAAATCCTTGGGTCTTTAGGAGATGAAATAAATGAGGGTAATCAGCAGAGTATGCAGAGTACTGCATGTTCAATTAATATAAATAGGATAGCAGTCAACTGCAGTGCTCTGCTGGGGCACAGAAGAGTGCTGGTGGGCAGATGTCTTATTATATTGTACAAGCACAGGCAGCATGGCAGCCTAAACCAGTGAAAACACTCAGGTTTGAGGGACACCCAAAAAACAGAAACGAGGGGTTAAAAACCCCACAAATTGTCACAGGAGAAAATCCTGCCAAGGGGAGTAGAGGTGTTCAGAGAAGCCAGCACAGACCTGGGGAGGATATGGAGAAAGGGGAGGAAGCAGCTGCCTGTCACGTTAGAGGAGAGACAGTCATGGCAGCTCTATCCTTGGCAGCTCTAACACTTGCCACCTGCACACACAGATATTTTCTGGGGGTGGATTATCTGATCCATCCTCCTCCTCCATCTTTTCATCATGTCAATTTAATTGTTACAGTAACGATAGTGAATTGATTTTGCAATTTCAGCTTTCAGACCCTTCTGAAGTGAGAACAACCAACCTTGTCTTTCACTTCAATCTTCTTCTCAATAAGATCAAGGCTGCTGTCCCTCAATTTTCTTGTCTTTTAGAAGAAAGAATAATGATGAGATACCTCTTCAGCATTTGCCTCTGATCTAATCTGTGGCAGAACACGAATTTTTGTTCTTCCTGCTACCATCAGGCAAACCTCATTTTTAAAATATTATTCTTTGGGATTTAAAGCTTTAGAGATTATGTTATTTTTTATCTCAAAAGTCAAAAAAACTCAAGTGCTTTTTAAAGTTAGCAGCATTTTTATGCAATTCCTGACATATCTTTTTTGCTATTCCCAAATAACAAATGCCAATAATTTTATTATTGTTCTCCAAGTACAAACCTCAGAGGTTCACATCCCTTTACGGCCCACACTGAAGCCTACTGTACAAAAACTATTGAATTTAAGCAAATTATATGAAAGTTTAGTGAGTTAGCTATGACTCACATCCAGACATCCTGCCTACTTTTCGTATTCTACAAAACAGTAATAACATTCTGCAGCCACTAGTAAAAATTACAATTTCATGTTCAAGTTCACAGTGACTAATCTTGTCTTTCATCACTTAACATCACTAGATGATGCTCTGGTGACTTAAGCAGTGTGTGATACACATGTTTGCAGTCAAAGACCGATTTTATCTTTCATCAATTCATTAATTTTTGGTTTAGCTTTTGACTCACACAGGTTTGGGTGTTTTATGGTCTTAATTCTACAATATCCCCTCCCTCCTTGTTCTCACCTAGAAGAAAACTTTCACACCAAAACCTGGGGAAATATATAGAGGTTAACTACTGGGAAGGTCAAAAAGTCATATTATTATTAAATTGAAGGCAAATTAGCATTTTTCTTTTGTTCTGTATTGCATAGCTGGTGACTGAAGATTAAGAGAGACAGCAAATGACACAGGAGATATCAATGCAATACAGCCACATGTTAAAAAAAATAGACAAACATATAGGAG
Source organism: Galbula dea (assembly GCA_013399015.1). NCBI lineage: Eukaryota > Metazoa > Chordata > Aves > Piciformes > Galbulidae > Galbula > Galbula dea. The sequence goes on along the minus strand of VWZX01007042.1, from coordinate 669,482 downwards.
AGAGTACCAGGAATGGTTTAGAAAAGACTCACATGCAGGAGCAATAACTTAGAACTAATGATGTGTGGTAAATCATGCAAAATTACTTGATGAGCAGCTGAACGTTCATATCCATGAGCTGTTAAAATACATTCCAAGTTCCTGAAGGTTGCCTAGAAATTTCTCTCTATTTGTTGGTCTCAGAAATCCGTCTATCAATATTGAATCAAACCAAAATTTTCCACCGCAAAAATCAAACGGCCTTAAGCCCACAACAAATTTTTGGAAGAGGATGGAAGCTGCTTGACCAAAACAATGCTTTAAAACCAAAGTAGAGGCCAACTCACAGACCCTGCTACTGCTGAATCTAGAATAAGTACATGAAATCCACAGCAAAAAGTTAAGCTGAAAGAATGAATTCAAGTAATCCACTATATGCTTCACAAGCAGCAACTGTTGGTGCTGTTTTATTTGCTCTGCATCAGTTCAATTCTGCTGACATAAACTTTTTGCTGTCTTGTGTGAAGGAAATAGAATGAGTTATAAGGTAGACTATGCAGATCACCTGAAATAAGTGAAAATACATGTCTGAGCAGACCAAGTTCAAGTTCTTTGCAGTGCAGGCAGACAGATCAGCTCCTTGGATCATTTACAGACATTACAAAAGAAGCCTGACTTAAGTTTAATTTATTTTTTCATAGAAAAATTGCATTCCAGGGTTATTTCCCTGTAAAATCTTGTAGAAAATGAAACAGGTGACTGATATCCATGCACTTTTTTTGGTGCTGAAATTGTTACTTTGCCATTAAAAAAAATAATTCTGGAGCTTTCTGCCTTCAGTGACTTACTGCAAGAAGAAACTTGAAGGAAGAATCCATACATCTGAGAGGAAATTCAGTAACTTTTTTTAAAGCTAGGGAAGAATCTGTGAGGACAGCAGAAAAACCTCAACATGTATTTGAGATTAAATCCTGGTCCCAGTTAAGGTACAAGTGAAACTCAAGAAGTCTACAGATTTGCACCTTCTGCCCTCCTGTGCTCCTCCTCCCATTTTTAAGTAACCAAGCATAAAAAAGGTTAAAAGGAAAAACCTGAAGTGTTTCTGTAAAATGAAAACAACACCTCTCTCCCCCCCAGAAAAGACAGGTCCAAAACCCCAGATTTATCTTAATTTTTCTCACAAAATATGATAAAAATGTGAAGCAACTGTAGAAGATGTGCATGTGCACACTTTCAAGTGGAAAATTTTTGGTGACATTCATCATCATTTTAGTAATTAATTGGTATTTCTAATAATAAATACATTTTGAGATAGAGATAAAACCAATTTTCTGGAAGACCACAGAAAGAACATAAGTCAAAAGGTGTTATTCCTAAACACAGTATCCAAACTACCTCCAAAGTCAAACCTTACACATTTTGCTATCATCTCATTATTCAGCTTTCATATGAAGTAGTGGAGGAAGTGATAGGAGGATGGTCAGAAGGAATAAGTTGCAGGTTTTTCCCCACATGGCTGACATCTACCTTTGTAAACACATTTTCTTAAAACATCTTAGTTAGGGCTTCACTAGGAGAGGCTTGACGGAGCTGCTTAAGGTCAGAAGCCAGACAGACTTCAGCTCCACTAACTGATGCAAGCAACCTGCAACACCTCAGCACATCCTGCTCTGGGACTCCCAGCAGTGTCTTGCATGGCAGGAAGCCCAGCCAGAGCTTAGGAAGGAAGAGTTAGGAATAGAGAAGACACAGCAAGCAAAGAGAATGAAGCCCTATGAAATCGAATAGAGAGCACCTTCCTTCAACCACTCTTAAATCAGTGCATTTCCTAGAACAGGGAATGCAATCTGAATTCTGACTTTTTGGGTTTTAACCTGCTCCTCTGAGCTCTTCTCCCTTCACCAAAATAATCTTAACAGAACAGAGATACATCAGGTTTTCCAGAAAAAAATAATTTGTTGAAGAACCTAGTTTTCCACATTATATGTACAAGTGTGTATAATTACTTCAGTTTAGCTTTTCCCATATAGGTCATACTGTGTAGGGTGAGTAACTTGTGAGCCAGACATGATACCAGAAGTACAACTAGGTAGTCTACCTGCAGCCATTACTTCTTTCAACAGCATGCTCAGCCCAAAAGTTTATCTGATAGATTGCTTAGGTTAAACTCCTGTACGCCATCTCATGCTAATGTACATGTTTGGGCTTCAGTGTAGAAAGGCTCCCTATTTCCTACCAACCATGCCTCCTTGGCTTTCTCCTTGCCCTATATTGTCTTTGCTATGGAGGTAAAAGAAAACAGCATCTTTCAAATACAATAATAGTGATTTTCAATTAGTGTGCCCTCTTCTATCTCAGGCTTGGATATCAGCCACAGAAACTACATGGGCTGACTTAGTGACCTCCAGAAGCCTTCCCATCAATACCAGCTAGAACAAGAATATTTTAATTTTTTTCTCTAAAAAAAAAAAAGGCTCAAAATACTACTCTTAAACCCACAGAGCCTTGTATCACTGTATAATAGAAGAATAGTATGTGCATGTGAGATTTATATTTTACAGTATCACCACTTCAATGAGACAAAAACATCAGTGAGCACTTCCACTATACCACAGTCAGAGAAACCCACACATATCTATTAGATTTCACAGCCAAAGATGATGATTAGTTCAGCTGATGTTTATTCAACAGACTCATAGCTAAATGTTCGTCTTTGCACTGCCTTACTAGGCAGATTAGCCAGACACCAGTGAATGTTTCTCTGCAGAAGGTCTTTATTTGCTGAGCAGGAACTGCAGCAGGGTAAAGCTTTCTGGTGTGACAGGCTTTCAGTTCGATTCCTCACAAGAAGCACTCACTACTTTGCCAGTGAACACAGACTCAAGGAGTCTTAGTGGGCTCCAAGCGTCCTTGTTCTAGTCGTCATTCAAGAATCCTAAGTCTGATATTTCCAAAGAGGAGAATTTCGTTCTCCACCTCCCATCCCTGGAAATTGTGTTAATCATTTGCCTTCCCCTGCCCCCCAAAAGAAAAATAGCTCCCCTTCAGCACTGCAAGTCTGAAAACTACTTTATTCACAGTTCATTGCTTTCCTCTGACACATTTAGGATTTTCCCCCTGAAAAGTAACTTTTTTCAGGGGCAAGGGAGAGAACCTCAATCAACATAATATCCAAAACACACAGCCTCCCTTTCACAGCTCCTTGAAAGCACACAAGGAAGCAATGCTGCTAGCATCACAGGCATTTACAAGCATGTAGAAAGATTTAAAAGAAATTTACAAACAGTAGCAAGGATGTTTTATTTTTCCTCACCTTGTTACCTTTGAAGTTACCTATGAAGTTGCATATCATTACCACCTTCCTCTACACTGACTTAGCTACTCCAGCAGATCTTCAAATTCATGTCCCAGTTACACCCTTACAAAGGAACCTACAAAATTGGTTTGTTTAAAAATCTGTGTTTGCTACAAACAGAAGATAGGTTTCCTATTAGCACTTGTACGCCATCCTTGTCCTTATTTCTACCTTACACTACAAAATTCACCTCTCCAGGCTACTAACATGACATTGTATCAATAAAAACACACCAAACCTGGCTAAGATGAAAGGCCTCAAAACTCTCAAGTGCAACTGCCGCTCTGATGAATACTTGACAACTTTCAGGCATCAATAAAAAGCGTTATATTTCACCTGTTGTAAAGATACATGTGTCTGGGCCTGTTTTCACAGCTTATGCTTTAAACAGAAAGGCAGTAGACAAATGTCAGCATGGTTTCCAACTATCCTGTTAGCATGCAAGTTTCAACTCTGATTTCTCTCACCTTTCTCTTACAACAAGAAATGATTCTGTGTCCTTTTTATCTTTAAAATGGAAATTGTTTTGATCTTGAGCAATACCATTCCTAATTAAAGTTGCAAAAAGAGTAGAGAAACTATGGGATGGAGACAGAGAGAGCCAAGACTTTACAAAGGGACTTATCATAGCTTGTACATAAGAGGCATTAAGGTTTTTCAGAAAGGTCAACAGCTGTGTAAAAGCACCAACACAAACAGAGACTATATTCATTTTCAAACAAAGCACAATCACAAATGCCTTATGCTCAGCAACACCATGACAATAGCAGAAAATTCAGCAGCCACTAGCTAACACAGAACTTGAATGCATTCAAAAGCATCATAGCAGCCTTCGCTGCCATTACTCCAAGGTAGGTATCTTTCACAGCACACCCTCAGACCTCTCAACTTCAGAGCACTTTAAAACACATTATTTTGTGTTTAGAAAACACCAGAATTAAGACTTCAAGACCCATTTTCATTTCTGTGTTTTCTGAATAATTTCAGAATACCTTAGCTCCATGCTGCTAGTCATTGTTCAGTTCCCTTTTTTCTGCAAACAGGGAAAACAAAAGCTACTACAGCTGCTGATGGCCAGGCTTCTTCTCTTCAGGAAAAGCTTTCATCATGATAGTGAAGACCAGGTCAGCAATATGCAAGTTCATTGCTCTATCCAGTACAGTTACCAGCTTGTTGAGCTGCACTTGTAAGCTTTACTCCCATACCTGACCACAAGCAAGCTCTAATGAATCCTTCTTTTTACCTCTAAAAATGACCAAGCAGGCTCCCCCTAGCAATAATCTCTTTTCCTGATCCATGTCAATTTTAGTAACCAAACCCACCAGACACCTGGAAAGACCAATGAAGAGAAAGAAGCACAAAGCAGCAAGTTCACACAGACCACATTGGTTGCTATTGAGCCACACAGAAATGATCTCACCACCCACCGCTTTTTCCCCAGTCTATATTCAATTCACACAAATCATGTGGTATGAGATTTTAAACCACCCAGAGTAAAACATGTACCATGGGACAAGACTGTTTGAAAGTTCAGGCAATGGTTATTCTTTGTAATTTTAACCTGTGCAATCACACATTGGCTTAAAATATTACAGAACTAACCTTTACATCTCCCTTCATGAGGAGGTCTCGCCCACTTTCAACAACCTTCTTCACACTGGGGCAGGAAGCATGTCATGGGACAAACAGGGAGTTCTTCTCCTGAGGGAAGAGCTTGCTTCACTCAAACAAGGCATCTCCAACCTCACAACAAATCCCCTTCTACTCTGGAAAAAAGAAAAAGTTTGACCTTAATTGCTACTTAACTTCTGTATTACACTCCCATCATTCATTGCTATTGACAAGTCAGCTGTGATTAATCATACATGATTGGATAAACTAAGACACTCCACAAAATAATAATTACTAGATTAGCATGCACATACAATTTTGCACTCTCAGAAACACTTTACAAACATTAACTTTACAAACATTAATCAAAGTTTCTTAAACTCCTTTCACCTGTCTCTCACCTACCTCCTTCCTTTCCTTTTCTCCTCCTCTTTTGCTTAGCTTTTGCTTTCTTGCAGGGAAGCTCCTTTTCTCCCAGCTTCTTTTTGGGAAAAAAAAAAATGTATTCTGCCCTTTCAAACCACACCTTTCTCCTCTACTTGGTTCCTCATCTTCTCTTTTGTTTTTTTCACCCTCAGGCATCCTTGTTCCAATTAAAAAACCCAGCTGGAGCAGCTGGAAGAGGCCTAAATACATTAATGAACAGCGAGATATAGCAAAAGAATCATCTGCAGCTTTACAACTAGGTGAGCAACACAGAGGACAGTAAAATATGAATGACAGAAAAATAGGGTAAGGCATGTGTGTCTAAGAGTGAGGACAACAGAGAGCTATGGAAAAGAATGGTGCCCATTAACATTTATCTTTTCTTATCAAGATGGTTTTGGGTGTGGTGAGCTCTCTTGTTACAAGCTGCTCACAGAGATACAGCACCATGCGGTCCTGTAGCAAAGACCAGAGGCTGATACTGACAGACATTTTAAATGCATGCTAATTCAATAGCTCAGGTTTTGTTCTCTATCAGTTTCCAGACATCCACAGAATTGAAGTGAGATGTGGATAAAATTCACTTTAAGTTCAAGAAAGAAGAAAACAAAATTGTAAAATAAATATCAAAGACTCGGACTAAGGTGTGGTTTTTTTTCTCTTCAGTATGACTTTTTTAAGAATTACAGCAATAGAAATTTCAAGGAGAAATAAGAATCATTTAATTTGAAGGCAGTACATGCACAAAATCAGACTTATAACTTATTTATGAGTAAATTTTAAGTAATCATTTGAAAGCTTCTAAGAATCAGAAATGTGAAGTTCTCAAAAACCCTTTCAAGCGAGAGGAGGAGGAACCTTTGCTGCAATCAGCTCAAGTCTGATAACCTGATGGAAGTGATTGTACAACAAAATATACACATAGAGAAAGTTCAGCTGGTGATATCAGAGCCCCAGTGTCCCAGAGAAGGATCAGATGGAGTGGATCACTCTTAGTTTCCCTGTTTTTGTGCTGCAATGGTTTCACATTTCCAGGTGTGCTGTGGCCATACATGGGGTCCAGCAAGGACTGTGTTTCTTCCCTCACCACACAACTTGGCTTTTTCAAGAAAATGTCAGGGTTCCTGTGAGGTGTTAAAGACTGGCAAGACAGATAAGATAGGAATTTGTTCATACTGTGTGCCTGATTGCCAGGTTTAAGGTAAGTAGTCTTCCCAGCAGTGAGACTGAGCGGAGCCGTTTTGGTTTTGACTTTCTTCCACAAAATACAGTAGTATTTGATTTACTAGGACAATCTGGGAATTCGACATAGAAAGCCTCCCATTTTCCCAGGGTCCCACAATATTTGTTGATGACACACCCCATCTGTGTTCTTATCCTGTGGAAAAAAGGCAGCTGTAGCTGTTGGTCCTTCCTATGAGGCTCTGCACGCATTGAAATGCCTTGGGTAATACCTTGGAGCTTGTGGAGATGATGTTCTGCAGACACAGACAGAGCAAGAACAAACAAGGGACTAGTATCTGTAAAGGAAAAAAAGGAACTTTGCAAATTCATTGCTCTCCATCTTTCCCAGGCAGCAGGATGATGTGCTTTGAGCCTCTAGCTTATTCAACTCTGTTTAAATCCCACTCGCTTGTTGCCTTTTTGAAGAGTTTCACTGATGACACCAAGAGTCCTCAGCCCACTACTCTGTTCTCATCTCCTGCCTTGCCAGGCCACTCCTGGCACTTGCAGAAGCTGGCTGGGTCTGCAGGCATTACACATATCCCATCCAGCTGCTGGGAGGTTCATAGATGGGGTTCAACATGGAGGTGACTTGCTGCCTCCTGTCATGAGGGCATCACATGTGAGACTTTCCTGCTCTTTCCACATGGGTCTTACAACTGAAGAAGATCTCCAAAGACATCTACAGTGCAAGCAGGGACTGTACCATAAAGCAGCATCTGCCTTGTTTGCAGAGAGTAATGCTGATTAAAAGCCAACATGTGGGATGACCATGCTAGGAATTACTTCTGTTTTGCTAGTGAAAGGAAACGAAAAAAAACTTTGTGGTAAAGCTGGCTCAATAAATTACATGCATCAGAGTTAATGCAGGTGTGCTTTCTTGGCTGGGGCTTTACGTGGGGCAGGCAAATGACTAAAGTAGTGACTCTGAGCAAGGAAATTTGAGATCAGTGGTTCTGCCTTCAGCAGAAAACTGATTATTTTGAATTAATAATAAATCTGGCTTTCTTTTCCTGTACTTGCTCCCCCTTCTCCCACCCATTCCACAAAAGCTCCCTGCATGCTGCTGGCTGATTGCAGTAGCCAGCACAAAACAAACCTCCTTCCTTTTCTTTGTGTCACGTATATCCAATGATACAAAACCTTTGTGTCTCTTGCCATGACTGACATGCCAGCCAGAGCTAGCAATCTTCACTTGGCAGGAATTTCCATGTGAAAGGAATATTCTGAAGAAAGCCTGTGGGCCTGAGCCAAGGTAAAAGCTCCTCACTCCCTCTAGCAAATACTGCTTTTCCAGTGTGAAAGCACAAGCCACTGCCCTCTGAAACGCCGTTCCCCTGGATTTGCCCCACATAGGAGACTGTCATCTTCACAGCAGGACAGGGACAAGGGTTTTACGGTGGGATGGTTACCGCCAACAGCACGAACATTGTTTCTGCATGAAGGAAAACAAACTTTGGTCCAAGGTTTCAGCCAGCAACCTCTCTCTAATGCAAACAGTCCTCAGTCACTTTGTTTTACAGTATATAAAGAGCTGTCAAGGGGAGGAAATGCCAGGTAGCAAGGGGTGACTCAGCCTAGCAGGGAGAGGTATAATCACAGGCTGTGTGGAAGCTAAATCCAGGTGATTTGAAATTAGAATCAGGGTACACGTTTTTAACCGTTACCCATTGAAATGGACTGCCAGAGGGTGAAGCTCGGCGGTTTTAGTTTTGTTTTGCTTGAATTTCTCAGGTCAAGACTAGATGCCCTTCCATGTGTCAGAAGACATTGCACTTGGAAGAAAAGCAGACCTGAGCCAGACTTATTGACTTGCAAATACCCTTGAATAGGGTGAGCAAGGGAAAAGAATAAAGCTTTGCAGAGCCAGGATTACAGCAGGAATATTAGAAATGACTAGTATTAGTACAGCTACTCTAATTTCTACTTGAGTCATTAGTCAAATTTGTAGTCTTGCCAACAGCATCCCTCAGGAGTGAAAGGAGGTGATAGAGTCAGGAAAGTCTTCACATAGCTTGTCCCTGAGCACAGGAGGAATTGCAAAAGAACAGTAACTTTACCGGTGAGCCAAAGCCCTTCCCAGTCACACCAGGAACAAAAAACCTCTCTTAGCTTTCACTATGAATATGCCACAAGCATCACCATCAACTTTTCTGCTGTCTCTTCAGTGCATCTGATTCCTGTTGTTCCAATATTCACACAGTTGTACTTCAGGCAACTGACATCCCTAAGTTTTCCTCCAGAAAACTTATCGTGAAACTGCCTGGTTTTTTCTGATCAGTTATTCTTACTGTTTCAGCCATCCACTCCTTGAAGAATTGCAGTGGCTTTCAGATGGAGTGTGGAAGGGGAAGAGAAACTACACTCATCATCTCCCGCGGGCTTCACCCACCGCAGCTGAACCATTCACACAGCACGGACTGACAAGCTAAAAAAGCCCAGCACCTTTGTTGAACTATGCGGGAAGGAGCAAACTGCCAGGTGCTACCTCTCCCAAGAGCTCTCTGCCAGCGTTCCTGGAGGTAAGTTTTCTGCACGTCGGCATCGCCTTTAGGGTGGAGATCCCATGACAGGATCAGTTTCGGGCAGGAGGATGCCAGCGAATTACTCTGTGTGCTATTGCTGTCACCCTGTGGCACATGTTCCCTGGAAAACTTGTCTCCTCCTGCCGGGAGTTGCCTTGGCGGAGGGGGAAGGCGCGGGGACTTTGGTCGGCTCGGCCGAGGGCGCTGCAATGGGGGCAGGAGGACGTGACGCTGCACGCACACTCTTCGCGATGCTCTCTGCAATAACTGGGTCAAGCAGCGCAGGCAGAAGCGGCTTTAAGAGCAACTGCCCTTACACAGGGGTTTGAAACATCCGTTACCATGTCCTGCTCCTCTTTTTTTACTGCATAGAAGTTGGTTTAATCAATGAGCGTAGGTGGCAGATGCTGTAATTGCGCCATAGAGGAAATTTATCTTTTCGTACGTTAATTGTATTTTTTTTTCTTTTCTCCCCCGTAGGACCCGAAGGAGAAACACTGCAGCTCGACCGCATTCCTTCGCCTCCACTTTAGGGCTCGGCTCTGCCATGTTGGACCACACAGGGCTCCGAGGTCGCGGGATACTGGAGCAACCTCCCCGCAGCAGGCAGCACGCCGGTGGGAAGGGAAAGCAAAACAAGGGAAAAGAGAAGCGAAGGGAAGAACAAGGCCACGGCACCCGCGGCCCACCGACAGACAGCCATCCGCCGCCACCGCGGGGCAACAGCGCCTCGCCGCGGCCGCCGCCTGCCCTGCGCCGACAAGGATAGCAAAGCGCGGGGCTGGGCTCCCGCGCCCTCCTCCCACAGCCTCTGCCGCCTAGCCTCTGTGGCATCCCTGCGGGCACTGCCGCAGCGGGGAGTGGGAAAAACCGGGCTGACAATTCGGAGCAGTGGCTTTCAGCCGAGGTGGGAGTAATTCACATGGAGTACTGTGTCCAGCTCTGGAGTCCTCAGCGTAAGAAGGACGTGAACCTGTTAGAGCAGGTCCAGTGGAGGACCGCAAAAACGATGCGAGGGCTGGAACCCCTCTGCCGTGAATAAAGACTGAGAGAGTTGGGGTTGTTCAGGCTGGAGAAGAGAAGCTCCAGGGAGACCTTATAGCAGCCTTTCAGTACTTAAAGTGACCTATAAGAAAGATGGGGACAGACTTTTTAGCAGGGCCAATTGTTGTAGGACAAGAGGAAATGGTTTTAAACTAAAGAAGGGAGATTGAGACTGGATTTGCAGCAATGGGAGCAGTGAAGCAGTGACACAAGTTGTGTGTAGAAAAATGGTAGGTGCTTCACCTCTGGAGCCATTCCAAGTTAGTTTGTTTAGGAGTCTGAGCAATCTGAACTAGTTACACTTCTTACAGTGGGAAGGTTGGACTACATGACCTCTAAAAGTCCCTTCCAGTTCTAACCATTCTATGATTCTATAAAGCCACATGGTGCTGAGGTGCAATCGCTGTGCCTTACTCTCACTCAGCACCTTATTCTGCCTCCCTGCTTCTCACAGACCTTTTGTTCCTACTTGCTCTAGTTCTCACTTCTTTGCTAGTTGTAGAAACACCAAAGGTCTGGTTTGTCAAGGGTTCACAGCTCTTGATTGCAGCTTAACTGTTGCAGTCTCTTTTACAGTAAACTTCAGTAAATCATAAATACTCATCAGTAAGTGGGAATGAGCTTTCCTTTTTTTAACTTGCTCTGTGTTGAAAATGTGTCTGAACTACCCCTTGCTGCCAGAGGCATTTCTTTACCTAACTTTAGTATTAGCTACCACTGTAGCTTTGTGATCCTACTTGTTTTATTGAAAATTACAGCTGAAAGGCTCTTTCATGGAAACATTCCTTTCTGTAGAGGAAATTTGGTTATTGCAAGCTTTCTGCAGGCAATTACTTGGTCTATCGTTAAAGTGAACTAATGCTGTGTGGCATGCCATTCTGTGCTGGTGGATGTTCACGGGCCCTAAAAGAGATTATAGGTTACAGTTTTAAAGACTTTCATGCTGTTTCCTACCACCTGTGCTAGGGGACTGTTGCTTGCAGTGTTTTTTATAACTTACAAACTCGTGCAGATGAAGCATACAGAAACCATACCATACAGGAACACTGACAGTATATCACACATACTGTGGTTTCTATCGTCATGAAATTTGCCAGATAGAAGGCAACCACCTACAAATACACACAGCCCACTCAGGTGTAACACATTAAACATACAAAGGTAAATTTCCCCACTGTGATTCCTCAAAGCCTGTGTTGTCTGCCATTCATGCCAGCATCCAGACCAGCTCAGCACTGTACCTGCTTCCACCCTCCTTCTCCAGCAAGAAGATAAACAGATACTCCTCACCCTTCTAGTTCCTCTGCATCCTATTCCCTTCACCCTATCAGCCAAGGTAATCACCACAGGGCTCCTTATCTCTGTGATGAACTCTTGAATTACCTTGTGTCTCCAAGAGTTAATCACCCTGCCCCTCACCTGCCAAGTCACCTTCTGTTGTATCGGGAAAAAAAGAATAAAAAATTAACTCTGGGAATAACAAAGTTCAGAAAGCTTTCAAGTTCAAAAATAAATACATAAAAGAGAGGAGGGAAGGAAAACTGCATGTTTCTTTTGATTAATTCCCATTCTTCCCACCCCCAAAGACTGTGTGGTTAATAAAATGAAGCACAGTCCTGACAGACACAAACCTTGACTGTCTGTTTATAGATGGTGTGAGTGCCAATATTCCAGCAGGAATGTGCAAAACGAATCTGTCAGTGAATCAGAGCACATGTTACAGAGTGTGAAGGTACATGCTTCACATTAAAAACAAATCCTTCAGAATGTGCAGAATACTCTAAATCTACATCTGCCACACTAGTTATTTCTATTACGTTCTTAAAATTCATCCTGAATTTTATTTTCCACATCTTGGAAGTGTTAGATCTGCAAAACAGTATTCTAACTGCAGCTGCTGTGAGTTCAGCTCTGAATAAGTATGTAGCTGAATGTTGGCTGGAATTCTGATTTTTACCTCTGAATATTTTTCCAATCATCTTCTGGAAGCTACCCAGTTTGAGAGAAACATCACTCCTGCCTACCACTGCTGTGATCACTGATACCTACCGCATTTCAGGGTGACCAGAAGGTGCCATTTTTTCATGAGTAACTTTTCCCAGCTCCATCATCCTCTTTTCCTATCCTTCTCTTTCCAGCTCTCATCACCAACTCTCTGCTGCTGCTTCTACACACCCTTACTTTGTCCTAAAGAGCCACATTAAATGCCATTGATACCATGGCCATTAGAATGAAATTGAAGGAGCAGAAAGAAGCCTAACACTGACAGGCAAATGACTACATTATTTTTTTATATCCTTTGCCACCATTATCACCTACTGGCAAAAGAAGCAGACTTAAGGAGAATTTACGTTGTTCAGCAATTTACAGTGTAAATTTTGAGTAAGGTCTTTGATCATACCAGAATTCAGTCAACTGCATGACTAGGCAAATACAACATAAAAGAAACACGTTCGATTATGAGGTCAGTATTAGCTAATAACCCTATTGACTGACTTTTTTTTTCATGAGTTACAGCTACATTATGTACATCCACTTGCAATAGACTCAGTTTGATATTCAAAGTGTCATTTTTCAGACAGGAGATTTTTATAAAAGCTTTCCTCACAATAAAAGCCACACACTTTCTATCATCCTAACAGGATGGTGTCACAAGTTTGTATCTGCAATCCAACAACAAATTAAAACTTTTTAGGTTTGGTTTGGTTTTTTTTACCTGCACAAGCATGAACACAGGTTGGAGCACAGCAAAAGCCAAACCCCTTTGCTACTAATTGCTAAAGGACAAGCCAGCTTTTCTCCCCTCTGATCTCATTTTGACTTGGAGGTGGGGGAGAAGACGACTGAGCATTTCTTCTCTGCTCCTACATACCAACAGAGCTCGAAGCTGGACTTTGCCAATCGAAATAGAACAAAACACTTTAGCTCAGCTCTCCTGTTGTATCTTAGCACTCCTAACTCACAGCTCTTCCTACAGGACTTTGTCTGAAAAATCTGTTTCCTCAGAAAACAGTTCAACCCTTTCCTACCCTCCATATGGAGCTAACAGAACCAGGCAAAGGCATCCCTGTAACTTAGCCAGGTTTGAGCTGTGTCTCTGCAGAATGTTCAAAGTCCTGACATGAAACAAAGCCTAAAATAAGGAGAGGGGAAAAAAAAAAAAAAAGAAAAAAGAAAAAATACCCCTACCCTGCTAACCTGTTGCTATGGATTCCAAATTTTGGCTCATGTATCAATTATAAAGAAAGAAAAAAAGCCATACAGAAGGAAGTTCTGGAAAATACTCTCTTCCACGCCTTCTCAAAATCAAGGTCCCTAGTTCTTACGAAAGTTTTGTTTATATTATTGTACTTTCTCCTCAGTTGTGTGCCACAAGCAGGCAGACCTCCCTGGCCTCTGGTTCTCCAGAGCTCAGAGCAGAAGGGACCATCCCCTCACCCTCAGGTCCACAGTCCCCTCTATTATGCTCCCACTCGGCTTCCTTCAAGGCACTTAGACCTTGACCAAGCAGCCTTCTTCCAGGTAAAGTCTTTATTTCCTTTGTAGTCCAGCATCACCAGGAAGGCACACAGAGTGCTTTCTGTTGCTTTCTCCTGCCACAGCATCTGAGGAACAAGGTCTCCCTGCAACAGCTATTGACAGCATTTGCATACTGTTTGCATGTCAAAGTCTGTTCATATTTTTAGGACAGTTATTAGCAGTTCTCCCCTAAACACATATCTGGACCTAGGGACACATAATTCATGCTGAAAAGTTGCTTTCCTGACCATGCCTCCCTGCATTAAGGCATTATCTGCGCACTTTGTGATAGCATTAAATCAATACTACAATTAAATGCATATGAACTTCTCTGTCCTGCCCAGGTCACAAAGTCAGGTTCACTGCAGCATTCAAAGCAGTGTTTTTCAGATCAACAGACATTCTCCACAAAGCAGCTTCACCTTAGTGAGAAATATCTTGAAAAATCATTTTAAATGCTTTGACAGTGCTTCCTGCCCTGGGTACATACAGAAGGCAGGCCTAACTCACATGCTTCTGAAGGACAGGAACAGAGATTTTTGTTTGCTCTCAAACCCACTCATCAACAAAACCACCCATCAAGGAAATAAAGAGGTAACGTCAGAGATGCATCACCAACCCCAAGAAAAAGGTCAGGCAAGGGGCTGTGTGAGTAACTCTTCAGGGATAGCACAAAATTAGAAAAAGCAAGTGATCTGAACAATGCAAAATGTTTTTCAGTTTAGAAGAAAAGGGTCAGTTCTGTCTGTACATTAAATTTGAGAAATGCACTCAGACACATTTGACTTCATCACCAATACAGCAATCACTAGCAGTACTGCAAGAGACAACTTACTTCCCTTTCTACCCACCTCAGGGTTTTTGATGCATCTCTGGATTTTGAACAAAGGAAAAAACAAACCCAAACCCCTAATGAGCCTGCAATATTCAATCTGGCACTGTTCCCTAAGGATATTGCCTGGGGTACACTAAGCAGCTGAGATATTCCATAAAGCACCAAAGCTGGAGGGTAGGAGAGTGGGCAGTAAGTGACTCTAAGAAAACCAGACAGTAGGTCACATATACATCCAAAGAACAGAATGAGTGTAAGAAAATGAGAACTCAAAATTAAAACATACTACATACCATACAAGCAGGAGCACAAAGTTCATCTGATAACTTCCACCTGCAGACATCCAACTATGTCACAAAAAAGTAGTTACAAAAAGAAATCAAACCTAGTAGCCTTTCACTTCTGGCCTGGGATCTGAAACTGTACTAGTCTGGCCCAATTTTACTTCTGTTCAAAAACTGTAATACTACAAAAAGCATCTCTCTACAGACAGTGATAGATAACAGGACTCGCTTTTGTACCTGGCAATTCTACCTAACCTAGCTAGGATTTGCCAGATTAAAAATAGACGTTGAAGATTTGAAGCGTGGCATGTGACTTGAGCAACCAACATTTCCCACACAGAAGAACAGTCCCTTTAGGTGGCAGAATCTTCAGATGGATCCAGGACAGATACATAAGCCATTTTCTTGCTGCAGCGAACTAAGATCCATAGCACAATAGAGAACTTCCCAGGTTAAAGATGCTGCACTAAGGACCTTGCATGTGGTGGGACCAAGCACAGAGCCATCTTCCCTCTTGAGAGAACAGAAAATTAACTCAGAGAAACACAAACTTTCTTTAAATAACACTACACTGGGAAAAGGGGAACAACCTTCCAGGACTACCATTTCCCTTTTGCACACTGAGAACATTAGGAATTTGTTAAAATGGTATTACTAGCCTGTAGAGACACTGAAAGCAGAAGGAATCAGTAAGTGAAGGAAAGAGCTCAGAAATTCAAGGTGAAAGGGTTAATCTTTCTTCCTTTTGTAGCTAAATCTTTCTCTTGTGTTGAGGAGAAAATAAAAACAAACAAACAAACAAAAAGAAACAGTAAGGGAAACAAATGCATCCAGTATGCAAGTTTAAGGGGTGAGAACTAGAAGATAATGGCAGTAAAAATAATTCTCTTTTAAGCCTATTCCCTAATTTTTAATGCTTTAGTTACTGTTAGCAAACAGGAAAAAAACAAGGCCTCCAGTTCTCTCTGGCCTTCCACAAGGTGTATGAGGCAAAGGGAAGCACCTGAGGGATATAACATGTGCTTTCTGATACAAAGCCCACGTCTAGGGCACTCTGCATACAACTGAATTAGACACACGTAGCTGTCCCAACACACTGCCTAGGTAACTGCACCACCTTTGTGCAATTGCAACATGGCATAGTTACCAATTAAACTTCCAAATTTATAGAATACTTCTGCCTTCCACAACGTGAGAAATTACAGCTCACTTCTTGTGCAGAAAGAACCAGTACATTGCAAAGAAGCTGCATGACACTTTTGCTTAGCAACTTTCTACATGCAGAGTCACACATCCAAGAAACACGTTTCAGAATAATCAGACACTTCTACCTCTTCCCAGGGCTGTTGGAGGACAGGGTCAGCAGGCTTCTCAAAGGAGCAGCAGAGCTGTCTCTTGTGTCATGGGACCACCAAAAAGAGTCATCTAGAGACTACTTTCTCCCTGTAGAGCTTTTGATTACTTGGAGCCTGCAGCCAGATATTTTCCATGACGGGGTTTAAAAAACTTACATACATCATACTTAGCAGTGTCAGCCAGCTGCCAAAGTTTGTCAGCTATAGCTTGCAAACATCCATCTTTCTTTAAGATTGAATCAAAGCCCTTTGTTATGTATGTAAAAGCATTAAGGCAAACATGGTGTTCTCACTACCAGTCCCAAAATTGCTTGTGGTTGGTTTTCCCTGATGTAGAAACCTCCAACTGTGTTTTAGCGAGCATGCTTTAACAGAGTGCTTTAATGATCTGTTTCATAGTCACTGCTTAGGACACCAGTGACACAACATATGTGTACAGGTTCTTCTTCACCAGCCAGCTGTTCGTGGGTGGCAAAATGGGCTGATGCAAGTGCTGCCTTGTCCATTACCTTCTTCTCGCTTGAGCTGCAGCATTCAGCAATCTCATGAGCTAGGCATCCTGAGGTTCGACTGTAAAACACGACACATTCAGAAGAAAATTCCAGTTTGGGCCAACAATGTGGAACACCAACTAACATGGAAATTGCCTCACCTGGGGTAGAATTTGCCCTTTCATTCCTCTGAAAGCATTTGTCCTCGCAATTAACCCTCCATTAACATTAAAGTAAATTGTTTATTATTCTCCTGCCCCTGGCAAAGTCTTTTCACTTTATGTCTAGAGAAAGCAGTTGTTGAAGACAGCTGGAAAGAGACTTTTATGATTATTATAGTAGCTGCAAAGTCATATGTCCCACGGTAACACTCAGATGGATATCAGTTTCTGTCACAGGCTCAACAACACCAACATCAGTTTTAATTGTACAAATATGTCCAGAGGCAGCCAGAGGAACCCAGGGCACTCCAGCTCAAGACACATTTCAGAGAGTGGCAGCTGCAAGGGGCTAGCAACACCCTGGAATATGCAGGAGATCTTTGGAAGGAGACATTGTCGGGGACACAGCTGGAGTCATGCTTGGAAAGAGGTGCTCCATGCCAAAGGGAGGCACAGCTAAGGGACACCCACTGGGGCAAGGAAAACCCTGAGGGACTGTAGCCAGCTCACACTGGGGTAGAGACATCCTTGAGGGACTGTGGCTCACAAGCCACCCATGTCACAGCAGGGGCACCCCTGAGGGACTGAGGGTAACACATGGCAAAAGCAAGTGAAGGAGAGACCAGGATCGCATCTGACTGAAGGTGCAACAGGTAAATTAAGTCCTTATAACCCATCAAGATGAAGAATAAAGGGTGCATATATTTTGTGGACTTTGCCAAAACTGTGTCCAATGAGGATGCATACACCACTGTCTCCCTTTCCCACAGGCCATTACAGAGATCTCGTTTGGTCACTGTCAATCTGTTCCAGATGTAATAACGTGTGACATAGACAAAACTGAAAATTGAACTGTAAATTGAAAATATTGAGATCCTTTTAGTGTCATAACACCTATTTCTACTAGCAGTGCTTAAAGTGTTTGCCTCTCATAAGGTGAAGTTTCTGATTTCAGAAAAAAATGGCTATTCATCTGAGCATTTCGATGCATGTCAGCTAGTGAGCAACTGAAGACAAAGTGTTTTTCTGTAATAAACCTGTAATAACGAAAACACCAGAGTAAAATGCTAAAGTTCAACTCAATACATCACACTAATCTTCAGAATGGGATTTTCTCACCACTAATCTTGTTAGAGCTAGGACACTGTGCAAATATATCTAAACCTGTAATTACTAAAGAGACATTAAAAGGATCAATTTATTTCAATAAAAAATGCAAACTTTGAGAATAACTAATTAATACTCAAAACCCAGCCATACAATAAATAATACTAATGAACTGGGAAAAAGGAATAGATGAACAAGTACTGACACGATGTATAATGCTTATTGCTGTTAAAGAAGAACTGGCAATTACTCAATTTGACATGTAATTCTAGTAAGGGATGTGCTAGAAAATGAGAGAAAGACTTGTTGTAAGTATGTATGTACATATAAAACATTTTAAAAATGTATTATGAGAAAACTAACTTAATTTAGTCCTAAGGAGGCTATAATACCACTTTCAACACCCTTAAGCTGTGTTTACATTAGCAAACAGTGCTGTGCAACAGGAGCATGAAACAGCTGTTGTGGAAATACTGCCAGCACACAAACTATACATATGTTGGGAGGAGTTACTGCCAGATAGCTCCAGGCTGGTCCTGTGGACTGACTGCCTCCCACCCAGCAGGGTACCTTAGGTATGGGGCTGGTTTTGTCCAAAGGGAATTTAGAGTGAGTGCTCCAATGCTGCTCTGCAATGGGAATCAAAACATGTGTTCTGTATGGAAGCAGATGCCAAAAGAAATTCGTTTGTTAACAAGTCAGCTGAAATTTTACTGCCAGGAAGCTGCCTAATCACCATAATTTTTCCCTCCACAACCCCAGCACAACAGCTTTCCTGAATATCACAGCTTGACATCACTGATGGCCTGAAACGTTTAAAACATGCTTCAGATCCTTATCAAGGGCTGACGGATTGCCTTCGAGTCTTCCTTTTGATCAAGACAAGGGAGCCATTGGCAATGGCAGGCCATTTCATTGCCTGCAACCAAACGGAATAAAACAGGCATTACCTATTCATCTCGAAAGCAAGCCTCCAGTACTTGTGCTTGCACCAGCGCACGGCTTAATCAAGGCAACGGCTTCAGGCAAGCAACGAATCTGCCACCAGATGTCACCAAAAGGCCATTACACCTGCTGAGACTAAACCAAGCCTCTGGATTTCCTGCAGATACGGAAGGGACGATTATAGCACTGTTATTACCCTTACAGTTACACAAGGTTGCTTCTTTTCTGCTACTGAGAGCTGAAAGTTAGTTTAAAAAAGATCATTCCCTACAATAGATTGGCATCACTGGACATTCCAAGTTTACTTACATGGCATACAGGCTAATTAACCTTCCCAGAGAGGGACTTAAATTCACATCAGTCACAAACTGAAACTCAAAATCTCACATTAAGGATTTTAACAGAGGTCGAAATGTAGTCAGCCTACATAAAATTCTGCTGCTTAATATCTTCCCCTCCTCGATTAACGAGGCACTCCAGCAAGTGCTAATGTAGTCACAGCTATCAGCTGCCAGCTGCTTGTCCTCCAGCCTTCCTGCACATGGGCCCACATAAATTGCCTTACTTACCCATCTTTGAAAGTGGACTCCTTCCTGTGCCTGGCTACTATGGTCCCAGCTATTAGTAGTATATGAACTGCCAACTGCACTGTAAGTATTTCCTCACTGCACAGAAGGTAGGCAAGCCCTATGTTCTGTGTTGGTGAAAACATCAGACTCGAAACCAAAGCCTGGTTCAGAGTGAAATGCAACTGGAAAAACAGCTGTTGACAGCAGTTCCTCTTAATTCCACACTTGGGGAGAAACACTATATTTAAATTAGGGTATCTACTTTGCCCCCTGAAAAAATAAGCTTTCAATCTGCAGCAAATGTTCAAAACCAAAATCCTTTGAACCCTGAAGTACCTTACTTGATCTAAAGGCTAAACAGTATGATTTTTGCTCTTTACTGAAGGTCTGTATTTCTCTTTTTATAGAACTTGATCACCTTGCAGAATTTACCCTCCTCAAACACTTAGAGAAAAAAGAACAAACTATCAGGATAGATACCCTGCAAGAAACAGAAAGCAATGCAAAAAGGAGAAGAATCACTCTGTGACAAGGGTAAATGAAAAATTTCCTGCCACAATGAAGACAATTAGAACAGGAAAAAATAAAAGCAGAACAATAAATGCTAAAGTTGATCATCGGGAATGCCCTAATTCAGCTGTTTATGTTATTCATGGCATGGTAAGGGCCTCAACACTGAATTTCAAATATTAAGTGTGCATTACAGGAAAAAAAAGGAGAGAATGTGGCATTACTTACCTACCTTTAGACCCCACTCTAACAAACATCTGTGACTCCTGAAAACCAATTTAACACAACTATGTGACACTTGCCCAAAATAACTGAGAGTTAGAGAAAAAGCAGTATTTCAAGCAAACATTCTTCTCCTCTGTTTCTTCATACAGAACAGCAAAACCTCTTGAATTCTCTTGGTTTAGTTGGACGAGATCAAGAAATCAGTCACAAGGTAAAAAAATATTACAGCAGGTGATGCTTGAAGACTGGTATAAGAAAAAACTGCAGTTCCTAATAATGCCATGCTGGCAAAGTAGCTGCATTTGCACATTATATGTAATAACAGATCTTCACATTCAATAAAATATACAGAGAAGGTAAAGATACAGAACTCTGCAAAAAAACAGTCTTGTCACAATCATCTTTCACATTTTCTAACACTAGCATCTCTTCTGTCACCAGTTACTGCCTGGCATCACTCTGCAGGATGAATGTAACTCCATGATCCTTAGTCATGTTCATATTTAACACACTGACTAAAGGAAAAGCTACTCTGCCAGTTTCAAAGTACAGATTTGCAAAGAGCAAAATATTTAGCTGAATTACAGGCTGTCATGCTGAAGATTGAAAAAGTACCCACCGAGGCATGTAGGGATGCTTTTGTCCTTACCTGAAGAGGAATATAATTCTCAACACACAGGAGGAAATTGCTTCTTCCAAATTTTACATTCTGGTTGGTTTTATTTATAAGTCAGCAGCAAATTTTTACCATTTGCCATTTTTGACAAACATATCAAACCCAAGAGAATTGTTACAATGAATGTTTCCATTTTCACAGCTTGTATTGGTGAAGCTATAAAATTAAAACAAAACTCATAAACAGTCCAAGCATACTGCAGAAAAGAAGTTTTCATCTTGTTTCACATCTAATCCCCCTTATAAATTAAAAAAGTAAAAAAAAATTCAACTTCTTCAATGGCAAAAATGTCAGTTATTTAGTACCCTACTTTGTTTATATATTTAATATTACTTGTCATTGCAATGGCCCAGTGTTAACAAATTGACTTCTAGTCAATGTAACAAAGCAGCTCAGAATTCTTATTTTGAGAATACATACAAAAATCACAACTATTGTGTTAAAAATTCTGTTGTAATTATATACAAAATAACTATCAAAGCATTTGGTTCATACAGTGCTGCTGCAACTCATGAAATCAACTACCTGATCCAAGAGAGTCAGTACTAAAAATGGATGTCTGGGCAACCATTTCGAATTTGGCTGCTTCGGGACACAGACAGAACAGAGAGTTTGTCTGTACTCATTACAAAGCTGAAGTCATAAAATAAAAGGAAAGGATGCTATTAATCCAAAGAAAAAAATACTTCCACAATGTTCCCTGCATTGTCCCATTAAACTACTACATTTTTAAAATTAACCACGTTTTGTAACCTAAGAACAGCCAAACTAATCAGTTCCTAACTACAGTACAAAGTCTAAATATTCTGAAATAGTTACTAGCTCTTGGAAAAGTACCCAAAAGCACCACCTGTATTAATACATTAGACTTTGTATTTCTGTTTGTCATCCAGCAGATCTGACTCAATAAAAAGAGACATCACATGGCTGCAATTATTTCAATATTCAACCGTGCACTACAAGTGCTATATGCTCCTCTCCTCATCCAGTTACTCAGTTGTGAGAAAACTGCTCACAACCTCTGAGGTTCAAACACAGTCAGTTCTTCCCCATCATAAAACTCTTGCAGTTGGTTTGACTGATATTTTATGGAGGGCTTTTCAGTTTGCATCCCAGGCTCCAGAGCACTCTGTCCAACTATTTTAAGATTCACAACTTTTATTTTCCATGTATTCTCCCTTATGGGACAGCTAATGAGTCCAAAAATTTGTTCAAAGATGCCCAAACAAGTGTTGTCCCTATGGACTGTGCCAGCCACTGCTATCAGTACCAGCCCATGTTGAGACATGGCACATTTCAGTCCACCAGCATGCAAATTAGGATTGAAAAGAAGATATTCTTCTTTAACCAGTGACAGCAGGCGAAGGCTCACCATTTCTGCACCAACATATTCTTCCCGATTTTTTTCTAATGTGTTGTAACAGAACTTCATTTTGGCATTCTCCCAAAACAGATGTGGTCCCCAGCTTTCTTTAGACTTTACTCCTAAGGGATGCTGAGAATTCAGGAGGGCAAAGAACCACTGACAGAATTCTTCTCCTAGATCATGGATGTCATCTTGTGGTAACTTGTGTCTCTCGCCAAGACTCTGCAACCAAGCATATTTTTGAATTAGAACCATTTAACCATAGCATGCAAGATTGCCACTTAGAACAAAAAATCATGTAAATACTTATTTTTAACATTCTAAATATTCAAGTTCTCTGAGATGGAGTGCCTGAAGAAAAACAACAAAGTAAAATCTCATTTCTCTTTCAAATCACTATCATCTTACCTAGAGAATCAGAGCATGTTCTCTGAATTACAGTTAGAATAGTCCTTCAGTTTGGTCTTGCTCTACGATTTAAAAACTGAGCAAAATCCTGGTGCTACTGAGAAAGGGTAGAGGAAGGACTTTTGAACAACCTCCAGGAGACCAGGATTCTTACACCAAAAGACAACATTTCTGCTAAGTAAAAAGTGCCTAGATTAGTAACTTTTCACTGGCTTTTACATTTCCAGAAGAAGGTTACAGAAAACCAAGAAGGATACAGCCCCAATCTGAAAAGTTAATCTTATATTAAGGTATATCAAAATACTACAAGTGCTCATAAATAAGGAAATAAGTTGACATGTTCTTCCTGTTTCATGTTGTCATCAGTCTCTTCTTTTTGGTACTTTTTTATTTGGTGAATTGTGTTGGGTTCTGCATTTTCATATAGCTGGTAAGAAAAATAGTACTTATTTGGAAAACACCTTTTGAAGATGCACATTCTAATAACTGAGGCTGACAGAATATTTCTGATTTATGGGAGAATTTTACCTATGTCAGTGGAATACACTAACAAAATGCATCACTAATCCAGGAGGAACCAAAACTCAAAGAATTAATACGTTCCCAAACTCCTCCTCTACCAGATCGAGTGCCTGAATGTATCCCAGTTGGGCAGTATGACTGCCAAAAATCATCCAAGAGGTGCTTGGTCACTTCCATGAGTGATGTGAGTAGTCTCACCAGATTTCACAGAATCAAAAAGCAAAGAGCCCAAATCAAAGAAAAACCTCCAAAACAGAAAAAAGTCTTGGGGAATCTCAGTTACTGTTCTAACTGTACAAGTGATCGCTTGAAACAGACCGAGCAATCTGACACTGGGATAGGAGGACTGCAAGGATTTTCATGTATTAGCACAGGCTTACTCTGGGAATAAAGGCAATTAAGCCTGTCACAAAATCCTTCCTTCAGACTGTCATAAAGTCCTTTGTTCAACACTGAATCTGCTGAGAAGGTATTTTTAAGTATTGACACTAAGTAAGCATTGCTAACAGGCGGCCAAAACTTCAAAGAACAATTGGAAAAGGCTCAGTCAAAGATTCTTGTCTTGTTCAGAAGCCTTAGAGAAGAATGAGCTAGTGAAAGAAAGAATGAAACTACTCAAAACACATCCTTCACTAGCTCCCCACTGGTTATGGACAAGCCACTTTTTTTTTTCCTCCCTGTGTTTTTCAGATAATGGCACACACATACACTCCTAAAATACATCTAAGGTGCAGGAGGACAGGACAAGAAAAACTCCAAAATAATACTCAGGTTTGAAGACAACAGATTGGTAGGTATAAAGTTTTGAAGCCACATTCAGTCTAAGTAGCAAAAGAAAGTATCAGTGACAAACCAATGGTAATGTTATTAAAACCATATCAGAAGAGGGTGACAAACCACTTCAAGTGTGTACCACTAATATGTACTGCAACAAAGTAAGCAGTAAGATTTTTAGACAGTATTATGGGTCAAGCTAAGAAAAAAAAATCTCTTCCTTGCATTTGAATTCTTGGTATGCCTACAGCCATGTGTAGAAGAACAGCAAAATTTAAGCACAAACGTTTAGGAAATAAGTTGCTTAGCAATTAAGATATTTAAGACAGGTTTTTAAGTTGATTATAAAAACACATTTGGATTAGAGGACACTTCTTTGTAAAAGAAAGTGTCACTGGCAACAACTGTAAGCTCAAGTAACTGTCCTGTGAGCCTATTTACTTTGTACATATATAGTTTGCTAACCCTCTGCTTTCTCTTACAATAGGTAAGATTTTTCACTTAGGAAAAATCATCCAAATTTTCCCACGTAAACACACATGACCTACAACTGTAAGTTGATGTGGTTTTTGAACAAGAACTATATGTACAGTTACTCTGTAGGGCTTCAGAGTATTTGCAACTTGACAGCAAAACCTTTAGAAGTAAACGAAATGTCAAGTTTGCTAACATTGAAGTCTTACAAGTATTACATTAAGTATGCTTTAAGTAAGTATTAACTAATCAAAGTGGAGACGTCTATATAGACATGCTGTATTTGTTTCACAATAAACTGTAATTAACCTCTAATTCTGTTATGTAGGTTCATGCTACCCATTTCTTCAAAATGCTGAGGGCCACAAGAACAGAGAGAAAACAAGGCAAAGAAAGATATATGTGATCAATAAGCCAGCTGAATTTCTCATTGTGAATTTGGTTTAAGTGCTTTGGAGAATTTAATTTACTTAGCTTCAACCATAAAGCTTCACTATGAGGAAACACTTGGGAAATGTTCCTGCAAGGGCAACATTTTTTTTCCAGAGTATGCACACAAAAATCTGTTTTGAAAGCAATTCTCAGCTAAATCATAACTCTCATCAGTTAATCCCTGAGAGAAAACTCAGTGCAATAGGTGACCTGGTCTAGGGAATCCTGCTGTGGCAGGGGGGTTGGACTAGATGATCTTTCGAGGTCCCTTCCAACTCCTAACATTCTGTGATTCTGTGATCAACAGCTACAGAGCTCTAACAGTCCAGCTGGTGGGGCTGTTGCTCGAAAGGTCTCTGAAGAACAGCACTTGAAAGAGTAACGTGGCTATTAAGAACTACATGGTAAAGATCCAAGACAAATAAACCACTGAAAATTTATTACACCTGATGATTTGCTAACTATCAAAATTTTTAACTTCAAAATAACCTGTAATTGCCAAAATACATTTAGTTACACTGTACTAAGAGACAGTAATATCAAAGGTGAAAAAAATGACACGGACCTGGCACTGCTACAAACTTTACATTTCAATGATATGAAAATTCACTAAAATACATCCTGCACTCTTAACTGCAAGAGGTAAGAGGGAACACAGCTCACAGTGCTACTGTGATTGCACTGCCTTTAGAAGTAGATCAAGGGCACTTAGAAAAATGCAGTTTTCTCTCCATTCCTTCCACCACAATACTTCAGACCACAGTCTGAGAGATTTTTCACCCTATGATCTCTTTGCTCTGCTCTGGGATGTGCCTCACCAAGGTATCACTAGTGTCTGGAGTGGCTGGAGGATGACTGGAAATCCTGGACCTTTATAAAAAAACTTTAAGAAGATCCACCATATTAAAAATGACCAGGGGCTATGAAAGGTTTCTGTACTGTTGCCACTGTTTTCAGCTGCTCTGGAATCCGCAGAATTACCTGTGAATATCTTCCATTTTATCTTACAGTACAACTTAAAAACATGAAGATCCCACACATTAGAGTTCAAATGCATTAATATACTTTGTAAGACAGAGCAGAAGACTCTGCACTGTGATACATTGGCAGAGACACCTTTAAATGATATAATTAAAAAAACCCAAACACACACACACAAAAATCCATAACAAACAAAAAAAACCCAAAACCAAACCCAACTAACCAAAATCAAACAATCCAAGAGTTGAAGAGATTCTCTACCTCAGTACCTTCTTAAATACAGAAGAAGAGCCATATTCTGAATGTACATTAGAAATTTACTCTGGTTATCTTGCAAAAGCAATGCGAAACATCCTCAGGTCTTTCAGAAAGCAGCACCCACCTCTGCATGTGGTCTTCTCTCTTCTGAATCTGATGTTCCTGTTGTGAGCTGCGTCCTCCAGTACTGCTTTACATGATCAATGAGTAGATGCTTCTCAGAGGAAGGAGGCACTGGAATTCCTTGTGCTGCCAAATACTTAAAGATTATTTCTCGATAGACTTTTCTGCGTTTCAGAAGTTCTTCTACATTTTGGCTGTAAACCAAAATGGCATTAATGGCTTCTGTAAGGAAAGAGATTTAACTTAGCAGTTGCTTCAGTCAATGATGAAAATCCAAACCTATGCCATTTCTTTAACTCCTGACCAGCACCTTTAAACACAGTACAAGACAAGCCTATATTAAATGCAAATATATGAAAGTTTGTTTACAAACTGGAATCTGACCTAATCACACTGGACACAAACGATACTCAAAAGACTTGGGAATATGTTTAAAAATGGGGCTGTTTTTACTGAAAACTTTCTCCCTCATAATCCCTACTTCCGGTATTAACAACTCTGGGGAACTTATCACAGAATGTTCTGAGTTTGAAGGCACTCACAAGGATCATCAAGTCCAACTCCTGTTCATGCACAGGGACAACTCCCCCCAAAAAATCACACTGTCTGTGTAAGAGCATTGTCCAGATGCTCCTCGAATTCTGTCAGGCTTGGCACTGTGACTGCTTCCCTGGGAAGCCTGTTCCAGTGCTCCACCACCCTCTGAGTGAAGAAATTTTTCCTAAGATCCAACCTAAACTTACACAGGCAGAGCTTCATGCTATTGCCTTGGGTGCTGGAACCAAGTTTTAATTTTTTGACAAAACACATAAATTCTTGAGGAACATCATTACTAATATTCTTCAAGTATTTTCAAGCTGTTTACAAAGTTCAAGTGCTTCAGAATTATAAAGATACTTGCACATAATGCATTTGACCTATAACTCCTGAGATGCAGCTAGCCATCACTTGAAATAAGCTCATTTAACATGAAATCATTTAGGGCTTCCTGCTTCATGCCACCAAGAGCACCTTCACATAGTAAAAGCTAAGCTTGGTTTCATTCTCCATTTCAAAAGCTCTGAAATGTCTCAAAAGAAGCCATCCACCTATCATCCTGGTAGCAAGATTACACAGAGAAAGCAGAAGAACTGTAAAAGATTTGTCTGGTTCTTAACATGGAATGTGAATCTTAATTTCTACACCAAATGGACAGAAATGCAGACAGAGAAGCAACTCTGGTTATCCCTATTTCCTCATATGCTGAACAAGAATTATTATCAGAAGTCTGCAGGTTTTCAGACAGCGCATAGCAGTTTGTGAAAGTGAGGTTCCATGTAGGTTCATGAAGACTGAACTTCCATGCTAATATAATTAATATTCCCAAGTTCCTAAGAAAACGCCAGGCATGATCACATGCATCACAGCACAATGATAGTGCATTGAAATGTAACATTCAAAAAACTTCAACTAGAAGGCTCTATGGCAAAATTAGGGAACATGACAAACTTAAATTCACTTTTAGACTAGTTGTGGTAGTTAGTTCTCACCCAAACTAAGGTTAGGTATTTAACACGTTACCTATAAAAAAAAAACCAACCAGCTTTTAATTCAACCTACAATCACTGTAAAAAGTAGATTAAAAGAGGCAAGAAAAACTACAGGCATTAGAGCTTTTTAAAAAATATGCTCAGCATATCTTACATGTCTGGGTTAGATCACATGAAATATATTCAGTGTTTTTGGATAAGTAAGTTTCAGGGCAATATATTGAGGGGCCTCAAGTAACTCACATAAAACAATTTTAAGTTTTATGAAACAAATCTCAACATCTACAAAGTGAGGGAGGATGGTCAAGCCTGAAAGTGCTCCTTTCATAAAAAATCTAGTATTGTATTGGTGTTCTACCCTTTCAAAACCTGAAAGCAAATGTCACTAACTCGGACAGTAACAGACACTTGAGTTTTAAATGCTTTTAAACACTAGCAGGGCTTAGCAGTGGCCACATGAAGCTTGCAGGAGGGAAAAAAGGAATATGTGCAGAGACCTAAGAGAGGAAAAAGTGCCTGAGATCTGAAAATCTGCTAAAAAGCCACCAGCAGACACAAGCTCCTTGGCCAAAACATATCCCCCAGTCCCAGCAGCCCCCCAACAGTTACAACCAAACCAAATGTGCACATATTTCGCTACTACCCTGTACGGGGGCAAGGCGCTGAGGAACCCCCTGGGCAGGTCCAGCACACCACCCTGCCTAGCATGCCTCCAACCCGCCGCTGTGACCAGGCGCAGCCCGAAGGGAGCAGTGCGGAACAGGGACGGCGCACGGTCCCGCCTCCACATCCAACCCGCGGCCGGCCGGGGAAAGAGAGCGCAGGGGCCGGGCGGCCGCGCCGGCCGGCGGGGCACAGGGTTCCAGCATCCCTGCCCCGAGGCCAAGAGGCGCTCAGGCCGGAAAGTCCTCCGCAAAGAGTCGGCGTTCCCTCCCCGGGCTGCGCGCACCCTGGCGGCTCTCCGGCTGCACCAGACGGTTGGTGACTGTGTCCGTTAGCGCGATGAGCTCCTCGGTTTCGAGAAATTCCAGGAGCTCGCGGCATCCGGCCTTCTCCCGCTCGCTCAGCCCCTGCGACGCCATTGCCAGACCCAACGGAACCACAAGTACTACCGCTTCCGTGACTGAAGCCCTAGTTAAGAGCAGCTTCCGGTACGGCGCCCTAAGGAGCCCCCGGTGTCACGGCGCACAGTAGATAGGCGCCGGGTGGAAAGAGCAGCTGGTAGTGAAGTTCCTCCCGGCAATCGGCGCCTTCAGTAGGAAGAGCAGTCAGGCCGCCCGGCAAAATAACCATAAATGTCTGCATTATATATATGAAGCTTATAATTCGGTGTCACCCTTTCCCTTCCACCTGAGGGGATCTTCTTTTAACATCTTTGCTGGCGACACAGCCAGTAGGATCGAGTGCACCCTGAGCAAGTCTGTCAACAACACTGAGCTGTGTGGTGTGGCTGGCGTGCTGAAGGGAAGGGACGTCATCCAGAGGGACCTTGACAGGCTGGAGAGGTAGGCTCATGCAAACCTCATGAAGTTCAACAACGCCAAGTGCAAAGTCCTGCACCTGGGTTAGGGCAATCCCAAACACAGATACAGGCTTGGCGATGAGTGGATTGAGAGCAGCCCTGCAGAGAAGGACTTGGGGCTATTGGTGGATGAAAAACCGAATGTGAGCCAGGAATGTGTGCAGACGGCTGGTGCTTAGAAAAATAAGATGCAACCCGTGGTCAAGTTTACTGATGTATTAAAAACAGACACTCTCATCAAACCCGTGCTTTAAGATGGGGGGTGTAAGGAGGCCACCTTTCAGTGCTAAAACTGCCTGTGGTCTCACAACCAGGAAGACTAGATTCTGTAAGGACATGCAGGCTGTCACTTGAAGACAGGAGTTAAAATTACTGGTGCTGCTTTTGTGCAAACAACTGAACACTTCTCTATGGTAGGCTCTGTTCAGACTTGTAGTAATCAATGCGTTGTCTGCCTTCAAGATCTTGCAAACCCAACACACATCTACACGAACAGAGAATGCAATCCTGCCTCCCATACTACGCGTATGTTGCAGATGATTGTTTCCTCTTTGAAATCAAAAAAAACCCTGTCCATGCAGATCTCCCAGGTTCACCAGAAGGAAAACCAACACACAATCAGCTAGAGTAATAGCTATTCTCTTGAGCTATAGCAATGAAAGTTGAAAACACAAAAAGCTCAACCAATTTTACCCATCAATTTTAAGTCCAACTTTCAGACAAAAATTCAGTCTTAAAACATGGGGAAAGATTCAATACAATAATGCTTACTGCCTGCTGTGCCAAATTTCCCCTCACGTGCACAATGATTTAATATTCTTTATGCAGTTAGAGCAACACATAACAGCTTCTATTGACAAGATCAGCCTCCTGTATACCATGCATGGCCTTGCCGTAGAGCTGTTGGACATTCTGTAAGACCATCTACTTGCACACTCTTCGTATAAAAGACAGACCTCCCACCACAATATGCAGTGCAGCATTGTGCACATCCAGATTATTTTACAAAAACTACCAAGTTAATTTTGCTCCTGAAATTTTCTTCAAATTAATCCTACAAACTTAAAATTAGAAAATGCCTATGAGAAATATAAACAACCCTTCTTTCATTTTGCTGATGTTCCAATAAACCTATCTAGGTTTGCTGCCTTGGGGGGAACAATATCTAACTGCTTATTTTAGAATTTGGGGTTAAGGGGAAATCAAGATGCCATTTAAAAATTAAGTTATTTTGAGATATTTGCTGTATTTTCAATTAATATTTTCTTAAGAGGTTGGGGCAAGTTCCTTAAAATGGTCCCAAGAAGAAAAGTGCATTGTCATCACAAAGAGTAGAGTCTTTAATATTCATAACTGGTATCTTCTCCACCCCATACCCCCTTATTTTAAACCAAGGTAGGTTGGATTTAGGTAGGTAGGATTATACCTCTAGCTCCTAAGGGCTTCTCCTTTGGAGGTTGGGGAGACAAAAGAGAAAAATCTCAGGAGAAGGGTTTTTCTTTTCCCTTTCCCATAACTCAGAATTCTCTATAGAGTTTTTATTCAAAATTTCAATTGACTTTGATTATTGACCAGGAGTGTAAACTAGCATACCTAACAGGGAAGAAACAGGAAAATTATTAGCCTTTATAATCATAAGGTGGATAGAACTCTTGTAATAATAAAATGCTGTTGTAATTCAAGGAGTCATTACACATCATCCTCTCCCTTTCCCCATCCTCATTCAGAATTTTATTTACTGTAAGTTACATCCCTAAAATATCAACCATCCTCTTATTTCTATAAGCACAGTGCAGAAGTCAGGCACTGATACAGAAACTACTGGATTTAATGATTCTGATACATAAGAATATAGCTTCAGGTAGTGCTCAGTACTGCTCAAAGTCACATAGGCACTGCTCCGACAGCAACAAGACAGCACAACCATAACCAAAGCTATTTGGATTGGCAAGAAATGAACTTAACTGAAACCACTAGTTAACAGTTTGGTTTTGGTTTTTTTCCCTGCCTTTTTTGTTTTCCTTCCTTTGGAAGCTAAGCAAAATAAATGAGAAATGACTGACTACACCTCAAGCAAATAACCAACAGACATTTTAGTGTTATGTGTAAAAGAAGCTGGTTTTTAGGTGGGCACAGTCATAAACTATTACAACTTTTAAGTGACACTGGCCATGATATTAACTCATGTTTACTACTACACTCATTTTGCCACCCTACACTAAATTTTCCAACAAGTTAGCTTATAAATAATTCTGACTATGCTGACACAAAGATGACATATATGGTCTGAAAAAAAATATAGATAATAGCTAGTGACCACATGAAGCACATTCAGTTTAACTGTACCACCCGTTCAAGTACATTTCATAACACTGAAGTGATATTTTATACCTCCTACCTGCCAACACTGATGTTGGGTTTTTTTTCTTACATGATTCTAAAAATCAGGAAAATTCCCAATATGACCTTTTCAATTTTCAACAAACAAAATTCACGTTGTGTAACATTATCTGTATACTCAACAGCATCAAAGTTGGCATTTATCTTAAACTATTTCAGTCACCCTTAAGCACCTTTTTGGTCTACTGAGACACTTCTAATTGTTAGATGCTTTGCTCATCCAGGCACTTCAACCTCCCCTTGGGCTCAAAGCTCAATATTTAGTCCTCATGAACCAGCTGTTTAACTGTGGACACCAAACTTTTCCTGCCATACTAATGTGTTTTGAAGTGGGCCACTGATGAGAATACTTATAATAGTGCATTCAGCTACCAACTTTGAGTACAGTTCTATGGAGAAATTGTTACTTCTGCCTAAAACATTAGCACGTCAAAGGAACTGAAACAATATCCAGGGCACAAAAGATTATATTTGGTATTATATATTTTGCACTGAATTTATCAAATGGCTTATGTGTAAATTGCCATTGTAATATTTTGCCTCCAACGTACACACGCCACAGTACCAGAGATCTGCGAACCCTTACCCTTATGCCCAAACTTAGTAACTTCCTTAGGCAAGGACCTTGTCATAGTACTACACAGTAGAAGATAAAGGTAAGTTTGAGGTTATACCAAAGAAAAAAAAAGACCCACAACAAAAAAACCCATCAAAATAACAAAAAAAAGCATCCACAAAACCAAATTACCATTCAAAATATTGCAGTAGAATCAAAATCAGCAATCAAAGAACATTAAGAATTTACAGGACTGTGGATAATAAATCTAAATAATTCAGCATTTTCAGATGACTTTTTTGATCAAAATTAAAAACACTTATCTCTGGACTACAGAATTCAATCAAGGGGACTAAACAAAGCAATGGAGAACATGTGCATCACACTAGAGGAAACTATGTCTATTAGCAGCATTATCAGAAACAAACACAAGCTCATAAAGTGCTACAAATAAGGCTCAGCTCTATGTATTAAGTGCCAACCAAAATTCTCAAGAGGTTTAGAACAGCAATTGGTACTTGTAACAGAGCTACCAAAGAAAGCTCTAACAATTTTATGATGGAGGAGAACCAACAACTGGAAGCAGAAGTATCTTAAACTGCTGTATCCAGATTTGTAGCCTCACCTCTGGCTTTCAAGCCCTACATAATAGCTGCAGTGGTCAACCTCCTCAGCATTCTGAAGCCACTGCCTCCCAGGGGTAAACACCACACAAGCCACTAAAACGAACACGGGTCTGCCGATTTCTTTATACACCACAAACAACTTTTTCTTGCAAGCTTTATTCCTCCAACCCCTAACTACTTCCCATCTCTGCCTTACCAACCTTATGCTGTTCTCCATGGGCATGTTAGAAACCACTATGCAAGCTCTTTCCCACCAGATCAGAATCTTCCCAGGCCTGTCCTGTCCACAGATCCTGGGTGATCACCTATTTCATTCCACCTTGTGTTCTGATTGTTTCCCTTTACTGGGGGACTTATCATCCAAACATTACATGGTGCTTGTAAATCACTTAGGTATATGCACTAATAACAAAGTCTGGCTCCCCGTTCACGTGGCTAATTCAATAAAAGTTCTTGAAGTTGCCAGCGGTTACTCAGTCAAATCTGAGGAGTGGATTGCTTGGTGTCTAATGTTCAAATGCTGATAGAAGCTTTTTCTGCAGTAGGTGTGTTCTTCATGTGCCTTCTTTGATGACCAAATAAAAAGCTATTCCTCTCTCACACATGCTTCTTTCTTCAGCAGCTATTTATTTGTAAAGAATCTGTAATAATACTATGACTTTCTGAAGTCTTAACTAATAGCAGGTAGTTAAAAAAAAAAAAAGCAAGGGAGAAGGGGGAAGGAGGAGAAAGAGAAACGAGAGTTCAGTTTTAATTTCCTTGGTAATCTTGGATATTCATCAAGAATTGGCAGCTTTACAGAGGTGCTGTGCAACAATCACATACCAAACATAACATGGCAACTACGAGCACTGCAGCAATATTTTCCGAGTGATTCCCCAAAAGACAAGATCAAGTTCTACCAACAACAAAGACAATGTTTTTATTGAACAAATCTATGTACAGTACAAAAAAGTTTTTAAAATGAAACACTACTGTTGATTTATTGCAGTTTGATGGCTCAGTTTTAATTTGTACTCTTATATAAAATGCAAAGTAAAATAATTTAACATTCAACAAGGAAGCACAAATTTTCTTTCTTGCTGAACCTGTAACAGCTTTTACAAATTAAGAGTCCCAAAATGCATACACTGCATTTAATCAGAAAGGTGTTATACAGTACCAAATAAATTAAGAAAATAGTAACACTACCACCCCTTTGCCTTTTGTCCATAGCACTGGTGTTAAACAGTAAAAGAAATGAATACAGCTGAACCTCCAATGTGATATTAAAATCACAAAGTTTAATGTTATAAATTATCCGAACTATACAATTTATATAGTTTTAAGGAATATGGCTAAATAACCCAAGTACCAGTGACCTTTCCCCACAGATATGACCACTTGCAACCTATTTTCAGTATTTCTTTTCCTGTGAAAGGTGCCTTCCAAGCAGCAACTCTTTGAAAATTAGAACTTACATGACCTTTACAGTGAACTGTGATCAGGTTAGAGTAGACAGTCTTAAAAGGAAAGTCCAAATCCAAGGTATAGCCACTTGGAGGAATGTTATTAGAATACTATTTATCAGCAAGGAAATGCACAAACTTCGATCCAACAAAGCTCCTAAGGTCACATGTAAGTTCAGGCAGCTTTAAGCATGTTTACTTTACACATGTACTTCAGCATTCCTTGAATCAAAGTGCTACATCTTGAAGAACTATTTCCATTTATACAAGGCTTAATGCTTGGGGGAAAAAAAAAAACCAAACCCTTTGAATTCTAGATTTGGAACCTTTTTCAGCCCTAGAAGTTGCAGTCCTAGTGTAGGGTAATGTTCAAGATACTTAAGAATCCTTAAAAAGCATGTAGAATTATCCTACACACCTTACATGTATATTTTTGCTCCTAATTACAGCTGTTTAATACTGCAACTATCTGAGCATACCAAGAGGTATCAGAGAGTAATTTAAAGAAAATGCAATGTCTTTTAAAGTAAAGAAATCATTACTTAAACCAAAAACATTACCACACTACTTTAATTCAATTTAGCATGTTTCTGATAGGTGTTAGGTGATGCTAATGTTTACCTACATAAGAATTCAGTTTTCTCCAAAGTGTATATACTGAACACATGGTATAAACAAATGGTGGTGTCCAAGGAAAGTATCTTAGAACAAAAATGAGTTTAATGGAGGTACACAAAATTATGGTCACAGTTTATGCATGTACATAGATGTATTTATCTACACACTTTAAAACCAAAGAAAAATGCAAGTCTCAATCATGTTTTAAAAGCATCTTCAAACACATGGAGCTCCAGGAAAAGGCAAAAAAGCACCAAAGATTAAAGGTACATTTAAAAGACTTTACACAAACATTTTTGTCTTATCTATTGACCGAGGTTTTAGATTTTTAAAATTGTAATACTTCAAAATTAACCTTTTTTCCCCAAATATACTGAAGCAAATTTAACTAGATTAACAATGCTAAGCAAAGAAAGGGGAGCCTGGGAACATACACAATAAGAGTCCTTAAAAAATTAGTTGGTAACTTGAAAGCAAAAAATGTGAAAGTGCATTTGGCTGATAAGGTCCCCATTCATTTTATGTTTAAAAACTTTTAATGTACTTAGATATGTAAATATATATAGTGTGTGTACATATACATATATAATGAATGATGCACTTAAATTAGATTTCTTTGCAACTGCAAAAAAATTCTTTGGTGCCTGAAATGTCATACAAATCTCTGAAAGTGGGCCAGTCATCAGTATTAATGTAATGCACACATACCTGTGATCATAATTTTATAACCTTTTACATTAATCCAACTTAAAGTTAAGGCAAAAATTTTCTAGAAGTCGCATGATTTTGAATTTGCATTCTTTTTACCTCCCAAGAGGGGAAGAAGGAAGCAGAATTAATGCAAATACCTGTTTAATTTGACAGAGGATAATTAGCAGAGGCATTACCGAACTATTAAGTTCCAGAACTACTTAACAGCCTATTTTACAATGAAACCTTTAGGTTTTCAAGTGTGAGCCGTTGCTACAATGAACAGATCCTTTGTGTACCTCTTCATTTTTCACTCATTAGTTTTCACAGATCTGTTGATTCGAGCAAGTAAATCATCTTATTATGCCATACACACATTTTGATGAACTATTCAGTAAGTAAACTAGCTGGGCAGGAACAGCTGGTCTTTGCTTTCCTGCATTTCTGTGATGACTCTCTCTGTACACACCCATTTTCACCACTGCACCATCCGTGCCTACAATCAGATGAAAATTTTCAGCTATCTGCAGGATCCTAAATAAAGCATTTTTGAGTGGCAGGATAGCATAAAATTAGAGGGCAAATTAGCACAGTAATTGGGCAACATGCAAGTCCGCCTCACCTCTGTTTGGGGTGCAAATACCAAAAACTACAACAGCATCTTTTTGGCTTCCAAATGTCCAGTATATAACCTTGAAAGGCTATATAGAGAGCTGAAGGAATCAAGTTTCCTGTTTTCACATTCCGAACAGTGAATTTTGGATAAAGTGCTTAACATTTAAGTCTAACTCCTTCACTAACTTCTGCAAAAGGCTAACTTTTCAAGAGATGTGACTAAACAGGGGTGTGATGAGTCTTAAAGTTCAGTTCCTATGTATTTTCTCCCTTCCCCTAGAGAGTAAATAATTAACGTACTTGAGCTGTGACCAACCACCATTAAGCAGTATCACATGTGAAATAGGCTTTTCCTGATTTTTTACTTTTGACAGGTACTCTGCTTTTATCTTCCTTTTTTTTTAAAAAGAATATTTTTGCGCATGAAGCCATTTCAAGTTCTTTTCAGTCGTACCAACAGCTGAAGGACCTCTAGATTTGCATAAAATTAGTTTAACTCCACCCTGTAATGCAAGCTTACCCCCCTTCACCTTCTGTATTCCTTTCAATCTGCTTCTGTTAATAGCCACAGTCTGTGCCTGTACTGCTTTTTATAGTTGTCTTCCACCTACAACAGATGTTTTTTACAGGACACAACATATGCATTTACTATAGCCTCCACTGTGTGTAACTCTGACAATATCACATCAATTCACTTTTCCTTGCATGCTCTGTACTTGAAGTTTTACACTATTCAACTATTCCATCTTAGATTTCTTCCTACATTCCTCTTTTTGGATTCTGACTGTATGTTTATCAAATGAGCTCCATGCTTTTTGGCAGATAATGGAATCATACTCAAAAACTTTGAAAAAAAGAATGCATGGCTCCTCTGTGCATTTCTTAACCATGTAATAATAATGTAACACCTTCCTGAATGATTCCTTCCCAGCTGTGTGGATGGATATCCTTTAACCACACAATTTCAGAATTGTCTGGGTTTATTTCCATAAGGCAATTAACACCTCTGCTTTCTCCAACTTCATTTTCCTTGAACTTTCACGCTCAAAAGACTGTGCCTGATAAGCTTCAATCATGCATTTGGAAGGAATGTGGCTTTTTGGATAACTGGTACTTTGGGTAGTCTGTAGCAACCTTTCTGGACTCAATACCTGCAGAGCTCCTATTATTCCTCTGTGAGTTGTGTCTAGAAAATGTGCTTTGTCTTTATCAAGGTCATGTTTTTCTTTAGTAATTTAAACTGCTTTATCATTAAGGCCAACTGGGAAACGAACTGATGCTTCTTCATGTAGTGTTTTCTTACACTGCTCCTCGTTTGATACATTTTCCTACAACATTGAATCAGGCACCTGGAAAAGAAAATGCATTAGGATCAAAATGATGACTAACCACTGGAAATCATTCTTTAATCCAGAACACTGCTTATGTTTTTCAAACATGCAAGGTAAAACAGATTAAGTTACCCCCTTCTGTTTTATGAGAAGCCTTTCGCATTACAGCTACCCACCAATTCTCACCACATCTTTCTTATTCTAACAGCAGTTTGAACTTCCAACTTAGTGCAGTATTGCAATTTAATGGTCTAAATTCTAGTGTACTACAATTGCTTAGAAGTCACAGCTAATCTATTCCATCAGGTTGCTTGGTTTCAAAGACCATTTTTGGTGGCTAATTTACCTCCAAATATATCAACCCAGGACTGTAAGACTTACTTTCATCATCTGAATCGAATCCAAAGAGTGTCTGACACTTCTTTTGTGCAAGGTGAGCCTCAAGTGCTTCTGAATTACAGTAGATGGTCAAGCAGTTGCCGCATCTAAATCTTTCTGTGGATTTGCTACAAAAAGTATCCTGTTCAGAATGAGCATTTACTTCATCAGTCAAAAGTTTTCTACGTTTTGGCATGCTAATGTATCGTTCATCAAGGTAGCTTGGAGGCAATGGTCTAAAATACGGTTTTGTTAAGATGACACCATATGAAGTATTCTCTGTTGTCTGATTTGGTTTAGAAGATACCTGCGAGGCAGCAGCATTATTTTGTGGTGCATCATGACAGTTCTGTAAAACTGGTAACACTGACCCATTTTCTGTCCTTGTTTCACCTGCCACTCTGTTCAAGGGTATTTCTGATGACTTTGACGATGTCTGATCTAGGTCACTGTGCCCATTGACTAGTTGGTCGCTAACAACATTACAGTTTTCAGAATTCGCATGTAATGTGGGTGTCTTTTGGTCTGTTAAACTTAAAACTGCAGCGCTACCCTCAGATAAGCTTTCATTTCCATTTTGAATTACATTATTTGCTTTCTTCTCAACACTTTGAATATATGTCTTTGGTTCTGTAGAATCCTTCCTTGACTTCCAAATTGGAATTGGTAAATCTACAGTTTCTTTTTCATTAGACTCATCATCATCTTGGTAACTACAAAGTTCTGAAGGATCATCCGAAGAATCTTTTTCACTTGTATCTTCTGAACATTCTGGTGTTTTATTTAAATAATGCTGAGCCTCATGTTCATACAGCAAAGGAAGCTCCTCAAATAGCTCACAGCACTCTGCAAAATTGCATTGAGCCTTAAAAACACTATGACTTTTTGTATGCTCTGCAAGCTCAGTTGACAGCTTAAATCTCTGATTGCAATTAAAGTGTAAACAAAAATAAACATTTGGATACACATGTCTCTTCAGGTGATCTACAAAATGTTGGGAATCAGCAAATTTCCTCTGGCAAAACCGACATTTTCCTTTATTCCATTTCATTATATGCTGCTGCACCTTCAAATCAGTTGGATGAGCTTTTCTTGCGTGTTTATTGAGGAATCTTATCTTTTTAAACATTCTAGTACAACCGTTAGCAGGGCACTTAAAGCTTCCTTCCTCATCCATAGGATCAATGTCTTTTTGAGGGCAAAAAGCTCCATTCACTTTGTGCAGAATAGGCGACTCTTTACTAAAGCTCTCATCATCTTCAGGCAAACTTTCTGTACTTAAAGTATCAAGAACATTATTAAAACAGCTGTCACTACTATTTTCAGTAGCACCATCGTGGTCACTTAGATGGTTTTCCACTGCATCAAATACCTGTTCTGCAGTCTCCTTCTCCACTTGGACCACTTGGTCAGTATTTGGAGCTATTGCAGTCTCTGGTTCGTTATCTTTGGAACCATCAGAATTCCCATTTTCAAGAGATGGAGAAACATCAGAACATTTTAGTTCATTAAAAGCCGAAGCCTGACGGCCAGCCTCAAGAACTGCAGCAAGATGTTGCCTTTCTATCTTCCTGACATGATTCTTTAAGTGCTTCAGCATAAGTCCTTTTTGTCTGAATTTTCTGGTGCAAAGTACACAAGAAAAACTGCCCTTTTTTTGGTGAGCTTGTGCATGTTTCACAATGTGACCACCAAGAAATTCCTTGTTGCATATCACACAGCGGTGCCTTGGTACACTTTGGTCTAACATTTTAGACGTCTCAAGAGCTTCTTGGTTCTTCTTGGTGTTACCTTTGGACTGGGCTTCAGAGAGGTCTTCAGTGTCAAGCTCCCCATTGCTTACATCTGTCAAACAGACATGTTCCTCACTCAGAGCCCTATACTCTGTTACTTTCTCTGTATTTGCAGCAGAGTTTTCCAGTGTACTTTCACTTAAGCCAGCAAAGGCTTTATCTCCCAATAATGCTAAACAATTCTGCTTGATCATCAAGAAATTCCAAAACTCAGGATCAAAAAACAAACCTTTTTTCAGAATTGGAAGCAATTCAAAACGTACACGGTTCTGAACAGAACTAGTGCACTCGTTGTATTCTTCATCTGCACATTTATATAAATACTCAACAGTGTAGTAAGATTCCAAAGTGCGCTCAAGAAAAAAGATTGAAAGAGCACAAATTCTGAGGATCTCTAAGTCATTTGGCAGAAAATAAGCAATTGCTTTATAAATAAGACTTTTCATGTTGGGGTCTTCACGAAGGTCCAACTGCAGGGCACATCCGCATATCTCAACACATATCTGAAGACCATCTTCCCCAACCTGCAAAAGGAAATCACAGCGTACATAATTACAGAGCATGTG
The DNA here is from genome assembly GCA_013399015.1 of Galbula dea. Classification (NCBI taxonomy): domain Eukaryota; kingdom Metazoa; phylum Chordata; class Aves; order Piciformes; family Galbulidae; genus Galbula; species Galbula dea. The sequence goes on along the minus strand of VWZX01007042.1, from coordinate 629,234 downwards.
TAATGGTGTTCTCCTTATGGGCTTACAGAATTCTACAGCTTTAAAGTAAAATTAAAAAAATCTGATCCACAGAAACAAAGAACTAGAATAAGCAATGTTCAAACATCCAATCATCAACCATCCTTTGTATTTATATTAATCTACTTGCAACACAGGAGTTCAGAAAGCATCCTGCTTGTCAGCTTCACCTAAAGGCATGTACATTTTAAAGTAATGCTCAAACAAGAGTATAAAATACAAGATGCTCAAAAATAACATCTGGTTTGCACTGAAAGCAATACAGCTACTGTCAGCAAAGCTTCAGAGACTTTTGCCACATGTAGTTCTATAGTTAATTATTTGGGGACATGAAACTGCATCAAATCATATCTCACCTAGAAACGTCTTCTGCCCATATCTTCATTACCTAGGCTGCTTCACACCATAACTGGACAGTTACCCTGTATTTTGTCCCTATTCTAACTCATTTAATTTTCACTGCATAAAAATACAAGCTATAAAATACTGTCCTCCATTTCAAACAATGACCACCAGGGAAACCACAAAAACCTATGACCAAGCACTCTAAACAGCCTGACTTTTCAGAACTGACAAACTATTCTTCCAATGAGCAGAATTCCTATTCTATACTTTAGACTTGGGGCCCTGCCTTGAACATATAATTCAAAGGTATGATCAGAAACACTGCCCAACAGGGAACAGATTGAAGTGAAAAGAGTTCCAGGAAGTTTAGAAATAGCTAATACCTACCTATATTTAAAAGCGTGTTAACAAATACATATGGTTTTCCATATGTAGTGGGTTATTAAAAAACACTATCAGATACAAATAGTAGTTATTCATGTCATCACAAGTATTTTTAAGAATATACACAGACTAAAATCTTGAACAGTAGCAAATCATATTTAGAACTGCTCAGCAGTCCTTGTGACAAAATTTGTAATTCATTTAGTGCACAAAACATGAAGGAGCTCTGTTCAGTCACGTTGATAAAAACCAAAATTTTGTTTGAAAACATCTTGCAGTCCTGTGTGCAAAGTGTTGCACATTACATCTTCAGATGTTTGTATGGGACACTATAAAAACTGAAGCCTGAAACAGCACAATTTTGTGAAGTGAAATTATGTCTTCTGTATTACTGTAGCTTTTGCTTTATGTTTCATTTACCACTTCATATTTGATTAGAAGCGGCAAAAAGATTCAGAACTTTACAAGGGTCAAAGACAGATACAATGGTATCACACCAGTCCTACATCGTTAAGGAGCCAGGCTATTAAAAAACCAAACTCAATCAACCCCTCAAACACTGATGCATCTTTCACACTTACTTAATGTATTTATTATTGATTTCCCCATTTATTTATAAAGGATGACACTCCTCAAACTTACTGCAGACAAAGAAAAGTCATCAATTCAGTCAAAAAAAAGAAAATCTTAAAAATCCACAACAGAGTAAAGGTAATCACAGTATTGAAGCACATTCTGGAACTTGAAAAAAAAATAATTAATATTGTGTCCTTCCCTACCCTCTCTTAACTTTCCCAAAGAAGTGGCCATTTGTCATGGTTCAACCCCAGCCAGCAACTAAGCACAACACAGCCACTTGCTTACTGCCCCTCCAGTGGAATGAGGGAGAAAATTGGCTGAAAAGTAGCATCACTGAACAGAAGCAGTTCCATCCTAATTCAAACCAGGACACCATTACACAATACAAGTATCACTTCTCTATTTTAACTAGTTACAAAACCAATGGGGGGTGGAGTAAAACAAATAAACAAAACTTACTTCATCCTTAATGACTTTCATGAAAGGGAAAATTACTCTGACATTTGTAGCAATTCTTAAAAGCTGGTAGCACTGGTCAACAAATACTTGTTTTGATGGGTTAGATTTAAGCTGCAGTTTACTCCAAATGAAGATCAGGTCCCTATAAGGACAGAACAAAATATTTTTATTAGATTGAGTTTTAGAACTCTATCACTAATCATGATGCATTACTAAGAACAACTATTTGCATATTCACTAACTAAAATCAAACTTGAGGGCATACTACCTATCTAATTAACACCACAACCGTACACAACGGAAAATGTAACTTAATTACTTTGTTAAAGCATTCAGGATATCTTATCACTGAGTCAATTAAATATTCAACAAAATATTTATGTATTCAGCTTAGTGTCAGAGAACTGCATAATAAAATCAGATGCTAAAGCATCTAGCCTTTAACACCACAGGCAAACATCAGGCTAAATAGCAAGCTTATGTGCTCTTGGGATTAAGTTATTTTCAGTGCAAGGATGGGGAGTCCTTCAGAAAAAACTGTCTGAAGGTGGAAAATGGGATCATAGCAGAAAGCTAGCTTCTGATATGGGCCACTGACAGGAAATACTGATGTTCACCAGTTATTCACATTATAACACAATTTTCTTTTTTTACTGCTGTCACTACTAGTCTTTCTACCCAATAGCAGTTACTTGAATGTACGAGGCTCTACAGCTACTCATACATTTCTATGATCTTCAGTCAAATAACATTTCTGACTGACAAAAGGAAACTGAAAAATAGACTGCTAGATTCTGCAGCAGAGCTCCTACATAAGTAACATGTTTAGTCTATAAAACATAGCTAATTGAAATTTACAGCCTGTAAATTCTATGCAATTCACAGACTCAGAAAGGCAACTGGACTTAACTTTTAGTAAGAAGAAAATTTGCCAGCACAAAGATTTTACACAGAAGTAGATTAGTTAGGACTAAGCAGAAATTGCACTATAAGATTACAATGAAAACAGGGAACTAACAGACTTTCATTTTCTGAAGGAAGACACCTTTTTATTTGACCAGCCTCCTCCCTCAGAAAACACAAACCCAGTTACTGACAGTTGGCTGATCTTCCAGAGTCTCTAGTCTATGCCAGATGCAAAGTAGACAAACCTTTGAGATTTAAGTTTGTCTAGCAATGATGAAGGAAGCAACAGAAATGCCTATGACAAAATACTAACTTCGCTTTTAAATTTAGGACAGCTCTACAATTCTGCTTGACATTTTAAGAGCTAGACAAGAGAGCTAAATTGTTTTCTTTCATTCAGAAGCGAAGAAAAATAAAGTGGAAAGAAACATCAAGCTTACATGGAAAAAACTGTGAAAAAGGAGTTCTACAAGCAGCTCTACCCACAAAAAATTAGTCTTACATGTTTTCTAAAGACACAAGCTGTTTACTTGTCTTTACCAGACCGGAAATCTAGATTCTTTAAAGTCTTTACAATCCTCATAGCCAAGTTTGAAACTAACTAGTGTCTTCATGCATCAAACCTTACATAAAAATTCAGTAAAGTCTCGAGCTGAAGTGCAAAAGGAAGAACTGAACATTTTTGCTGTTAAATGTTACAGCAGTTAAGTAATACAACTATTCTCTGCTTTGTCTCACACTATTTCAGAGCAAGGCACTTCACCACTAATCTCAGAGAATTGGAGAAAACTCAAATTATTATATCAAGAGATTAGTGGTTAAAGCTGCTTGCCATGTGTTCAGACAAGTGTGACGGCTGGGACATGCAAATAGCTGAAGAAGGAAGGGAGAAGAAGCAGAAGCAGCAGCTAAGCTCCACTGGTGAAGAGCAAGCTGTTACACCAGTTTAACCACCATTTGAATAGACCCTGATGTGAAATAATACTTGTCTTGTTCCTCCATGAAGACATGGAGGCTTCTCCTTCTGAAGCACATTTCTGACTTTGACAGTCATTAAAGAATTTTTGAAGAGCTGATTGGACTCTATTTCAACCACTTAAATGCTTGGGTACCAACTTTAATGCTGAAATCAGCAGCACTTGAGATATTTGTCACTGACTAGGACACAGATGATAAACTTGAGATAACGTAGGCAAGAGTAGTTTTCTATTTCCTCAATTATTATGTTACAGTCGTACAGTACTTAATGACATTTACTACTTGGACAGTAGAACATAGTTCCCACTGAGGCCTGTGCCTAAACTATTATGGACGTCTTTGGGGGCAATTTAAATTGTTACTGTGAGATCACAGAACTCGGTACCTCTCTACCAGAGGCAAGTAAGTATTTCAGCCTGTTAACCACCCACAAAATACCAAAGCCATTGTATGCTTCCATCAGCAACATACTAGAATGGTTAAGCCTGCCCTTAGCTAGATCTAAAACCTTTGCTATTGGTATTAAGTAGAAAATCTGTCTTTCCTTCAGTACAGATAGCACACTTTACCAAAATGTTATCCAATTCACATAAATTGACTAAGATGAATTTATTTTGTAGGAACTACTTGAAAACAGCCAAACCAGCATTTAAAAATTGCCTTGCACAGAATGAAAGCCATTCTGCTACCAGCTTAATCAAAATTTTGGCTACATTTGTGAGGAGGCATTACCTTTTGATACTAGAAGGATATTAATCACATCATTATGGTCTGATCTCTTACCAATACCTTGTACACAAATACTTCTAATAAGACCAAGCACAGCTTGCTTTATGATTAACTTCTAAGTGGCCTTTCACTTCAGAAAAGTGACTCAGATCATCTGGATACACTTTATTCTTCATGTCAATGAAAACAGTAAAAGTTTTGTGACAGAGCTGCTTAAAGTCCATCTCTCTCTGAAATAATATGAAAGTTAATGGTTTCACTGTGAAGATTTCATATAAGTTGCTTCATACAAAGTGAAAGCAAGTATCTGCTATTTACAGCTTTCTCATCTATTTTCATAGCTCATCTTTGCTAGTCACATCTTCTGCTAGATCTGCAATGTCCTCAATTCCAAGGCAAGATGATTTATGCTGTGCTTAAGATGTTAAAATCTTTAGGGGAAAAATATCTGATGTAGGTTGTGGCTCCTCTTCCCTCAAAAATTTGAATAGTCATGCCTTCACAAGCTTAGATCCCATTTACATTATCTATGAAGCATTATGTAGATTTCTTTTTGGGTATGCAATTGTTAAGGCTCAGCATGTGCAAAAGCAAAACAGCTGTTCTAGCTGTACAGACCTAACTCCTCTGAATTCTTTCAGTGATCCTCAAGTTCTAGATTCTGAACAGGAGGTAATTAAAATACTAAGATGTCAAAACGGTTTCCTTGATAGACAGATAAACTACTTCAGTCTCTTCTGGAATTTAATTTTTGACATCCAGTTTGCCAGAACATAAGGACAGACATCTTGTTTTGAATAGTAATTTTTAAAATGCATGATTCAAGGATTAACAATCAGCTGGGTAAGATCAAGTTTAACATGTTACTACAGCAAAAGGTATGAAGTAAATTTAATTCCAGTATTTAAAATGCATTTCTTAGAAGACTGAATCCCCAAACAGAAAGCACTATAGTAGTAACTAATACATGCAGGTTACACTTGCAAATTTCCTGACAAGTAAGAAGTCAGGAGAGGTAGCATTTGAGCAGAAATCAGCAACACTGGATTCCATTCCAAAGTTGGTTGCTGGGCTCACACAAACTATGTACCTTTCTGGTTGAACTTCTTCATCTGTCCTATGGGGACAGTCATGCCCACATTTTCTAGACAGACTGAATGAAAAATGCCACTGGGTATTGTTGATACATTGTATTATGAATGGATGTCAATCATAATCACTCATCCAATCATTAAGGAAAATTTTTATTAACAAAACAATCATTATAATTTCTGACCTTCATTACTTCCTCAAGAAAGAAAAAACAGGAGACTTTTACTTTTCAATTCCTTGAAATCTGGGAACAGGGAAATCCTAGACAGCTTCTAAAGCCCATATTAAAAGGAGTTATAGATTAATAAATTGATTGAAAAAAAGAATCAAATTTGTGCTGACTAACCCTTTTTGCTTCAGCTACTTAATGAAACAAATTAAGCTCACTTTATCAAGGAATGTAGATGTTAAAGAACAGAAACTATACAGACTGAACAGAAGGATTCTCATCTTCCTTAGCCATCCTTTAGTCCACACAATGATGAAATTTGTTCTGCCAACTCTTCAGAACACACTTCTTAGCTATAAAAATGTCAAAACTATCAAACTGATTCAGTGTGTGTAAAGACATTCTTAATTGTTTTCTAGACGACCATCATTTCTGTTACAGCTCTGTCTATGAAGTAAAAGTTTGCATAATTCATAGCACATTTTCAGAACCATATATTCTCTTTCCAGACACTATGGTGATGTACTATACAGTTTGGTTATTATATGTAGTGTCACTTAACTAGCAGAACAGCAAAATCTCTGCATTGTCAGAGTCTACAGACTGCATACAGTTACACATTGCTAATAATAAATAGCATATTTATAGGTATTTACAGGCTCAAGTAGGTAAATGCTCACCCTTCTGTTACTTCAAACTAGTTAAATGTTACATACTACGTAGGCCACCACTATACATGATCATGTTTAAAAAGGCAACAGGCGTAACAGATGTACCACAAATGTCTAAAAATCACGTTAGAATGTTTTTATCTGGTATTTTAAACTTGAGCTACATGTCGAAGTTAGATGAGCTTCCTTTTGGCAATAAGCATTTATCACCTGTTAAGCTGCTTCACCAGAAATAAAGTATTTACCATATACAATACATGTCCCCATTTTGAAGCTGTGGGACTAGGAACGATTCACATAGCTGTAAGGCTAAGGTAGTCTTCCCTTCTTTTTCAGTGTTGCAGATGATCTCAATTCCACTCTTGCAATCAGTCCTCAACAAGTGCTATACAATTAAAATAAAATCAATTAAGATAAATTTGCTAACACGAAATAAAAACCCATCAGACCTTGGTATATTAAAGACGACACCGAAAATTTCAGGAATTGCTATTAACATAGAAGTTCTTTGGAATAACTTTTGTGTAGGTCTGTAAATAGAGATTTTTGATATATTTAGACTTCTTTCATACTTCTTAGATTAATCACAATCAGAATAAGTGAGAAATTAAGAGACTACACAAATGCACTTCTGTGTGCAAGAGTAGCTTGTTCCTAAAAGAAGGTTAAGAAAAGCATTGTTATCCAGTAAGTGCTCTCAGTGGTAAAAGTAGGGCTACGCTCATCTAGAGTGTCATTTTACATACTGGGGCATCATTAAAAAAAACTTTAGTACATTATAGAATTTTGTTAACCTTGAAGACTGGACTGACATCAATTAGGCTCAAGTGGTTTTGCTAAAATAATAGTAAAATAGCCAATAGACTGAAGTTACAAAATATTGACTCGAAATATTTAGGGAAGATATATACTAGTAAACTTGACCAAAAAAATGCATTTAGGTCAACAAGATTTGTGGTGCTTAATAATTCACTTTTCAAAGTTTAAGCCCGCACTAAATTAAGCAACACTGGTGTAGTTGCCTGACTTTGACATTTTGTTCTACAAAAGCAAGAGTTCCATATGCTCCTCTTGAAAATTTGTATACAGTAAGCATAAAGTACCACTTCATTAAAAAAAAGCATATACTAACAAACAATACCTCCTGAAATAGCTGATCTTCTAATGGTGACATATAAAGACAGGTGAAAAGAGCTTGATGGAAATACAGATCTTTACTGATATCTGGATGATTTATGCAAGATTTGATAAGAGCCATTGCCTCAGGGATCCGTTCACAGGCAATAAGGTATCTGGCACGCAGTTCAAAGAACAGTGGATTTTCAGAGCTTAAGTATTTGTTAACTGTACAGAAAAGAAAGATTTAAAGGCAATTAGAATATGAAGTCCAAACAACAAATATATTTAAATGCAATGTTGTTTTTAATATTGCAATGTCAACAAATAATACAGAAAAAGTCTCTGCTAAAGAAGCTATCACATATTAAATTAAATACTATCAAGAATCTGTCCTTCTGCTTGGAAACAGAAATGATTATTTTTTCTTACACCAGTAATCTAATTCAGTATTATGTTTCTAAAAGATCAACACAAGGAGCTGCAAAGGATTAGTGAAAAATACACTACACAGAAGCATATATGAACATTTTTGAGAAAGAAAATTCCCTCCTTTCTCAGAACTGGAATTTGGGTGATTATCAGAAGTACAGGACCAACATCACTTCCAACACTGTAATTATAAATATTTAAAACAACTAAGGATACTCATTACCCGTTAAAATGGAAAAGCTTGAAGCAGTGAGAAAGTTAAATGCAATTTACAAGCTATTGCTTCAAGTAACTTTGAACACCTTGATTTTGCTTGCAGAAGTAGAAAACGTACTTTACACTTTTCTCTAAAAGTGCTACTGGGCTCCATTCTAAATCCTAATACTTTTAAATTCTAGGCCCTTATTTCTAGAAATCTGTTTTTCAGATCTAAAATCTAATCTTAAAGCTAACACCTGAAATTGTTTCAACTGAGATACTTAAAATACTAAACATTTAAGTAATTAGGAAATTATGAAATGCATAGAAGACATGCTTTAGATCTCTGTTAAAAAAGATCACACTGATCCTCGTGTCTCTTAGGATTAAAAGTTAAAATATCACTCAAGGGTAGAAAATGTAATAATGCTGCTTTTGAGACTTGCTTGCATCTTGTCAAGTAACAGAGGTGTCGATAGCATGTTAACATTTAGTTAATATTGGACAATATGGCCTGATCTTCCTCTTATACCCTCAACAGCTACCTTAAGAGAATGAGTTAAAACTGCACAATCTCCACTGCATATCCTGGAGTACTCTACATTATTTCATATTTTAAAAAAAGAAGAGAGGTTAATTTAAAGATAATAAAGGCTAGAAGCAAGCATGCACAGTTTATACCTTAGAAGAAACCTGTAAGAAAGCTACAAGCAGCTTAAAGTGACACTTAAAATATCTAAAAAATAGTAGTTACTGAAAAATCACAATCTGAACAGCTCAAAGATTTTTTTTTCCCAAAAAATAAAACAGTACTTGTATAACACACTTAAACTCTTTTGTTTTTTTTAAAGGATACCTGGTTTAAAAGACATTGCTTATGCTCAGAAACAGGATTTGTCTAGCATCTTTATTTTTATGCACCCTAATGACATTTATATGCTAATGAACATTTAAAGAATATTATTCAAAGTGATATAAGGTTTCAGATGAGATTTGCTAATAGATGTATCATAAAGTCCACCACAAGAGAAGATCCCACTGCCACAATCCATTAGCACTTCTGGGTACAAACTTAGTAAATAAGATTACTGAAAGAAAAGCCAGTGTCTAACAGTGATCATTAGCTGCAAGAAAAAGCAATCAGAGGACAATCCTTAAAGCCAGGTGAAGGCCTCTCCTTTTTTTCAATTAACAAAGGCCTTTCCTTTTTTCAATTAACATACTTATAATAATAAACCAAATCATCGGTTTCATATGCAAACATTACCCAAAAGATTACTGATTATTCACCTTAAAAAATTAGGCCACAAATCCTTAGCTTTTGTTACATGCTAATATTAAGAAAATGCTGCATGTATAACAGCTGGTCCTATTATCTTTCTCCCTCAAATAAGGGAAGACTGCAGTCCACAATACAGATTAATTTGTTATATCATTCCCACTTTCTGTGTGGAGAAGATCAGCATGCCCATAAATGAGAATCTCACTTCTGACAGCACAAGCTCTCAGGGACAGGGGTCTCCTACAACCTGCAATTCTGTTTTTAAACAGACTTGAGTTCCAGCAACACCACTGTCAGGATTGTGCTCCCTCCCTGTAGTAGAATGCCCTCTTTTCCCAAGGCAGCATTTACAGCTCTTCTAACCCCCCAAGCAAAAGACAACTGCTAACTATAGTAGCATTTAGCCAAGTCTGTGGTATGTAAAAAAAAAGGCCTGGGGAAAACATCTATTCTTGTCCAGGCAGCAAGTGCAGTGCTTTGCTTTGGAGCAATAGATGCCAACCATCAGCTTAGAAGAAATTAACTGCTTACATCTGAGTGTACCTCCGTCTACAATACTCTTCTAGATGTTCATAGTAGGCTGGCTTATTCTCCCTAACTTACTCTAAGTTTATTGCTTTTATGTTTCAACACTATTACTTTTCTTTAAACCCAAAGGCTGTCTTCCTTTCCAGCCATTTCAAAAGAGACTGCAACATCTGAAAGTATACTACAATTATGTAAAGATAGACACAGCAAAGTTTATCTTGGCCCAAGCTTCTCCATGTAATTAATGGATCTAAGACAGGATTATGCAGTACACATAGTATATATTTATCAAACTGACTTCTGCAAGTAATGGTTGATGATTCAGCAATAACAGGCTTTTTTCCCTCATTTAAAATAGTGATCTCTGAGGGAACTGTATGGCCACATTTCAAAATATATACCAAACACTGCCAGCCTATAAAGCAGCACAGAACGCTTGCTTTGTATAAGACTCCACGAGAATCGGATTTCAGAGGAAGGGAGACAAGAAAAAGCTTCCAAAAAATACTATCTGAAATAAAATGTCTGCCATCATGTATAAGGTATATCAAGGGGGTGTGTGGGGATACCAGGAGATAGAAGGAGGAAGAATACCTCAGCAGAGGGGAAGAAGATGTAGCCTGCAACAAAAGGAAACAAAATGTGATATCATCTAGTGACAACAGGCAGTCTCATTTCTACTCTGCCAGGCTAAAACTAAGTAAAAATTCTCAAACTGTTACCCATCATATAGCAGCTTCATGATGATCAAGGGAATCACTAAGGCAAAGGATTAAGCTAACACTTTGCTGGAGAGACTGAGACCTAACTTCAGATCATAACCACCAAAACTTCTAGAGTTCATCATTCGATACAGAACAAAACAAGGATAATCTGGTTTTGTTTCTGCAGGTATTTGACTAGCAGTTTATCATATATGATATGAAAATCATAGGTAAACAATGCTGCTCAAGTGCTTGCCTCATGAGACAAAACAACAAAGGTTGCCCACTTAATCATGTTAATTTGCTATCAAAATACCTTCTCTTGTTAAAGACAAACCTCACTGAGCTGTTCTGACTTTATAAACCTCTTCCTCTCTCTACAGAATGAGCACATTGTCAGAAACAGTAATGAATTTGAATCATGCATTACACCACAGCAGCTAGAGAAGAACTACTATTTTATATCACTGTCAAAGAGAAAACTTTTACAAGGCTTTTTGTGAACACTGCTAGCAAATACGTCACATTAGACATTAGTAAAAACTTCACTATAGATAGGCTATTTTCCCCTTATGGACTTTCATTAATATTCTAGTAGTGTTTGTTTCCACACTGTTAAAAACGCTGGCTTACTCTGCAGCCTGAACAGAAATCTTTGTCCTATTCCCAACTCTACGAGTTACATACATGTGAACAGAAAGCGGCTATCACAACCCTCATTCTAAACAGAGCCAGGAAAAGCCAGAAGCTAGAGTAGAGCAAGTCAGAATACCATGAGACAGAAACACACATTGGATCCTCCTGGATGATATTACTTCAGTGGCATAACTGATGTCGCTCTCAATGCCCTTTCAGGGGTTGAACACCTGGATTTGGTAAGTTCATTTTACAAGAAACTGCTCAGTAGCCTCTTGTATCCAAGTAATCCAATCTTTACACTATAAAAGTAGACAAACTGCTACCAAAGAATTTTAGTTTTCTTTCAAATAAAAAGAAAGGTACAGGTACATTTTACTACAGAAAAATAGTTAAATTGTGTGCTAAGTCATCTAATGACACCTGAGCCTAGTATCAAAAAAGTACATTTCAACATTTTTCAGTAATCTAAAAAAATAATGTGGTAAACAAAATACCTAATTCCTGTGACACAGGCTTTGCTTTAAGAATTGCTTGTAATACTGGATCCTCCCATGGGCCACCGTCTCGGATGATGCGAGTCACTAGTTCCAAGTTTGTATTTCTGTATTTATTTAGAAGGTTCTGACATTCCTACATGTAAAACAAAAAACAATTACAAAGAACAACAAAATATTGTGTAAAAATAAAGTCAGGCCATCCAAAAGACATGAAACAGAAAACCCATGCATGTTTAAGTACTGCCTCAGACAACAATTCAAGCTACAAAGTCTCCTACTGACCAGGCCTACACAGAGCCCTAAAGCAACAACTTTTATCTCTAAAAACAGTAACACAGAACTGTGGAAGCCAGAATACTCATATCTTCTAATAAGCATGCAGCAAGATCCTGTCATTTGCATAACAATGCAAAAAAGCCTTTCCATGAAGAAAGAGATATTACTGGCATATGCTGTGGGAGAAGTCTTCACTTTGTGCTAGTCTGCACAGACTGAGACATGTTGATGCTGGATTTGTGATCCAGTGATGGTGTCTGAATTCTATAGGGGAGAAACTGAATTAAGCCATGTGAGTCACCAGCCCTCAAGCAACCATTTTTCTCCAAATCTCTACAAAACAAAGTAATGCTCAAAATAATCCACATATGATCTTCACATATGCCAGGTTCCAGCCCCCTTTTCTTATTTGCTGGTAAAAAAATATACATGAATGTTAATCAACAGTAGAATTTCAAACACAAGAAAAAGGTATCTGCTTTTTGAAACAAAACATAATGGCTTCTATGCACATACAATAAACTTCTTCACATATACTTTTTTGCTGTTAATTCTTCTAGTTTCAACTCACGTTTTTTTCTTTTCTATTCAGATGTATATGTTTGATGGTAAAAAATGGTTAAGTAACTGAAACAATGGTTTTCGCTACCAGTTTGGTTACCCAACTGATTCAGAAATTCTTTATGTAGAAAATTATGTAAAGATATATTTTAATACATTCTTTACTTATAAGTCAAGGCAACTGAGAATTGTAATAAAAAAGCACAGAGAAGAAAATATTACACATCATACTTTTTCCTACATTCTTTCTTATTCATAGAATGCTTTTGAAAAATACATATTGCAGGACTGCCAACACATCCCATTACTCTTACGTAAGAGATCCTACCCATTCCTAAGACTACTGAGCCACTCCTTGACCCCATTCTTCCACATATTCTGATCAAGCATGTAACTGCTGCTGGTGTGATAATTAAGGAGTGCTGACACATTACTTTGTAGCAGCAGTAACAAACAGGTATCACAATAAAAATAACAAAGGGGTAGCTATTTTTCAAACTGCAGTTCCATGACCAGTACTAACACAAGAAACAACCCTGTTTGGTTTTTTTGCTGTGGTTTGGGGGGAGTGTCATGTTTGTTGGTTGGGGATGGGTGTTTTTGTTTGTTTTTTAAAAGTTTTTAAATCCAGGATCATTTATCTTATACAGCTGCATGTAGTCATAGAAAACCCTGCCCCAGTCTGTTTAGAATTGTTGCGTTCTTGACTAATGTCAGTTTCTGCTGATGTGAACTGTTCCTTAAGACAGAGCTTCAATTTCAAATTCACTGTTAAAAACCACAGAGGGAAACTTGAGGTTTCATGTCATGAACCGGTATGCAACACTGGATGACATTAAGTTCTAATAAGATATAAACAAACAAAGCTTCCCTCTTCTATATGGGAAACACAGATTATCTTTAACAGGACTGGGGGATTACAAAGAAAAAGAAGTACATTTTACTTAGTCCAAGTAGATTCAAATAGCTATGTAAGAATAAATGGCTATAAATGGTTTTCCCTTTGAATAACTTTCTTTCCCCCCACTCTGGGTATAAATTATATAAAAGCTACATTCTGTCACTATAATAGCATGTTTCCTCCAAGTCATATACCCACAAAAAATGCCTTCACATCTACTAATATACTACAGGTTTATATGAAAGTAGGCAACACTACCTGGATTGAACCCAAAATATCTTTCAAAGGATCTTCATAGAACTCATCCTTTCCAAAGAAGAGCAGCAATTCAAAAAAACTCCTAAAAAACAGAAGTAGTGTCATGTCAATCAACCCAGAAATGTTAATTCAAAAAAATGAAACTACTGTAAGTTTGTTAGTTTTCCTATCATTAAAAACAAAATTAGGACTTTCATAAGCTCTAGACCTGTGCACATGTCAGAATCACTCTATAAAGCCTGGTTAATGCCCACAGTCTCTAAATGAAATTCATATTCCAAAAATTTTATGTTGGTCTGATATTTTGTGCAGTTAAGAGTTACACACACATCCCCCGAATTCTTAATCAGGCATCAACTTGCAAATAAAAACCAAGTAAGTAGTAAACCAGCAAAACTTAAAATCCTTTCAACTGTACCTTTTTCATAAGTTCAGGACATTTAGACTCCCAATACCTGCCTGATCATCTCCCCCAACAACCCTTATGTCCTCCATACGGGTGCTCCCCATTCACCTTTACAAAAGTGAACCTTTCTCAAAAGCCAAAGCATTTGTCAGATATGCAGCAATTTTGAGGAAGAAAGAAGACAACTGTAAAATTCCTATAGTATGCAGTGTGTAAGGAGTTACAGCTCATGAACAGTAACTTCACACAAATGCTGTTTCCCAACAATTCACATTTTCCAATATGACAACCACTTTCTACTAACACATTTTATTCCATTGCAGCCTGCCTTGCTGCTATACCAAATGAAATCTCTCTATGAAGATGCAGGCTTAAAGGTGCTATTAATCTGATATTTCTAAATAAAAGCATTTTGCTATTATTTCTTATATGCAAAAATGTCTTTGAATATTACTTTCTAAGAGAGAGCTTTTGTGCCAATACACAAATAGAGCAACATTCACCTTCTGTGTGGCATTCCACCTAATTCATAAAACTTCGATTTTACCACAAAAAAGATTTTTCAAGCAAATTAGGTCTATGTGCAGCAACATGAATTCACAAGTGTTACCTCAAAAGAGGTGGCAGATAAAGGAGAAGGCAGAACTGATCCTTTCAACAGCAGCCTCAACTCAAACTGACCTATGGCCTCCATATTTTCCATCATCTTAAAATACTTGTCTAGCATTATTTATTTTTAATACAGAGACTGAGACAAACAATCCAGAAAGCAGAATCGGAGAGGATGGTAAAAAGTGGCTTTCCAGAGCTCAAGTCAATTTAGGTCTTCACTTACAGAAACATCCATCCAGATAGTACCTGCAATTCAGTCAATTCTATCAGAAACTAGGTAGTTGGATCTCATGGCTCTGCACACAGCTCCAGTACACCTGATACTGCTCTGCCTTAAGATTCTAAGAAATTTCATTTCTATTTGGAAAAACTACCAAGCACTGCACTAACATAACCTGCAATTCATGGTTAAACTCATGAGCAACTCTCATAGGGAAAGGTAGTGCTCGAAGAGTACCAAAAGAAAAACTGTGCACCTTGGGCAGAAGAAAATACGAATAATTTTACATTCTTCTAGATATTTTTTCTAAATGAAAAAGGAAGAAAGAGGCAGTAGAGAGGGAGAAGGTGGACTATGACTCCTAAAAGAGTTTCCAGCACTCTTCTAACCTACAGGAAATTATCCCCCAAATTAAAAGTCAAACTTCAACATGTATGAAGTTAACACCTGAAGTATTACTATGAAACAAAATGCTGGTTTGTTTGTAATAAACAGCAAAGCTGGTAACTACAGGAAATGAAACAATCATTATTTTTAACACTTTATTGTCTGGTTATGAAGGAAATCTTACATGGGTATGACAATACAGTAAGGCATGTTTTTGCTCTCCAAAAACTAAAACTTAATGTATCTCTTCTGAAAAGAGATTCAAGCAAGGTTTCCCAGGTAACTGCAGCTTCTAAGTCCCAGGATCCCTTTACGATCTCACATCCAAAACTAGACCAGTGAAGCAGTCAAGAGAAAATAATCTGGCATTCTGGAATGGCAGAAAAATCTCAGTGACTAAATCCAGCTCTAAAAACCAGGACAGACAAGGGTGACAGGAACTCAGTGACCAATTCACATCTTGATCATCAGGTAGTGATCACTCTACGTAAAACCCCCTGAACTTCTACCTATTTTCCTCCTCTAAGTTTTGATATTTAAAAGTACATAAAAGTGTGGTTTGAACTTCACGAGTTGTTTTTTTTTTCTAAAAACTAGTGAAAAAATAGAAGTCATCATGTTTTGATGTAACTGCTAGTTATTCTCCAATACCTTTCCAATTTCAAAGAATTGTGGTCTTATGAGTCCATAAATAGTCTCATGTCAAACAGCTTCACATGTGCACCTAAAACAGCAGAACTCTTTGGTGAGGTTTCACCAACACTTAAAGAACAGCATATACTCTTGGAGGTGTACAGAATAAAGCTTTGACTCCTATATAATTAGTACTAATAGCTCAAGAATAGTAGAAAGGATAAGCAATCCAGTCCTTCTGACAAAGTAAATTAAGAGCGGAAGACTACAAAAGCATTTACCTTTGATGACCAGTTAAGGCAGGAGCAAAACAGTTCCACACAAAATTCTGAACTGAGATACCAAGCTATATTTGAAAGCGCCACTCAAGAGGGGCGAGAAGAAAAGTTTGACCAGCTGGACAAATAAATCTGATTTACTCCAACCAAACTTGCAGAAATGCTAGCTTCTATGTTTTTGTCCCTATCTACTGAGAGAAGATCAAGTACATTGTATCTTGGCTAAGTATATCTAACTCACTTATTTCTTTATGCTTCCATTCATCCTGGAGGTTCTGAAAACTGAAAATCAGGTTTTTAGAACAAGGAAAAAAGGAAACAGGATTTTTACTCATCTACTGATCATTACCCTGACACTTTCAGCTTTCATGTGGGAAAAACACCAATGTATCAAGAAAATCGAGATTATAGCAATATTTATGACCTAACATTCTGCAGTTCTTTAAGTTAAATACGACTTGTGATCAGGCAACTGTATGAAAAGTCATTCCCATAAGTATTTTGATGACTCAAAAATTAAAATTCATTTTAAAATTGACGAATTTCTTCAACATTACAAGAAGTTTATCTTAACAAATACTTAGCTTATTATGTGACTAGAGGCAGAACAATAATATCTTTAGATAAATTATTAACAGTTATGTACTTTCAAAGGTTGGACTTCAAATACTCCAAAATAAGATTTTCCAGAAAGAATTCTGTATGGTGATCACTTATTTCTTAAAATCATTCATTTTGCCAAAAAACACTTAAGACACAACATTTTAATACCTGATGAATATTTAACAGGGACATAAAAAGACCAAACTAAATTCTAGGTTTTCTATCTTCAGTCAGCAATTCTTGGTTCCACATAGCTATGTCACCTTTACACTCTTAAAAAGTTCTGAGGATCACCTAGACCCTACTGCTATTGTAAAAGCAACAGTCTAAATTGTAAGGACAGTCATTGAAAAAGAAGTACTTACAAAGCTAGGCTACTCAATACGTATTGTACGTGCTCACATTCAGCTGGGAACGATACACAGGCAGATGTGAAACAACAAAGTGCTGTCTGAAGCACCTGAAGCTGAGGCAAAGGAACCTGCCATCTTCCAGCATAGTCTTCAACAACCTAACAAAAACAATGAAATATATATTACAATGGAAAACATTATCTTTAGTCAGAAATAGGAACTAGTTAATACTGTACCTACTTTATCTCCCCTTTCTCCCTCAGAAGTCAGGTTTGTAACCAAAAAAACACCCATTTTGTGTTATCAAACTGAAAAAAAAAAAACCCTTTAAAACCTGTATTATAAAAAGTAAAACACAGGACCTTCAACTCTTCAGAGGGTAAGGCAAGAAATATTTTCTTCTTACATAGTACCACAGTAGACATTACACTCTGCATTTAAAGGTAAGTTTTTTATTTTGTAAGAGGATACAAACTAGAGTCTATAACAGCCAGATATTCCGTTCAATAACTCACAGAGGGGAGCAGCTATCTTGTGCTCTTCTAGCCCTTAGGTCAGCAGCAAAAGGCATAAACATACCAGTCACCCTTATTTATGTTATCTGATCAAATAAGTAAACTTGGCCATTTTTATCATATGGTGGAACTAAGGCTAGTTATGACCTGATCTACAGTTACAGAACTGCATCGCTTTATAGAGAAACATGAAGATGAAAAATAGGTGTTTTAATGGAGAAAAATCCTTGCCTGGTCATCTAGTCAAACTCGTATTAATAAATGCAAATTTCTGGCACTACCTATGCCCACAATGGGAGGCTCAATAATCCAGCACCATCTACACTTAAGTCCTCTGAAAGGCCCAGTCCTTTTAGGGCACCCCATGCATAAAACACACAGCACCGAGTTCAGCACGAAGCACAGCAATAAAACAAATGTCTGCAAAGGCACCCACCAATTCTGTGACAGACTAGTCATTATGCTTGCAGTGCCCTAGCCAGTAGAAAGCCAAGGGGTTTGGTTCAGGGTCATCTCTCATCCTTTAATCAACAGCTAAAATGCAACTCATATGCAGTATCAGAAGAAGTCTGAAAACTATATTTCTTTTATCATGCTCTGGCACATCCTGCTGTGGCAGGGGGGTTGGACTACATAACCTTTCGAGGTCCCTTCCAACTCCTGATATTCTGTGATAGCGTATCCCATTGCACTAAAGTCAGGCTCCCTTTGCTCACTCTTGCCATGTTTTTTCATCACAATCAGCTTCAAAATAAGCAGAAGAGTGGGGTAACTGCATTTCAGGGACCAAGGCACTCTTTCTAGCTAAGGAAACCGAAGTGAGACCTCCTACATCCTGAGAAAGTAAGAAGCTGGCAAGGAAATGCAATGCTATCATCTATGTTTTAAAGAGAAAGGTAAAGCACTCCATGACGTTCAGAAGACACAAGTAATGGCTTCAAGAAAGCTACAACACGCTAATTCTAGTTACACATAGCCACCTATCTCAAATGCCAGACTGGCCAACAAAGCAGTCTGAAAATCACCATCACCAGATACATCCCTCTTCAGGATATATTTTTGACTTAAAAGTCTGAATTCCACTTATCTTTGTCTAATTCCCAATGAACTAAGTCAAGGGTTACAGGTCAGCATAAGTGGCCTACATTTGTAGTTCCAAAGCTGCATGCCTGACTTTGCTCAAGGCTCTGCAAGGTGAACAGGCCAGTGTCCCCTTTCTGATAGTTCAGTTACAGCTGCTCCAAAGCAAAGCAGTTATTGATAATAGGACCACTTAAATTTCTCATCTGCAACAGCCAAGACTGATTTTTAAGTAGATTTTTGACTTTTCAACAAATTTATTTTAGTAATTGCTGTTTGAAAATGTTAGCTTAATGCAGCAGATTTCTAGGTCAATCAGAGAATTAGCAACTTGTAAATAAACACTCTTCGTCTTTCAAGGAAAAACTAACGCTTTATAAAAACACTGATTTAAATATTTTTGACAAGGTCCCTTGTACAGGAAAACACAGAAGCCTTAGGAAAAACAAAGTAGACAGAGAGAATGAACATCCTTTAGGCCTCCACATGGTCAAACAAAAGCAGAAACAAAACATCAGTTCCCACCGTTGTGTTTCACCACACTGACCTGAGAGGCGCAGTATACATATGTACACAAATGATTTCGAGCAATGAGATATTTTGTGATGATACTGTTAGTTCTTTTCTTGGTAGCATAAAGTGCTAACTGCAAAGAACTGTAGAAAGGAATTGTAACAGTGAGCAATTAAATCCAGCATAGACAAGTATGCAGTGGTACCTGGGGAACAGAACAACCCAAATGATGGCCTTAAACCTGACAGTTACCACCCAAGATCAAGACTGTGTTATAGATGTTTTAATGAAAAATCATCTCAATGCTTATCACAATGGCCTAGGACACAAATAAAATAATAGAAGAGTAACAAGGTAGAACAAAGCAGTGTTAACTGCTCAAAACCACACCACATCCTCACATCTATAAAATTGCAGGCTGGTTTGCTACTTATCCATTCTTATCTCAAAAGAGAATGGAGAAAGCCCGAAAAAAACCCTTGTAATGAAGGCAAAAAATGCTAAGTAACCAGTCACCTTCTCCATGAGCTCCCTTAATGTGCCTGCCACCAAAGCACAGAAATACAGGTTGTGCAGAAAGGAAGACCCACAAGAGCAACATTGCTTTAGTTAGGCAGTTAGTCTTCAACTCAAATGTATCCACAAGTTTCACAGAAACAGCACCCCACCTCCCAGTCACACTCCACATGAAAAGAAGGGTGGGGGAAATCATGTGTTTGTTTTACAATTCTGTGTATACCTCTCAACGACTATTTTTAAGTACTCTCATGGAATAGCTTTTTCTATAATAGAAACTAACAGCTTTTATGTTCAAAGTACTCAATGCCATGCTTTGAAACAGGACTGTAAACCAGAACGTAGCTAAAGTTTTACTATAAAACATTAAAAACTTAACCACTTCTGACACTTTCAAGGAAACCAGAAGTCAGAGACATGTATATTCACCCTCATGTTGTGAAGCTGTGTCATCAGAGCACCTCAGAAAATCAGATAGGTTATGCTGCTTGAATCCTAAATGCTTTATTTAATGTTTATGAGCACATTCTTCGCAAGCACACAAATTTCCATACAATGAAGTTAGCCAAACAAGAAGAATATAATGGTCTCAAAATGAAGAGGTCTGTTCCTTGTCCTTGTTCCTTATGAGGAAAATCAGAAGGGATGTAACATTTTTACATGACTTCCCACAACAATTCCCTTCACAATTCTGTTTGGGTGCAACTTTTACTTAAAGACTCTCCATACATCATTCCAGAGTTTACTTTTTCATGAGGAGACTGTAGGAACTTGTCTTCCTTTTCTCACTCAGTGCAGATACAGATACTGAAAGGGAGGTTGAAGCATCTTTCTGATACCCTTGAATTCAAATCCACCTTTCTCCTACTTCCCCTATTTAAACTTAAGTTTAAATAATTTTGAGAAAAATCCATGCCTCAGATGTGTCCTACAAAGTGCAAAATCAAGATCAGATATAACAGCTGCCTGTTAGAAGCACAGGGCTAAAGTAGTTAACCCCGAAAATAACAAAGCAGTAATTAAAGACCTGAATCAATGTAAAAAATTTTTTCCCTGTAATATTATGTTTTAACTTTAAATAAACACACACATATAAATATATATATACATATATATATATATACACACATATATATAAGTGATTTGACTATATTTCAAACTGGAATACAAATTTATTTTAAGGAGAAATAACACTGTAAATAAACTGAATTTGCAAATACATACGACAAATGTTTTATGAAGTGCTAGGGCTGAAGCTGCTACAATTTTCCTGTCCCTCCTCACCACAAAAAAGAAACTAAAAAGAAACATCAAATCCTACCAATTCTAATGTTTTGTCATGACTAGGATTTTAAGTAACTCCTATAACTTTTTGAGAGATTTAAGGAACTCACCACAGGACTAAAACGACAACAGTTCTGCGAGTACTTCTGTTTATAGTTTTCTGAAAAAGAAAGCTGGGTGGCACACAGAGTGGTTGTCATCTGCTACAATAAGCAAACATAGTTGTTCTCACAGAATAGAATAAAACAAAAAATTAAAAATACCAAGAAAAAAGGGGCATATTTAAAAAAAGTTTCCTGAGATTCAAGCCCATAATTAAAAGCAATATCTATCATGGTTGCCCGTTCAACAGAAATACCAAGACAACTTGGATACCAAAGTTCAGTCCTACAAGAGAACTTTAGTAACACTAAATTTGCTCTACCTGGAAACAACAGAAGAAACAACCACACTTGTTTTACTGTCTTTTTAAACTCTCCAGTGAATGTCCAGCATTTCATTCGGTTTTCCACATACAAAAAAAGTGTGCCTTAACAACAAAAAAAGATTCCATTATCCAAATAGATTAGAAAAGGCATTAAGATTTTAAAACCACTTAACAGATGCAAGTCTGAAGTGGTTTTATACAGCATAAATAACAAAGAAAATAAAAAAAAAGGATTTTAGCAACAGCTTAACTGCAATTCACATGTGAGCATTACGTAAGAAGAAACCAAACATAATCACACTTCTGGAAAAAGAGAAAACATCACCCAGCAACAGCATGACACATCCTATGAAAAGTTTCTGCCAAAGCTCTATCTACCCTCACAGCTAAATGGTACCCTCCCCATCACAGAAATCTCAACCATTTCCTCAGCTTGCTTGAGGCAAGAGTAATACCCAAGACTAGGTACCATACACCCTTGACATTTAGCTACCCAAAGAGCCAGTTTCCACAATATTTACAGTCTGTCACTTGCACAACAGTGAAAACTATATATTAATCCTAGAAAAGCAATTTTGGCTACTTATAGCACTGTAGTAAATGTGCCTGTGTAAGATTCTGATTGAAAGATAAGTACTTATAAATAATATAAACAACACTAAGATAAATAATATAAATATTTACATTGAAAGGAAGCAATATTCCTCTTTACCTTTTGATCAGACCCCTCAAGTGAAAGGCAACTAATTTAAAGAATTGTTTTGATTATATGGAAGAGAACTGACAATCTTGTGAACAAACACAAATGTATATGTCCAGATCACCAATGATATTAGTAAACAAAACTTAAGATGCATTTCAAGTAAAAAGTCCGATTACTTATTTCCCTCATCTAAGCAACTACTCAAAAGGACTTAACTTTTTCATTTTGCATTACCTACTGCAATAAGTGTGCCTTTTCTACCTTGAAAAGGCCCTTATAGCAAGGCTATTTGACAGACGATGCTGCAGAAGCATCAGTCAATGGCAAGCCCTTATTATGTATAAAACCCCGCAACTCCTTTATAGGTTACAATCATGATGCAAGTTTATTTTCATACAAAAGCTAAACTTTGAGGCAAGGCATTAAAATCTGGAGAAGTAGGTATACTAAGCTTCTCTCAAGAAGTTTTGAGTGTATGAAACAAAAAAGTTCCAAAGAGGTGGAAGAAGACAATGTTACAAAGATCAAGAAAAGTAAACAATGCATTTGTACATTTCTGCAATGTTACCTTTTTTGAAAATTCTAACTCCTTAATCCCACTTCTAAAACCGGGGTAAAGCTAAAATGACAGCAGACAAAAATTGAGAAAGCAGTACGAAGAAAAGAGAAGCGAGTATGTGAACAAGAAAACCTTTTATAACTTTAAGGACAAGATAACAGCACTGAATGCCGACTCCTTCAGCCTACAGATAAGCAGATCAACTACTATTGTGAATTCTCCCAAGAACCTAACTGAAATCAGCCAAGTGAACTACACATACCACAACTCAAGTCTTGCATGATAGTGGCTTATTAGGTTTCCCATCAGCTGTCAAACAAGTGCCACCACCTAACCCAGGACACCCTTCTTTTCAAGCAGGTTATCTTCAACAGAACTAAATGCTTCCACTTAGCGTTCGGATTGGGAGTAAACAGAACCCCTGCATGACACAGCTATTTTGTAAGGATTTCGTTTTAAACCTGAACTTCACTTGAATCTCAAGCAGCACAATAAACTGCTAACTAGCAAATTGAATATGCTTGTTTTCACCAGCCAAGCATGGGAAAAAGACCCAGTAAATAGAGAATACAAGGACAAGTTAATTTTTATATTTAAATCGTTTCAAGTAGTTATGGTACTCTTTGATGTACAAGAAAGTTTAGGTACAGCAATGTATGGTTTGCCATTTAAAAGCTTTCATATAACTAGCAATGTCACACATTTAAAAACAACTCAAAAAATGTCAGTTAAACAAATCACATGTGACTCTCAACTACGCTCTCAAAATTTGAGCCATTAACAAGCACAAAGCTTATTTATTCAAGAAGATATAAAAAACCTCCAGAACACCATAAACCATTACAAGAGAAAAAAAGGTGGTTAAAATGTACAGGTTCTATCTTCTCAGAAAAATAAACTTCAAAGAAATTCAAGCGATGACTTTCCACTAGTAGGACCCTAGTGAGGAGCTAAGCTTTATAATAGTGCATGGAGCTCAAATATGGATCCCAAAGGTACAAAACATAAATACAAGTTTGGCATAGCCTAAAGGTATGGTTGGAGACTTTTTTTTTTTTGTTCAAAGTAAGAGTCAAAAGTAAGTACATCCAAATTTAAGCACGTCACAAAAAGTGTAAAAATGTAATAACCCCAAAATCAGAAGAACAAACATTTTTTCTGCCTTCACCCCCAAAAAGCAAGACAAACAGCAGTTGAGTCATACACCCCTGTATTTCTTTTTTTTTGTCTACTCAAATAAATTGAGGAAACACTACCTTCTCTAGTGCTTCACCACATTTTACTTTTTTTCAGTTTCAAGTTTATAAACCAAACAATTATTTCTTCCAGCAGTGACTCAAGGTATCACCAATGAACGTAAGCAAAATAGGTAATCTTTATTTCAGGAAGCCAGATCACATTGGAAGGCTGTAAGCTGATGCCACAGTAAGAGCAGACCAAGTAGTGTTTATCCCTTGTGTGTATTACCTTGTTACATTAGATGAGACTCATCTTGCGTTTAATTCAGTCAGTCCCAAACAAGGTATAACAACATCTAGTAGAGTTAGCAGACATGTGGACAACTACAGAAATTATGGAAGTAACCTGCAATATTTTCATAGTACTTAGTGTTATAAGAAAAGATTCTGAAAAGAAAATGCAACTTCAAGCTAGTTGACAAAACTGTACCCACTCTAAGTGCAACAGAGCAAGCTATAACCATTTTCCATCACAGTGTTAAGGTCTGTTTCCAAATGCAGTAAATTTGGAATTTCACCCTTCTACTCCCTCCACCCTCATACCAAAAAGTAACCATCAACGCTCTCTTCTCTACCTTTCACCTCTTGTATTTCACTCACACAGGAACCTCTTAGTGGCTCTTGTTCCTGAAAAATCTCATTAAAAGAATTCCAAATTCTGCATAAAACATTACAAGTTCAAACTCATGAAGCTCTTGCAAATGTTTAGACTGAGGTTTCTGATAGTTACCATCTTTCAAATTTATTTAAACCTAAAACTAGCTACAGATGCCTTGTTATTTTGCTTGCCAAAGTTTGGAACAGTAGACTTGCTTTTCCCAACATCTAAGTGGTTTCACTACACTGTGAACTTCACAAACAAGAAGAAATGCCAGATCAGCATGTTTTTTAGAAAGTAATATAGACACAGCTGGTGAGAAGCATAAGCTGGGCACTTATCTTCCAACTGTCTCTTTTCATTCCACAGAAATCTTGATTTTTGTTTTCCACATGTCATCAATCTCAAATAACAATCTAAGAAAACATTTTACTCCATTTTGCCTTGTAAGATTCAGGCTGTAATGACTCTGTATGACCATGCACACCTACAATACAAAAACAGATCCCAGAAGCCATGGGTTTAGAGACTCCACATTGTGACTTCATCTTGGATCATTAAATTGTCATTACACATTTAAGGAAAATGCTCTGATTAACTAGTCATGTTTTGGAACTGTTACCTAATCTACTATCTGAAATAAAGTTCAGCTGTAACACTCCAGGCCTCAAGAGTACTAAATCTGGCTGTTTACAGCAATATTTTACCTTTCTTACATATTTCAAGGATGAAGAATGTGTACGCCAACACTTTTCAAGGTCTAAGCCATTCTCTATCTCTTTCAGATCAGTCTTTGCTTCTACTTACAGAAAAAGATTCTACAGACTGAAAAGGCTTTTTACACCTCGCTTGATTTTCCTATAGCTCTTACTAAGAGATGTGGATGTATGCATACTTCACACAGTTAAATAGCTGTAAGCAATCTAACTGACACCAAGCTTCATCACTATGACTGAACCACAGCCATATATTTTACTAGATTGCATTTCTGATAATATTTTGCTCATGTAGTTCAAGCTTATGACGTTTTGACTAAGTACTTCTACAACTGCTGTTCAACTTTTGACACAAACAGAAACACTGGAGGAAAAACTAGGACATTTAGAAGTGACAAACAACCACTAAGACAAGTAAAATTGTGTTATCAGTGCGGAGTGGAATGAGGTGGAGAGGTTTGACCTGCACAATAGCCAAATATAATCTTCAGAAGATCTGCATAGAAAAGTATAAGCCAACAGCCTCCCACAAAAACTAGAACCAGAGGGAAAAAGTGCACTAAAAAAGATGTAGCTAGGAAAATAAACAATTAAATAAACCAACAAACCAGCAACAACAAAACCAGAAGCTAAATCTAATACAGTGACATAACATTCAAGTGAGAAGTTTCATTTAACAATGAACATTATATGAGGTGACCTAAACTTCATTATACTTTCTGAAGAAGAAAGATAAACATGGACCAACACTATTCAATAGGCTGAGAGCTTATTAGCCCTCTGTATGTACCATTATAACTAGACCAATATAATCACATCACTGTCAACCCCATTAGGATAAACAAGTTAATGTGGGGCAGATACAAATTCATTTGTCGTCAAACCACAGATGTCACACAGCTACTAGCTCTTCATACTACCACACCAGTTAAAATCTTGCATTAATGTAAGTAAACTAGTAGAAGAATCCATTACTAAAAAACATGCTCAAACAAAACATGGGAGATTATATTTTGAGTAAGCATATGTCTTTTGATCACACAAGGCCAAATTTCAACAAATAAAGTCTCTGGAGACAAAGTTTTATTAACTCATTTTACCCTTACATAATCAGGATTATTTAAAACCATACGCTGTTAAAAAGAAAAATTAAGAGAAAAACAGAGACCTTTAAATACTCAGAACATTGGCTGCCCTTGTGGAGAGTTCATAAACTTGATGCAAGAAGTAGGGGAGGGGGCTTGGCAACCTTTCTACACAAAAGAAACTGTAGTTGAAGTCGAAGTCAAATGATTTAGATACTCTATCAATAATAACTGTGATACAACTATTTTATAGGGAAATTCCTTCCTTGGTCTTGTCCTGTTCTGTTCTCTACTAATTCCTAGCTTTGTCTGAGAAAGGGGATAGTATATGAAACTATCACTCTACCTGCACTTCCACCTTAACACAAAAAAGTCAACACACAGTAAGTGTACCTAGAAAAATCTAAACCAAAACTCTCAGTGTTCAGCAAAGGCAAATGTCTTTCCAACCTGCCCATTTCATCAAATATGGATATGAACATAGTTTACACCATACTTCTTAAAACATTCACTTATCCTTTTACTGGCTTCACAATGTTTTTTCACACAAACTAAGAAGATTTAGAGAAATAACAGAAAAAAAAAACATAAAATGATCAATAAAACCAAAAGCAACCTGTAGACTTACTGAGCAGTCTGTTACCCGAGATTATATTAAATGCATATTACAGCAATTGATATTTCAAACAAATGTTTCACTGAATATTAAACAAGGAGGAACAAACTAAAAACACAAACCCGCATTTATTTAAGTGGAAAAAAAATGTACTGAGAAGGTAAGCAGACAAGATGTTGATAAAATGACTTAATTCCATACAAATAACTTCTAGACTGTGTTTCAAAAACAGCATGAAGTGTGGCTGAAATACACCCAGTATAACTAATGTTTCGTCAACACCTGCTGATAAAAGCAAAGCAACTTGTTGTTGCTTTTTACTTTGCAAGGCACACATAAGGAGATTGCAAAAAGTATAAGACTTTTGGGTCCGCATGAAGAAACGCTACTTTGCAAAAAAAAAAAAAAAAAAAGAAACATAACCCGCTCTAATTTAGCCACAATGATGGGAGCTGTTTCTGAGGCCCTCCCTCTCCCACCCACCCAACTCCCCAAACCAGATGAACCCAGCCGGAATTGTTTTGCCCGCAGAACCACCACGACTGCACGTGTCCCAGTTCACCGAGCCCAGAAGGGGCAAACACTTCCAGCAGCAGCGGAGCACCGCCACCCACAGACGCCCCCAGCTCTTCCTCACCCGTTCCCTCCGCCCCCGCCGGGAACTGGCTTCCCTCCCCCACGCAACCCTTCTTTGCCAGTCCCAATCCGGCCCCACACCCGCCCCAGCCTCCACCCTCTCCCCAGGCCGGGGGCAGTCAACAACCGCTCGCCGGCCGCCCTCCGCGGACGGACAGGCGTCACCTCCGCTCCCCTTCTCCGCCTCAAGGCCCGGGCCCAGGCCAGGCCCCCTCTCCGGCTAACTCTCCAGCTCTTCCCCAGGACTGACCCCAGAACACCGAGAAGCGGGCCGGCCCCAGAGCCGCGGAAGTCTGAGGGGCAGCGGCCCCAGCACGGCAGCGGCCCCCGCCACCCCGATGGGACGGGGAGAGCCCGATCCCCGCCGCGCCTCACCCCCGCCCGCGGGGGAAGGTGCGAGGAGCGGGGCCGGAGAGGCGGAGCGGCACTCACCTGGCAGAAGCGACGGCAGTAATACTGGCTGTTAAGGAGGGCTGGCAGACCGGCGGGGAGGCCCGGCGTCACCAGCGCCTCCAGCTCTTCACTGAGGCGCTCCGACTCCTGATCGCTCTCGTCTTCCGCCATGCTGCTCCGGCCGCCCTGCGCGTACCGAGCACCCCCGTGCCCCCGCCCCGCCACACCGGAAGGGACGACCCTGTCCCCGGCGCCTCACGTCCGGCCACGCCCACCCGCCGCATTTCTATTGGGCCAGTCGCCGTGCCGATCAATGGCCAATAAGGCGAGAACTCGCTGGTGATCTATGGCTCCTCCCTTCAACCCGGCCCTGCCGCAGCGTCCTTCCATTGGACCAAAAGTCTCTTCGTTACTTTGCCCCCCTCTGCCATTGGCTGTTTATCCCGTCTGTTACACCTCCCTCCACTGCCTCCTACCGACGACTGGCCAAAGGCCCCGTCCGCTAGACGATGCCGTCGCCCTCACGCACTGACAGGACTGAGCACGCTTCCGTCACGGTGCTTCCACCCGGCCCCCACTTCCAATTGGACAAAAGTGTCATCCATCTCCACGCGCCGGGCCGGAGGGAACCAATCACCGAGTGGTTTCTCCCGCTCAGCCGCTCTGTGGCGGTAGGCAGGAGGCGGGCGGGCACGGAGGTTGCTAGGCTCCGCCTACCGCGGCCGCCAGTCTGGGCAGGTCCGTCTGGCTGCGGCGCGGTGGCAGTCGGCGGAGGGACGCGTCAGGCCCGTGGCGCGGGGCCCAGCGGCGGAGCGGAGGAACGGCAGCAGCTCCGCGGAGGCGTGGCGCCCACCTGGTGGGGCGTGGGAAGGCCGCGCGGCCAGAGCGGGTAACGGCTCCCGGCAGGAGGCGGGCGGGGGCAGGAGGGGCGCGGCGCGGCTCGGCCGGGGCCGCGCTCCGATGCCTGTTGAGTCCTGGGACCAGTCGGCGAAGAGAGGGGGTTGTGGGGCCGCTGGTGTCTGCGGAGGCGGTGGCACTTCCTGGCTCTGTCATAGAAACACCCGCCGTGCCAGGTGGGGGAAGGAGCGGGGCAGGGCCGGGCAAAAGCAAGGGGGGGGCCGCACCTGTCTGCCGCCGCTGCGGGGCGGGGGAGCGAGGCCTGGGGTCCGTGCGCTGCTCTCGCCGCCGGGCTGGGCCTTCAGCTCCCCGGAGCTACAGAGGAAGAGGAGAGAGGCGGGGGGGGGNCGGCGGAGCGGCCCCCGCCTTTCCTCAGAGGCCCTCGTGGGTTAAATGGCGCCCTTGGTCCGGTGAGCTAACCCAAGGGAGTAAGTGCATCGAGTCCTGCATCGCAGTCATGGCGAGGGAAATAGCGAAACCTGTTTGGCAGTTGGAAATCCAAAGTTATTTACCTTCTCACCTGAAAGACTCGTCGGGCTCTCCAGAAGGTCCCGTGCACACGTCACGCTTCTATCTCCGATGACACTTTTTAGCCAAGGCACGCTCATCTGCCTTCCTCAGTGCTCCCAGAGCTTTGGAAAAGCTTGCGTCGTTTCAACATGTAACAGAAGGTAGATAGGGTGTCTGTCCCGGATGCTTTTTCTGCATGCATACTTTCCTCTGATCTTGGGAACCCAGAAGGTAGTTCAGGCATTAAAGAATCCATGTCACAACTTGAGACAAAAAACAATCCCACCAAAATCCTGTGAATCAGTAGTTGTACTATTCACAGAATTCCTGTGGATTTTGATACAGCATACATGCAAACAACTGGTTTGGTGGGGGACTTATTTTGACATTTCGGAAGGCTAAACACGTTTCTGTTAGGTTAAGACTTGTTTTCCACTTGGTTACATATGAAACTCATCGGGACAAATGCTGAAAAAAGATTGTTTGGTTTAGTCTATACTGTTGTGCAGTATCAGACAAAACTTATAATTCTGGAAAGTGGCAGATAATGTAAAAAATTAGGAAAGTAGCTAACAGCAAAATCTTTGTCTCCTTTTTCCAAAAGGTTGTCATCTCTTAGTGTAGCAGTGATTTAAGAAAAAAAGACAGTTTTGAAGACTGGGATCTCTGTTCCTGTACTTCCAGAGCAAGCAAAAGGCATTCTGGATGGCAGAAACTTCATTCAGTCCTCAGAGCTAGACAAACTTAACTTCTGGTTAATTCACAGAATCACACAGAATTGCCAGAGTTGGAAGGGACCCTTTAGGATCATCTAGTCCAACAAATTAGGAAGTTTTGGTCTCTAAGAGGCAGATCTTTTAAAATATTGCAACAACAATCTCTGTGTGTGTAACAAAATAAGTATAGAGAATGATACATTTAAAGGTATTCTGATCTCTGTCTGCCTTGTAAGCACAGACTTCTTCAAAGTCATTTATACTCAAAAGTAAATGTCCAGGCAATGTATTACATCTCCTCAAAATACTTGCCAAAAGGGTAGAAACTGTCTTCAAGAAAAAGCAAAGTCTTTCAGTGATGAACAGATCAAGTTTTGAGGCTTCAGTTTTTTAGTTTCTACAGCTACTAAGTATTTTACTGACCCGTCAGAAGCTTCAGTCTCCAAGGTTCTTTGGACTTCAAGGTGGAGAACCTGTCAAAAATAGTTTCACACATATGTTGTACATGTAGTTATCTTTAAGATGTCAATAAGTGCTGAATGCTGAATATTGACTAGACTGCACTCAGAGCTATTTGGTTGAAAACATTAGCACATTTGAACAGCAATTTTATTTTTTTCCCCTGCTTTCAGGTAAAGTTAATTGAAGGCAACAATGGAACGATTTGGAGTGAAGTCTGCTCCATCACGTAACCGCTCAAAGACTGCTTTGTATGTAACTCCTCAGGATCGTGTAACTGAGTTTGGCAGTGAGCTGCATGAAGATGGAGGAAAACTCTTCTGTACTTCCTGCAATGTGGTTCTGAATCACGTTCGCAAGTCTGCAATCAATGACCACCTCAAGTCTAAAACACACACAAAGCGAAAGGCAGAGTTTGAAGAACAGAACATCAGGAAGAAGCAAAGGACTCTGACTGCCTCCCTTCAATGCAACAGTACTGCCCAGACAGAGAAAACCAGTGTGATCCAGGACTTTGTAAAAATGTGCCTGGAAGCGAATATCCCACTTGAGAAGGCTGATCATCCATCTGTGCGAGCCTTCCTGTCCCGCTATGTCAAGAATGGCAGTTCAATACCTAAGTCAGACCAGCTAAGGAAAGCATACCTGCCTGATGGGTATGACAACGAGAACCAGCTCATCAATACTGAAGACCGTTGAGAAAAAAACATTTTTCATTATTGTGAAGTTTTACATATTGATGGTGTGGTTTATTTTTATATTCATACATATATCCAGTGTTACATATTGGTTTTACAAGCTATTTTATATAACTGTAGAAATGACAATCTATTTGTGAACTTAGTGGTATGCCACAGACTGTTGCTAACCCTGCTGTAGAATTCAGAGCTGCATTGATGTAGAACTCAAGATGAATGTAGGGAACATGCCTGGCATACACCTTATCCATGTTCAGTCCAGCTATAACTGACAATAAGAAAAAGGCACTTGGATGGAGGACCTCACTTTCCTAAACTGTGCATCTAAATATATGAGGAAGATGATGCGATGGGGATTGTTAATCTTGCCAGTGGATTGCTTTGTCTAGTATCCTGTCAATGAGTGACCAAGAAGACATGCTGCACATTTGAAATGCAAGAAGCTGTAGAATGGTTAATTAAAATACAGCTGCTCTGCTGGGGGAGGATTATTGCAAATTCCTATTGAACTTTGGTTTACCTTCTACAATGGGAAACATTTTTCTTCTAGAATACTCTCATATTCTAATTTGGTGCAACTGTGGGTGTATTCATTATCTAGCTTAAACAGGTGGTCTCCTGTACTGACCTCTGCACTCTGCTATTCTCATGAAGTTAGGAGTTCTGCAGGTTTGTCATGCCTGTTTTTTAAAAATCACAGTTTCATTGTCTTAGTTTAACATATCCCCTTCAGTTTCAGTGCCAATCTTTGAAAGTTGAGTATACAAACCAGTAACTTGAATGTGGTTTGCAGTGCAGCTGCTGGCAAGTGGAATTTATACTGGACCATCCTTGGAGAGGATAAATGCCCTTTTCTTACTAGCAGGACAATGGATGCTAAACCTAAATTCAGAGTGGAGGAGGCACTAAATTTTGGAGTTGAAAAAGCGTTTTTACAGTGCACAGGAGAAGAGGCTTCTCCTTTCCCTGAATGTCCTCTACATCTCTGGACTTGTCCTCAGCCTTTTAGTCAAATGAGGTAAAGTGATTAAAATAGTTTTCAAAATAGTTACTGCAAGGGCTGTTCAGTGCCTGTAAGCACAAATAAACAAGTGTATATACTTTAAAGCTATAGTGGCATTACAGACCTGGGCTGTACTTCTTACTCTGTGCCAAGGCCACATTTGTTGGATTGGCAAAAAGTGAAACAGCAAATTGAAGAATTTCAATAGTACTGCCATCTCCCAAAGGTAGTAAACTGTTACTGAGCTATTGTAAATTACTGTGCCATATAGTCCACTCAGTGTAAGTGCTCTGTAAAGTTTTTGAATGGAGTGAGGGAGCATTGTGCCAAGTGTTGGACTATTACCAGCTCCTGCCAGCTTCAGATTTCCTTGGGATGCTGTGGGTTCAGGGAAGTGCAAGGCATCTTCTAGCAGCACAGAAATCCTCTACTCAATGGATACAGTGGTGTAAGCATGCTTTAACTCCCCCAGGTGGAGCCAGTTATTCTGTTCAGCTTCCTTTCCCCAGTAGAGTTTAGTAGTACCTATTTCTTAGTATTTCTTTTATTCCAGATATTTGCAGCAATACTAAGTACTAAGCTATTGCTAGAGCAGTCACTTCTGCTGACAGAGAGGCTTATATACGTAAGAACCACTGGTTCATGTGCAATTTGCTTCTCCAGAAATGCACTTGTGTACATTATAACTGTGTCTGGTGGCTGTCTGCTATGAGACTTGTTTGAATAAATGGGCAAAACTAAAAAGCAGGCATGTGTAAAAAACAGGCTTATGCACATGTACCAGTACACAGGTACTCAGTACGCTGCTGCACCTTTGGTCCCTGTTGAAGCTAGTGAGGCTCCATGCAGTCATGGCAGTCCTGTCAGTGATACTGGTTCTTGGTTTAGAACTTCAGACAGAAATAACAGCAGTTACTTTTTCTTAATCCTAGATATCAAAATATGCCTTTGCTATTGCACAAGCTTGGGTTTAACTTAAGATCATGAGCTGCCTTGGGCTAGAA
This sequence comes from Galbula dea, assembly GCA_013399015.1. Taxonomy (NCBI): domain Eukaryota; kingdom Metazoa; phylum Chordata; class Aves; order Piciformes; family Galbulidae; genus Galbula; species Galbula dea. Next base: position 595,854 of record VWZX01007042.1, on the reverse strand, counting down.
CTGTTTTAAAAATCTTCTTAAGCCAAGTGAAGCTACACTGCCAATAGCCTTTTCTGTCCTGACAATAGTTAAAAGTGTTCTTTTACAGCTGCTGTTTCACTACAGTAAAACAACATCCTTGCTTTAATTTTTAAACTTCTGAATGCTATTTTAGAAAAGAGTGGAGTATTGAGAAAACAGGCTACCGTTAAACATGAGCATCTAGAGCAGATGGTATGATTAAAAGGTATGAATTTGGGCTAGTTAGATCAGTTCTTGCTAGCAGGGGATTTCACAGGCTCCACTCTATAACCATTTTATATAGAATTCAATGCTGTATGTTTTTCCCTTGACTGGCAACGTGACAGACATTTTGAAAAGCTTAATGGTAACATTAAATAGGCTCTTGCAAACTGAAAAGAAATGTTACTTTCACTTACATGGTTTTACATGAAAATTAAAGCTAGTAACAGCAACAGCTTTTGTTAAGAAAAAGTTATTTTCACTAAGACAAAGCAATATTGCAACACAGTTTCTCAAAAGCTTACTCTGCTTATGGTATGTACTGAGTCTCAGTTTACAGAATTAATACAATTCTGTAAGTATTTTCAGCAATTATGCTAGTACCAATTTTTTATGCAGAGTTACTGGAGAGGGTACAAGCCTGGTGGGCAACATTATCAGTGTAGCCATAGGCTACCAAGTTACAACAATTTGGAAGCAAAAATTGGTTATCTGGATTTTGAATGGAACTGACGTAATTCCAATGCAGTTTGTAGGACACTGGTACCTTAATAATAGCACAATTTTGTTTGAAAAACAACAACAACAACAACAACAACAAAATAAAACCACAAAAAACCCCACAACATTTTTCAAGCTTAATGAAAATCAGGATACTGATCCAACATTCATAATGGAGTAAAACAAAAAATAAAGCACTTCCAGGTAATCTAGAAAGAATAATGAGTAAGTATGTTTGTATGTTCATGTACACAACCCAGATCATCAAGAAGACAGTTATATTTTCTTTAACAGTAAAAATAGTTCCACTAAGTCTTGCACCAGAGTCCTGTAAACTGTCAAGTTCAGGACATAATTTTGCCACTGTGGCTAGAGTTGGATAAAGCATAACCTTGGTTTAATTGCTGTCGATCTTAGTGAAGATTTACGGTGGAAGTTCTCTGGTGTATCTAAACCTAATAACAAATCCCTAGAACAGAGGCTGTGGTAAAGTTGTTTAATAGCCTCCATGGGGATTTCCTTTTTTTCTGCAAGAACACTGCATTATTTTCCATATATTTCCTGTAGTGAGTACTCTCAGAAGCAAAGGGAAGATGGTAGCAATGTTTGCTTTTCATTTTACATACATACGTAGGGACAAGCTATAAGGGGATTCTTTTTGTCAGGTGGTTTTATTAATATATTTGAAGCTCTAAACGTAATATAAAAAAAAGAAGTATTTTGTTCTCTGATGATATACTTAGGTTAGTTTAGCTAGCTCACAGCTAAAATTACTCCAAAGTGCTTTTCCTGGAACAACACTTTCAAAGAGTAAAATACAAACTGCAACATTCTCTGGTTTGTGACTACCTCTACACCATGTTAGTTTCAGCTTCCATATTCTTGACAAAAATGTGAGCAAGTTCTAAAATCTTTAAGCAATTTGAAGCCTATAATTTGGCAGGTCCCTAGAGAAAGGGAAACATTTGACATAATGAAAGGGAAAGCTGTTTTTCAATTGAGAGAGAAACTTGGTTCTGCAAAGTATGAGATATTCTCATGTTACGAGGACTATTTTTAGCCAGAGCCCCTTTCAGCAATTCTGTTGAACTCAACAGTGAAGTGCTCCCAGCTAGGTTTTGCAGCATAATTAGCTGGTTTTCAGGAAACTAAAAAAACAAAGCTGGAAGTTTGGCAAGGATAATAGGATAATTTCTATTTATATTTACATATAAAGAGGAACACAACTCACTGTTGTGTTCTCATTGTACTCACTGCTGTGTAAATTGAGTGCTTGTTGTCTTTGTACAATTTTAAAGTTGTGTCTAACTTTTAAAATAAATTTTTTTTTAACAAACCTCACTGTAATAATGCTACTATAGTTTAGTCTCTTTTGGGCTAACAAAGATGCTTCATTTTTGGCTTGGTGGTAGGGATGTTTTGCTGATGGTAAGTGGCCACAGACATGGTTTTATTTAAACAATTGATGAATTAACTTACCTGACTTAGGTACTGGAGTGAGGCTGAAAATACCTGGGTTCTGCATTGCCACAAGACTTCCTATTAGGAAAGTAAGATCAGAAAAAAATGATTTAAGTTTTTATATTGAAATATTACTGAAAGAGAAATACTTTGTGAAGTTTTTACTTGGTAATGGAAAAATGGTCCTTTTCCATGGAATTTATGCATGCTCTCATTTTGCCAAGAAAGCAGATAAAGAACATGTGGTTCACATATAGTGGTAATGTAAGATAGTAGAAATGGATGGTGACAGGAATCATTAAACAATCTAAATGCTGTTGTTGTAGCTTAAAGTAATATCAAACTATATGTTGAAGCAGTTTGTTGATGTATCAGTACAGTAACACTGAAGTCTCCTTCAGGACTAGTTATATAGAACCCCTGTTTCCTGTTGAATATGCGACTTGTTTATCGTGACAGAAGTTACCCAATTATGCCTTCTCTTGCAAGTGAATGCCAAGGGAAGTAATTGTTAGGCATTTTGACATAGCAGTAAATGATTTGTAGCTATAGGATCTTGCAGCAGCCTAATACTTCAGGTCTTTTCAGGAAGGGCTTCTGAAATGTGGAAGAATCAAGTCTTTCCAAACTATCTGCAAAAAGGTGAGTTTGATCTCTGTCTCTCTTAGGGACTTCACGAAAATTAAGCAAATAACACCAGCTCATCAAAATTATCAAGTGTAAGTTTGATAGTTTACACGTACCTGTTCCTGAATTCTTACCTGGCTTGACATCTCATGATGGATCAGTGATGACCTCTTGACTCATTAATTTATTCATCATTACTTCCTCATTTTCAGTCATTTTCAGGTCACAGAACATTAAGATCAAGCTGCATTTTGTTGCCCTTATATGAAATGGAAAAGCAGAATAGAAATAAACATACCCTTTTGTAAAGTTTTCTTGTGTGGACAATTCCTCTTTGAAACAGCATATGTATACTCGCAGAATCAATGTATCAGCAAGGATCTCATGGAAGCTGATGCAGACTCAAGTAAAGTATATATTTAAAGTTTAGTAATTAGGCCATGCTAAAGATGACATTTTACTTTCTCTCTGAATCATGCAGTTTCACCCATATCCAAGATGCCATAGGATGAAGTATATATAACTTGCTTTTAGGCCCCATTTATACTGGTAGTTGGGTTTGACATTGTCACTTTGTATCATGGACAGCAGAGACTGGAGGATAAACAATCCGTGGCAATCCTGCTTAGGTCAGGTCAGGTGGGGTTTTATCCTGCATTCCACTGCTGCTTTTTTTTTTTCCTAAAAGGAGTTTGGAATCTGTGAGTCTTCTGGTGGTTGAGGTCACTTCTTTCATATTCAAAAGCAAATGGCACAGCTCAGGAGTGAAAACACAAAGTGGAGACCTCTGAGACAGGATACAGAGAGCTACTGCAACTGTCAGTCAGGCTTGACAGAAGCCATCATCAAGACCAATGTTGCCCCTGAAGCTAAATGTTATGTATTAGGTATATTTAATATAATTCTATTCTACAAAATAGAAAGTGAAGTGTAAAATAGAAATAATAAGCAATTGCTGAATAGCTATTTCACTCCGAGTTTAGCTTTTGAGTGTCCCAACTCCATGCTCACTTTAGGTTTCAGAAGCCAGAAAGATCTGAAGATCTAGTCTTGCAAAGTAATACCTATTTTGCTGGAAGACTTCTACTAGACTTGGAGGAGGACACAAGGAATATTACTGGTTTCTGTTGGTAGGTAAAGCCCATGTTCAGCGCTGAGCCAAACAACCACAAGCAGGTTGAATTTATCCATGTTTAGATGTATCCAAGTTGTTGGCTCCCTTTTTGTGTCTTCTCCTGTCTAGTGGTGCACAGGAAGAGGAAGTCAAAGCAGAGGGTTACTTAAGTACAGAGAAGTGACCAATATTCTTATATGTGCTCCATCAACCCACTAAAACAAAAGTACACATCCATAAGGAAGTTTCTACTGTCTTTCAGTGGATACTTCTACTTTTCCCTCCTATCTGATCCTTCTGCTCAGTGAAAACTAGTGTCCCTGAGGAAAATAAGGAAATGTTGCATTTCTCCTAACCAACAGACTAGCTTACAGCAATGCAGTTCTGTTCAAAGGTAGAAGAAAAATAATTAGGAGCTCTAGATGTTCTGAGGGGTTTTTGTATATTGTTTTGCCTCAAGTGTTTTTTTTTTAATCTATCATTCAGTCTACAGCATAGCTCCCAAATTCAATATTAGATTTCACTGCAGTAAATGAGAACACCTTACCTTAATTCTTTTGTAATTAACTTTAAATTGCTTCCTCCCTCCCCTTACTTCTGAAGCCTCTCATTACTGTAAAATGAATCCAATAACAAGAATAGTCACTACACTTAGTGTTTTACATACAGCAGAACCCCAGGAAGATTCTTAGCCAACTCTGTATTGAATGAACTGACACCACTTGTGAGAGCAACCAGGCCTGTGCTCAGTCTGCACTTTAGATCATGGTTCATGATTTGTTCATTGATTTAACAAAGCTGAGCTCATCTCATTAAACTGAAATTGCTCAGGAAAAAGCAGAGAGATGTAGAGAACCTCATATTGTGAAAAAGGAAAGGGCTTGCATAAAAATGAAGTAGCTAATCTCACCTTTAACAGGGAATGACAGCAGTAAGGCGTAAGAACAGGCCGCAAAACCAACAGCAACCACAAAAAAACCCCACCAAAGCCTCCACACAACAACTCAACTCCTAAGCAGAAAGGAGATAAAAGAAGTAATGAAATGTCAGCAGAGATAGCACAAGTCACATTTGCCAAAGCCATTTTAAGACAGAGGCTCCATAGGTGAGCATCCAAGATATTTACTATTAAAAATACAAAGTAAAGAATCCTAACAAGCTACATACATTATGCAGTACAGGGAATATGTGCTCCTTCCTGCCATTCTAACTGACCTCACCTCTCCCCAAAGGCTAATGTACAATAGTACCTGTCTTAAAGCTCAGAATACTTTCACAAAATTACCAACAAGGAATTCTCCACCAAGAAAGCCAATCTCACAACACCATCGAGAACCGGCTGAACCTTATCTTGTTAAAAACCTCTAGTCAGTAGCAAAAAGACTTGACCCAAAACAGTTGTTGTTCTTCTACAAAGATTATGTGCCAATTACTAATATTACATTCCTAGCATAAACTTAGGATAACTCTGTGTTAATACAAGCAGATACACTGCCAGGAAATGCAACCCTTAATGACCAATTTAACTGTCTAGCTATAGTTTCAGCCACTAGATGTCTTCACTATACAGAAATGCAATCTCTGCTACGAGTATTTTGTCTCAAGGAGAAGCTTGATGTGTGTGCAGTTACACTCAAGGAGTTTACTTTCATAAATATTTTCCATTTAGGCTGGACTGTAATTTTTGTAAGGCTATTTAAGTTTCTAACAAACATCAGTGTGATTCTCTTGATCATCATGTACTTAGCCAGACACTTCCAACCACAAAATTTTGGAAAGCTGCTCAATTATTTTATCCAGAATACTACTTTGAAAATAATCCTGATAGTTTAGAATTTTGTTATAGCATAATAAGCATATATTTTCACTAGAAAGCTTTAAATATTTAGAATAGCTTAGTTGGAAAGCACCTACAGCGTCTTGGTGTAGTCAGCTGTTCTATCACCCTATGACACTTCCCCCCCTTTCCCCCCCCAGTTTCCCTGAGAGGTGAAGGAAGGAGACCTGTGGGTTAAAATGGATTTAATAAAATAATAATTAACCCCCTAATATTAATACTAATATAAAATACTCAAAAGTTTTACTTGTCCCATGTAGTGGACACAAGTTGCACACTCTCAGCAGTGAATGCAGTGTGTGAAGCCCTGAGAGCACCAGAGCTCCAGCAAAAGTGTAACAGCAACAGCCGAGTAGGCCTTGGGAGCAGGATGATGGGCAAGGTTGTTCAGGGATGGCAACCACTATGGAAAAGAGTCTGTTCCCAGCAAGCTTTCCATCCAATTTACAGGGAGTGTGATGTTTATGGAATGGAATACTTCTGTGGGTCTCCTGCCCTGTCTTTTGCTCCTCCTAGCTTTAGCACCTGGCTAACTTTAAACTATTAAAACCTTGATCACTATGGTGACTCTCATTCCATGGCTGGCTGCTAATGGAAACGAAGTGTGCTACCAGTTTTGTTCTTACTGGATTAGGTGCTGCACTCTTCTCAAAAAGCCAGCTTTCCTGAATAGAAAATTTGTTCTACAACCCTATCCCCATGAAGGAATGGGCGGTAGCAATGCTGGGAGCACATCCATGGCCAGGCTGACCACGTCAGTTGTTTAAGCCTGGAGGATGCTGCTCCACCCAGCCCAGTAACACCAAGGACCAAAAAATCCTGATGTGATAGCAGTATCCTCCACTTCAGTGCTGGCAAAACCCCAGCTTAGTCATTCAGCAACCACCAAAGTAAAACTTCGAAGCTCCTTCCAGCTTAGACAAGGTCAGAATGAATGACCAAAACCTCTGCCACTCTTCTGAAGAGAAGGAAGAGCAGAAGCTGGAGGATGGGAGGGCGCAAGAGCGCTATAGTAGCTTGGCTGTGTAGGGGCAGAATGCTTACCGCCTCTCACTGTCCGCTCCCCTGGGCAGGCAGCATCCTCCCTATCTTCTAATTGTGTTTTTAATGCCGTAAGATGTTGGGCAGGAAACTACCGTTTTGATAGACCACTAGATGGCAGGAAGCATCAGCAGTTGTGCATCAGCGACGTCGTTCTCCCCTGTAAGCAGGACTCCTTATTTCCACACCCCTCCACCAGTGCCCCAGCCCCCTAGACCGGCCCTCAAAATTCACTGAGTGAATCAGAACACAGGCACAACCCTTCAGTGAAAGACTGTATAATGAAAACTGTTATATTCCAAATACAAATAGAGCAAGATTCTTCTTAACAGTATCTCTGCCACCTCCTGTCTTTCTTGACACAGAGAAATCCCCTACAAGGATGAAAGTTGCCCCATGTCCCATCCCTGCCTTGAGCTCTGGCTGTGCCTGGACACATGAAGCAAGGCTGGGAGCTGAACATCTTTCACCTGGGTGTCTCTCCAGTTGCTACAGGTCCTAATACCCACTTCCAACCTGCTAACAGGCTGCCTCATCTGCAGGGCTTGCTTCTACTTGGCTGTCTCAAATTAATGGCTAAAATAATTGACTTCTTTTGTTTTTCTTTAAAATAACTTGTTTCTTTAGAATTAAGTTTCTCTGTATTTTCTGATTCCATCCATCTTTGTCTCTGACAGATATAGTATTTCAAAATAGTCTCATCTTTCTTCAGAGTTTATTTCTCTTTCAGAAAGTAACTAGTCCAAACTTAAAATAAAAACCTTACCTGTCACATAGGATATAATCAAGCATTCCAAAAATGAACTTGTCTTCCCCCTGGAACCCAACCCTGGTGTGGGATTCATCCCATCCACTGCAGAAAGCTACAGTGGAATTTGAATCTGAGCTAACCACCAGGCTCCCTTAAGACCCATGGGAGAAAAATGAATCATACCTCAGTATTAGTGTATATTATAATTAAATGGGCATTGGATGGATCACCATAAAAAGTCTGATTCACTCCCTGATTGTGAAGAAAGTCTTCCCATACACAGAGTAGTGATCCAGTGACTTTGCTATGAGCTTCACCAAGGAGAACATGACTTCCTTTGATCTGCTGTCATACAATTATTTTCCATCATCTGCAAGCCTCCTTTCCAATTGCAAGATAGTACATCTGTCTGGATCAATTAAGGCAGGTCTAAGAATAATATCTGCTCACCTGATCATTATACTTGATCCATTTGCTCTAGATCCAGGACTGAAGATCCTCAATTCATTTTAATTTGTGGGCGTCCTGCTACAACAATGGACAAAAACCGAGAAGGAAGCAAAGCTATCACAAACTATGTGTGTCTCAGCTCTTCAGGCACAAAGGAGTGCAAGCAACTGAAGCTACAGGGTCATTCCCAGGAGCTCAGAGAAGTGAGCATGACCAACACCATGACAAAGGTCCTAATGTGAGAGGCAGACCACATCCCTCTGCAATGCAAAACAACCTAGTTGCCTTCTCCTCCCCTAAATGAAGGTGGCAGCAAACAGAAGTCAAGGATTTCTATAAGTAAAAAATCTCAGGCCAGCCCATAGGTTTCCTGTGAGCCCTGTAGCATCTGAGGAAAGCCTGCAGATTTTTAGGTAAACAAGAAAAAGTAGAGTGGGTCTGATGTTACCATTTTCATGTCAGATAAATTGCACACAAAGGTCAGTGGTGGCAAGAGATTGAATCACAGCATTCTCTCCTGACACACTGTAGACCAGTAAATTACAGCTTGACCTAACGGTATTCTGGGATAAAGACCTTCCAAAGACTCTTGGCAGATGAACTAGAATGGAAAAAATTAATAAGAGTTTTTATAGTTTCACTTTTGTCTAAGCAGAAAGCATTTGGGAGGAGTACACATGCCATGCAACTAGTTGCAGCTACAGTTAACCTCTTTCCATCATGGAAGAACACAACTCCTTTACAACATGTAGAGACAAGGATGTTAAATTCCCTGGCATGATTTACTGTTAGAGCAGCTCTAAAAAATCATTGAAAGATAACCGTTAGAAACACTCATCAAGCATCACAGTAGAGAGCAAAAAGAATACCGAAGACTAAATCCTGAACTACTGCTTCCTTCCTTCTTCCTTAGCCAAAGACAAGGCTCCTGGAAGATGATGTGGTGTCCATGAAGTCAGGAGAACACCATATCAGCCATTTAGCATAACCCCTCTGTCATGAATTACAGAAATGGAGGAGGGAGAGGAGGAAAGAAAGCATTTACTCAAGGTCCACCCAGAAGATCAGTGCAAGCACCACAAGAGCAGCCAAGCCTGCGGCTGACACTATGCACTTGGGATCAGCAGCAGAGCTGAGAACTGCAGTGTGAAAATTTCCTACTTGTATTTACGATTCTGATCTACTGCAAAATGCCATAGCTGAAGAACTGTCCCAGTAAGGCACACAAAGCACAGCTTTCCACAGCCAAAAAATAGTTACTGCACTTAACTGTCACTTATCTCACAAAGAATAGAAAAATATATAACCTATTATAGGGTCTCAGAGAACTGTAATTTGTCCCCACAAGGGTGCGGGAGACCATTCAGTCTCGAAAATTTTAACAAGAAGTCTAAAATTAATATCCTTAGCATTCTTACTATTCTTTCTCTAGAAATAAATATCTTTTCACTAGCCCCAGAATAAAGGCTATGTTACCAGCATGTACATTTTCAATTACTAGTTGCATCAAATAAGAGTCTATTTGAGTCTTAATCATTCTTGATTTGCTTTGAGATCCTGAAGTGCTAGATACTCTCTCTAGTAAATTAGTCTGTTAAACATAGAGACTTGGTTTAAAAATTGAGTATTATCATAGGGAGTGTTTTCAGAGAGTTTCTACTTTTGAAGTACACAGAATGCAAATTCCCAGCAGCACTCCCATTGTCACTGCAACACCATCCTTACAGCAACACTTTCATTATACTTCCATTATAGGAACCATTTGATGTCATCAAGCAAATTGCGTATACTGAGGGGATGCTCTGACCTTTGAGTGTTTTTCTTTGTTATAGATCTTCAGTCACTGGTGAGGGCAACCAAAACATGTGTGTCCATGGAGAGGAAGGATGGCAGACAGTCAGAAAAAATCTCTTTTGCAATCAACCAAACTAAAAATACCCCTACCCACACATACAAGATTTGGGATCCATTAGCTGAGGCTTGGTGGCTGTTACAAATCACAGCAGTGGTGATTTATGTGGACTCCACAGCAGTGCCCCTTGAGCTTATGGCAAGTAAAGCTCACAGGAAGACCCAAGACCTCTCATTAGGTTATCTGATCTGTCACAAAGCTCTGGTGCAAGTTTTGGTCTCCTCCAAACTTGCTCAGGGGTCACAAAACTCACAGAAACAAGTGAAGCTGCCTACATGGGCAATACACAGCAGGCAGTGACAGAGCAGGCCAAGGATGGGAGCAATGGGCCCCTGGTAGGTCTTCCAAGTAAAACAGATCTGAACTATGAAGTTCTGGCTTTCCTATTACAAACAGTGACTTCACTATAGCCCTTCCCAGAATGGAAAGACTATGATAAGGAGAAATAAACATCATTAGTTTCTTCTGAGACAGTCCAGAGCTTGCAAACTTTTTATTTTAATAATAAGCAGGCACAATACAGCTTTACAGGTGCCAAATGGAGTTTCTCATGAACTAAATATTTTCCTCCTACCACCCCATCTTTGTTTTCCCTGAATTTACTGCAAATATAATTTTGCTCCTAGCAGGAAAGTTATATGTGTAGTAGATGGACTGCATTCAGGATGTGGTGCACACAGAATGACACCCTATAATTTTCACAGGCAGGTAGGTTTCTGTGTCACCTCAGTTCACTGTGTCTAAACCACAGCCTAGTGTCTGCCAACAGTGCAGAAAAGGGAGCATGGGGGTGTGTGGAGTGTGTGCAGGAGGGCAGCTAGCCCACACAAGGCAGGCAGGGGTTGAGCTGGGCACAGCCAAGGCACAGGCACATCCCACCTCCTAAAACTAAACACTGGGGTTTGGGCTAACAATGTGTCAAACTGGTCCAACCCTTTTGGGGAGGAGAAAAAAAGTATAAAAAAATCTCCAGGAGTTTCAGGTGTATGGAAACAGCATTTTTATCTAGAGAAATATAAAAGGTATTTGGCAACTCTGTCCAGAAAGTTATGTACTCTGGGATACCTCAAACATGGGAGATGGTTACATTGCTGCACAGGTGAGTGGTACATACCTCTATTGTTTAATGCAGTCATAAATAATCCCTTGATTTTTTTTTCTACACAAAACCTTTGCAGAGTTTGTGTCCTCATAAGTTTTCCTAAAAAGTTGACAGAAATATTTAGAAAAAATACTATTTTTTTTCAGATGGGTTGTTGATTTAACAAAGAATATAAAAATCATTTCTGCAAGACTAAGATTTCACTTCCTATCTGAAAATGTTGGTTAATATTTCATTTGAAAATGCTGGTTTAATCCATGTATGTCTTTCTTTTATATCTACTGGAAATCAGCCAGCCTGTTATCATATCAGCTGCTATTTTGGAAGTGCTTCCCTTGGCTAAGAAACAAACGAGACTTTGAAAGGATAGGGACTTTATGGTGGGCAAATCTTCTGCCATCTTTTTATCTGCACCACAGTGAAATCATTGTGTTGTTATCATTGTCATTCCATGGTGAGACACATTCCCTAGAGAAAGACAAGACAAAAGTAGGAAGCCCTTTAAACCTGATTGCATACCACCCATTTCCTGAGCCTTCAGCACTGGACTCTTTGACAAGGCACAACACCCACCACCCTCAGACACCCCTGTAGCTCCTGAGGGTTCTGCATGTCCATGCCCTTCTCTTCCTCAGGGAGGAGAGGAGGTGGAGGGGACAGGAAACTCTGGGCCTCTGGAGCACCGACACAGAACACTTAGAACAGTGAAAATCACTGAAAAACACATCTTGAATAATGGGAATAGATGAGAACTGTCTTTGTCACTGAATGAGGGAGAGTTCCATGGGGAAAATGCAGGTTGAGACTATGCTCATTCACACACCCAAGGAGACCCAGTGGTAGTTTCCGATCTATCATTTCATAACTTCTATGTACACAGGGATATAATGTTTTGCCTATTATTCATCCTGTTATCTGGGCGAGATCCTTTTTTAAGAATCTCCTTTCTGCTTTTTAACTTCAAGGGCACATGATGCTGCCTCTGACCATGCCTTGGTCTTTCCCATTCTTCACAGAATCACAGAATCATTACGGTTGGAAAGGACCCTCAAGATCATCTAGTCCAACCGATAGCCCTACACTACTCTTACCCCTAAATCATCCCCCGAAGAAACACATCTATCCTCTTCTTAAAAACCTCTAGGGATGGTGACTCCACTACCTCCCTGGGCAGCCTATTCCAATATCTAACCACTCTTTCAGTAAAGAAATTCTTCCTAATATCTAATCTAAACCTGCCCTGGCTCAGCTTAAGCCCATTCCCTCTAGTCCTGTCACTAGTCACAAGGGAGAAGAGGCCAACACCCGCCTCCCTAGAACGGCCTTTCAAGTAGCTGAAGAGAGCTATAAGGTCTCCCCTCAGCCTCCTCTTCTCCAGGCTAAACAAGCCCAGCTCCCCAAGCCTCTCCTCATAAGGCCTGTTTTCCAGACCCCTGACTAGCTTAGTTGCCCTTCTCTGCACCCTCTCTAGTAGCTCAATGTCCTTCCTAAACTGTGGTGCCCAAAACTGCACACAGTACTCGAGGTGTGGCCTCACCAGTGCTGTGTACAGTGGCAAGATCACCTCCCTGCTCCTACTGGTCACACTATTCCTGATGCAAGCCAGGATGCCATTGCTGCAAGAAGATCCAGGTTGTGTTATTTATTTGTGAGAGAATAATCTCCAGCAGGTGTTCCTCCAAGACCGTAGCTGTATTCTAAAACTATTTATCTTGGGCAAATTTGTGAATACAGTCATGTAGGATCAGCTTTGTACCTTTGAAAACTAATCTAAACCACAATGCATCTCTTCAGCAATGCTACAGTGTGACATCAACCAATGCCTGCTACCTATCTTTGTATGAGCTGAACAATAGATACAGGTAATGTAAAAACACAAAATGAAATATATGCAGCTGTTTCACATGCCAGTAATAAAAGAGTTTTCTTCATAGTAGAAAAATTTACTCCACATCAAAAGCCCCAGAAATCATACTGAACAACAACAACAAAAAAGTGATTTAATGCCCTGCAACCACAAGTTCTATACAAAAGTTCCTCAAAAGGCTAAAGCATGAATCCTCACCACAAATCTTTATCCCTTGAGCTAAGACATTACCTGGTGATATGTGCAGTGCACGTGTTCTTGTTTCTACAGGAGCTACTGTTGCATCCACAGGCTGGCTTACAGGGTAAAATAGGGTAAAAGAATTAACCTTTGCTTCTTTCTCTATCTTGTGGCTGACATACCCTGACATACTCTTGCTAGACTGCTACAAGCCAGAGATGCTGGGGTTTACATTCTCACTGGCAGAACTCACTCCAATTAATATTCTGCTTTTCTAGCTCTCAGGCAGACCCTATATAGGATACAAGATACTACAAATATGGAGCAAGCTCCCCTTTTCACTAATTACAATTCCTGAAAACTGAAAGCTACTTCAGTTTGCCAGCTATTTAAAAATAAATAAGTTTACATTTTGTCTAAATAAACATTTGAAGGCAATGCATAGTAACAGGAAAACAGTTACCAGTTTTAGAGACAGGTACAGTCTTGTAGCTAACTTAGGCAAAACATTGGGATTCATGAGTCAGTCTCCTCCTTGAGACCTAGTTAAATGCAGACTTTCTCTGGAGTTTCCTGTAATCCATCAATCTGACAATCTTTCCTGGAATAACAGTTTAATAGTATCAGCCTGGTATTTATAGAGGCTGTCATTTTCCTGAAGGAGAGTTGAATGCAACTGCCCAAATTACATGCTGACTTCCTTTGGGGATATGGAATAAGTTCCTGGATGGAAAAGAGCAGAATAGAACAGAATAGTTAAATTGGAAGTGACCTATAATGATCATCTAGTCCAATTGCCTGAACACTTCAGGTTTGACCAGAAGTTAAGGCACATTATTAAGGACATAGCCCAAATGCCTCTTAAACACTGACAGGCTTGAGACAAGAATCACCTCTATAGGAAGCCTGTTGCAGTATTCGACCACCCTCTTGGGGGAGAAATGCCTCCTAATTCCCAGTCTAAACCTCCCATGGTGCAGTTTTGAACCGTTCCCATACATCCCATCCTTAGGTACCAAGGAAGAGATCAGCACCTGCCTCTCTGCTTTCCCTTGTCAGGCAGCTGTAAAAAGCAATGAAGTCACTCCTCAGCCTCCTTTTCTTCAAACTAGACTAACTGAATGTCCTTATCTGCTCCTCATAGGTCATGCCTTGCAGTCCTTTCATCAGCTTTTTTGCACTCCTCTGGATGTATTCAAGGACCTTCATGTCTTTCTTAAATTGTGAGGCCCAGAACTGCACACAGAACTCAAGGCGAGGTTGTACCTGTGCCGAGTACAGTGGGACAATCACTTCTTCTGACCAGCTGGTTACACAGTGCTTGATGCACCCCAGGGTGAGGTTTGTCATCTTGGCTACCAGAACACACTGTTGACTTCTGTTGAACCTGCTGTCAACCAGAACCCCAGATCTCTTTCTGTGGGGCTGCTCTCCAGCCACTCCTCTTCCCATTTATACTTGTGCCCAGCATTACTCTATCTTCAGTGCAGAATCCAGCATTTGGACTTGTTAAATTTCATTCCATTAATTATTTCCAAATGCTACAATCTATGTTCCTCTCCAAAGCCTCTTATCCCTCAAGAGAGTCAACAGCAGCTCCCAGTTTGTTATCATCAGAGAACTTGCAGGTTGTGCATTCAACTCCTTTATCTAGATTATTGATAAATACATTCAACGTAACTTGCCCTAGAATTGAGCCCTGAGAAACACCACTAGTAACTGGTTGTTAGCCAGATCCAGCACCTTTCACTACAACCCTTTGAGCCCTGCTGCTCAGCCCAAAGAATCTGTTTCTGTGCAGGAGCTTATTGTGAGGACGGTGAAGAGACTAATGCTTCTTAGATTCATAATGCCTGGAAAGGGGAGTTTGTCATTGGTTATTAATATTCAGTCACTGCTGCTCCAGGACTTCAGCATAGTTGCATTTAAATAAGCAAAAGCAGAATGTGATACTATACTGGATCTCTGAGAATATTTCCATTATCAAAAAATATTTTCAAAAAATTATTCAGTTTTCTATAATTAAGTATTTCCCAGAATCAACCTCAATGAGTACTGGCACAAAATATTTCCTTGTTATTTTCACAGCTTTTCAATTGTTCTCAGTTAAAAAAGAAAATGATTAAACACATATATGTAACCTAAAAAAACATTGGAAAAAATAACAAGGAAAGTTACTGTTTATGACATTTAATCAGAGTTTCTCAGATCTGGAAGTGGAATACTTAAGATACTAATAGTGGAAAGAATAAGTGGTGGCATGATTTTTTTCTCTGATGAACTGTGAGTCACTCAGATAAGTCTGTAAAATACCAGGATGTACAGTCTGCACTATTTCCTTTATAATTATATTTTCCATCTTGTTTACAGTAACAGGTTCTGGAAAAATGGGAACCTTCTTACACTTTCAGGCCTTTTAGCTATAAAAATATTTTTTCAATCCACTTTTTTTTTTTTAAATGAATCCTTATCTAAAGGATGAGAGGATAACTCAACAAAATCAATGACATGTAGTGGACTAACCACACCCTCACAACATGACTGTTCATGGCTGAACATAAAAGGCATTAGGCTTTCCTTTGACCCACGTATCTACACCTTTCTTCATCCCAAAGCAAAAGTTTCCATTCACAACCATATCAGCATGACATCTGCCCATAAAAACCTAGAGGCACCCCAGCAGTACTGCCAAAATATCTGTAACCAATTGGGAACCAAAATATGCATTGTTCAGTGGTTTCCACTGCACTTTGTATAACCTTTGGGCATGACGGGTTACAAGGGCAATGGCAAATGAGCAGTCAGAAGTGCAAAAAAAATATGAGGCAGAAAAAAACCCCAAACCAAAACAAAAGAGCATATGCATACTGAGAGAAGCTAAGACACAAGAACAGAGGAGATACAAGATAGGGAAGATGGGTGTGTGAACTTGCAGCATTAAGACCATTGTACATGTTCCTATCCACCTATACCAACAACTTGCTATGGCTTTCACTCCTCTTCCTCTGCTGATCACTTCTTGTGAGCTAAAATTCACAGCTACAAACTCTGTTCCTACCTGGCAATTTTCAGACACATTCCCTGGATTTAAGCACTGAATGCTACAAAATAAAACTCAGCAACCAACCCATCCTGACACATACATCTCTCATCCTTCTGCAAAGCACTGCTTGTAGGAAATTAGTGGTAGCCACCAAAAACCTTTAGGAAAAAACAAAGGATGGGAGTCAACCATTTAGAAAGTTTTGCTATAAGACTCAGAGTTCAGCCCTCCCTTTCTGGACTGGGTCATTATATCAACAGCATTGCTAACAGGCAGCAAGGCAAACTGGTGGGTCTCGCCTCTTCCTGTGCAACGGCTTGGGAAGGGAAAAAGCCACGCTGTGAAGAAAGTAGTCTGAAATTTCTCAGGATGTGGGAAAGCCAAAGGGTTGCTGACACCTCGTTCTCTGGAGATTATGGAGCAGAAAGAAAACACTCAAATTAGGATTCAGTGAAAAAAATTTAATTCCTACCCCCATGAGACAAAATATTTTTTCTTCCAAGTTAAAGCAGGAGTGCTATTCTTCATACTTTTATTTCCTGCACTAGACTGCTTCAATCATATATAGCACAAATAACAAGAGAAAGAAGAGTTGAAACTCCACATTAATGTCCAAAGATTTTTTTTCCAGCCTAAACTGACTGGGTTTACAGATCTAGGTTGTCACATCTCCCTCTTTTATAGGGAGACTGACAGTACTTTTGGTAGGTATTGCATCTTGTATGTTCAAATCTTTTCCTCCCAGAAGAATCAGTGGACTTTCCCTATCGCCTGTGAGGAAAGACTGAAAACTTTGATTTATAGTAAAATCAGGTATTTTCCTCCTGGAAAATGAGATATGCTGGACAGCCTGGACTCACTGCACACAGAGCTGCTGTGTGGCACAGAGGAAGTTATTCTCCAGCAGCTGCTTATTTGGGATCTTATAAGATGGTCTCCGGCCATGCATATGTGTGTTCCATTAGATCTAAATACCTGGTTTTCTTAGAGAAGTGAAGTTTCTGATGTGCCTTTTTGGGGTTTGAGCCTTCCTTTTCTTCGGTTTGGACAGCATATGCCTTTAGAGAGCAAATGGTTGGTTCAAGTTACCACTTAGGAAGGAGGAGATAAGTCCTCTTTTTCTTGGAAGTACCTACATCTGTTCCAGAAAAGAGAGGTCCAGCCTGGAAGTTATAATGTAGAAGGAGAATCCCAGCAAAAGGCCCAGGACCTGGATCCCCTGAAGAGTACCATGAGAAGATGAGAGCAAACAAGGAGCTGCTAGAAGGTACTGTACAGAAATCTGATGCAAGGCAGGAAAAACAGAGTTGTCTGAAATCCAACCTGGAAGCAATGGCCTGCCTACAAGAACACCACAAGGTGTGAACACAGGACCTTTCTTTCTGTTTTGTTACCTCAGTTTTCCCTTTTTAGAAGCTTAAACCTCCTCAGTTAGATATTAACCAAAACCTACCTTTCTGAAAGTAAAAGTAATTTACTTTCAAATGTAAATGGATGATCTTGTCTGGGGAAAAAGGCTACTCAGATAAACCTCAAAGCCAGATTCATGACAGGTTCACGTCACAGAAGTCAGCAAATTGCACAGAAAATTAAGTACTAGTTGTATGTATGTGCGTACATACATTTTAAAATAGAAGATAAACTATGAATAGATATGCCCCAAGAAGGACCCTGGACTACTCTAAGTTTTTCTGCAAGAATGAAAGCTAACATCTATATTTTCACATATTTCTATTTGGCCCTGTTATCTAGAACTAAAGTCAAGTCAACAGAGATCATCTTGTAAACGTGAGAGTTTGCGCGAGTCTGGTTGGGTATTTTCTAACACAGAAGCCAATCAGCACAACCACCAGCACTAGGTGTTAGAAGTTCTCCTGGAAACAAGTGAGAGCATACAGGCAACAAAAATCTGAAGCCCCAAATAAGGCTTCTGCAAGCATAAGCCCTCCAGGGAGAGTGGCTCTTCTACTGCACCTTGAAGTGCAACTGGCTTCTGACTTGCATTCTTCTCAAAAGCCCCCTCCATTACACAAAGACATGGCCTCCTTAGGTTCCTCTTCACAAAGTTAAACTCTCCTCTGTAATCCTCTAATTTCTGTAACTGAGTCTGTTACTTACTGTAGATCTTCTGCCCTATAGCCCAGTGTTGATGACAGCCCATTTCACACAGGATGGGTTCAGGATCTCTCCTCTACCTGGGAGGGAGTGATTGGCTCCACCACTGTCTGTCTCTTAGTGCTCTGAAGACAAGGACATAAAATAGTGTGGAGATTGTTCTCAGCCATTCCTTTAGGAAAATTCCTTTTCATGCAAGGTAAGAGAAACTGGGGTAACTCCATTTCCAACTAGTTATTGGTTGGAAATTACACTGAGAAAGGAGATTAATGAAAGATTTCAACCTCTTCCTAATGCCTCATTGCAACTTGTTTGGTTTGATGCACATCCTAATCACTGCTCTTTCCTCCCCCAACTGTTGTCTTTTACCTTTAACTAGAGCAGCAAATCAGAGTCAGAAGATGTAGAATTTTACATTATTCAGTGTTGTTCACAAGCTATCTATTCCTTAACATAAAACACTTTCATAGTAATTTATAAATGTAAAATAAGGTATTGTGGAACATTTAACATTAAAGACTTAAATCTTTTAATACTTATTTCAAAATATTTATTTATTCCACTGCAGGCACCTTCCATCATTGCAGTGGAAAAGGCAAAATAAAAATTGTTTATATTTACCCTATTTTTAGAAGCAAAACTTCTGGGATTAAAGATGGGGAAGTAATATTTTCTTTTTTGACTTAACATTATTTACACTGTGATATGATGAATTAAAAAAACATTTTAAAAATAGAATACACTATATATGTGTATGCCAGCAGAGAAGAATGATTTGCAAACATTTAAATCATAAAATATCTGAACTAAGATAGTGTTTTGGGACAGGACTGTATCAACAGCCCCACTTCTTCTACATGCCCATTCATGGACTTTTCCTCTCTGAGGAACAGACTCAAGCTGATTATTTCCTTGAAAGGGTATAAATGCCTGTACATTCTAAACATAGCTAAAAGCTCTCTCCCAGGTATTTCAGCAGGAAAGGCTAACAAATAAGTTCTGATATAATCAGTCACACATATGGAACACAACTATATGAAAGCTGTACCTGCCCAGACCCACTCTGTAACGGAATGGATCGTACACACATCATCAAACCAGCCATTCTGCACACAGTGCATGCAAACAAAACAAGGATATCAAATTGTCTGCTTGTGTTATCCCAAGAGAGGTGGAAAACCACTGAGGAAAGGATTTCCAGTTTATGTTGAATAATTTGTCCTATTATCCGTATAATACAACTAGGCTGGCAGAAAATAAGTTCGTACCTATTTTTTTTACTAATTTCTGACCTCAGATTTTCAGACTTACAAAAATGCCATAAAGAACAGAATAGATAGTTGTGCAGTTTCTGGGAATATCTCACTTGTTATAGTAAATTTCCAACCTGTCAGCTAATATAGAAATAACATAGGAAGGAACACTTCTCAGTAGAAATCTCACTTTAAATACAAGGGGCAAATGTCCTGAGGAGTGCTTCCAGGAAACCTGAAATCTGTTCTAGTCTGTGCAGCTAGCTGCTTATACCATTTGAGGTTTCCACATCTGACCTTTCACAATGCAAAGCTGTGTAAGAAGAGAGAGGGAAAATGTCTGGCTTGGGTAGCAAAAAAAATAGTTCCTAGTCCTGGGGGAATGGTGAAATTTTTCCATACATGGGAGTGCTGCTTACGTGCCAAAAAATAAAGGCAGAACTAACTTTTTGTATCAACTGTTAGGGATCATATTTGTTCTCTGTGAGAGAGTTTTTTCTTTCCCAAATCCAACATCAGCATAAAGATTCTCATTCAAATCTGGCCTGTACAGCACTGTGTCCAAAGACTCAAGAGTCCAGATGTCATGCAAACCTGAACAGCTAAGGCCAGTGGAGCACTTAAAGAATAAACTCTTTGCAATCTCAATAAAGCACTTCTTAGGAAATGGAACAGGGAGACAGAAGCAAAACCCTCAATCTCAGTTGTTAAACAAGGCCACACTGAGTAACTCCTGCAGTCTGATGCTGTAGGTCTGTCATAGAGCTTCATGTCATCTCCTCTCCCTTACAGGTTCATAAATGACACCACCAGATCAGAAAGGCCCCCACTCAGCATTTATTGCTCCTGGTAAACCATCAACCATCTTCTATGTGCACCCCATGAACTTGTGTTTTTAATCCTCCCATACACTGGAATTTCTGATTAGAGGATCAGAAATTCCAGTGAAAACACAACTTCTGAGTAGGAGACAACAAGCCTGCTCAAGAATCCAAATTTCTTCAATTTCAATTTTCCAGTTTCTTCAGTGGCCACTCTGCCCCTTCTCAAACACTGCAGTTCTACCACACAGCCAAACCAGAATGTGCCTGGTGATGTGGGCAGTGTAACAACTTCTCTTTCCAGTGAAGCAGATGGAGAAAGGGTCTCAGTTCATGGTTACTACTGCAAGTTGATATAGGATTTAGCCTATCTGATCCCCAAATAACTTTAGAAGATAGAATCCTCAGGTGCAAATAAAGAAAGGCTTCACTGAGGTGTAAGTGATGGAGGCAGGTAGAGAGAGGAGCTGTTCACTACGTAAGAACCCTAGTTAACAGCACACCTACCCTATGAACAATAACATTGCAACAAACTCCCTAAAAATCCTAAAATTAAAATATCAGTCTCTGATCCTAATAAACACTACACAGCTCAGTACAAAAATATTCCTGGATAGTTTCTCTGAGATCCTACCATCACTCCAGTTCAAGCTGAATGAATTTACCTTGATTTAACTCTGAATTCCAATGCCCTTCTTCCACATAGACTGGAATCTCATCCTCCCACATAGACCTCTCACATCTCCCTATCTGTGTAGAAACATAATTGTTTAAGGATGAATTCAGAACACAAGGAGAGGGCACTAGTCTTTCCTGGAGGTAAAAGAGCAGAGTACCTTTTGAAGCAGCACAGTGGTTAACAAGTAGTCCTTTGGGCTGCTGCCAAACACAAGTACCGGTTTGGCAATCAGGACAAGAGGAAAACACAGCTGAGCATGCATAAGTAGCAACTTGACTCCATGTATGTGATTTTGAGGCAAAGCAGAACACATGAACTCTCTCATCTCTTTGAGTACTATCACTTTCATGCAGGTTCCTGCTGGGATGCTCAGTGCTGTCAGGAAAAGAGCCATGTTTCTCTCACCCAGAGACTTCCTATCTCTTATTTCCATCACTATGCCTTCCATGTTGTCCAAGACAATATTCTCCAGTGTTTCCATCAAAACCTCACCTGTTTTCCTACTGCTGCTCTCAGCACAGAGTGCTCACTCCCAGGCTGGTTGGTCCATCAAAAAAACAAGCCTTACCAAGTGCACTTCATAGTTACCCTTTGATTTCGTATACCAGATTGTGCCATGATATAGGAGGCAGAACAATGCCAATACTCATCACCCCTACCTAAAGATCAATTAGCTGAAATCCTCAGCTGCTTAGTATAAACCAAACTGAACAGTAGTGCAACTGTGGTGAATGTACACCTCCCTTTTTCTCCACAGTAAAACACTAACCACATTACCACAGCTGCATTCTCTCTTTTTCCATGCATCTTGATGGGACAATCATGTTGCCCAGCAATGAAGACGACATGTCTGTGGACTTCACACAAGCTCCAGGCAGTGCATGTCCAGGATCTGGACTCCATAGAGGTCCTGCATACAGACAGTCATCTCCATTTTTTTCAGCTCTGTCTACTGGTGTCCAGGTTATTTGCCTTTCCTAGTAGGGCTGCCTTCTGATTTGGAAACAAAGACAATCTTTCACTAGAGCTATTTTCACTGTATGGTTACTGTGACCCAGGGCAATAACAACACCTTCACATCATGGAGTGACTGCTGTGAACTCTCAGGTATCATAGAGGGAAAGGAAGCAGTCAGGTGGAGACTGTGTCCAGATAAGGAAGACCTTACAGGCAAAATCCTTTGCAAAAAACAACAGAGGTACCAGGAAGGGATTTGTCCAGGACTGTGAGGAACAAGAAATCAAGGAAGCCTGAACAGGAAGGGACATAATCAGGGGGAAAGAAAAATTGAAATGAGAAATGCTTTAAAAGAGTGAATGAAATAAAATATAAATCAGTCATTCTCTCAGCACATTTCCTTACCAAAATGCATTAACTAGGAGTTTAACTATTGCCAGAATGGGCAATCATCTGATATATGCTTCATCTTCATAGGAGTGATCTGCTTGAACCCTGTATCAAGTAAGCAGGAGGAAACATCCCACTTCGTTTTGTCAGCCTAGTATACCCAGCTACATTGTTTTCCAGAAGTGATTTACTAGGCTTCATTTAGGAAGGAAATTCATCTCCTCCAGTTCCTTAAGGAAACCCAGATTAACAAGGCCAGGGCTGCAATTCTATTTACTGCCTCGCTCTGCCCGCCCTGACAGTCACACTTCCCTCTTGCAGTCAGAGTGACTCAAAGAATCCCAAAAAAGCCAGAGGTGGAAGGGACCCATTAGTCCAATTTCTATTCAGGCACAGGACAAGTCCATAGTCACACCATGTGCCTAACTGCTTTGTCCAAATGCTTCTTAAATTCCCTGACAGTAGGGGCCATGACAGCCTCCCTGGGGAGCCTGTTCCAATGCTCCACCACCCTCTGGGTAAAGAAGCTCCCACGAATATTCAATCTAAATCTCCCCTGGCACAGCTTCATGCTGTTCCCCTGCTTCCTGTGGCTATCCACCAGAGAGAAGAGGTCAGCACCCACCCCTCCCTCCCTGGTGAGGAAGTTATAAACAACTATAAGGTCTCCCTTAAGTCTCCTCTTCTCCAGGCTGAACAGACCAAGCACCTTCAGCCTTTCCACATAACACTTCCTCTCCATTCCCTCCACCATCCTTGTGGCCCAAAGCACTGTGCTCCTGTCATTTCCAGCTCCTTTGAGCCATTCCCACGTATCCCATGGCAAAAGGGCTTTCAGGCCTTGGGATAGACATCTATCCTTTCAGCAAATGGAAGCTGCGGATTGCCTCTCTTGCTTCGGCATGAGGGCTCCAGTGGTTTGGGGGGCTGACTATGAAACTCGCTACCCACATGTTCTCCTACTAAAGCAGAGCAGACAGACTGCAAATTTGCTCACTGCAAATAGGGGTTTGGGTTTTTTTGAGACCATTTAAGTGCTTTCAACTTAAAAGCTGAAAGCTCTAAGACTTTCCAGGCAATAAACAGAAGTCATCAACATGCAGATTCTTGTGCAGCACTGATTCTCTGGCTAATTTCAGCCTTTCTAAAGGGAGGAAAAAAAATCCAGGCAAAACCCGCCATACATCCTCCTAGCTTCTAAAATTATACTGCACTTCCTTCCTTGATATCTTGTTATGCATCAAACCTTGAGAACAGCTGCTGCCACACTTTCAAAGCAAACAGCATTTTAGTTAGCAGGGCAGCAGCTGTGTGGCACAGGAGTGAAGCAGGTAGGCACATGAGATGACCCAACAAGGATAAAGTTACCCAGAAGCACCCAGAAAGCCTACTTCTCGGACTTGGAACCTGGAAATATGTTGTACAGAGGCAAAATTCTCAGATGAAGGATGAAGAATGGAGAAAGGATACAGGAAAAAAACCTCAACCATTCATTCACCACTTCTTCAGAAGCATTTGGAGCAGCTGCCCCTACCCTCAGGGCTGTGTGTTTTGTGTGGCAAGGCAATGAGAAAACAACTGGGAAGGCAAGAAAAAAAAAAAAGACATCCTCTTACTGCCATCAGAAGTGATTTATTTTGTTATTTACTTCCAAATTCCTCAATTCCCCTTTTCTTAGAAAACCAACCCTGCCTGCTGGCATTTTGAAGACCCTCTCTTTCCATCACCATGTTATGCACAGAAGTTATCCGTGGCAGACACTTCACCTTCCTGCCCTGTATATCAGCACCATTCAAGACTAAGAACAATGACATCCTTGAGCATGCCAGGGACAAAAGCATACAAAGAGAGGACACAGCTGTAAGAATGAACAATTCACTGTGACTTCAAAACAAAAACAAAATTCTTAATAGGTTCTGAAGAGCAGGCTGTCAGCCAAAAAAGCAATCTTTCACAGGTTTCAAAGCAACCTTGATGTTTCTCTGAGGAAACCTGCTATTCTGCACTTGTTTACCTTTTGTGAAATTAAGGGTGGCCAATCTACTGTCTCTCTAAGGTCATTCAACCCTCTTACCACACCTCAACCTCAGAGTGAGCCACTGTTTGGTTCTCTCTCTGCTCTACCAGCATGACTCACCTAGTGCCTAGTGGGCCAAGCAGTACTTAACACAGTTCTGCTAGTGGTTCCTGGGCAATGGCAAGCAGCCTTGCTGCTCTTCTGCCTGGAAAAACCATAGCTTACCTTGCACTGTGCCAAGGGCAATGGTACTGCTGTCTCACTGCCATCCCTTTGTGCATGGAGAAGTGAGCTGGCTGATCTCAGGGTGCCAAATTCCCAGGACAAGAAACTACAAACTCCCATCAAGCAGGGTTATCTATATTAGCAATAAGACTTGCACTTCTTGCCAGCATCTAGTAGGAAGTTCTTCAGAACCTATCAGTAGCAAACATTTGTTTCCCTGAAAAAAAATCAAGAGTGAGAGTTTATGCTCTAGTCTGAAAACCTCTGGAAATCCCTGCCTATTCAATTCTATTCAACTAACAGGTAGAGCTCAGACTAGCAATAAACTACTGCCTTTCACTGGTATTGCGAGACTTAGGACATAACCCCACAACACAGCTCCTTTGGGGACGATGACAGCATTGCCATGGCCTTTCAATTAGATCCAAGTTTCTCACTGTCATATCTTTTAAGAAGAAAAGTGCAAGCTAATGCCATGACAAAAACTGCTGTGGTCTCACAATTCAACTGAAAAGGTCTCGTACCTCGTACCTAGGTCACTACTGCCTTTCCCAAAGGAATGATTCATGCACTTAGCGCTCCCAAGTGATGCTTTCTCATCGATGTATAAAAGCTCACAAGCAGTGTGGTACAAATCATGCAGCCATATGTTCAAAGGTGCTTTATTTGTCATCTTCTCAACAAAGGCAAATACAGAAAGCAAGACAGACAGTGCATCAGTAGAGCATGTAAAAAACTGAACCAGTTAGTGTTTTAACTGGATCAGATTTTTTTTAACTAGAAAAAGTAAAAAATATAAATTATTAATATTGCACCTATAGTAGTAACAGCAAATATCATCCCTCATGTCCTAGGTTATGTAGACATACACACACCCCCTTTTTTTGCCAGAGTATAGAAAGGCCACCACTCTGGAACCAATAAAGTACTGGCTCTGAACACTTAGTCATTAAGTCTTGCCTCTGCTAAATCTTCTTTGTTAATTTTTTTACAGTTTGGTTATACTCTCAGTAAACATATAACATAAAAAGTACAATCCAAATGCTACACAGATAGTAAGATGGAATATTTCAGATGCACAAATGGTAATTGAACTGAGAACACAAGAAGGTACTAGTATTGATGGTAGTACAATGACAAATATTCATACAGAAGGAAGACTGAGAGACAAATACTAGCATTCCTCAGCAGAACAAAAATTACCAGAGGATCCCCTGGATTCCTCCCAACTGTCTATTCTGTCAGTAAAACTGGCCACAAGGTCTGTATACCCAGAGGTAAGCTTGTCTTTAGCAACCTTTGCCCTGTGAAGCAGGCATAGTGCTCTGTTGCAGCTCCAGGAGATAGAGGACGTGCAGGAGCAGAGTTAGGTCATAAAAGTAGCACAGTGTCTTTACCTGCTACCAAAACCATGGCAAAGCAGTAAATTCAGCTTCTGTAATACTCCCCACTGATCCCTTTACATTTACAGTAGTGACACAAGGATAGATAGCACAGGGTGTAACATCCAACACAAGGTCCAAGTGTAGAAAAATGGCATTTAGCCAGCAGAGCAATTTGTCTGTGCTTAAAAGGCACAACAAAAAAGAAGACAGGGGAGAGACTATTCTGAACAGTGCATAGGACAACCATGAGAACTATTGACAAACGTAGTCCATGCATTTTTTTGAAGATAAAGTAGCTTCATAAAGCTAAGCAAAGAGTAGGCAGGGGTATCAGAGACATTTCAGAAAAAACAAACAAACCCAGTAAGAATGACAGCAAAACAGAATAGAGAAGAAAGATGGGGATACTAAAACTTCCACTCCTGGGCTTTGCTTCTATGTTCTCCTCATACATTAAAAAACTCCCAAACACCTCAGTATTAGAAAGAAAAGCCAGACAAAATAAATTCCTTATAAAACTCTTTCCCAACTGTGGTTGCTACTGCCTCTAATTTGTCACATGCTTGAAGCATTATTGCTCTTCCCTAGTAATTTTGGCAGATTTGGTGTGGTTTGAGTCCTGTGGTCCTGAGTTCAGCAGGTGTCTCCAGAGATGTAAGCAATACAGTTTTTCTCACTTTCACACATTCACTGAGAAAAAGGAGCTGGATCAGCTGGATAAGAGAAGGAAAATCAGATGATAGGAAGAGGGCAACCAATGAAAAACTACTGCTAGTGAAATTGCTGACAGATGTTGGTAAAATTAAACCTTTCTTTACTGTGAGAGCAATTATGAACTGGGTGAGAATCCCCAGAGAGCTTGCAGAGTCTCCATCCATGGAAGTTTTCAAAAGTCGGGTGAAATAAAGCAAATATATTTTACACAGTAACAATACCAGGAGTGGAAGGAGCAAAGTAGATTTTGCCTGGCAGCAGAGGAGGAGACTAAGTGGTCCCTCTGGTCCTACTTTTCATGATTCAGTATGTAGACCAGATACCAAACATTGTGCTAGACTTCTCAGTGACCAACTTGGCATCTAAAGAGAGTATTTTATTTTCCTTTCATTGCTGTTTCTTTCCAGACAGTCCAGTCACTGCTTGTAATGTTGACTTCAGAGTGCTGAGCTGTCATAATGATCTGGGAGGCAACTGGAAATCCTCTAGGATCCTAGAAAACAAAGAAAAAACAGGACAAAGGATGAATCATGGTCACCAAGATGCTGCCTCAGATGTTGCTGAGCACTGTGGTTGCCTCTGGGGCATCGAGGGGGAGAAATGCGTAGTGCAGAAAGTGAAGAGGAACAGTCACAAAAGTGCCCTGTGGTAAACAACTGTAGGACCTTCCCTGTTGTACAAGTAGCACATCTTCCTTTAACACAATGAAATGGGCTTCAGCCTGTGTTCCTCCTTGATTCTTTGTTCACTACAGATGATACCTTAAATTTATGAAGCTACCTTATCTTCAGCAGCAAAGAGGCATGCCTGCCACACAAAGTGTTGTTATATAGAATGATCTATGCCTATACCCAGAACACCTGAGCCCAGCAATGCTTGTCCCAAGCACCACAGGAGATGCCTGCAGAGCTCCAGACAGCACTGCTCCCAGCAGTCTGTGTTCATTCCATCCAGCTTGCCCCACACTGACATCTGTCCCACAGAATTCTCAAAAGGGACACTCTGAGGGATGTTCAGTCCCATCATTATTTTGTTACTCTCAAAGGAGGAATAATCTTAAAGCTGGGGTGAAATATTCCCCTCCCCCCTTTTCTCCTTAAGCAACAGAAATTCCTTTGGAAGCATGTTTATGCGAAAGCTTGAAAATAGCAGTTATGAATATGTCATGCTACACACTAGGCAGTGTAGTTTATATTACACAGCGTACATTACACTACATAAACACACAGTTTATATTACACCAGATACCAGTTTACTTGTGAATTTCAGGTTATGATCCTGAAGGAAAATCTGCAGTTGTAACAGTACAACCACCACAACAAACATTTATTTTTAATTAAACTGTCAAAAACTAAGAAGGAGAAAACAGAATTACGTTGAAATATTTTTATCAAAACATCTTGCCTGGTTATTTCAACCACCAAGATTTAAAAAGCAATCCAGCTTGCAGTACTCTATAAAGAGCAACAGCTAAGTTCTTTTACCACCCCCAACCCCCCCCATCCCCTAGATTGTCTCTCCACACTAAAATTATTCTGAATCACTCCACAGTTCTGATTACAGTGCCTATGGACAATGGGCTGTAGAAACACAGTTAAAAAGAGACTCAGCCTTTGCCCAACTTGCATTTGGACCACTCCCTGGGGACATGAAGCAGGATGCCTTCAGCCAGCTCACTGGTTATTCTGCCTCTCACTATCCTATCACTTCAAAAACAAACAGTCCTCCTCAGAAACCTGGAGGAGATCAGGATGAAGTTTGCACATCCTACTGTAACACACAGAGTAGACATTTGGAAAGAACAGCTTAAAAAGCTGTTCCTGCCTTCAGGTTATCACAGGAGCAGCAAGCATGTCATGTTAATGCTTGTGCTCAATGTAAGCATGGTTTGAAAAATTTAATAAGGTACCTTGAAAGTAACCGGACAATTGTCATGCCCCTTCTCAAAGGTAGAAATTGGCAGCTGAGTGCAAAGCCTTACTGCATATTTAAACAGTAGAGAAAAATAAGAAGGCATTTCCAAACAAGACACATGGAATATGGCATGACAAATTTTCAGAATTAAACACTAATCTATTTAGATACAATAATGATTTACTGAAAAAAAAACCCAAACAAAAAGGAAAATAACATTCTCCATTTCCTAGAAATACAATGCCAAATGAATCAGAAAAGTGTTTTCCACTAAACTAATACTATCAACAGCTACCCAAACATTTCATTTAAAAAAAAATACAATATTCAGTGATTTTTTTAAAGAAAATTTACTATTTGCCTACTATTAAACAAAACATTTTTTCTTAATCTGAAAGCCATACACTGAAGAATTCAGTGACATAAGACATATACAAAATCTTAAATGGACTTAAACTGTGGAAGGCAAACTAACTTTCCTGGTTGGTATATAAGTTATTTGTTGAATACAGATATAGTTGATATTTCAGAATGTCATCCTGATGTTTTGAGATCCTATTTGTGACTTTACCTTCAAGTGGCTTTGAAAAACAAAATATAAAGTATCCTTACTTTTGATGTAGAAGAGCAAGAACAAAGTGTCAACCTCCTTATCTAATAATGCTGCAGCCAAAGTGTTTCACAAAAGAAAAACATTTCAGAACTAAGTACATAAATATTTTTTACCAAAGAAGTGAATAAGAAATTGAAATGTGAGGTAACTATTCATATATCACAGGAGTCCTATTTTTACTCCCTTTTCAGCTGCCAGCCATTTGATTTTCTGATTATATACAAAGCCCTATTGTGGGAATGAAAAGGAGAATGGAGGACTGGAAAGTCACTTCATAATGAAATACCAGCACAGATATGATGCACAGGGTATAAATCGTGTTATTCACAGATAGCAAAGGCCTCTCTGTTTGCAAAGAAAGGTTTTTGGTTATAGTAGCTTATACTTCAACACCTCTCATTCAGAGGTGGGCAGGACAAGCTCCAAGATGTTTCCTACACCACTCCCTTCAACAGAAATGTCAGTAGCAGAGAAGGTTTATTTCATCCTTCCAGACAAAAACCCCAGCTATGACCCAGGAGATCTGAACTCATCCACACACTCTCCCCTCCTTCCTCTTCTACCTCTCCTTCTCCCAGCTCTTCTCTGAAATGGAAAGCAGGACAAGAAGCACGCTTTCCCCAGCAAAACACACTACGAGTAAGCAAACTTGGAGAACAAACAATGCACTAGTGATCACTCTCCTTTGCAACACAAACAAGTAGTGCTAAATTGTGGAAAGCATGGCCATGGTCTGGATGTGATGCAGACTGACGGGTACTGCCAGACACATTTCTGTGAGCAGAAAATTAAGTAATTTACCAGGGAGCAGAAGATACCTACAAGTAGTGTGTGAATAAAACAGAAAACATCTTCACTTGTGTTACAAAATATTTATGTCTGTGGGAAACCTAACGGGCAGCCTTACAAAAATAATTACCCCTTCCCTGATTACTTTTCCCATTTTTGTATGGGCTTGCTCTGTGGCCTTTTCTCCCCTCCTTAGCTCTACTTAGGTCTGTTTGACTATAATGTTTTTACACTGTGGTCTCTTTTTGCTGTTGTTTTTGGTTGATTGGTTCTCTTTTCTTTTTGGGTATGGTTAAGAAGGCTAAAAGAATCAGGCTGTTGTAAGCAAAACCACTTTCACTTATACCACTGCATATTTTTGCTATTTTAGGGAATTCTAAATAGGACAAGTATAATCTCCTACTCATAACGAAGCCACCCTTGAGAGGAAACCAAGGCGATTCTAAAATGAGCCTTCCCAGCTGCAACATAACTGCTAGAGATCCATTTCTCTGTGAGCAGGGTGTGTTGGATCCATCCGCCTCATGAAAGAGGAGGTTAAGTCTTGAGTTTATCATCCTAAGGGCTGGTATTTAGCTCTCACTGCAGGAAAAATCATTCTGAGAATTCTTCTAAAGCCAAGCTGCTACTATGTTATTCTCAACTACCCAGTCTCTCAGTATTAAGAAATAACAGCTGTATTTCAAAGCAAATCCACTGAAGAAACAAGCCAAGTCATAGATAAAATGAGAACTGACATAATTTTTTAAGCCAAAGCTTAGAAACACAGCTTTCCCCAAAGATACTACTATAATAGCTCTTCCAGAAATAATTCTTATCTTTACTATAAACAAAGCAATGGAAAGTGTGCACGAGTACTGGTTAAGTTTCCCAAATAACTGAACCTTCTGCACAAGACTTCCATATTTAGCAGCCTTTCAGGACATTTTTGGCTACTGAAATTTAGGTTTCTGATACCTATTACAGCCAATCAGCCAAGTTACTATTTGCTGCTTAGCAGACTCAAATCTGTTATTTATAGCAACATCCAAACCTAAAAAATAATCAGGGTATCTTAAATTCCTATTTGGGGTGCTATGTGATCTGTAGCTGTCAGTAGAGAGGAATTTTCAGCCTTTTTTTTACAGTAACATTGGAGGTACACCAACATCTAGTATTTTTTTCAAATAGTTTGACTGTTTTCAGACACAAACACCTTGAAAAAAAGACTTCAATGCTGCTTAATCTAAATTCTGTAAAATTTCCACTTGAAAGAAAACCTGAATATTTCAACTTCCAAACAGGAAAAAAACCAAACCCAACCATTGCTATGTGTTGGCACTTTCTGACCTAGTCTCTTCTATGAGTCTTCAAGTTTTCTTCTTCCAGGTTCAGTCAGCCTGCTCAGCTTTCTTAGACCACATAATACATATTCAATAACAAGGTCCGAGAATTTTTTGTCCTGTTGTTATAGCTTTTTAAACACAAATATACTATTTGCTCATTCCTAAAGCTTTCCACGTGGCAAAACATGCATAAGCAACCCAAGAGAGATCAAGATACCAGTGCTAAATAAATAAATGAATACAAAGATTCCTGCTGGCCTTTATATCCATTTATGAAATAGCCTTTCACAGACACCACAAGTCTCCAGAAAAACTGTCTGCATGGAATTTTATCCCTCCACAGACTGCTGGGTCCTAAGAACTGACTGTAAAGTTTTATAACTGGCCAGGCTGAAACAAGAGTATCCTGCAAGCCTTGAAATAAACAACTGATGCTGTGGGAGCATTCAGTTTCCAACATGTATGAAGTAGGCAAATCACAGGAATTTATTCAGACTGATAGTCCCTAGTTTACTTCAGTCCAAGCATTTATCTTGTTAACTGGACTGTTTTACCTTGGTATGGTCTACTGGTAAGCTCTATTAATTGAGCCTGGTGAGAAACAGTGTAACTTTTAATCAGAAGAGTAGCACTGCGAAACCTCCAGCGTGGGTGAAGTTGTGACAGGCAGTTAATTGCAGCCAACTCACACTTACATCAAGTGACAGGCACAGGTAGATTTGCTTCTCTGCTTGGCAGAGGATGATGACACAAGTTTTCCAAGGCTTTTGCATCAGCTCTTGCCACAAAGGCTGCTCAGTTTGTTTTCAAACAAGTGACTTTTAGGCAAACGTTGTGAAGATGCTTCACCTCAGATATTTTCAGGGAAAATAATAAAGTATGTATGGTCTCTAACTGGTGAACAAGGCAAATGCCCGTGGGATGGAAAAATCAAGTTTGAGCCCTA
This sequence comes from Galbula dea, assembly GCA_013399015.1. NCBI lineage: Eukaryota > Metazoa > Chordata > Aves > Piciformes > Galbulidae > Galbula > Galbula dea. Next base: position 563,603 of record VWZX01007042.1, on the reverse strand, counting down.
GCTTTTTACTCGATTCCCAAGCATCTATCATGGAGAGGACGGAAACAAAATAAAAGCGAAATAAAAAAACAACAATACTCTCAATAGCAGAAGTAGAAGAGATGAACTTTGACAGAGAACGGTCTCCAGCCACCCCAATAAAAAGCTGTTGTTTGACTTTAAAAAACAGGCATTCAAGACTAGAGAGGCTTTGCTTGTTATCTACCACAGAATGAAAAGAAGTATTGAAGCCCCAACTAATGGCCTCAGGAAGACATTGATATCCTCCAGCCTGTGCTACTAGTTCTCTATTGTGGCATTGCAAAAAGCACATCCAGAAATACATATGTAGGTGCTGCTCCTTGTTCCAACACAATCTGAAGATACTAGAAGATAAAACTAGAAAAGGGCTTTCTGCAAGATGTTTTTCCTCTTTGGGTGAATCAGCTGCAATCAATGCTTTATAGAGCACTAACAGATTTCACAGATGATTAAGGAAAAAACCAAAGAACTGTAAAAACAGACTAGGGTCCACAGTATACTGCTCATATGCTCACAGTAAACTGGCTCATATGCCAAGTTTGAGTGTATTTCATCACATTACACTTTGTCTTCAAAGGGTGTTACAATCAGAAGAAAGTCTTTCCCTTGAGGGCCTGTCATTCTTGATGAGTGGGTTTCTCCAAAACATACCTTTTCTGCCAAAAATTCTCTGAGCATACTTAGACTGGATATTTTTGTCACCCTCTGTGAAAACATCAGCCACAAGTGAATTACTTCTGTTGATACTTCTGCCTGAAAGCAAACCACAAGCAGCATGTCCTGCTCTGTTTGGATCCTCCTCTCAGAATCTGTAGTCTTGTATTGTCCATCAGCAGCAACAGCAGGAAAACATCTCTAAAAATTCCATGCAACTGAGGCAACCTCTAATAACTGTAAACATATTATTATAAAGTTTACTTGTCCAAAATGACAGTCTGATACCCCCTAATAGTATCTTAACAGTCTCATTCTTCTCTGCAGATGATCAGAACTTACTATGGTCTCTATGAAAGCCATTAGTTTCCATGCATCAATTACTCACCACTTCAACCCCTCCTGCATATCCTCTTCCTCCAGCACAGGGTGGTCAGAATCAAAACTACGATGACAATTAAAATCCCCATAGTAATTGTCAGCCAAAGCAATGAGGATCCCTCTTCTGTGAAAACAAAAGAGAAAAAAACCCCACCAAACTAAGGTAATCTTGGAAAAAGATCAAAGAGACAAGAGGATGTCTGATTAATGACAATGGTTTCTCATCAAGATTGTGATAGTTATTGCTAACCTACATGAAAACAGGGTGAATATGTGTATCTTCAAAGATAAACCTTCTTACCCAAAGAAAAAGCTTTGTGAAGACGAGATGTTTATCCACAGCAAAAAACACCCCTGTCATTCCATACCCAATATAGTACTTGGCATGCATATATAAGCAGAACTTTATACAAGTCTTGACACTTTAAGAGGTTTTTTGTTGATCAAGAATTTGAGGGTTTTGTTTGTAAAGTAAAAAAGTTATTCCTTTTACGGTTAAACACTTATCACTGTTGCAAAAGCTAAATTAACTTCCAGAAAAGAAGACAGGCTATGTTTTGGTGCCTTCAAGTAGACCTACCTGACAGCTGAGCATGAATGTCCCTCCCTGGTTAGACATTAGCTACTTCATTTGACTGCCATTATGAAAATAGTAACACGAGCATCCCAATGCTCAATGGTGTTATCTGAAAAGCTTTCCAAAATACTTTTTTTTTTGAATAGAGCCAAGACTATCATGTCTTTTAACAGAGCTAGGCTGAACTATTAATTTGAATTTCTCTCTTTTTTTAAAATATAAGATTGATAAAACCACAAGCTATTAGCTGACTTTTCATTTTCCTAGCATGGAATAACAGCAGTTGTAGCTTCCAGCTTTCCGAGATACACATTTCCTTTTTAAAAGGCCAAAACAAAAGAATACTGTATTTGACACAGGGCAAAAAGGTTTATTATGGTTTTTCAATTAATGTGACTGAGAACTAAGAACTAATTTTATTTTGAACTTTTAGATAGTAGATATTAAAAAGTCAGATCTTACTCTTTACTACTATTCCTATAAAAATCACTTCTTGAGCACATAATGTGGGAATTAACATGTGATGCCAAGCCATGTTTTCCCATCTTTCTGATTTCCAAGCAGACTTCCTTTTAAGGCTCTGGTTGTTGAGACACGTGAATTTTACATCAACTAAGTCAATGCCCCTGTGTGAACTGAGAATGATACTTAGCTTCTATTGTTTCTATTTCTCATCTACAGAAGTAGGATGAAAGTCTTTCCAGCAGAACAGAATGTTGTATGAAGAAATAAGCACTACAAGGTATTCACGTGTTACATTGATGTATTTAAGATTTCCCCCTAAACACAAATGCAAGCATCTTCAACTGATCACCTTCCTTTCTCCCTGAAAATACTATTCCTCCCTGACTATTACTGCAAGGCACATGTGCCTTAGCAAAAGTGTCAGAGAAACTAAAACATAATACACAGATTAACTGGATCAAAACATGTTGTAAGTTTAACTGAACTATTTGGTTAATTGTTGTTCCCAGATAGTTCATTATTAATTTCAAAGCTTCCACTTTGGTGTTTATTAAGTATCTCATGGAGTTTTTGCTTCATATAGACAGGCATCAGGTGACAAATATTTGTATCTATCTTTGGACAGTCAAAGACACTATGAAAACCTGTGCGAAAACTGAAGTTTGAATTGCTGCAAAATGTGTGGTGCCTCTAAACTCATAGCTCCCTAACTGACTAGTTAGACTTTTTTCCCCTCTCTTGGAGGGGACCACAATATATCATCATCTATTATCATCTCAAAGACAGAAATGAACACAAAGTAGTATTTCCTTTCTTCTTACTTGGCACATAAATTTCACTTCCTCCTCTTCCCAACAGACTGCTATCCAAACATGATATTGCAAAACACAGAGGTCAAGAGAATGCTACCAAGTAGCTTATATCGTTCACCTACCTCCCTTCATTTCCACAGGCAATTCCAGTTTTTCATTTGTGTTGCTTACTCTGCAAGTTAAGTCCTGCACACCAATGCTCTGAGTGGTGATCTCCAGTTTACTGGTGATGGACACCATCCCACTGGTGTGCCTGACTGTCTTCTGTGTAGGAGTAGAATTGAACAAATTGTTCCAGGTGATGGTGGGCTCTGGGAGGCCAACAGCATTACAGATGGCTATCAAATGACCTTCAGAAATGTTGTAATGGACAGATGCATTGAGACCTTCCAACACACAAATGAGACAATCCATCACTACAATGAGCACCTGAGCATAAGAAGTAATAGCATTTTAATAATTATCAATCATAGTGAAGCCTGCTGGATTGACACAAAGTCCCATGGCACAGAACACAAGAAGAGTTCATTAGGTAAAGTCCCCTCTCATGATTCAATACTCCTTCCCTTATACTGAAGTTATATACCCCAAGGTTTCACTCAAACTGAAATCTTAAGTTTTAAAATAATCTGTTAAACTAAAATTATTTCTTGTTCCTTGGACTCAGTTCCTGACCCTGCTCAATGAAATGCTGTGCATTACAAAGCAACTCTTTCCACTTGAGACATATCCCTGCAGAGAACCTCACCAAAGACACTCAGGCAGGTACGTCCCGAAAATGATCCAAAAGGAAAAGTATTGAAGAGACAAGTGTAACACCCTGAATCATCCATTGTAGTGTCCCAAAAAGTGATGCTTGTCTCATTGAGTACCAGACTCGTGAAATTCATTCGGTCTTGATAGGGCTCGTGAATCTTTAACCCATTTATGGTACTGTACGTAGCTATATTATTGTGTGATTTTTCAGAGTCCTTTTGCCATGTCACTTGCAGAACGTTCATGGGTTTTGTCAGGGTACAGCCAAGGGTCACATTGTTGCCCACCTTCACATTTCTGTGTTCAGCCTGTGGAACCACTGCAATGACATGAAATAGCAAAATGGGCAAACATCACACATATTCAGGAACCTAATGCTGCTTCTAAGGCCTGGATTACCCAGACACAACAATTCCATCAATTGCATATTGTTTCTGTTGTTTTCCCCCACCAGAAAGTCCTTCTCCTGCATCCTCCCAGAAGTCAATTAACTTATTTTGGTTTACATTGGCTGAGGCTCTGGTTTTCTTCTAAACTGTTTAAAAGAAAAAGACACACCTTATTTCTGTACCCATTCCTGCAGGCTTCCCACTTCAGTCATGGCTTTCTATTCTCAGTAAAGACTACTTTTGTTTCTTAAATGCTAGAGGAATGTTGAATGCCCAAGGGAAGTGCACACTAGAGCATTTTCAGAGAGCTGAGCAGCAAAATGGGCTGAAGAGAATTTCTGGATTACATAGCTTCAAAGTCTACAGTGTATTTGGAAGGGAAGGAAAGAAAAAAAAGATTTGTTCCTGAGGGAAGGATCCACTATGTGAAGCTGTGAACTCTGGTGAATACTGGTGTCCAGTGTCATTTATAGATATGGGATACTGCATGTCCCTTCCCATTTACAAGTGCTGCTCCAGGAGGTCTTGTGTCACATCTGCCAGCTCTATGTCCATTCCTCAGCTATCCAATATACATCAAATGGCACCAGCAATCTGCATTTCACCTGGTTTTGTCTCTTAATCTGACTGTCAAAGCCTCAAGAAACAGAAAACTGTTCTCTAAACTTTTTCAGGCAGATTTCAAGAAATTCAACTTACCATCTGCCTTTCCAAACCCAGCACAAGCCAGACACAAAAACAGAGCTTGGAAAGCCATTTTGGAAGTGAAAATCTGCTTCACCTGAAGAAAGGTAAGAAGAGATGGTTGAACTCAATCATAGATTTACAGTGATGTCATGGCTCCAGAGTGCAAATGCTAACAGCAGTTTGTCATGTAAGAAATACATAATTCTGGAGAAAAATTATATTTTGACAGGTCACATTACACAACACAGGAGACACACTAGTCAAGGTGGGAAAAAACTTGCACAATGGAAGTTAGAAAAGCATTAATACACCAAAAACTTGATGTGTTGGTTGTCCAGGACCAGCTGTGGCACTGGGAGAGAGGGTAGGGTTAGATTGTGAGAACAAGCGATAAATTGAAAGCAGTTTCTCTTCATTATTCCCCATCTGTCCAAAATTACACCAACTGGGTATTTTGAGGCATACTGCACCTGCTACACACAAATATATTTCCAGGCTGGGAAAGGAGCAAAAAATAAGATGAAGTTGCTGCTTTCCCTAGTGAACACCTTTTGACCTGCTTTCTGTTCCCTTAGTTAATACTGCCAAAATAGAACTGAATTGTAGACCTGCCTGGAACTGAAGCTGATATTATACATAAGTGGAAGCATTATTTTGCATAAAACACACATCACCTACACAAGCTACTTCACAAGCTTGTCCAGGTCCCTCTGGATGGCATCCCATCCCTCATGCATGTCAACCTCACCACTCAGCTTGATGTAATCTGTAAACTTTCTGAGGGTGCACTCAATCCCACCGTGTCATTGAAGATATTAAACAGCATGGGTCCCAGTATAGGTCCCAGTGACACCACTTGTCACCAGTCTCCATCTGGACATTGAGCCATTGACCACTACCCTCCGGATGTGATCATCCAACCAATCCTTTATCCACCAAACAGTCCACTCAAATCCATATCCCTCCAATTTGTAGAGAAGAATGTTGGTGCCATGCACAAAATGCCATGCTGCACCATGTTCTGGGTGGTGTGCCTGCACAAAGTGCCATGCCATGCCCTGAATAATGCTCTGTTTTGCCCACTCTGTTCATAGCATTCCTGGTCCAAGCATGAACACAGATCAAGTTCTTATGTGTAAAGTCAGGAAACGAGAATCTGCCCACAACAAGCCCAATGAATAACAAACTTGCCAAATCATACAGCATAGCCAGATACTTGAGCTTGGCTCTAAGCAATTCAGATAAATATTCCTAAAAACATGCAAAAGTCAAGGGCCAGCACGGCAAATGAAAGAGAAATGTGGAGTTCTGTAAGGGTTTATAAACCAGTACCATACCTTCAGGAAAGCACAGTTTTCAGTAACAGCCTTCTCAATAACAGCAGCTCTCTCTCAGTTTTAATGCTCATTTAAGTCTTTAACACGCCACTGCTCACACCTCGTACAGCTATAAGATTTCACAGAATGAGGAACAAGGCTATTTTTAAGCTATACCGATTGTAAAAATACTCCCCTTAGGTCACACTCAATCTAGCATATTACAGGGAAAAAATAAAGGGAGACAAGAGAAAGGCAGAAAGAAAGCGCGGAAGAGGCGGGCAAGTAAAGAGCGAACCCTTCACGGTGCCATACCTTCTCACACCGCATCTCGGAGGTCTCCTGAACCACCAACTGCATTCCTGCGCTGCATCCACTCGTCTCCCGCAACCTTCTGTGAAAATTCTCCAACTTTCAGAAGTTTTTTTTACTTCTAGTGACCATCTCCATACTCGGCGACGCTTGTCCCCGCTGCTGACTGCTGGAGTCGCACAAGCTTCATAAATCCAACAATTGCTTGAATGCGGCTCCTCGGGGACCCTCCTGTTGTTGGGAAAGGCAGGAGAGTGCTCAGGCACCCGCTGCAGCGCCTGGGAACAGCCGGGAGCTCGGTGCCGGTCGTATCCGCTCCACTGCCTTCCCGGGGGGTGCCGAACCTCCTCGGGGATGAGTCACCGGGCAGAGGCTCAGCAGTGGGAGGCACTGGCCTCCCCCCAGACCCGGCTCCGGGCCGTTACTGTAGCTTTCCGCCTTGCCTCCACCGGAGGCTGCCTCACGGACATCCACTGCTTGCCTCCACCCGAACTCACCTCAAACCTGTAAATGCTCTCGGGTAAGGCGGCGAGAGGGATAGTTACAGCCAAGTACCTGGAGGAAGAGAGAGAGGGAGGGCCTGGGATAGGCTTAAGCGCCTAGTCCCTCCACCGCGCTGCCCCCCTCCCGGGAGGCTCGGCGGTGCCGGTGATCGGTCAGCGTTCGCCAGCCTTGGAGGTGGCAGCTACCTCAACTTATTTGCTCTCCTTATCTAAAGGAATCCACCCCGGCGGAGAGCGGTCGCAGGTTTCCTCAGCGATAAAGTTGCCTGCACCTGTAGTTAGCGCGTCTCCATTGCGCCTGTTACTTATCCGGCTGTAAGGCAGCGAACGCGGTTTGTTACCTCCCTCGCCACCCGGAATTGACTGCTAAGGGTTTCCCCACTCACCGTCGTTTTCTCTTTCCCTCGAGGGTTAATATCAACCAAATAAATATGTTGATATTGGAAGAAAAAAAACCAACAAAAAACCCCACAACAAACCATCAACACTTGCTTAAAGAAAGAACAGGGTAACCTTGAAAGGCAGTGAGGTTTCAGCAGTCCAATGCTGCTAGCACAGAGTTAGGTCTAGGAGCTCGAGGAAACCCTTGGTCGCGCTGCTTTTGAGATTCAGCAGCATGAATCCGAACTTCCTTCTACGACATCTTGGGTTGCATTTCAGCCTGCAACAGAGCAAACTTCTTTTAAGGTCAAAGCACATACTTCCTTGGTTTCCGTTGCAGGGAAGAATTCAACAATGAAGTTTTATGAAAGGCTTCTATGCAATAATAAATCACTAGAACTAGAATCCAAACTGAGGAACATAATGTAATAATAATAATAGTAATAATAAATCATAACAGTGGCCAAGGGCCGTGACATTCACCATCCAGATACTGGACTGTGAATACTTAGTGTTCCATAAAGTATTTGATTGGGTGGTTCTTTGTTTCTTTGTTTTTCTTTTGTTTGTTTGGGGTTTTTTTTCACCCCAGAGGAGAGCAATTTCTTGAACCTTGTTTTATGGCTTCACTGGAAATTGCACAACAAATGTTCCAAGGTTTTGCTAAACTTGGTAATTCTTTTTTTCTTAATTACCACAAAATGTAATAATGTAATAATTAACTGCAAATTACTGCCCTGGCAATAGTCAGCAATAATATTTTGAGTACTAGATCCAGGCTCTGCCTCTTTTCTGGATCCTCAGCCCAGATAACACTTGGTTTTGATTGTTTTATTTTTTTCTGATGTTAGCTGCAGGAAATCAATGTAAAAAATTTCAGCAAGTGACCTTACAGAAAGAAAGGTCATTTTATTATACAAAATCTCCAAGCAAGTAGGTTTTATGCCCAGTCTTATACTCACAAAGTAAGCATTCAAGTGATCTGGCCAGGATCTTCTGGGTTCCTCTTCACTGGTGATGAGAAAATGATTTGGGGATACGCCTCTTTTATCATTGGGATTGGTCTTCTGCTTTCACCACTACCTTCCTGTTGGGCTGGGAGGAAAAGGGGCAACACAAGTGATACAGAACAATCTCACTGCCATCTTCCTGTTGTTAAACTCCAGGATTTCCCTCCGGGAAGTTGTTTCAGTTGTAGTTCTATAAGACTTATCCCAGGCCTGACAGAAAACACTAATTTCTCAGTCTGATTAATTAGAAACAGCATAATTTGGATGGACTTTCGGTGTCTGCTGTTTGCTGCTTCTTCATATGGTTTCACACAGACACACAGAAACATGTGTCCATATGTCAGTTATTCCACTTGTAGGATTTCTTTTGCAAGGCCCTAAAAAACAGGTCTCCTGTTTTAAAACATTATTGCTCACAAGAAAAATATCAGACTTGGTACAATTTCAAGCCCTTACCAAAATCAATTAACACAGATGCCCACATAGTGGCCAAGAGCCTGCATAAAACCAGAGACCCTTTCTTATTTAAGACACAGACGTGTGCGGATATTTGGAGCAACGTTGAAGGTCTTGAGTCACTAAAATTCCCTTGTCAGCCTTCCTCTTTCTGTTGAGTAGGGAAAGAGTTCCTTACAAAACAGGTCAGGTCTCCAACAACTAACCTACTGTTTGAGGCTGACATACCCACACACTCTTTGCATACATTTTTCTTGTTATGGGATAAATGTTTTAGCAAGTCTCCTGTGTTCACCTGCCTTGACTATGGTTGAGCAGGTTTCAGAGGGTACTCCAGAGAACTGTGAACTACATGACTTAAAAGAAATTCATTTGGAAGAGCTCTGTGCCAAAGTGACAAAAGCAGGGAAGTCTCAGGGACATCATCTTGTCCTTATTTCATTAAAATAGAGGGGACATTTAGGGGGCTTGAGCAATATTTTATATTAGCTCACCCTGTAACTCACATTCACTGAGGTGGAAAAAAATTTATATTTATCCAAATTTTACTGGTCCTTCAATGGGCTGGGGAAACTTAGAGAAGAAAAAACGATGAAATGATCTTGAAAGTAAGAGGGCTGCTTCTTCTGGAGAAAGGGAAGAAACTAGAACTGAGGAAGGAAAGAATATTTCTGAATTAGTAAATGGTGACCAGAGGTAACCCCAGATCAGACAGAAGAAAGTGGAAGGTAGCCCAAGTAGATCAGTAATGGCAGAAAATTCAAAACCTTTTTATATTCATAGAAGAACAAGACACAAAAATCCCTTTCTACCCTATTTTGTATACTCATGTCAACCAATGTTTTTACAAGGACCTGACTCAGATCAGCAATCTCTGCTGAGTTTTGCAAAGTTCTTTGTACATCATATTCTCCAGACCTAGGCATGGTCTAGATGACATTAACTCTCTGGTGTGACAGAGCCTTTGAAGTTAGTAAGAAAAACAGCAAGTAGAGATCTCTTCTCCTAAAACCCAGAGAGTTATTTGTTTCTCTCCCTAAAAAGCAAGCAAGCTTGGGCACATTATCCGAGTCTTGTTAGTGAGGCTGGCTTTGGGACAGCTTTGGTCCCAGCTTTTTGTTTACATTGGCTTCTAAAACTGGTAGTGTTCTTCCCTTCTGAAAAGAAACATCACAAGTACTAGAATTGAAATAAACTAGACTGAATTAAATTCTTTCATTTAATCAGGAAGAATCAGTGAACACTTCTAAACTCCTACCTGAAAAGTAATAAAAAAAGAGGTCATCTGCCCTATAGAAATCCAGTATTTTAAAAAGCCCTTAAGTGAGATATTCTGCAAAAACTGAGATTTTTTTCTGCCTAATTATTTTCCAAGTCCTTGGTGTGCATTTCATCATATTTTCATTTTTCCTTCTGAATCACAAAAGCCTAAATATTACTTTTAGAAACGCTACACTTTTGCATCAAGGATAAATCATGTACTTACTACCAGAAGCACAGAGGTAAGGCCATCCCTCTCCCCCTCCTTCAGCAGGTTCTGAACCACTCTGCTGGAGTACCACTCACTCTCTCATGGCACCAAGCCTGCACATTTATTTCACAATTTGCTTTTCCTGGGAAAAGACTCTTGGTTAAAATATCACTTGAGATTGTCTTTTAAAGGTCCCTTGGGCAAGCAGCCAGAGCATGTTTTCTAAAGACCCATCAACCAAGAAGCCCAGCTGCAGGAAATCTAGCTCTATTAGAAGTCAAGCCTGGCCAGAACCTGTTAGAGTGGTATGGGTAGCCTAGATGCCTTCCCAGGTACTACCAAATGCCTGTCTATTCCCACTTCTCCTCTAGCACACCTTCTTTAACCTGTCATGGACCAGCCTGGCATCTTGGAGAACAGACCTTGGAACATTTCCACATTTCCTTCCCTTCTCCATGAAAGGAAGGCAGGACTGAAAACGAGTGCCCAGTTCCTTCTGCGAGTCCCTTGCAGTACCTTCTCTTCCAGCAACCACAGTCAGTATATGCTGCAGGACAACTCTCGAAGTAATTTCATAGTGTTGTCCCTGAATGTCTTTGGGTACAGTGATTGTAATTTATTGACACCAGGGATAAGGTCACTGAGTACTGAAAGACTATCTGAAAGGTCAAAGAGGAAAAAAATAGCACTTGAGTTATTCTCTTGATAGACACTTACTGGAAGCATTTTCACTTCATTTGTGACCTCTGCCACTAGATGGTGCTCTACCGTTATAAAAGAAAGTGCTTGGCGCCGGGGTTGCGCTGTAGCACAAGCTGTCAGAAGAGCCTTTGGAAATACATTCCTAACACAGCTTGTGTAACAACACAGAACTGTAGGGGAAGCTTTCCAGCTCGGACCCTTGAAAAAGTAACATTTTTCCCAAAATACTGGTCTTGGTACAGTTCCATGGATCTTGCTGTATCCACTCCACAGCACAGATCCTCCTGCCTGATTACTTGTGAAGCATCAAAGGGCATCCCAGGACACATCACCTGCTCACCAGCTTGTCTGGCTTGATTGTCACTGGTGCTCACATCCTCACCCACATTCACTTCATGTGCTGCACCAGGCACATGCAGGCTCTGGTTCATGCTGATGGCTAGCCCTTGGTTTCTCTCACTCAGGTCTCATCAGTCTCTGGCACTGAGACTCATGTGCCCACTGGCCTGTTGTCCCAGCCTAGCTGCTGACATCATGCTTCCATACACACAGGTACACAAGCTAGGGAGTTCCTTACCCACGAAAAGACTTCAAAATGGAGTTTAATAAGAAGACAGGACAGACCATGGATGCTAGGTGCAGTTCATGACCAGATAAGCATACTGACCAGCCTCCTTTGTATCTGTGACCAGGACCTTTTGCTCCTTTATCCCTTCATTTTCCCAGTCTTTCATCTCCAGATCCCCTTGATTATTCCCTTTCATACCTTTGGTTCCTCCCTTAAGCATTCCATCATAAATCCTGTGCAATCCCAAAATGCTCTTCCTTTGAATCTCATTGTGTTTGCAGCTGCCCAGGTCGCTGGCTGCAGGAGTGCCTGAACCTGCCACTGGTGCCAGAGGGCAGCAGAGATAACGCTTGTGTTAGGAGGGACCAGGTGGATGACCTACTGAAAGACAAGCCAGTGGGGAAGTCCAGCCTAGCTGAATAGCAAGCTTTAGCTAGGACTCAAAAAAACCTGTTTCCCACCTCTGGAAAAAAGGGGCAGGTAATTCATGAAGAGTACAAGGATGTCTTTAGGACATGCAAAGAAAATCAGAAAGGTGAAAGCCCAGCTAGAATTTAATCTGGCCACTGTAATAAAAGACAGTAAAAAAATGTTTTTATAAAAACATTAACAACAAAAGGAGGTACAACAACAAAAGTAATCTTCATTGATTATTGGATGTGGTAGGGAATGTTGTCACCAGGGGTAAGGAAAAGGCTGAGGTACTTAATACCAACTTTGCCTCAGTCCTTAACAGCCAGATCAGTTATCTTCAAGGTACTTCTTGAGCTGGAAGACAGGGATAAGGAGCAGAAGGAGGCCCTCATAATCCAGGAGGAAGCAGTTGACAACCTGCTACACTACAATCACGTCCATGGAGCCAGAAGGGATCTGCTCAGGGGTGCTGAGGGAGCTGGTTGAAGTGTTCACCAAGCCACTCTCTCTCATTTATCAGCAGTCCTAGTTAAGCAGGGAGGTCCCAAATTACTGAAGATGAATTCCGCCTGCAATTTTTTTTCCCCCCTCAAGTATCTCTTCAGACCTGTTGGTTTTTTATAAAGTGAAGAGCCTGGTGTCTGCTCCTGCAGAAGATACAGCCCAGTGGTCTGGTAACCACAACAGACCTCTATATTATCTGTCAGAAAGAAGCAAAGACAAGAGGGCTCCCATTCACAGCACAGGATTAGTAAGAGCTTGCAAAGAAAACATGGAATCTGTGGAAAGTCAGAGGAAAGTGGCTAGCGGGTGTTGCTCCTAGCTGTAGTCAATTCCTGGTTGTGTCTGTGGCTGGTAGAGAACTAAGAAATGAGGGGTTATGGGCTTCAGCAGCTCCTGCTCCCTTCCTCTTTGGCAGGGAAGGGACATCAGGCAGCAAGGTGCTCCCTATGGATCACTACCTTTGTGGCCTGCTGAGTACCATACTGGGCACCAACTCTAGGCTTCTTAGGGAGGTCTTTCCTCTCCTGAACCTGGCACAGAGGACTCTCAAGTAAAAAAAAACCTCAACAAATACAAGCATCAGGGGTTCTTGCAGAAAGAGCTCAAGACAAGAAAGGAGCCAAAGACAAGGAGCTCAAGACAATAAAGGAACCTTTCTTGTCCTAATAAGCAAATCTGTTCAACTTCTTACATTGTTTCCCACATGTCCTCCCTGACTTTCACTTTATTTTACTTAGTTCCTGAACTTTGCACACAGAAAGAAACTGGCTGTTTTTCTCTTTTCAGGCATTTATCAAAGGCCCTGGAAGATGTGGTTATTTGTTAAAAAGAACTATCCCAGAGGACTGCTTACCCAAGCCAGATCTCAATGCTTTCAACTTTTCAGATAAAGCAGCATATTTGGACTGTAAGTACTGGACAGTCTGACCTTAGCCAAGTCTTATTTTCTGAAAGAAAAAAAAATTAAATCTGCAGAACTGCTCTGGGATTAAATTGAAAAGACCACATTTTGGGGCCACTCTCTTTTTCAGGCTTTAGTTTTGTTATTTGTGCTAATGTCAAAGAAAACTACTAGTGAAAACCAAAAAAGACAGTTTAACAGCACTTTTATAGTACTGTATTACATCTCTCTGTGGGTTCATGGTGGGTTTTTTTTTGTTCTTGTATTTGGTTTTGTTTTTTGTTCTCAGTCCTGCTAAAGACCAAGGGTCACCCTGGTCCTGGTCACAGACTGTAGATGAAAAGGTGAGGAGGAAAGGAAAGGCTGGCTTAATCCAGGCTGCAAGCCCAGTCATGCTGGCTGCTGAGCCAGCAGGGGCAGACACTGGCCTGGCAAACACCATGCAGACAGTAAGAACAGATTATCACCAAAAGGGTTTACCCACCTCATTTCCTGTTGGTAATACGTTTACTTCAGTTGGATAAGTATGAGGATTTTATACTTTTGATCAGAAACCAACTGGGTAACAAGGAGTGTGATACCCAGTGCCACCTCCCTCTTGTAGCATCAACCTCCAGCCGTGCTCAGACTTGTCCTTCCCTGGCTGCATTACCCAGAGCCAGTCTTCTATCATAGACCACTGGCATCAACCAAGGGGCAAAAAGAGGCCATTCATTGCTACATAATTCAGTGGACTTTGCAAAACAAGACATTTGCTTATTCATTTAAGCAGTGTGCTTTCAAAGCACTCCTCAAACTCCTTTTCCCAAGTTCTTGATATATCTTCTGTGTGGCCTGGTTGTCAAACTGGCAAAACTTCATAAGTCAACTAGTCTGCTAATGCCCTGCAGAAGTGAAAGGCCACAGAGTGCTATAGATTCCATGTGACATTATCACTGCAAAGCAAAGTCCCATGCCTCTGCCAGCAGTGGTTTCAGTAAAATAATATTCTTTCTCTTTCAGCCAGTGACTTGTAAAACATCTAAGGGCAGTATTTTAACTATATTTCAAAGTAACATCTTCAGCCAGAGCTGCAGGGGTGACTTCTTTACACCTCACTTCTCTCTTAGAGTTGGAAACCCAGTAACCAGGCAGAGAAACATACCAACACAGCACATTTCTGAAACAACCTGGCATGCCAAACCAGGAACCTGAATTCATTTTGCACAGCTTGGGGACCTTTTGCATTTATGTAATACACAGTTTAAAAGGACACTGTATTAAGGTCCTACCTGAGTTAATCCTAACATTATGTGATTCTGTGAAAACCTCAACCCATGCTGGCTAATGTCAAGACTAAAGAATCCCAGAGCTGAGAGGTGCAGGATAAATAATCACATTTACTTTGCAGAGAATGACATAAGCAAGAGCCAGTTTTACCCTAGTCACAGGCAAGCAGGAGGATGGCATCACCATTTACCCTCTTTCTATCTCTCAAGAAAAATTATGCCCTGCATGAACACCACTGTTTGCTCTGGGCCAGACAAGTTGCAGTGACAGGAGGTGGCTGAAGGCAGAGTTGGGTTAGACCAACAACTGCCCAGCCACAACACAGGCAGAAACTTAGGCATTTTGTGGTTTGTTTTGTTTGCTTGTTTATTTTACTTACAAAGTTAACCTGCTTCATACCACTCATATGGGAGCAGCAAAATAGAGCAGTCCATTTCACTTTAATTTCTACCAGTTTTATTTTTACATCTGAAAACCTATTCAGAGCAGTAAACATAGCCTAGATACTATTTATTAAAATAAATTCTAAGTATCTGGATAAATCCATCTGAAATATAACCTCCAAAGAATTGTTAACTGTTATCTCTTAACAATTAGACAAGTTATCAAACACAAGATAATCAGAAAGAAACCTCAGAACAGCAGTTCCGATGTTATGCACCCAAGGTAAAAACTTCTGACCCTCTCAGTCACACCCTTATTTGTTCCCTGAAAGGTGGTTTATATCCTGTTTCATACCCTTTTTTTTTCTTCCAGCTAACAGCCAGTTAATTATACAGAGTCTGAATCCTTACCTTTGTTTAATTGCTACATGACCCTAAACTCCACAGCAGTAGCATATAATATTTTATGGCATTGCATTTTAGTAGCTGACTTTGTATACCTGGAAGGTGAATACATGCAATAGGTTTAAGAGCTCTGCCTTTGGATCTCATTTTGAAAGATAAACAGTCTTCTTTTCTTGTACAGCATTTTGCTTGTAAGCTGCCACATGCTCCTCTTTCACTTGATCTCTAGTCCTATCATGCTCATAAGCAGAAACCTAAAAAAACTTTTCACCATTCAACATTCAGCTAAATAGTAAAGGAAAATAAAAAATAAGATCCTGCACATGACTCCAAACACTGCTTTCCCCTACAAGTGATCAGCTTGTAGAATAATCATAATCTCTGCAGTCTTCCTGGGTTAATAAAGGTTTCTTGCCAGCTTTGTGCCTCTTTTCCCTCTGAAAACCTGCTTCATTACCCATGTCCAGACTCCCTGTATCTGTAAAAGACTAATTTCTCTTTCTTTAAAATTAAAAATATTAAAAACATTAGTGGAAACCCTCTTACAAAATTAAAAAAACCTCTCCAAAAACACCCTGATGTGCATGGACCATGCTGAGTGGCAGGGGCTGACACTACACAGCCTGTTCAGAAGGAGTCCTGGGGGCTGATCCCTACCCTCACCCTCATCCTACCCCCCACAAACCACCTGCTTATGGGAAAACTTGCTTCTCTCCTAGCCCCTTCCCTCACAGAAGAAGAGGAAATTAAACAGCAGTGACAGGAAATCTTCAACAAAATTAAACTTCCTCCTTGGACAGTTATGGGGCTCAGGAGAAAAATTCCTGATTTTGATGGTTACAGCCAGTTCCCCTTTCCCTGCACTCATAAACTGTGCTATAACTGTTAGGGAGCCTAACCAAGAAGCATTTTATGACAAGGGTTTATTCTTTCTCAACTCACCCACTCACTCACTTTCATTTTAGATTACTTGGCTTTTTGATTACAACTCAGCCTGATTCATCTGTGACACATACTTGAAATGGATGGAAGAGGGAAAAAAACAAAAAACCAAAATCAGATGACAGGCACTTGCTCTGGGAAGCCGGAAGAGGAATCAGCCTGCACTAGCTGTCTTCACACTGCCCACAAAATCACAGTAGCCCAGTGGGCTTATTTCTCTTTCCCTAGGTCTACAAGGAAAGAATTCACAGGCATAGGGCAGAATTTAGGGTAATTACAGAAGAATTACTCAAAGTTGACCTACAAGTTATAAGCAATGAATTGTAGCAACAGGTAACACTTGTTGCCCTGAGCTGGCATACGCACATGCAGCATCCACCCCCTCACTCCTACCCTCTGCTTCCCACTGAGCTTACCTGCCACTACAACATAACGTACACAAGATCCAGCAAGTAGCCCTCTCCCCCTCCAGCTGCCCTTTTATTTCCCTACTCCCTCATGCCGGCAGGTGTGACACCTAGAAACACCAGGCAGCTGTGCTTAATTAGGAAAATTGAGAAGGGGGCTATGGAAACCATAGAAGAAAAAGAGAGGGAGAAATCTATATGCCCTTTGCTTTTGCATTACCTTCTAGGAAAAGTTGGTGGAAATCAGAGTTGGCATCTTCCTCATGCCTAATGACTCCTGGTGTGAAGCCTGTTGCTCCTGGCACCTGGGTTACAAGTTCAGGCTAGCTGCAGTCTTGGCCTGATCTTTTATGCCCTTTGCCGAACAGGTTCAACATCCAAAGCTCACAGCAGAGTGCTAGGCTGCTTCATACGTCTTCTGTGACCCATTGCCTCCTGGGGGGTCTCATTTGGCCCAAGAGCAACACCTCCCAGGCCAGCAACCCTACAACATACTGCCCTCTTTCAAAGAATTCCCCACCCATTTTTGAGCTTGCAATGTTAAAATGTCAGAAAGGAATAAACACAACTTTCAAAATCCCAGAATATACAAACATGAGTTTCATTATGCAGATCCACACAGCCATACTGAGTCTCAAATAAATACTTTACAGATTTTTTTCTACAAAATGGAATATTATAGTGTAACTATATCAATAAATATCTATTATAAATTATCCTTTTTTTTTTTCTTTCTCTTGGAGTGAATCACAGCAGGGTTGCTTGGAAGCACAGGATGTGCTTGTAAGATGTTTCTCTCTCACATATAGGGTGGGCAGCTGGTCAGGAGTTCAGCGGTGTGCTGGGGCTGAGGGTCACCATGGGAGCCTGCCTGTCCATAGCTCCATACTGCCCACACTTCTTGGCCTTGGTACAGGCAGGAAGGACCTAACAGAAGAGAGGTTGTTGGGGTTTTTTTTTCCCTCTTCAAAATATATGGAAGTTTTAAGTGTGAGGGTAAAGATCTGAACTATTTATGTTACTAAATGGGTCCTTGCATCTCTCTGTGTGAGGAGAGACTATATTTTTCCCCTCACAACCATCGCAGCAGGCTCCAGCTTGGATGTAGAAGCATGGTGTCCATGGAAGACATGTATTGTGCTTTCTCCCACTGCTTCTTTTTTTCCAGAACGCTCCTCAAAAGTCAGGGTTCATGCTCTAGTCACATCCTGTGAGAAGGCTGAGGCGCCTTCAGCACAAAACTGGGCTGTGATTTTCTGAAACAATGACACTTCACTCAGTTTACCCCCAACTCAAGCTTGTATCCACCCCCTACATCAGGACAGCATCGGTGGACAACGAGCAGTGCTGCAGCATGGCACCCTGGCTTTCCTCACAGAGGCATGCTCTTCCTCTAAGATACCATTTTGTTTGGCACATGTCCTTTAAACTGCTTCCTCCTTGAGGTGCACTGGCCATGTCAGAGGGATGTTACTTCAGGAGATGCAGAAGAGTGATTCAAAGATATGGCCGCTGCTTGACACAACTATACTTTGCATAAATAGAATGACAGAGTGTTGCTTCCCTCCCAGCATGCCTTGTCATTGAGAAAGTGAATGTTTCCTAGCTGTCATCACTGCCAGATGCTTATGGGCCTGGCTGAGCATGTTCAGGTTTCCCCTTCACAGTGTGCTGCTATCCAGCTACCTGGCTGGGGGCCAATCTCTTTGTCCCTCTCCAACTCAGGTGCTGCCTGGGCTGGACAGCGTGCAGTCTGCCCTGGGGTGACTGGGTAGAGCTGGGTCCTGGCATTGAGCCCTGTGACAGGTCGGGGTGAGCCCTGCAGCACCCTGGGGAAATTCAGACCTACCCAGCATGGCCAAGCTGGGTTTCTCCCTGGGTCACGTAGGTGTCTGAGGCAGCAACAGACGAGGCAAGCGAGAAGAAGAGAAGCTGAGGGAACCAGCACTCCCACTGCAATGGCAATGGCTGGTGTCAAGCTGCTGTCTGGACCTGTGGGGAAAGCGGCAGGTACTTGATTTGTGCATAAAGAAAATAAAACAACCCCAAACCCATTTCAGACATCCATTGGCCAGTCCTGGGGTGAGATGGGGTGGATAGGGACTCTGGGAACACATGCTAGGAGACACACAAGTTGGCACTAACCAACAGACCTGTGCTTGGGAAGTGATGCTGTGGTCAGGAATGTGGCACCCAGCCCCCCTGAGCTACCCAAAGCTGGCATGTCTTGGTGTGTTAGGCTGTGTGACACGGAAACCCTGCAAATCGTTGGCAGAGGCAGAGAGGCTGGGGCATATCAAGGCATGTAGGAGACCTGACGAGCAGTAAGATATTGGATAACATCACCCAGAGTGTCTGGATGCTTCCTGGCATGTCCTCCATCCCACCCAAGCCCATCCCAAACTGCTAGTCCAGGTGCCTTCCCTACCTGCCCCCAACCCTGTAAGGAGTTTACTGATCTATCCCAGGAAGAGTTTCACAATTTCCTCCCCACTCCAGGGCAGGAGCAGTGTTTTACATACTGACCCTGTGCTAGGCTGTTCATGGGCAGGGCAAGAGTCATATTTAGAAAGGGGTGTTGGATCACACAGGCAATGGGGTGCTCCTGGAGGATTTTGGAGTGGGTGTGAGTGAAATTGCTGATGACAGTCACAGTCTGGTTGCTGAGCTTGACATGGTACTCCCTTGGTTTCTGCTGCAGGATTTTGGGAAGCTGCCAGGTGATTTTTGGAGCTGGTTTCCCTGTTGCTGAGCAGCTCATCCCCACCACTTTCTCAGGGGTATCAGCTTTGTCTGGACTGGGTATAAATTTAGCCTCCACTTTCGGTTCCGAGATGGCTGTAAAACATAAAGTGACAAAATCTGTTGTTTTCTACTCACATCTGAGCAAAGGGCATCTGTATTTACCATTATCTTGGAGGACAACCTTAATATCTAATCTTGTATCCCACCTCCCCAAAGCCCTGACAGTGAGAAATAAACATGACAGTGACCAGGCAGCATTCTGGAAATTAAGAACTTGTCAAAAAGAAAGGACAAAAGGGTAGAAGCATCTGTGTTTCTGTTATTAACAGAAAAAAAGCAGCACTGCAACATCCCAAATGAGAAGTGGTGGTTGTGGACAAGTACAAAACAACAGCTAATGAAAACATGAAACCACATGTTCTCCTCCCTCTGAAAGGCTAAACTGCTTCAGTGAGTTTAAATTCTTGTTCTTTTCCTTTAAAAATATCTGCAGGATTAACTTGACTGCTGTTTGAGATGTGTAGGTTTGTGGACCAAGTGACTAAATGCACCTATTTTTGCATGACAGCAATAATGAATTTGTATGTGGTTGCACCAAAAAATTTAATCTGTGGAGGTTTTATTCGTCTACTTTCTTCCGTCTGGGGTAAGGTTTTGGGGGCATGATGGTATCCCACAAAACCTTCATTAAAGATCAGTTCTTTTCAACTCCTTCTCATCCTAGAAGATTTGCAGATGCTGTCACGTTTAGTTTTAGTCAGCAAGAAGGATGAACTACAGACATCATTCATGCTTACTCACCTGCATGAAGTCTGCTTGTTGATTCCTATATATATGAACTGAACTTGCAAGGAATAAATAAAGAGAAGGAGTGCAGAAAGCCATTTTCAACTCAGGTAGAACTCCGAGGGAGATCTGAACATAAAAGGGCATGTCTATCCCTTACGGAATATCACATATTTATTGCTCAGCGATAAAATCATATCACAATTTAGGTCATAAAGGACCTCTGGAGGTCATCTAGTCCAAGCCCCTGCTTAAACCCAGTCTAATTAGCTCATTTTGCTCACGCCACCATCTATAAAGGTATGTTGCTCCATGTGGGAGTACAATACACAGGTTTTGTTTGGCAGCTCACCAGCCTGCCTTCTACTTCAATGCATGTGCTGATGACACAGGGCTCCAAACCACACTCTACATCTAGGTCCCTGTTTTAACCATTTAATGCAGTGACAAATCTAGTTTCATTCAAGTCTGAGTTGATAAGGATGCTGTTTGATTATAAAGTATTTATTAGTATATTTAGTAGCCCTCAACACAAATAACAACGGTCAGAACAATATTTATGTTAAGATTAATTTTTGTCCTGTTATTACAAACATATCTCTATCATTTAGTGATCCTACTTTTAAACAAAATTATTTGTCTTAGGAAAAAAATATTATTTTTCCTTTTGGGAGGTAAACGAAGATTTGGATACGAATGAGGTGTTGCAAACACCGAAAGATCCTAATGAAAGAGGGAAAAGGCTTGTGCCAGATTCATCAGGGCATTTATAAGCTCCTAGTACAATTCCAGATGCACCTCATGAGGATATTCAGATTCTCCAAGCTGTAAATGCCAGAGAGTGGAAGCAAGATGTTGTATCAGTTTTGGTTTGGGGCTTTTTCTGTTGTTTTGGTTTGTTGTTTGTTTTGTGGTCTTTTTTGTTTTGTTCTATTTTTTTTAAGGTGGCTAGACCAATTTACTATACTTATGCCTACCTAGAAAAAAAAGTGGGTATTTCTCATTTTTTGCATCACTCATGAGAGAAACTCAAACCCCACAGAGTTTATGAAATCCAGTACTATTGCTCTGAGAGCAACAAGAAAAATGCGTAGGGGGATTTCGGCTGGAACTTCTCAAAGTCTCCCATGTATGAAAAGACAAGTGTCACAAAGTGTATGTTTTGATTAATAAATGATCTCCAAACTTCTTTCACTCACATGATGCATAAAAATATCTGTCCACAACATTAACTTCAAGTATTAGTTTGCAACATACAAAAGCAGTAAAGCAAAGCTGCTTCTAGGAGGGATGAGAAAAATTGCTCAGTATCTTGGCAGAAACACAAACACTCTGCATCTGCTCTTCTGACTAAGCAGTCCTCTCTTTTCTCGCATTGGACTCCAAGCAATTGTTACCATGTGAGAAAATTCTGTCAAATTGAGCTTCTCCTCAGCAAGTCTCTTTAACAGATGCACAGGCAAAAACTGCCAAGTGCTTGCTTTTGCAGTCCTTCTATGTCCTTCTATGCTGTTGTTAGAGTGTGCCTAGTGTTGATGTTTGATGCATATACTCAACTGCTTCTTTTGCCTTGCTTCAAAACAGTTGTTTTCCAGTGAACAAGTATGTGAAAAGATGTTGTGTCTAAGTTCCTGCTTTAGAAGCTGTTGCAGAGCAATAATGCAAATGTTCCCAAATTTGAGCAGTGGCAGTGTTCCCAAGTATTAGAAAAAGGGACTTTCCAGCCAAGTACATCAGCTTTGATTATTGCTAATGGCCTTCTGTAATTAAAGGGGGACTGTTGGGGTTTTTTTATGTTCTTTTTATGTTTAAAGGCTTGACAGTGGTCTCAGAGAGACTGATCAAAAATTTTAGGAACTGCAGTATGCCTCATGATGACAGAAAGTCTTTTCCAGCTGCATGGGTGTTCACCAGCAACACTGTGCCTTGATTTCCCTGTCTAAGAAACAGCAATGGCACTTCTCTGCTGTGCTCCAGACTTCCAAGTGAATGGTGCCATCTACAATGAAGGCAGAAGGTCTCTGAAAGTGGACCTGCAAATGCTCAGAGAATTTTGTAACCTAGCAAGACTTGCCCATTTTCATGTGGACATCCTTCTCTCTTCATACCTGTTTGCTTCATCCCCTTCTTAGGTTTTGTTCTCATCCTCTTTGACGATGAAGGTCAGCAAAACGTTCCCAAAGCAAAGCAGAGGGAAAAGGGGAGTGGGCTGTTCAAAAGAGACCCACCAAGCACACTTGAAACTATTCTGCTCCAAAATGGGCTTTCTGCTGCCTCTTGGATTTGCTGTTTTCGGTCAGGCAGGTCTGAGATTCCTCCAGTCACACCTGTTTATTTTTTTCAGTGTGGTATCCAGTTCTTACATGGTTTCACTTCCCCTTGTTGCTCAGCAATGGTGCCTGTCCTGTAACAGCCCCTGTTGTGAAGGCTGTTGTAATTGGGCAATTACCACCTTGTAAATTCCCTGGCAATCACTTCTTAAGGGCAAAGACAGGACGATGTTTCATTTTCATCTGGTGACTCTGGGGGGAGGTGCTCTCACCTGGCCCTGAATCCCTGAGCCTTGGAGATTCTTGCTGGCTTCACACTCCATCCCAGGGAGTCCTCTAGGCTTGTACAGACAAGATGTTCCCACCATTATGAGTTGGGGAACAAGGGAGTAAGGCTGTGGTTTTAAGTAGTGGCTTTCAAGTAGTGTCACATAAATTAGCTTCAGTGAAATACATTGGTAAGTGAACCAAAATCTTCTGTTCCAATGCTGAACGCTTAGTTTGTTCATGGTAACCCTCCAGGACTCATTCAGTAAAGCATGTTTCAGGGAGGCCACCGTGACTGCTGTGAACCAGACCCTGGCAGTGGCCTGCAAGCCTACACTGGTGCAGCAGGAGCAGCAGGCTCATGCCTGCCCATGAAAGAAGTGAAACCTTTCTCAGTTGGTGTGTTTTTGTCTGAGACGCAGGAAGAGAAGCTCACAGGAGTGTGTATAGCAGCAGAAAAAAGGTAGTGCTCTGCTAAAGGGTGAATCATAGCCACAAGGCTGGTGATTTGTGGAAATATTTCTCCTACTTGGATAAAAGAACAAACAAATCTGTGTTTAGGTGTACACGATAAACAAGAAGGGGATTCCTCTGCAAGGCACTTCCATATTTTACTGTAACATATAATCAGTGTTTACCATCCGAATGACTCAGGGCTGGGTGTCTTAAAGAACACCTTCCTCTTCATATGTGAAATATTGAGTGAATTTCTCATAATTTCTGTTTTCTGCTCCAGGAGCTCTCCCAAAAGAGAGAAAAAAACCCCTTTTGTTTCAGGCTTGGTTTTCGCGTGTATTTCCCCCCCCCTTCCCTTTCTCTTATTGCTTAAGTCATCTTTCCCTTACAAGCCAGGGGCATATTTTTCCCACGCAGAGGACTCCTAGGGCGTGGGTATGTGTGTGGGCACATGTGTCTATGTCTTTGTCAGCAGAAGGTACTAGGGATGAAGAAAATACTCTAGAGGGGTCATATCACGAATGGCAGGTCCCAGACGCCGGTATTTTCCACATGGAATGTGATCTTTGGACAGTGTTCACACAGCAGAGTCACAGATGAGAAAATCAGGGGCTAAGAGGGTATCCTCAGAGCATGTTTAATGCCTGAGCTTTCTCACTGGCAGAAAACCAAGACCCTCCTTCAAAAGATAAACATCTTTGCGATCTTGTTCCTTTTGAGTTCATCTATTTGTTTATATTTCAGCTTGTACTTGATAGCTGACAGTTTCATATGGAGGTATCAAATATTGCCTCCTCAACTCATCATTTGTTTTAATTCTCTTCTTGAAGCTAACATCTGCATAAGATATTCATGAGGCAAAGATCACTAGCTGCACTGTATTTCAGCCTTTTCTCTCTGCAACCCTTTCTTGAGCCCAGCCTAACTATTGTCATTTTTTACTATCACTTCAAAATCAGCTTCCAGATGCTCTGATCATACGTATGCCTTTCTGCTTTTTGAATACCTTGAATTGTTTTCTCTGAAGGCAGAGTAAGAAAAAAAGTGTCTGATTTCCTGGCTTAGGAGGCGAGAGCAGCAGTGAAAGGAAGCAGAAGAGGGCAAGGCTGACGGTTACGGCAGGCCAGGTGTCAGCACACGACATGGCCAGGGAAACCTGGAGGAAGTCATGGGTTACACATCGGCTTTTGGATCTCACTGTTGTAGACTTAAAGGGGAAGAAAATTAAAGAACTATTAAATGCTGGTTTCCTATCAGAGGTAAAACCAGAGAGGGAGACCAGAGCAATGTAACAATGGCCAGCTGTCAGGGAAGGTTTCTTGTAGGAAATATGTCTTGTTCCTCAGATGACAGCACATATGAGATTATAATGTCTTACCATAAACCTTGAGACACATCCTGCCAGTGACAGCCCCCGAGGGAAATGTGTTGAAGATGCACTTGTAGCATCCTTCATCTTGCATAGTGACTCCACAAAGGGAGATGGCCGAGGCTTGTAACTCACTGTGGACAAAGCTCACGTGGCCAACATAGCCCTTTGCTATCTTTTGACCGTTCATTGTACTGTAAGTCGCTATGTTGTCATCAGCTTCTTCTCTCTCCTTCTGCCAGGTCACCTGTAGCACATCTTCTTTTGTGACCAACTGGCATGAAAAAGTAACATTTCCTCCTGCCTGGACCAACTGGACCTTTCTGTGCATCACCTGAACAGAGCCTAGGGAAGAAGCAGGTGCCACACTCAGCATTTATGACCACCCTTCTGCAAGCCACCCTCAGCAGAGGATCCTCCAGCCCCTTTCCCTCATGAACAGAGCAGCTCTGGAGGATGTCTCTGCCCCTCCATCCAGGGAAAAAATGAAAACACAGCTCAAAAGAAATGCCCTGAGAGTTTTGCTGGACCTGACACCTCTCACACAAAGAATCTTGCTAGCTTGATACCTGTGCTGCAGACAGTGCCACCAAGAAAAGTAGCATTGATTCCTGCCTGCTAAAATTATTATCCTGCAGGAGAGGGATAATCTGTGGAGAGGTTGCCTAAACATTCAGACGTACAAACAACTAAATGACCATTGATTCATTACTGCTCTCTGAACCCTTCTGCAGTGCAGAGAGTAGCAAAGCTTCTAAAGATTTTTACTTGTATCACTATACATCATAAAGCTACACTTTTCAGAGACTGACACGAGAACAGAAAAACAGAAGAAAAAAAACAAATAAGGGCAGGCTAAAGACAAACACCATGTGTCCTATCTGGCTTGAGGTCATGCAGCTAGAAAGCAGCTGAGACCTTGCTGAAGGCCCACGAAAAGAAAACTTTCATAGCATAAACACCATGGTATTAAAGGGAAAAATAAAAATAAAATCTGTCTCCTCTTCCAATTCACAGACAAGTGGAAAAACTATTGAGGAGATATCAGGAAGGACAGTTACAGCACTGAAAAGATGTAATTCAATCAATCAGCAAAGGAAATATCTTTGCAGGTTTTAAAGAGGAGTGAGGCTATCTGCAGTGCTCAGAGGTACCCTTGGCAAATCTGCCTGACAAAGACATCTCAGGTTCTATCCCATTTGTGGCTGTGGCCAGCCAGATCTCTGCTGGAGACCAAGAAGGCAGATGTGAACTGTGCCCATTGTTTTACTTTCCAGGACTCGTTAGAAGCATAGGCAGAATACAAACCATGACCATGGAAGCTAGTTTAAAACAAATTTAGGATTTTTTACAGTGTTTTTAATTACAAAAGCCAATGTAACACACACACTCTTTCAGTAGCCCAAACAGGCACCTACAAGTACCATGTCCAATTGCTATAAATAATTCCATCTTGGCTAATACAAATCAGTGCCATACTCAGACCCAAATCCCAGTCACAGCAGGAGATGAAATAAAACTTCTGTCATACAAGTCATTAGGAGCATTTGGACATTTATAACAACTTATAATTTTCAAATTACACTAATTTTGTACATCTGTCTGCAGCTCATGGATGCACTGGTAGTTAATTAAGGAGAGCATGCTGCCAGCAGAACCAGCAGCAACATGTCTGAAGCCTCATA
Source organism: Galbula dea (assembly GCA_013399015.1). Lineage (NCBI taxonomy): Eukaryota > Metazoa > Chordata > Aves > Piciformes > Galbulidae > Galbula > Galbula dea. The sequence goes on along the minus strand of VWZX01007042.1, from coordinate 537,339 downwards.
CGAGCAATGTAGTTGCGTGCAGTGCCACAAATGCCCTGTCATTTCTGAGCTTGCCAGGATGGGGGGGATGCTAGGTGGGGACTGCAGCACCCAGTAGCACAGCAGCAGGCTGGCAGGGCCGCTGAGGTTCCCTCACTGCATGACAATAACCAGACAGACAGACAGACAGGAGAGTTACCTGATGCAACAATCCAGATGCTGGAGAGGAGCAGACAAACAATCACCATCTTAGCTGTGCCCTCAGCGAGACAAGTGAGTGACTAACCCTTTGAACACAGCTTCCCCTTTTTTATACACTTCTCTCTTACTCTAGGGGCATTCCCCATCCTTGCACGTACGGTAAGAGGCACCTTGCAAAACCCTCCTGCAACTCTAGCACTCTGCTGCACATGACAACAAACCTCAGAGCCAGAAACAGAAGAATTCCCAGCCAGGTTGCCAGGTAATGGGGTTACAAGGCTGGGTTTTCACAAGCACCTTTTCCATAAGGTTAAGTGTTTGCAAGTGCCTAGATACAATCTCATATTTCTAAGGTGGTTGAGGACCCAGCATCTTCAAGGGGCAAGAGGAAAGGCCACCCTGCCCCTGATCTGAATGGAGAGAAAGGAGCTCAGCTCAATCGTCATGCTGCAATGAGTAATACAAATGTCCCCATCATGTAACTCAGAAGACAGAGTTTGGTTTCTGTGCCCCACATGTAAATCAGTGGAGACCCAGGAGCTGCTGAAATACAGCTCTTTTCCAGGTAAGAAGACTTGAGCAAGCCAAGAGATCAACCCAGGGCTTAGGTCATACATTGACTTGGGGGAAAAGTAGAGCTTTGTCTCCCCTTTTCACCACTGAAGTTGCCCCCATCACTGCAGGTCCATGCATGATCCTTCCCCAGTCCTGTCCATTGGAAAGACAGGACTGTCATCTCATGAGTACACCCCTGCCTCTCCACCCTCACCTGAGATGACATAAAAATAGCTTACACAGTCATTTTGAGTCTTTGTTTTTTGCTTTGTCACTTTTACACCTGTGTTTTTCTTTTTCTGCCAGCTGTGATGACACTGCTGAAACCAACAAAACCCTTAGCCCATGAGTCGCTCACACACCACACAGTGGAGCAAGCAACCAGCAAGAATTCATTTGTTAATCAAACTTGTACTGGTAAACCGTGTTTCATGTTTCTGTTCTCTGACTAGGTGGCTTACTTTTTGGTGACTCCAAATGACTGTGATAACATAAAAGTGTTTTCTTTTAGTCCAGTTGCTGCACAGATCAACCTTGAATGATGCAAATAGTTTAGGGGAAGCCAACAGGCCCGAATCATAATGTGATAAAAAAATTATCAGACGTGCTCACACACACAGTTCCTTCTCTCTTCCCAAGTGGTAACTAATTATCTGAAAATAGAAGGAGCTCAAGTACCAGTATCTGGAACTTGTGATTCCTTCATACAATTGTCTTCTTCCCTTGAGGCATCAGATCTCATTTTCTTTTCCCAGAGTTATTTCTATAGTTGCATTTTCCTGCAAGATTTCTGGAAGGGCGCAATGGCCTGATCAAAAGGTCACATCAGTGAAAAACAATTATTGTGGGGTTTGCATTCTACAGCTATTAAGCAGTGCAAATTTTTCCAACAGGATCTGGAACAAGGCCTTGGACCAAGTCAGAGGGAAAACTGCCACCAGACTTGAAATGGAGATTCACAAGCAAACATTTTGGTTTTGATTGTCTGCTTCTCAGAGCTTCCAAAACTGGAGGAAAAAAAACCCCAATAAACAAATAAAAATCCCAAAACATTGAAGATTTGCTGAAAATGTATCCTTTTGCACCAAAGATTCTTAGCAGGGCATGAGTTTCCTATGCAAGGATGCAAAGATTTATTCCAGGCTTTGACAGTGTCCTTACATAAGCGCTGTTACAATTTTGAAACAAATCTTTAAAGGAAAAACTTTCCACAAGCTTGAAGACACTTTTACTGAAGTCCTTATTGCTGAACTTCACCACTTAGTAATCACAAAAGGAATTGCACTTGATTTAAAAAAGAACTACAAGCCCTGTCACTGTATTTTGCTATTCGTAGGAAATGTTCTTGTCAGCTTCAACTGTTTTGTTTGCTGCCAGAAACACTGTCATGTTCTAAAAGCCTTTACAAAGAGCACTGAAAATCTGGGTGATGCTACAGTGAACACCTTTCCATAAAGACCAAACTTTCAGTCTTAGCAACAGCCAGGCAAAAGATAGAGATAGTTACTGCACCTGGAAATATGTACTCACTTTAAATTGCTTACAGCATCCTCCACCGCACTGGCTGCTGCTTCCAGACTCTGCATCTCCCCTGGCAGCTCCTGATGTTGCAAGGACCCTGGGCATTCAGGGATCTCGTCTCCCCTGCAAGCCCATGTGCTTGTGTATCTGCATGTACTTCTGACTGCTACAGCATTTCTTTCTGATCCCCCCCTTCTTCCAGGGACCAGCCAACATCAAAAGTCGATTAATTTCTTTAAACATAGGGAAGGCAGGAATGTGAGGTCCACTCAATCTCACCACTTATTTCAGTTTTGTGAGTCTATCTTTAAGCCCATTTATTCAAACATTTCCATTTGTCTTTGCATAGACCTCCTCTTTGTTTGTTGGTGAGATCCCACACTGTCCTGCTTCAGTCACGCTGCAGCTTCATTTCTGAGAACTGCATGTAATGCTTCCAAAGTACAGTGAAAGTTTGGAAATAAATTATATAGAAGATCTGCAACCACTGCTTGAAAAAAAAAAAAAACAACAAACAGTGAAACAGATTTTCCCCTTCCTTTCTACTGCACTAAGATGGTCTCTCTAGTTCTTAGTAGATCAAAAAAGGACACACATATGTCTCAGGTGGAGTTTTGGAGAGCTGCAGTACGCTAAGGTAAAGACAGTAATAGCATCTACCAGTGCACTATCTAAGACTATGTTGCTGCATCAGGGCAGGTTACAGTCAGCAGCCAAGGGATGCTGCAGGACCAGGTGATGCTCATTCAGTCAGGTTTGCAGACAAAGTGTCATGTTTGTGCACAAGTTTAAGACCAGACAGCACAAGGGTAGTTTGTACACAGCCATAGCTGTTTATCCTTGGTCATATTTGACTCAGATATATTTGCTCTGTGATGTCTTCCCCAACTGGACTCCCTCCCTCTGTTTCCACACTGCCATTAGCTGCAGTAAAGGACTGCAAATGACAGTTCCTGGCACTGCAGGCTGGTGTGGGACTGCCTAGCAAGTGCAAAAGACAAAGGAGGAGGGCAGTTAGCTGAGACCTAGCTCATGGTGGAGAACATCTATCTGCAAAACCACACATTACCAGAGAACAAAACATGTTGTGAAACTGTCTAGGTCATATCTCACCTCTGTGTTTTGATGAGACTCCTGCAGACACTTGAACTCTTACAGAGATTTTTTTTTTCCTTTTTTTTTTCTGTTTTCTTTTCCAGCAATGTATCAGAGTTACAATCGGTAAATTAAAACATACTTACACTTTGAACTATCAGCCCTGCAAATTGTATCTCTGTTTTTTCTATTTTTTTCCCCCATGTCACTCAGGAGAGAGAAAAAGGGATAAAAAATGACAGAAGAGAGGAGGAAGAAAAACCTCATTGCAATGGAAAGTTTCAGTTGCAAAGGCTGAGGTTTGAAGGGTTTAGTTTTTACCATTCAGTTTGTTACTCCATTTCTCAGAAAAGCAAGATGGCCATGCATGTGGTTTCCCCTTGCCGAGAGCACCCCGGGTTGCTATTTTAGTCAAGGGATCCTAGAGGGAGTCCACGTTGCAACCTGCTATCCCCTTCGTGGAGGCCACCAGCATCAGTATGCACTTGCCAGCCCTGGTGCCCCAGGAAGCCACGTCACTCATCCATTCTTCCCCCCTTCCTCTCTCCACCCCACTCATCAGTACTTGTCTGTGGTGGAGGCTTTGAGGGTTGGGGTTTTTTTTAGGTGCACAATATCTGGGTGCTGCATATGCTTATGGTATGAGAGATAATGAGCCTCTTTGGTTACTGAGTTTCACTCTGTAACACAACCAGTACAGAAAATGATCTAGTCATCAGGAAAAACACGCCAAAATTGGCCAAGCAAGGCTAGAGAGATCCAGTGGAAGGATGGGAAACTGCCTACCGAAATTAAGGTAGGTTCAATAGTGTTTTATATTTAACTACTAAACTAGGAGGGCTAACAGAATGATTTTATTAAAAATAGGAAAAAAAAAATGCAATGAATCAGCTTTAAGGAACTGTGTAAGGTACCATAAGGAGCCTTTTGATTAAACAATAGTAAGTTGGCAAGCAAATTAAGGTGAACAATGTAGTTCTTATAGTTCTTAGTATGTCAAAGGGTATTGCCTCATGATGATTTTTAGGGACGTGACTTTTTCTGTAGGTTCCCAGCACTGAATGCCTGCTCAAGGGAGAATGGGTGTTACATGTGAGGAACACAAAGATATGTGCTGCACACTATAGTGTAGTGTTCCATAGTTGTATACAATAGTGGTTAGTAATAGATTGTCTCCTTAGGAGCTGTGAACATAGAGGAGGATGCTCAGCAGGAGCCACCTAAAACAGGCAGGTTGCCTTCCACACTGCCTGTGCTGGAGATGCTCAGTGCAGGGACACTGAGTGCTTTTGGGCACCGGCCAGGCTGCCCCTCTGCTACAGCCAGTAGGCTGCCATTGCTGCCCTCCCTGGGTTGAGAGTTTCCAGCAGGACTCACCACTGTTCAGTACAGCCTTCTTTGATATCACTTACAGAAAGAGGGGAAAATTATATTAGAAATTGTCCTTTTAGCTGGAATTATATTAGAAATTTTCTTGTTACTTGGCTATAGTAAAGCACTTGGATATGTCTGAGTTTATCCTATCCAAACACAACGAGCAGGAAAGCTTGGGCTCTTGAAGCAGCATGTTACGAAGCAGAGACATGAAGTCACATAGCTGGAAATTTTTAATTACTAGCAATGAATCCTTTCCCCAAGAAAACTGGCTGGAACAAACAATAACTTCTTTCACTAATGTCAACAGAAGGAGGTTTGCTCTGGGAAAGCAGCCTATGATTTTCAAGGTGGGTGCCTAAGCCCATGTGTCTAAATACTATAACGGTGAAGGATGTGAGAGACAGATCCCCAGATGGAAGTGGATGACAGTTGGCACTGCAGCTGCCAGTGCTGTATGGAGTGTCCTGGGCAGGCTCAGCTGGGCTGGGCGACCCCATCACAGTGCTGCAGCTGCTTGTGGCTCTCATCCTCCAACCTTGCTGTGTTATGGTATGTGGTAGTGTCTTGCTGTGTCTGTCTAGCCATAAACATAGGAAAAGACACCTGGAAAAGGCAACACCACTTCAGAATAGCAGGTGTTGGATGGCTCTCCCACCCAGGCATCCAACCCTTCTGTCCATTGTTTTGCTAGCTATTTGTGTCACAGCCTTGCTTCAGCTAAATACTGTCCTAGCTCTCTATGCCTTTGTACTTCCAAGGGATCAGGCTTCTCCAATAGCACCTCTCCTAGCAGAAACAATCAAACAGTGATTGTGTAGACAGATAATTTCCTTGGAGGCCTGCAGAGAGGAAAATTCCTCTTTCCCATTGACTTTGTAGATCAAAGGAAAACTTGTGAAACCTCTGAGTGCTGTGTCTGGACAACATACTTAGTATTAAGGAGCTTGGATGAGGCACTGAATTGTCAAAATTAAATGTTCTGCTCATTTCTGAAGCGAGTGCATCCCTTACCTCCATGCAGGAGTGTGGCCAGGTGTCTAAGGTTTACCTGGCCTTGAGGAGAAGGTCAACAGTCCCCAAAACATGAAGCCTTGCTCTCAGAAGCTGTTTGAGTCCAAGGCCAACAACATCCCTGTGAAGCTGATGGGCCCTGCTCTGTAGTACCAAGGAGCAGTGATGACCTCACACGCCTGTAGGGTCTCAGTCCCAGGCTCTTAGCTCCCAAGCTTGCCAAATCCCCACTACTTTAAGTGCCTCTGCCACACATACAAATGGGACTTCTGCTGCTTTTGAAAATATTCTTGACTGCCTTTTTAGGAGCAGGAAGGAAAATACTGTGAGCAAGGTTTTCACAAAGCAAATTTTTTCCTGACAGCTGGTGGTGGGGCCATGAAGCTTGTAATATCAGGTGGCTTAATACTGCAGCTGCTAGACTACGGCATTGCAACCAGGAACTGAATGATTTTGGATCCTACCATTTATCCATAGACATTGCTACCTCCTCTGTATTTAACTTTTTGACCCTCTTTCCTTCTTCAAGTCTGACACTTCACCCCATCTATTTGGAAAGCTGACTTTTTTTAGTGGTACTCCCATATTTGGCTTGACCACTTCCTAAGTGTAACAGCCTCTGGAGTCTGTACGACAGCTCATACAGCTGCTCTGCAAACAGCAAAGTGAAACTACAGAAACAGAGAAAACTAATTCTGCCTTTGTTTTTATTTGAATAGCCAAGTCACATTTCTCCTCTTTTGAGACTCTTGGCCAAAACTATTTCCCAGCATTTTCACTGATAAAGCTATACTTACAATTACCTCAAAAAAAACCCCTTAAAAAACAAGAGCCAACCCCCACAAAAACCTCCAACCACAGGCAAGTCAGACTCTCCTCCTCTAACTGCTGGGCACCTGCCTCAAAAGAGCCAATATGTTTGCAGTATGAATTCAGGGGTTGAAAAATGCTTTCAATTCTCAAATCAAGCAACATATTTTCTCACAGGAGTACACATACGGACTAAAAATGAAAAGATTATCTAAGGGCTGTCCAGCAGTTTACAGGTCTAATTTGCTAGAGAAACAGACACTGTTTATCTTAGACAGTCCAGGGGAAGAGCTATCCAAGCCTGACAGCCTTTCCATCCAAGCAAGGAACTAAACAATCAGAAGCCAACTGAATATAAACAAGAAAACATAGAATAAATAGGTGATCAGAAAACAAAAACCTCATGGTACCTGACAGTTTACAATAACCAGTACAAGACCTAACCTGCCCACCATTAATTTCCATACTCTAGGTGGAAGGTCCGTACCCCCATCAGGAGAAAAAGATACTCCCACAAGGAAAGTAAGTAAAGATGTTCCTCAAGCAGCCTCAAGCAGCAGTGTGACACCAAGTGAGTGGAGGTGTGGGGGAAGCTCTCTATCAGCACCCAGTACTGCTGCAGAGGATGCCATAGCAAGACATTTTGCATTCCAGTTGTTGGAAATCTCCTTTCATCCAGTGTGTGTGTGGGTACCTGCTCTCTTGCTGTCCCACCACACTAGATTTGGGGCCTCTTTCACTTTTTCTGGTTTCTGGAGAAGGCAGTGTAAAGGGGATGGCCGTCCCCTCCAGTGTCCTAATTCATGCGTGCCTCCACCACCACCTCACATCTGGCTCCAGTGATAGCAAACTTGGCCTTTGTACATCATAGCTGGGCCTGCAGGCTTGCACAGCACCCACAGCTCAGCAAGGGAACACTCAATGCACAGGGCACTTCTGCTATGTCCCAGTTTGTCCCCCAGAAATGAGGTAGAGGGCTTTAGGAGGAAGGGGGCTGCCAGCAGTGTGCCCTGGGCTTGGTCACTTGCCAGCCCTCATACCCTATACACAATCACCTTTTAGGAGTTTTTCTAAACAGACATTGGCATGAGGCAAACAGTTTCTGCATATTAAAAATGCAAATAAGAGAGATTCACATAGTAGCCAGGATCACATCTTCAAGTGAATCACAGGGTCTTGATTTCTATTCAGACTGTTACTTTTTCCACCAGTGGGTAAAGCCATTCATGTAGGGGTATTATAATACTTTTATTACTTTCACGAGCTGCAGTGTTTGCTTAGAGAGGAACAGGTTCTTGTTAGTCATGTACATCAGCATTTTCATGGCAGTACCAAGGCAGCAGAACAACGTTTAAAACACTGCAGGTTATCTAGGATGGCAGATTTAATAGTATTGCTTAAAAATCCATTATCTTAAGCAAAAGTGAAAGCTCAGCTCTGAAATTTTACAGAAGCAACCGATAGTTCAATCAACCTCATAACAAAAATCAGCTAGGCAGATAAAAATAAAGCTGTGAAAAAGGATGATGCAAACAGCGACTCTCTGTCATTTAGATGCTTATGGGACAGGGAGACCAATTGCCAGAAAAGCTCAAGCTTACCAAACCCATGTGCAGAGACACCCAGCTCACTCTCAGGCAAGTGGCAAATCACATAGTGCCTTTCCGCCCCAGTGCTGGGCCAGCGATCCCATGCAGAATTAAGGCTGACATTGATTCATTAAGGCTGAAATGCAGTCAGAAAGCAAACAAGCAAGAACAATCATTTCTAAGAGACATGTAAAACTGATTTCATTTAAGTTTAACAAAAAGCTTCTGTGTGACCTGGTCTAGGGAATCCTGCTGTGGCAGGGGGGGTTGGACTAGATGATCTTTCGAGGTCCCTTCCAACTCCTAATATTCTGTCATTCTGTGAAAACTAAAATTTGCACATCTAGGTTTTATTAAAGTCACTGAGCAGTGCTGCATGACATCAGTGTATGTTAAACTAGAGAAGAGAGAAATCTTGAAAAGCCATCAGATTTATTTACCCCTTAAAAATTCAAACTTATCCCCAACTAATGTCACACTAGCTAACGTTTTTTCTGGCTAAATCATGCACTGCAGAAGGTTCCTGTGTTCTGTCATTGCACCAAAGAATGACAATCACGTGCTTTCTTTTTCCTTCCTCAGCACAGACCTACAGCAATTCACCAAGCATCCTCAAGGTAATGACTAAAAGTGAAAGTATTTGTTGCTCTCAGGGGCAATTGAGTCCAGCACATCCACATGTCAGAAACCCATGGTGTCCATCATGTTCCCACAGAAGACACAAAAGCCCAGAATAGGACCATGTGTTTGGAATGCAGAAAAACTGTAACAATGATATGCAGCCACACTCTTGGGCAGTAAGCGGCAATACTCAGAGTGCAACACTCATGATTTCAGAGGCTTAATGTGATGTCGCCTTGTCCAAATCAGACAATTCAGGAGGCTGAATCTTGTGATTGTGTCCTAGATGAGTGTCCCCAGCCACTGGGCAACTTATGGCTGCAGGGGTACTTCTTTGTCCTCTTCTTCCTCCTTGCCTTCTCTCCTCAGCTTTCTAGCAGCCAGCATAACCTCTCTTGTCCACAGTTTCGTCAAAACTGGTATGTTTCCACAGAAAGTTTCAGTTTCAGCATGACACTTTCTAACAAAATGCAGTTTAACTGTACTCTTGTCAATCAGTTTTAGTAACAAAAGAAGTCTTTTGTTGAAAGACAAAGGAAGATTTAGTACCTGGGGGCTCAAAAGGTTTAGGATAATATTTCCATTGTAAAAAAAAAAAAAAAAAAAGTAGCCAATGACTCAACAAATGACTAAGACTCTGCTGGAACAGAATATGTTTCTCTTTTCAATGTTCCACTGCCAGTAGAAGGAAGAAAAAAAAAACCCAAACGCCCTTTCCCTTGCCCCCTCCCCCAAAACAAACAAACAAACCAACCAACTCCCAAGCAAACAAAACTAAAATCATGCGTTTTCAGGTTGAACATTTAGTTTCTTATAAACCAGAATAGATCAAATGGTTGCTCTGCAGTGGTGGACTTGAATGAAAGACTAAAGTGATAAACATACTGCCCAGTCCCTCCTACTTCCCTGCTTTGGTGTAATTCAGGAGCTCTGGCAATGCACCCCAAGGTATTTTAAGAGGTAGCTGTAACTTGGTGTGTGCCCTGCTCCTCTGCTCAAACTTATTGTCCTGGAGGCAAAGGTAGGGGACTAGCGACTCAGCAACACACAAGTGATACACTTCACAGTCTTGTGCACTTGATTATCTATGTTAATATGCTGTGAGAGGCAGCAGCTGAGTACCTGTGGTTTTCTGCCTCTGCTTGTAAATAGTTCATTTTAGCAGAGGGTAGTTGAAGTTGTCTTTTGGGTCACCAGAAGACTTATATAGCAAAGAACAAAGTGCTGCCATTTAACAGCCCAACCTGGTTGTTTGTGTATTTTTATAAAGATTACATCACTAAAGCAAAAGTTGGTGCCTGGCAGGTATGTGGGTGTTTAGCAGAAAACTGAAGAAAGTGGGCAACATGAAAAGGGTGTGATTAAATGAGCTCATCTTTTGTACATGTGGCTGTGGGGTGGACTATGGGGGAAAAGAAGAGGAGGGGGTGGAACTATAAGGGGGAACCCAGTCGAGTAGCTGTCTGCTTTTGAGAGTTTTTGGTGTTGAAAGAAAAAGCCCTAGAACGTGGTTTGAAGACATTGGGAGGGTTGTTAGTGTAATAGGGGAGACGACTCTTCCAGATAATAAACTTGGCCTGTGAATAAAGAAAACCTCAAAATCTCAGGAGTCTTTACACTCACTCCTCCTGCACCATCAGTGTGTGAGGCAAACCACCTGTTCAGTCTTCTCACTGATAAGAGAAGGTCAATGATAACAGCCTTTCAAAGCCTGTAGACTGGAATGATCCTGAAAAACATGGCTACGAGCAAGTGTCGGGTACACCTATATGTTGGAAGGGACAAGAGGTGCTCGGACTTCACTCAGTGCATTTGGAGCCAGTCACTCATGGAAATTAAGAACCTACCTGTTCTCATATCTCCAGCATATTAGGAGAAATACTCTGCATGCCCAAATCTTTGCAATAGTGATTAGGGGAGGGAAGAGCCATGCTTCTGTAGATAGGTAGGGAATTCCTTTTCTTAAGCAAGTTTGCCCTGATTGCTCTGCTCTTAAAACTTCCAGAATTTCTAAATCTGAAAATTTTATGAAGCTTCAAATAAAAACTCAGGAATTATTTCCAGTCAAGTTGGCAGATCTTTCACACCAATCAGAATCTAAACAGATAAACTGATAAGCTGGAAAAATCCAGAAAAGATTCTGCAGGAATTATGGTCTAATAACCCTTTCTCATTTCTAAGTCTGAAAAATGAAAGTGAATCCTTTGGGTTTATTAACCCATGGGACAGAGACCTCTGTTCCACTTACAGATTATGAAACGTAGCTTCAATGTCAGCACAAACTCAGTAACATTCACTTAAAATACTACTACTACTGCAGACCATAGAGGATACCACTAGAAAGCCAGTACTTACTCACTGGTTTTACTGTGCAGTGGGTTCAAATTAAGAGCTACACGGCAAACAAATGTTTAACTTCTGGCTTCAAGTAATCAGGTCACATGAGATTTAATGAGTCATCCTGCCGGCTATTTAGATCCACAATCAATCACCCACAAACCATTAGCAAATGCCTTCAAGAGGCAAAAGGAGGGACAAGTCTAAACACAGTTGGTAAGGCATTTACCCACACAGTCTTACCTCCTCCTGCATTAGTAGCTCTTACTTCACCTCCTTCTGTTTTCAAGGAGAGCATTAGATGAGGGCTACCAGGGAGGGAGCTAGCTATTGCTGCATCTCCCATGAGGCCATCAGTAGGGTACTCAGTACTGTGTACATTGGTCAACAGCCCTGCATGAATCACAGCCTATAGCAGATTTGTTCATGTTGCAAATCTCTGCAGAATATAATCATCTTGAAGCTTCTCTCTCTCTCTCTCCCTCCCTGCCCCCCTCTCCCATTTCAGGAACATTTTACCAAAAAAGACTCTATGAATTCCAGTGAACTGTGGTACTCTACTGTCAGCCACAACATGAAACATGAAGCCTCTGTGACTAACAGCAATAATCAGACAGAATATGCTCTTGTCAACCTGCCCAAGAGGAAGGAAAATACTGCCAGCACTGAAGACCATAGTGAATATGATTACGTCTTGATAGCTTAGAAAGGGACACTTTCTGCTCCCAAGGCACTATTTTTCACTTGAATGTTTAAGCCAGCGGTATGCAGCCTTGCTAACCATCTTACCTCTGTTGTCAGGTCTTCAAACATCTCTCTCTCATTACCGAACTTGCTCATTAGGACACATCTGTCAGTCATTTCCAATGAGACAAATCTGTCCATGAAAGGGTGATGAGAGAGACATGAACAGGATACAGGACTTAACAATTAAACCAGGAGAAATCAGTAGCAATTGCAACTGTAAGATAATGTTTCTCTATGAATAATAGATGCTTCATTAGAAGAAGCAACTGAGGCTGCACATTTTCCTTGAATTTTATAGTACTTTTTTTAAAAAAGGACTTTTACAGAACTAAATAGAAATCTCAAAAATGAAGCAATAACACCCCTTCTTGTGGGTTTTTTTGTTTGTTTGTTGGGAGGAAAGTGGAAACATTGTTTTTTAAATGAAATCATAGACTCTGTGTTAGGTACACTTACTCTTTCACAAAGTTTCTCTGGCCTACTTGACAAATATCATAATACAAAGAACAATTTCAACAAATAACTCATTTCTCAAACTGCCCCCCTTTCCTTTTAATGCAATACCGCTTATCTTAGAGTGAAGTCTTAATCAAGTTGGAATTAAATAAAAAACCAACAAACTTCATGCCAAACAAAAAATCCAGATGCTTAGAAGACTATGAAAACCAGTGCTGTGCAGGCAGTAACTGCACACCTCCCAGTAGAGGATTCCCATGTGTTGCCTCTCTTACAACTCTTCCAGCTCACTCCTGCTAGAGTCTCATGTTTGGCTCTCTGCAATCCCAGAATATAACTTCCTCATAACCTACCACCTCTCTGCAAGCAACATATCTGGACATCCACATGGGACTGAAACCAGTAATTCAACTTTCACCAGAGTTCATAAAATGATTATGTACCTCTGTTTCTGCTTAAGCATGTTTTTTTGGTCCCTCCATTTTTGTAATAAAGCAATTTGGAAGAAAACATTGAACAACTTTCCTTATTTCAATTCTTCCTTTGTATGCAATTGCTGGCTGCAGTCCTAGCTTTATGGTGTAGTGCCTTTGCAATTTCAGCCTCCAATTTTAAAGGGGGAGGGGGGGCTTTGTACACTCCACAAGCTGCATTACCAGAACTATATTTTCTTTTCCTTTTAATAGCATCTCAGTTGCCTCAGTCATTAAAACATTACTTTCTGTAAAAGTTAACATTATATATTCACACAAAATATCTAACTCTATGGGATAATAACTTTTCACACTGCTCTGTCCTTAATGGAGGAGGTCATAACTCATTCACTTCATTATTTTCTTATATTTACCTCAAAGATCGAAAAACAAGAAAAAAATCTTTTGTCTTTTTTTGACATTTCCTTAAATGAAAGTTCAAAGCTTGACTGGAGGCAGACTGAGAAATATGACATTTTTTGTTGAATATCACATCATCTTGTTACAACTCTCTTTCTTTCCTGTGAATTGCTGGGATAAAGGCATTGGGGCAGAAGAGAATGGCCGGAGAAAAACCTGAATGCTTGGCTCCTCTTTTCTGTCAACTGTTAATGCACATAGGGGTATCACTGTAGAGAAGCATAATCATTAATTTTCAGTTCTTAGAAACAGAATCAAGACAAAGAAGTGTTCAAGGGCAGGTTTAGTCTTCTTAGCAATTGCAACAAGATCAAGCAGCATCTCAAAACCAAGATATTTCCTTGCTACTGGTATTTTCATAGCTTGCTGCTTTTGGGAAAAATCAAACAAGAGACTAGTTTTGTCTTTCCTCAATGCGAGAATCAGAAGGAAAATCTCATCTAGTTGAACACTGTATAGAATACTGCATCAAGAGAAAACATGGTTCTTATAGACAATGCTACATCTTACAAATCAAGATGAGGTCAGAATTAGCCACAAATATTAGGACCACGTGAACGACTTATTTGGTCCAGGCTGTTTCCTAAGCTCAGCTAAAGCTCAAGCAACAACAAAGGTGTGTTTGAGTATATGACTGTGTCAGATGCTTCAACACAGTTCTCAGCATTCAGAATTCCTGTGGTTATCTTTTAACTCAAACAACTGACAAACTGAAGCTGATGAAGAATGAAAACAATCACCTTAAGAGTAAAAATAAATAATTTAATGCAAAGTAAAATTGTCATATTATTTCTTAAATAAACTAGTAATACTAGAAAAAGAGAAACACAATCTCCCATAAGATATTTCTCAAAATACAAAAAGGTTCTTAAAATAAATTTGTCTATTCAACAGTTTTAACATTCATACTGGCTATAAATAAATTAAAAGAAACTACACTAACATGGTAGTGAATCCATTCCATTCCCTGTAAACTTACTCTTTAATTTTTAATTTTCATGTTATAGCCAGTTACTGGCTGTAATTCTTATGCCATGTTGGCCTATGTGGTCTGCTTTAGCACCTTCTTCTTGGGGTTGGTCCACCTCATCTGATCTCTTGTCAACGAAATCTATTTGCTGCCTTATTAAGGCAAATATGTCACGTGTTCATTTTTATACCCATGCTGGGACAGGGACTGTAATTAAAGGTATAGACTAGTTTCTCTTTCAATTTACAAATATGGGTCAAGTTGTTTCTTCTTTCATTTCTCTTTCACATTACACAAGAGAAAAATAGAGCAGATACCACCATATCCAGGAAGAGTGTGGGATGAACAAGAGAATGATGAGAGAAGAAGCTCACTTAAGAAGCTAGTGCAAAGTTCTTGCGTGTAATTAATGAAAAGAAGATACTTAAGTTTTCAGGTTGTTTTGCGAGGAACTATGGGGCAATATGGTATATGAAGTCAAGCAGGGAAAAAAGTAACAGAGAGAAGCACAGGTGGAAGTGAGCATTAAGGATGAAGCTATGCAGATAAATTTAGATTAACCAAGAAAAGAAGAAGGGAGCTATCTACAAGATTGCTTCTAAAGCTCATGCAGGGAATCCAGAAAGGCAAGACAAAGTAGAGGTTTCAGCCAGCAAAACATGCCACAGATGCGATACATGATTTTCACAAGAGTGAAATGGGTTATTGAGATATCAGGACAACCATGAAGGAGGAGGTAGTGGTGTTATAGGAGTACAACACTGTTGCAAATATATAACACTTTTCATTTACAATATTGCATCACAGACAGCATTTACAGTATATCTTTAAAAGTTTTCTACCTAATGAATAGCCCCCTACTCCAGGATTACTAAAAGATAGGAGAAGCCCATTTCTTCTAGGCAATGAGGAAGCTGAGTTTTTCCATCATTTCTCTGAAAGTCAAAACAGTACATTATTAACATTAAAATGAAATGTTAGATATTTCAGCATATTCTTACTGTCCCTTTTAGATTGCACTGTCTATGAATCCTGCCAATATCTAAGGAACAAAATGATACTGAGACTGGAACTTGTGACTTGTTCTCTTGTCCCTTGATTAGAGTACCAAGAAAAAAAATAATCTCACATCATACGTGTATATACTGTATGATGATGTGTTAGCCCAGAATTATCCTGAATGCACACAGGTGTGGCTCAGTAAGTGGAGACTGAGGAGAAGCAGCTGCATGCATTGCTTTCAGTAAAACTGCAAAGTTCATAGGACTTTTATATTGACAATTTATCAAGACAAATCTAAATGCATTGGAATCGCTACCTACTTGTTGATGGTCATTAGAATCAGTACGTAAAACACCTGGGAGAATGAACATTTGGTTCCTTGAAAAAATATCTATGTGAATAATAAGTTTTCCCAAAAAACTCTGAAAAGACAAAAAGTCAGGAGGCTTTTTCATTCTTGACTGTAGAAAAAAATTCTTAAGTCCACTTACAAATTAATTATCCTGTTTTACTTGGACTAAATATTGTTTTATATGCATTTAAATATGAATATATGAGGATAAACATTTTAAGTTATTTGGCTTCCCAATATTCCTTATTCTCACACATATGAGAAGATTTTATTTGCATGCGTAAAATGCAAAAGGATATCTGAAAAGTTTGGTTGGAGTCCATAGTTAACCAGTCTCATGACTATTCCCTTCTTATCAGGGTATCAAACAGTAAATCCTAGGTTATAAGCTAAGCATAGCAAGACTTTCTTCAAATCTACTGCACAGTTTTCTTAATACTGTTATGCAAAATACATTTACTAACAAGTCCCAATGTCTTTCCAGAAAACTTTTCCTCCTTTCAAGTAAATACTTCTGCTCTTTGTAAAGAAGCGGTCTCTTTAATGCACAGTACTTACCTGTTAACGTGAGAGAAGTTGGGTCAAGCTTTAACCTGTTACATTCAGATGTCCCAGGATTTAAAGAATCATCTTCATCATAAATATTTTGAAGTAAAACATTCTTTATAAAATCTGGGTTCATTATGTTTTCCATAAATGCCTCTGTTGATGGTGGTACAGAAAACTCTAGCTGATAAAACACAGTGGAGCTTTCATTACTGAAAAACAAACAAAGTCAAGTATGTATGCCTTCAAGTCCCCACAGGATCTATTCTTTTTTGTTGGCATGGATTTTTGTTAAACTTGTTCTAAAGAAAAGCATCATAAAAGAAAACTGCCATCAAAGATTGTAGTTTCCTCCTCCTCCCTCTCCCTTCTCAGACGAGCTCTTGACATTAGCAGAAACTGCTCACACACCTGAGGCCAACCCGAGACATGTTTTGAAATGCACAAAGGTTAATTGGACATGTGTCCTAATAGGGTGAGCTTTTCAGCACTCATGCTATGCAACTTCATAACGATAAGAGGTGCGGCAATATCTCATGCACAGGTTGACTGAGAACCTACAGAAAGATTTGCTCTCAGCTAGCAGTACCTGGGGCCACCCAGCTGCACCCCCAACTCAGCTCTGGAGTGGATTAAGCAAACCATCAAACTGGAGTCCAGCTCTGGAAATTTCATTGTGGTCTACCAAATCCACTGACTACAATTCAACAATTACATTTTGTACTCACAGAATTTAAAACATTAGAAAAGGAGTTGGATGGGGAAAGAGAAAAGGAGGGACAGAGGGAGACCAGCCAGTCAATGTGTATGTGGAACTGCAGCTTTGTCTGATGGTCTAAATCATAATTAGATGATTAGCTACAGTCCATTCTCTGAACAGAGCTGGCATGCCCAAGGCTGGCAGTGCAAGAAATATTTGCTGAAGTGCTCTCAGGACTGCTCCTTTCCACAGCCCAGCGGGGTTCTTCCTCTGTTGTTGTTTTTTCAAGAGCCTTGGGAATTTGCAAATCTACCTCCCTTGATTTTCTCCCATCTTTCTAATCTTCTTTATAACAGTGCTTTTCCAGAAGTCCTTGTGGAAGCTCTCTGACATTCTTCCCTTGTCTTTCTGCTATTGGTCCATGGCAGGACCATCCTGCAGCTGATCTTTCCAGCCCCAATTTTCTATCTGCTGCTAACCTCCCCTCCTGTTGTAAATCTGTGGTACCTCTACAGATTAAACATTTACTGTCTCCAACACATTACACTCCTTAGCCTTCCTCCAGTGGCAGTTTCTGTCAATAGTAAAATCTTATCCCATATTGAAGCTTTCTGTTGGCTCTGCAAGGCAGGTTTGGATGTTTTTCCCCTTCTTCCTAACATTGCTACACCTCTGACTCCATCAGCCTTCAAAAGCTGAGCTTCTCCTTCAGTTCTCACCCACACTAGTCTAGCTTAGCCTCTACTCTGCCACCTGCTCTAACTCCTGTTCCACCAATCTCTCCAACATGTTGCTGCTTTGAGATTTGTTTTTGTTGTCCAAAATAAATTGAGAGGAAAAAAAGCAGTCAAAGCAAACCAGCAATGCAATGTTACTGTTCTGGCTCTCACAACTTGTATGTACCTGTTACCGTTAGTTCTTTCGGGAGCAAAAGAGTTCTCCCCTCTCCATGAACCCTGTTCTATTCATTTAAGGCTATTTAAGCTTTGTCAGTCTCAAGTGGTTTCAGCAGCTCATTATTCTTTTAATAAATACTATTGAATACATCAACCTAGGGATTCATTTGGAATCAAACATAACAGAAATCATACTTGACAACCACAAAATATTACTGTCATTATATACAATTAACAGTACTTGCCATTTACACCAGAGAATCCTTCATTCAGTTTTCACTGCATATATATCTGTAGTTTTCCCCAAAACAACCTATTTATCCACAGATTTAAATGTTGTGCATGTTTACATAGACACATGTATGTCTCATTAAAAGCCTGGAATTTGTAGGTAATTTTGATGATGGAAATTGCTTACCTGAAATAAACCACCTGAGCTGACTTAAAGTAGCGTCCTAGAGCTGGGGATGAACTGTACACATCTGTTAACTTGAAGAGAAAAAAAAAAAAAATTTGTCTCTTTTTCCCATAAAAGAAAGTACAGAAAAATAATTGTACAAAGTATTTTAAGAGGCAGAAATACAGGTGTTGAAGATCAAGTATCAGCAAATATCTGCCCTGGAAAAGGTATCTAATCCCTTTAAGCTTGACAGACAAGTTAATCTGTTTGAGTGATTTCTATATTACCTTAACACAATGGAGGCATTCAGGGTGAACTAAAAGTATGTGCTCATGTTGCCATCTGCAATTTGTGTTGTTTGGCTTGGATTTTTATTAGTACCAAAATGTCCTTCTACTCTCACTTGGTAGAGGGAAGGATCTTTCTGCCGAGACTCCCTTTCCACAATGAGTCTAAATCAGCACTGCTATGCCTGCTGAGCTTATTTCAGCCATAACTCACAGCTGGGATGGCTCAATGGAAATGGCAGCTAATAACCCAGTGTACTAACAGGAGAATGCAGCACACAAGGTGTTTAGCCCCCATTGGGTTTCGATTACCTACACAGGCCCCTCTTATCTGAAATTATTCAACAATGCTATGAAAAAGCTGAAGACTATGTCCCAGCCATTACTCAAGTTTGTGGAAAAATAAAAAAAAAAAAAATTAAAGTAAACTATTTGTGTACTTAAAACCAAGCAACCAATTATTTTTTCTAGACCAGGATTTAAAATTACACTAGAAAAAGTACAACACAGATTTTTTTCATGGGTTTGCAAATTTGCTGATGATTGTGTTGATACACAGAGAAATAGAAATTTCTTTAAAGGGAAAAAAGCAAGTTCATGTTACATGAAAAATCAGCTTTGTCAAGAACTACATCAACACATACCTTCTTAGTAATATCTTCAGAGAAAAGGTGTGGAAGACCACACATTAACTCAAATGTTCCCGAAAAATTGTGACTATTTCCACTATTTTGTAATGCATCAGGATCCCAATAGTCATCCTCATCTGTGTAAACTTCTAATTCAAAAGGAAAGGGAAAAGGGAAGAAAAAGTTCCAGTAAGCAGAAGTATTGAAAATAATCCTCTTGGCTTTCTTCAGGGTGGATTTCTTACAGATTTCCTAGGTAATGCCTGAATGGTAGAGACAGAAAGTGCAAGTCACCTGAAGAAAAGTGACAGCACATGGATGCCAGTGACCCACTCCATTAGCAAAGGTCATCTGCTTTGGGAGCCTGACAGACACTGACACCACCCAAAGGGACTATGGGATTCATTGCACTTGTTGCCAAGTTACAAGCATCTTTTCCATCCTTATCCTCATCTCTGTTCTTGTAACATTTTCTCACTTAGCTACAAACTGGAGTTGCTATCTGAGCAGAATAAAAGTTGCTTGCTGTCTGCTAAAATAAAGACATCCATGTCCACTACTCAATACACCACCCTTCACAGGCAGCATCCCAGTCCCTTCAGCAGTTTACAGAAGGAGTTTTAAGGATGCTACTGTTCAATGTGTGTTATAAGACATTGTCCATTTATATTAAAAGGTAAATGAGGAATGAGATACTTACCAGAATAAAGAATTAAGCTGATGAGAATGACCAGGAAAAATACTAGAAAAATTGTAGTTATAACCATCCATAGCTTACACTTCCAGAAAACTACATTCCTGCATGATTTCCAGTGATCTCTTTCCTAGTTATAGAAGGAAAGGGCACGTTGATTAATGAAACAAGGCAGGGGAAAATATTGAAGCATGTCTCTGCTGTCACATTGAGAAACAAACCCACACAGATCGGAGAGCCTCATTGGTGAACAACGCCTTGCACCAGGGTGTTCCACTCTTAACTACTACTGAAGGTGGGAAAGTAGACCTGCAGAATGCAGAGGTAGGCTATTACTTGAAAGCTAGGCACATCATTCCCCATTTGTGAAGAATTTCCAACTCCTGAATTGCCCAAAAGATAAGGTGCTACTAAGGTGCTTTCATGGCTTCCATTTTTTTTTTTAAACAACATCAATTTCATTTACATGTTCCACAAGCTGTCCTTTTAATGTTTACCATCTCTCCAACCAAAAAGGTGTCTGTGGAGGAATTTCCAGAATCATACTTCTGCAACATTAATAATATCAATCTGCATAAATCCTGGGTGCCAGCACCCAGAGGAAGTGGACTGGTATTCATTAGACACTGCTGCATTAAAATCATCATAAAGAAATTGAGACTTTAACAGCTGAGTCCCTTTCTCTTCAAAAGACTGGAAACTAAAAAGCCATTGAGTACATTTCACAGAAAGCTTATTAAAAATCTCACCTGTTCTATGAGATCATAAAGAAACTTTTTCCAAAGCAACTGTGAGCGCATGTATGTTTATATAGGCATGAGAGGACAATACTTGTCTTCCATTTAATTTTTAATAAGATTTAAGATCATTGCAGAAATTAGTCTTTTAATTAGTTTCTCCAGCAGTAGTAATATTTTAAAAAACCCAAGCCTAATTGACATAGCAAAATAAAAAACTCCATTTTATTCCACAGCCAGAAGACTGAAGAAAGAGCATGAATTCTTAAGCAGACCATGCTGTCTTTTTTATTCTGCTACCACCATAAACCCAGCAATAAACTCCATGCCTTTTTTTGACATCAATGTCAGGCAAGGAAAAACACATGATGTGAGTTGTCTGGGCCACACAGTCACAGGCTGGCAGGAATCAGCTGCTGGCTGGAGTCACTAACCCAAAATACCTTCCTTTAGTTTTTGAACTTTCTAAGAACCCAGAAGAATAGAAAGCCTTTTACCGAATTTAACTGGCACCCACCTGCTGGCTTAAGCCTTCTCTGGGGGAGAGAATAGACAACAACAGAGACATCTTCTAAGAGTCATTTCTCCAGGAGTGGGGGCAGAAAAAGGGAAAAGTCTCTCTGCAGACACCCCTGCACCCAGAACTTTGCTTTGGTGGTCACCTCTACCTCTCCTCTACCTTCCCCTGTTCCTCCTTGCACCTTCCTAGAATTTGTCTGATCCTGCAGCAAGCTGATTCTGCTTACCCAGCCAGAGAAGAAACTGGCCCATGACGGAGTAGAGTTAATTTGTTTTTTCCCCCAGCTCACAGAGATGTTCAGTGTGGCTCGCACAAGGAAGCAGTTGCAGTTGTACTGCCAGGAGCAGGAAGGGAGGGGTGGAGTGACTAATACAGATGAGCTCTCAGAAGGGTTTGGCCATCCTTATTTTAATAAGTGGGAAACTTTCTAACTCTGCCACAGATATTCCTTTTGCTCTTGAGTAAGTAAAAAAATTGTACAACTCTCACCTAGGAGCCTATATTACTCCTCTACCAGCATTATTCTATTCCATAGCTTTAAGCTAAACTCTGAGAGCTACCTTCCTCAGGATTCACATTCAGGTCTGAAATGAGGCTTTGAGGTACTGTTTTGATACAAATTCATAATTGCTAGCAACTGCAAATTACTCAAAGATAAAAAGAGAGAGAATCCAGTACAATCTGTTGCAGGACATCTTACTCTTGTTTTGGCAGTGCTATTTTCTGATTAATCTTTTCTGAAAGAAAGCCTGGTTTTAATATGGAATTCAACTTTTCTCCTTTCTGATTTTGAGCCCATTCCCACAGACAGCACATGAAAAGAGAAAGCAAAATGCTGAGTAATGATTACAACTTCATTTCCTAAGTTGAAGTTCACAAACAGCCCAACACAAAAAATAAAAAAGCTTAAAATCCCACACCAATATTAGAATACTTAAGAAAATAAATGTTTAACAGGTTTTCAGCCTTTACTTTCAAGTGAATAACTTCTACCTTTCCCTTCAACAACAGATTAAACCACTCCTACAAGATGTTCCTGCAAAGTGTAATTTCTCTTGCTGCATGGTATTTTCCCCAACAGTAAGGATCAAATGAGCAAGTGAAATTCCTACCTTTCTCGTTTGAGCATTTAGAGGCTTGTCATGACCAGCCTCATTTTCCTCCATATTATCTTCTTGTAATTCAATAATCTCATGCTCCTGCCCAGAGCTTTCTCTTTTCATAGTTTCTGTCTCTGTGTGAGGACCTCTCTCTCTGAAGCAAGCACAGAGGCAACTCATTTCCTTCTTGTTTCAGCTGCAGTTATGGTCAGTAACAGTTCTGATATGAGACTGGAGATGGTAACAGGAAGAGGTAGGATAGTTTTCATAGGAGTAATCTCAAAACAGTGATAAATAAGAGGAATTCCTTGGAAAGACAAATAACATGATCTGCATTAGCTACAGAGGCACAGGAGGTGGAGGAAGTATCGATTTGCGTAGTTGTCAGAGCTACAGCTCTCAGCTGTGCAATACTAGGTTTTCCAGTTTGTCTTCCTTAATGTCCCAGCCCTTGACAAGCAGGTGACTAAACCTTCAGCAACGCTGTCATTTGCTGAGGCAGTTTTGAAAGGAACTGGGTTGCTTTCCTTGCTGAAACAGTAAAATATTATCGCTGATAACAACACAGCTAAATACATGTGATTCTGAACAGCACAAGCTGAGTAAAGGATCATGTAGCTTGTGGCTCAGTTAGGATTTGAAGGGAACTTATGCATTCACACTTCTAATTTTAGTCTCCCTGTACAGTCAATAAAGAAATTAAAACTACTGGCCTTTATGCCATGAATTGCCCTCCCTCCAGCTCTTACACAGCCTAAAATTACATCTGGTGTAGAAGAACCATTTATGCCTATTCACATACTATCAAACCTAAACCTGAGAAGCTAATCCCATGTGAAAAAACCCAAAAGGACAAATCTGAAGAGGAAGATAGCCTTCAGTTTCAGCCTCTGTTCTACAGGGTGTGCTTTTATAAAGCAAATAATGGTGCAAGTTGGGTCTGCACCAACTTCCCACATGAACATAACAATTTACTGCAGCTAAGGACTAATTCCTGCTCCCATTTTCCCAGTTCTCTTCATCCTACCTTCTCTCATTTCTCCTGTTCTGGCTCCATCCTCATATTTCTCCTCACAAAGCAGCTCTCTCTGCTCTGGATCAAAAGGACTGGGCAGGCAACTGGGAACTGCACTCTTGCTTACTTGTCCCAGCACAGAGAGGATCATGCATTAAGAGGGAAACAAAGCCTCTCTCTCCAATTCCCTCCCCTGCTGGCTGAGTATCCTCTCATAGCACTGCTCCTTTTTCCTGCCCAATGCTGAGGATGCTTCTCCCCACATCCCTTAGATTTTCTCTTTGTGCAACTCATCTGGCCACTGATGACTGGAACATTCCCAGGGTTTCAGATTCCTGATGTTATGTCACAGCCATGCAGGAAAAGGCACACCATGAAGCTAAGCACACAGCTTGGTTTTCTTCAACAAATAAAAAGAAATACAAATTGCACACCGCACCTTTAAGTTCAGGAAACTCCAGAGGACTCAGGATGAAGCCTGAGCTGTCATCAAGATCAAAATGTGTGTCTGGATCCACAAGATTTTTCCTGGGACATCATCACTAGAAAATCCTGCTGGTTCTCAGTACTCCCACTGGAGATGAACTTCATTTATTCCATTTCCACTCACAGAAAGAGACCTTACCTTCCTACTGAGTTGTCTGAAACCGGAACAGTGTTTTTTAAAATCAAACAAGTTAATGATTACGGATCTCACCCTGCAAAAGTCAAAGTCCATTTACTTATGCCTGTGAAGGAGCTTCTTAGTCTTGAGTTTCTTTCTGCTTGGTGATCTAACTTCCACTCTTGGTGTCTTTCTTGTATATAAAGTAACCTTCCCTCTGATGCATGGAGCTGAGTAACTCTTAAAGAAAATAAGAAGTCAAGAGCTGCTCTGAACTTCTCTCTCCTAGGCTTTATCTAAAACAGAGTAGCAGAATAACTGTTTTATTACATGGTGAAGACATCTGTTTTCAAAATAAAGAAAAGACACTTGTGCCCTTAAATGTGCACTTTAGTAAAACTGGCACATTAGGCTGAGACTTACTCAAAGAGGAAACTCCAAGTTTTAAATGTAGCTCTGGGGATTAGAGCTTCAGAAGCATGATCAAATGAATACAACATAACCGGTTGCATTTTTAGCACATTTATTAAAAAGGAAGATATCAATGACTGAGTAGCCATTAAAAATATTAAACTTCCTAGAATATAGGCTTTAAGTATAACTTAATGTATTAAGTTTGACACAAGCATCAGTGGTAGGGGGGAGAAGAAATGCCCAACACTAGTGCAGGAAAGGAAGGAATAGCAGTGTCAATGTTAGACACAGGAATCTCACTGCATGCAGATTACAGTGCTCATACCAGTGTTTTCCCCACATGCTGCCTAGGTGGATCTAAAACAAAACAAAGATCACCTATTCATGAACTGCAGAATAAAAGCATGTTGCATGGACAGAAAATGATTGGTATAAATCATGAAGCTGTCAATTTGATTTTTTTAATATATTAAAGGTGAAATCTAAACACTTTCAAATACTGAGCACAATTTTAAGACCATATAACCCATCTTAAAACCACCTAGAGAGATCTTTATGTAACTGAATTCAGCATTCTTAAGTCCTATAAAAGTCTTTGAAACCTTAAATCAGCTAGATTTGGGCTCATTGTGCCATCAAAAGATTATAATTATCAAGGCTAGATTTACTGTTAGGGTTAAATCCACACGGCTGTCGTTTCCTTTTCTATTTTCTTTAAGTCCAAAGTTGCATCCAAACATATAAATTTCTTTCCCTTCTGTCTGCTTCTCAATGTAGTGTGGACATGTAGGCACAGCCCAGGCAAAACAAAAATCCCGTCCCTGAAACTCTGCTTGCTGCAGACCAAGGACATCAGGCAAAGCAGTGCAAACTTACCAGGAGAATGCTAAAAATTCACAAAGCATGCCAGAGCTAGGGAAATACCTTTGTAACACATTGCAAACATCAGACCTGAGAGCTATGTTCAAATTGTAAAGAAAATGTAAGAAAGCACTAAACTTCTGTTTAATTAATTAAAACTCAGTATTTCTTTCCTCTTATTGAAACATCATCCTTAAGAAACTCAGTTATTCTCTTCCAGTTCTTCAATGAAAATTTCTTGCACCCTAAAATTTGTGAGCTATGTATCTGATGTTCTTAGGAGAGCATAGGAGATAGCTCAAAAATTGCAGCCTAGAAAGGAACAGTTGTGCAGTGGCAGCATAACTAGAAAATGAATTTTTCTAGCCTTTGTACACAGTACTGACTATAGGATTTGTATTTTCAAGAAACATTACATAATCATTTATGTTTACCATCACTAAGGTAATATATACGAGTTGAGTATATATGGGATCTGCCCATGAATATCCAGGTACGTGTATGTGGAAACATATATTGATATGTAGATAATAAAAGAGAGAGAAGGAGGGAAGAATGTTTGCAAAAGAGAGATTTATCTGGGTTTTTGTTACAGGTTCTAAACCATTTTATTTTGTTTTTAAGGCAGTGTTATTTCTGCTGCTGGGAATATGGAAGATGAATCCATAAAGAAACTGAAGTTGCTCTGAATCTTAAGAGTTGCTGCTTAGTGAAAAACAAATGATAGTTTCTACATAAACAAAGGGCATTCTTTCACAAAGGAACAGTCAATGGTATTTTCAGGTTATATCACCACAGATGGACATGGTAGACTAGTGCGGGAAGCAGCTTCCAGAAGGCACATCTTCACACATCAGTTTGTATTCTGACGAATCCAGTCATGAAGTGCCATCACCTTAGTGTACACACCAGGACGATTGCGCCGAGCACACCCTTCACCCCAGCTCACAATTCCAACAAGGTACCATCTATTTCCCTTTCCTGTGCAGGCCAAGGGACCTCCAGAATCTCCCTAAAATGAGGGGAATTCAGCCATTAGTGGATGGAAACACATAGACATGCACAATACAGTGTAACGTAAATTAGTTGAAGGACAGCAAATACCTGCCCCTTTCTTTCTCAAATTACAATTTAGTTTTAGAATCTCATTTCTGGATAGACTGGACCCAGCTAGATGTCAATTTATTTTTTTAAAAAAAATTCTGGAAGTAGCACACTAATCAATATAAAACAATGGTAAGAATTAGTTTAAAAAAATGACTCATTGCTAATGTCCCATTACAGGATTCATAAAGCAACTATTCACAGGCTGAATTGGGAAAGAAGACAACAGGGTGGAAAGTGGAAATCTGACCATAAATTGTTCACAGATTGGAGGCAGTACTCTTATATTAAATAGGAACAGACAGATGCCACCACACACCCTCCACTTCCCCAACATAAAACAAAAAACACACCAACCAACCAAACATAAAAACCAAAAACACAAAACCAAACCCAAAACTAAAAGCCAGACCAGGCATAATTAATTAGTATCAGCAGTTTCATAACCAAGACTGTGTTTACATTCATAGAGGGAGAGGAAAGAACAAAGACCAAGGGCTACTCAAGAACTGGCTTCTTAAAGGGAACACGTAGCTCTGTGCAGCAACGTGAAAGAGTAAAAACTGCTGTTTGTTTAAATTCACAGGATCAGAATGCATATAAGCTCAAAATACTTTGTGCCATTCATTGTTTTAACCTTGTATGCCCTTCTGCCAACAGACTGATTTACAGAACTTTTAACAGTTATTAACAGCAGTTAATCTCTGCAGCTGTTCCTTATGCATACAAGGCAGTCAGCAGCCTCTAAGTTGACCCTGAGCTTGTTTACTGCCTCTAGCCAGAGCTAAAACATGGAAGAGGTCACAAGAAAGCAATGTACTAAGAAAAAAGTAATAACAAAAAGCCTCCATCACCCAACAAAAAAAAATTACTTAGAGATAATAGAAGCAGCCAAAACAATTCCTCTCACAGGCTGCTGTCATATTGACAATTTTGATAACCAAGAGGCTGATCTCAGAGTGACTTGAGAAAAGCAGGCTATACAGTCTTGCCAATTACACAGCCAGGTTTGAAAGACTAAAGGGGCTGTAGGTCAGTGGAGAGAGGAAGGACTCCCAGAAGAGGAACCAAGACTTTATTCTTTTTAACCTGACATCTGTTATTTTATAGGAAATGTCACCATTGAAGAGAAAAAAATTTGGAAGAATTTCCTTCACCAAGAGCGTTATCAGGCATTAGGACAAGTTCACCAGGGATGTGGTGGAATCACCATCCCTGGAAGTGTTCCAAAATGTGTAGATGTGGTACTTGGGGACATAGTTTAGTGGTGAGCATGATACTGTTAGGTTAGTGGTTGGGCTCAATCTCAGGGGTCTTTTCCAACCATAAAGATTCTACAATTCTGTGATAAGAGGAAAAAGAATTCTTTTTAACACATTCTACCCCTTATCTTTGCAAAGCAACATTTCTCAAGAGATCTATGCCGAATTGCCTTCCTTATTTTGGAAAGCCTCTAATTGTCATGTTAAATTAACCATACACCTAAAAAAAACCCCCCAAAAATACCAAACCACCTCAACAAAACACCCAACTCTGAATGGTTTTCCAATGAAAACAAATATTGCTTTCTAGCTTTCCTCTAACTTCTGGATTACCTGGCATGCATCAATGCCACCATTAAGATTCCCAGCACACAGCATACGTGATGTGATAAGATCATCATACAGCTTGTTGCAGACACTTGGGTTAATTATTCTTACTCTAGCTTCCTGCAGTGTTTTGGCAAGGTGACCTAGCAAAAATACAAATGGCATTGTAGAGGTTATCGTGATACAGATTTCTAACAGAGATACCAATTGTAAAAAAAAAGAGGATTGCTCCAAACTCAAAATATATCCTGCTGATGACTTTTTTTCACATGACATTATACTGACTTCTAAATATTACCCACATCATTTTGCTAAAAAGGAGGACATTGTAAGAAAACATCAATTATAAATCCATTTACACTTCGTTATTATACCATGACCTAGATTTAAATCTGTTTTTTAAAGGCATATTGAGAAAACTAGAATTACCATATCATATGGCTTCTGATCAAACATGAGGAACAGGTCTCCGTGCAATTGTGGTGACCACTGCATACCGAGGAGCTGTCTAAGCCCAGGTTTCAAAGCTGGCTCCTTTTTAATGCTGAGGCAGGGCCAAGATCCTGTGGGCTCCTGCCTCAGCCACTCTCCAACTCTGCTTGCTTTTTTCCTGCCTCCTCACTGCAGCATGTTACTCCAAACTGCACGGAGGCAGAACTCCTCATGAGGCATGAGTTAAATTGACTTGGGTTGAGACACACAAAAGAAAGGTACCTCTGGAATATTTTTGTAATAACTGCTGTTCATGGCCACATTTTTTCAAACACAGTCTTAGAGACTTACCTTTAAGATTTCTTATGACTTATTCACCAGATAAAATGAGCCATGAGCAAGAAAATGGCCACATTTTTGTAAATCAAAGCTGATTTTGTAAATCAATGCTGTTCCAGGGTCTGTGATACCCGAGTATGCATATTGTCACTTATCACCTGCCACCTGAGCAAATATTCACAATTCACAAACTAGTTAAGGAGACATTTTCTATTTTTTCATAGACCTATTAAGTAAACCACATATTTTTTCATAGTGCTATAAGTATCTCATTGTTAAGAGTTTAAAACTAAACCAAATTTGCAAGAAGTATAGCCAGGAAAAGAACATACTATTTTCTTTTATGGCTCCCCAGCCAGTTACATAGCAGACAGTTCCATAAAGAAATACACTAGAGGTGCTGGGTAAACAAATGGGCTGTACCAGCTCACTGAAGAATACAGGCGTCTCCATTTCCAACAGGGCAATGTCATAGTCTGAGATAGATTGGTCATACTGTGGATGGACAATAATCCTTTTGATTGATCTCATAGCTACACGACTGCTCTTTTCATTAATAGTATGTGAGCCCATATATGCTCTCCATCCTGAAGGAATGGAGTATCTGTAAAGAGAATGTTTTTAGAACATCCCATTGGAAAGAAATGTAGTGTCAGTTCATTCAGTTTTGTTTACAATTCAATATTTATGAGACTTACCAAAACCAAAGTGAATGGAGTAGAATAGCATTTAGGGAGATAGATGGACTATAATCTCTGTCTCCTAAAACATTAAGTAATATTTTTACTTACTATTTTGAAAATAATAAATTTTTGGAGCTGTAAGACCAATTCCCCTTACAATGCACCATGCTTTGGAAGTCAGAAAAGCATGTTATTAAACTTTGTTTCCTCCTTGCCACATGAAGGATATGTGTCTTTTCAATTTACCTAAAATACCCTTGAGTTTTATACACTACTTATCAATGGATAGTTTTTTTCTTGGGAGAAAAGGCCATAGCTTCTGTATATAAAATCCTTGATGTCTAAAAAAGAAAAACGAACAAACAAAACCAGAACAAAACCACAAAACCCCCCCCCAGGATTTACCCAAAATCTAACAAAACAAGGTGTTTCATCATACAGGATTCACTGCAATGGAGGCAAAATAATTACCTCAGACACTAAGGACTTTTGAAGCTAGCAGAACACAGTATTGAAGGTTCATATAGTGACATAATGTTAGAGAGTTATCAACTTATCTACACAAGGAATATCTACAAGCAGCCTTTTGAAAGCAACACTGTAAGGTTATTAAACTGTGAATAGTCAATGACAGTAAAACTTCATACCTCACAGAATGAGAATCCAGGAAGCAATGGGCAGCAGATATGAGCCATCTGTTGGAAATTACAGATGCACCACACACATGGCCGAGTGCTCCCATCTGCAGACTTGCTTGCCAAGGCCACTTTCCAGATCTTGCATCTTCACCTCCAACTATTCTGCTTTTCTTAAGCTGATGTCTTCCACAAGCTAATAGACATAATTGAACAAAATAGTTATAAAAAAATCCTCAAGTTCATTTCACTTGATTTTGCTTAATATGCAAACTTTTGTACATAGACCTTGGAGCTGTTGGGAAAAAGGTATTTTGTTACTGTGCAATTGGTAAAAAGGCACTTGCACATTTTCACTCTATAGGCAGGTCAGGAATAAACAAATCATTGCCTGTCCTCCCCTATAGCTTTCTAAAGAGGTTAGTAACTCAGAAAGATATTTAAGCACAAATTTAAGCCAGTTTTTTTCCAAAAGTTCACTTGAATCAACTCCTGTATCTTCTCCCTCCTTATATACGCAGCTCCTTGACTGCATTTCATTCAGCTCAAAGAAACAGTATGACCTACCAGCTTATTCTGGAAGAATGCACTGTTCGAAATAAGTCATTATAGAAAAAGTGGATCAATGGATTTAAACTACAAGAGTGCAAAATTCATATCTGATTTAATCAATTCTTGATCCAATCAAATATGGCACAAATTTGTGACTCAAGTTTCCAAGTCATTCACTTATTTTCAACTGTTACCATACCACAGTTCATTTCATCAGAACCATCTGCACAGTCTCTTTTCCCATCACACTCAAGATTTGGTTTCAGCAAGCATTTTCCATTGAGGCATCTGTATGCATAAGGGGAGCAACTTTTGTAGGCTGAAATAAGAGAGAGAAGATAGTGTCACATGTTCTGAATCATATTTTGACTGATTAAAAAACCCCCTTCAATGTTCAACCTACTCAGAGAAAGTTGTTCAAAGCTACAGATTTCAGTCTGCTTTAACTCATAGTCTGTACTTGTCCCCCCTCTGGTGAGAGGGGACAGAGAGAAAGTTAGTTATACTCTGATCACACCAATTTCACACTCCACTGTCCATGAATAAAAGACAGAAATCCTTCCACTTGTCCTCATTCCTATTTTGGTTATCTAAACTGAGCAGAATAGGCTCCTCAGACCTTCACCAGCGCTCCTGGCATTATAAATTATAAATATTCATAACAGATATTATCTGGAAGTCTTTTTTGTTGTTGTTTTTAAGTGAAATTTGAGAAAACCGTTGAAGAGCTTTATACCTCCCTCCAATAAATTTTTGGCTAAGGACTATCACAGTTTACTATGTAGGAATCCTGACAAATCTCAGCAATAGGCTTCCATTATTACCATTTTTACCAGGTTTTTTATGGTGATCTCTAAACAATGGAAGAGATTTTTATTTTATTCTATTTTTATTCAAGCAAGGGCATACTCCTTCCTACCTCAAAGGACCTAAGCTTCAAAGTAAGGAAAAAATTATAAATGTAAAATGTGGCAAGGCATTAGGGAGGCAATATTAGTACCAGCAATGTCCATGATCATAATGGATCTACAGTAAAGAGACCATGCACATAGCAAAGGGCAAAAGTCCCAAAGCTATTATTTCTCTCTCCCTTACTGATCCCCTTACTGGGGAAAAGGTGCTCTTCTAACAGGATCACCAGCAAGCTGTGGTTAAGTCATCTAATTAAAATCACTGTTATCTTGGATTCTGTTCCATTAAATTATTGTCTAGACCTTCCTAAGAACTATTTATAATCTGTATGATTTTTTTCATTATTATGAAACTGGTACTTTATGCTACGAAAAAAATGTGTAGAAATACTACCTTCATGCTTTAAAATAAGCATATTACTGCTTCTGCCTTCCACCATCTTTTATAAAATAGCTAAAAATAGATACTTACAGCAGTTGTTTTCATCACTGTCTTCCTCACAGCTGTCATCATCTTTACAAATGTTATACCCATGCATACACTTCCCATCAGCACAGTTTAGCTGTCCTGGAATACAGCCTGAAGAAGAAAGGTCTGTAAGTGCTTTATAATCCAAACAGCTGCCTAGCAGACATGTGCCACACTTCCTGTCAGAGGTCATCTTGATGTCACAGTGCCATCTCTGCCAGACGTTAGTCTACCTTGGTTTTGATGGCCTCCAGTGACAGAGAGACTTGCTTGTCCTGTGCTCTCTGACCTTGGGTTACCTTCTGGTCAGTCTTTCTGGCATCTCTTCCTTGTACACAGTAATCTATCTGAAGCCTTCCCACTGGTGACTGGGAAAATCTTCTCAAACTCCTGTCTTAAATCCTAGCATGACACTTAAAAAAAATTAACAACAAAACACCAAACACACACAAAACACACAGAGACAACTATATGACTTTGTGACTCTCAAGTCAGCTTCTGAGCCACTATTAATCCCCAGCCAGTTTTCAGCAGGAAAACAACTTAGGCAATCCATGTGTATTCAGTTACCTAAGTTCAGATCTTGCCTTTGTTGAATGGGATATAATTTTATCCATTATTTATTTTATCATATATATTTTATCCATACATTCTCCAGCTTGTCAGTATCACATATAAATATATCCCTCTTTGTATTGTGTGGCAGTTTTCCTATTTCATAAGCATCTTCTGTAATCCACCATTTAGATGACTACCAAAGTTTACGAGATGTCCTACAATACATACTTGTAGAATAACAATAAAAATATCTTTCTCTTTTGGTAATGAGTCATTAGCCATGATTCTCTGGAAACAGTTCTCTGTGTTTTTTTTCTCACCGTTTCCTTTACTTACTGATAAGTTTACCACACAAGGCAGCATCAATGTACAAGTTCTGCTTTATTTGTCTTCTCACAACAGAGAACTAAACCAAAACGAACTCTATGCTCTTTTTTAACACCTTTTTTACTGTTTACAAATAGTTTACTTCGACTACATGTTCCCTTATTATTGTTGGGGGTTTTGTGTGTGGGGGGTTTTTTTTGCAAGCTTAACCTGTAAAGATGAGTGTAAAATTCCCTTCTTGATTTTTCATTCTCTCTTTAAAGAGATGTATTACACAGCCTCTTCTCCAGAGTTTCAGATCTTCACCCACATCCTTCATGTGATCTTAAAGACAGCAACCAATATTTTAGAGATAATTTCAGTCAGTAACTTCCTGGAATTAACTGTTTACTGGGGAACATGAAGACATAATTGCCCTACCACAAGCTAATTCGTCACTAAATTAACGGAATGTTACAATTAAGGAAATGTTGTCTAACTTGGCACAATCTGCCAAAGATTTTTAGCAGGCAGTCTGAAATGAATGAATCAATCACCTAATAGTGAACATCTCTTCAGTTTTTCAAGGTAATATATTTTACGCAGAAGCATCTAATGAGAAAAAAATGTCAAATCTAGAAATTCTCTTTAGTATTAGAAATATAAATACGCTTACAACAAAATGTTGCAGAAATTAATCTCTGTGCTACTACACCTTCATGTGTGATGTGCTTTATCAAAAACTTCAAATCTAGCAGTTTCATTATGAAACAGCCTTTCACCAAGCTTCTCTTTCACTTTCACTTAAACTAACAACTAGTATTGATGCTAAGCTGGTATTTTTACAATATATTAAAAATGTTTGTTCTTTTCAACTTTTTCAGATGTGCTAGTAGTAAAGTCATTTAATTTTCACTGCCTTGCATGTGATGGTGTTGGGAAGAAAGCACACACTATGCAGCCAGTCCTAGCTCAAAGCAGGAGTCTCTGTGATCTTTTCACCACTTCCCCAAAATTATTCAGCTGATGATCAGCAGTTTTACTTTCCCCCCAACCCTTACTATTTCTACAGGCAAGTATGTTGTGAAAGACAAATGCTCTCAATACATTCTGGTGTCTCAGATAGCCCTCCACAAATGCCTTCACGGTATCTACTTGATGTTGACACAAGGAGAGTAGATTAGCTGTGATGACCACAACATCTGTCACATATTTCTTACAAAAGGTATGAAATAATCATCTGTACCATAGTACAGAAGTACAGAAATAAGTCATCAATGAACAGAACTACACTCATTGAAGCAAGATGAGGATCCAAAAAGGTTTCGCAAACCAAATGAATCTCTTGAAATCACAGAGCATTATATAACAAGGCATTAATTGGGTAAAGAGAAGACATTTCTAAAGTATATTTTGAATTTGTATCTTTTCTAAGAAATATTTTAAGTAAGTACCAGTATTTCTTCAACTAAATGTATAACAACTTTTTAAACTTTTGTCTCCTGTAATTGTTAAGGAGCAATGGCAGATCAATTTGCATGTGGTTGGTCTGCCAAGCATGGTCTGTCAGTGGTTTCTCCTTAAAAACTGAAGTACATGCTTAGTCACTTACGGTCTGTGTCTCTGAAGGCTTTGTACTCAATGTAAAACCCTCTGTGGGTGACCAGTTCATCAGAATGGAAGTTGATTGTCACAGAATAACCATACTCTCTGTTGTTTTCTGAAAGAGCTTTACAGTATCTAGCAAGGCAAAAGTGAGAATAATTGATTTCTAACCAAACTAACCATTACTTCTCCTTTTAATGAATAGGACTAACACCAAAAAGCTTTCCTACAATAAAGATCAGCTATTTTTTAGTATTAAAACAGCCCAATAGCTGTATTAGAAAGCTTATTTACAAGTGTCTTCCACTCCATGACTTTTCCGGGACTAAGAATTTGAAATAAAAGACAGCAAGATGATCAATGTCTTTACGTACCTTATAAATGCAAACCACTTCTAAGCATGCTTGATTTCAAATTTCCATTTAGGTTTGCAAACCCAAAAGTTACAAATCCAGTAAGGGAACCACACAGCCAAATCCAACAGCTTCAACATGCTCCTTCCAAGTGAAAAGTTAGTCTGAATATTAGGTTTTAGGTGGTTGCAGGGGTTGGGGGTGGTGGGCTTATTGTTTGGTGGAATTTTTTGTTCGGTTGGTTCTTTGTTCATTGTTATTTGTTTGTTTGGTTGGGTTTTTTTGGAGGGTGAGGAATGGTAGTGGTGTTTGTTTGTTTCCTTTAAGCATATGCATTGCAATTTGTCTTGTTTACATAAAAAATAACAAACACTGAAGAGTAAGTGGTATAGAAAATGAAACTTCAGATGAAGTAATCTCTTCACCCATGTCATTACCATTGCCAGGAACTCACAGTACAACTACAGATGCATAAAATTCTGCAGCATTTTATGTCATTTTTCTTAAGGGGAACACCAAAATAAGCAAATACCTAAACAGAAATTCCTGTGTATAAAAAGCAGGATGCTTAAATTAACATAATGACAAATGTTTCATACTCAGGCAGAATTGAGAATTCATTGGAAGCATGCCATTTTTTTGGGGGGGGAATATATCTTTCTGCACTTAAAATAGTGAAACCTTTTTTTTAAGCACAGTACATTGTACAGAACTCTAAAATGTAAATTCATGTCAGAAAATAGTGCAATTACTCACCTAACCCCATCAATTTCTAACCAGTCTTTATCACATTTACTGGATCCTGCAGACTTCTCTTGGATTTGTATTATGAGGATTTTTAATAGGAGCTTGTAGCCAGGCAATGGGGCCTAAAAATCAAAGGATAAATATCCTGACACACACATATCCACAAAAAGAAAAGGTTTGTGTTTCTAAGATGATAAATCTTGTTTTACTTATCAGGTTGAAAATACTGCATTTTTTTGCTATGACAATCAGGACCTTTGAAGAAACAAAAGACTTTGCTATTTTACAAATGTATAGAAAGATTTTAGACCAAATTTGGGCCAAACGATGCCAGATAAAAGAGCTTAACCCTTCAGGCAGCCAGCACAAGGGTGCTATATCCGAGATTCATGCTTTATTTATACTGCCATATGTTCCAGCAGGTCAAATAAGAGACTTAAGATATCTATGGCAGCTGATCACTCAACTGCATTACCTATGACCTCTTTGTTTTAAAAAGCCTTATTCTTCACTTTCCTGCATGCTGATAAGAGTTTTGTGCTACAAGCATGAAAGAAAACACAAAACACTCCAGGAAGTTTATAAAAATCATGAGCAGATTTTAAGTCCTGCTAAAGAGCTTGCTGGAAATCCAGAGCTGAATTTGTAAGGTAGAGAAGGTCCTGTTTTTGCAGAGTTCAGGGAAATACAATGTGGTCCTCATCATACGAGGCATGATTTACATGACCATTTTTCTTTCTCACATAGAAGAAAAGCCCTGGATATATTAACAGTTTTTTTCTATATGCTAGTTACAGTCTTACCCATCACTTTGTCTCTGTCATTAATAACATTCAAACTTTTGGAAACTGACAATATTTACCCTCCCATAGCTGGCAGTTGTACATAGGAGAGAAAAGAAAAGAGTGCCTGAGAAGATGTCAGGTGTGGTGGTCTTAGCATGTTTTCCCTACATTTCACCCACATCAAAAGCCACATGTCCCAACTTTGTGCTTGTATCACATGAAGCCAAGTCATCACTACTCAGAAGAGTTCCCATCACTTACCCTGATGATCCAGCTGCAGTCAATGTTTGGTGGGTAGTAACTTGGGTAATATGGGGAACTCAGTGTCCCATTCCAGGAAATATAATGACCACCACACACTGGGAAAGAAATATAGAATCATCTGGGTTGGAAGGGACTCCAGAGGTCACCTAGTCCAACCCCCCTGTCAACAAGGAACAGTTATCTTAGCTGGGCTAACATGCAGAGCCTAATTCATTTGCTAGGACCCTTCTTTATATACAGAGTTAGAAGAACGGTTTGTGACAGTATTAAACTCAGGTTTCGCCCATGTTAGCAGAAAATCATGTAATTGCCATTTCCTCTGCATACAGAATTTGTTATTTTTGTGTCAAATTAAGATTAAGGAGAAGTACAAAACATCTCTAACTGAAGGGGTTTTTAAAGTGTTCTTTTGCCATAAGTGGAAGTAGCAATTAAATGTGAACACAACAGACCTCCTCCCCCTCTCCTGACCTTTCTGTAGACATTTGCAAAAATCATCAGCCCAATGAACTGAAAGCTCTGGTTAATTTTATATAAACCAGGAATCTTGTGTGTCAGTTCTCATTCTGAAAAATCATGCTATATTTGAGCAATATTTTTCAGGTTTTATTTTCTGTCAGAATTCTCCCAGATATCCAGTACTTAGTGCTCTTTGTTCCCTTTAGGTAACATGGCAAATGCAAAAATGAATATAACAGAAATTAAAGCAATTTTGAAAATAGCAAAATTTTGTGGCAAAATCTGTTATACTTCATGTGGAGTGCCCATCTTCAGAACAACAAAGTGTGATTTGTAATGTGCATGGGATTAATATTTGTATAAGCAGCATCCACAGAGACAGAAGCCAAAATGTGTAAGTTTTGGAGAAGTTTATCCTGTATAATTTGTTCTGCAAGTTAAAAAAAAAAATAGTCACTTGCTTAACTGTCAAAGTTCTTTCACATAGACCTTACTAAGTATTGTGGCTGAACTTTCACTAAGAAAGCCCCTGTATCTTCTATAAAATACTGCAGTTTATCATTAAGTATAAAAAGTACGGCTTGTGGAAGTAATCACTGAACCAAAAAAATGTCCCAGACCAAAGAATGTTCTCTATTTTTTGTTCAGTTCTCAGACATTATTTTTAAGTGAATCAGAATGACAATTCCCTGACTTATACGCCAACAATCCCTCCACCTAGATACATTCAGGCAATATCAACATTTTTTAGAGTCAACAACATGAATAAGTGTGTTTACATCAAATACCTGTTTCTGCTGACTACTTACTAATTTTAGGAACAGCTTGAAAGTGAGCTTTCAATATGTTAGTTTCTTCTCTTTGGTCCAGTTTGAAGGTAAGTAACATTACATTACTTGATGACGTTAAACGTACAACAGGAGGAGTCCAGATCCCAGGTCCACACCATCTGACAGTTTACAAAAATTGCTTTAAAACCCCACCCAAAACATTTTCCACATTCCAGTCATCTTTGCTGAGAAACTGTGCAGAAATAACACTGATCTGGTCATCTGTGTTTCAGAAGTATTCCCCTGGCTGCCACTTCCCTTTTGTTCTTCCACTGGATTGATACTGCACAAGACACTAGAGTTCCCCAGCATTGAGGCTTAGTCATTCAGCGTGAACATTACAGGTGTTCTTCCCTACCAGGTGCACTGGACTTTTCAGACCTGTAGAAGCATTAGAAAGGCAGTGCCTGTAGTTGTAGTGGCACTGAGAAGTGTCACAGTGTAGCACTGAAAAGGCAACAAGTGCCAGCGCAGCACTGCTGAGCAGCATCTATGCAACAGATAACAAGACCAAAACATTGCTAATCTGTTAATGTTCCCTTTGGTTTCACATCACAAAAACTGTCACACAACATGTGAAGCCCCATGCATGGCAATTATTTCTTATTGTTCTTTTGTTTAAATGAGTTAATTTATATCCTGAAGCTTGAAAACTTACTACCACTAAACTGAGATGCTGTATCTTGCATCTGTTTATTTCATTTTGAAATCCACAGTATATTTTGGATTTCTTTTCATTAATTTACAAATCTATATGTGAAATATTTCTAAGTTTTCTCTTTTTCTATGCATAGCAAATGAAAGTAATTAAGATTAGACCTGACAGTAACAGAGTATTTCCATCACAGCACTGCATCAAGTTCTTTGATGTCACTGGGATCTGGAGTGGCAGCATTAAAATAAAAGCTTTGATTCTTAAACTGAAAGTAGTCACATTCTGCTTTAGCAGGTTATTCTCTGCTCCCATTTCACGTGAAATATTAAACAACAAATCTGTGATTTGCATCTCTTTGGCAGACACTATTAAATCCTTTTTATCTTAATACCTGTCAAATCTCTAAAATAAACAATTTGAGTCTCTCCTCACTGCCATGTGGAGGTCTTTCAGCATCTTGATCTTCTACCCAGTTGACAGTCTAGCTTATCTTCCGGCTGTAACTTTTGTCAGAGTACCATCCGAATAGCAAGGCAAGCACTTATGAGAAAAGCTGTCCAGGTAAGACACCTGCCATTACACTACATCTAACAATCACAGCTCACTCACTCTTCAGTATTTGCCACTGAACAGCTGTATCACTGCAGGTTACAGAAACTGGTGAGAATAATTTTAGTCACCCTGTATGATCCGAGACCTGAATGTCAGAGAATAGTGTCTATAATACAGTAATTCCTGGGTGACATGGATATTAGAGATTATAGATTTATATTATTTTATATAATATAATTATATTATATAAATAATTATATTTTATAATTATTAAATATAACTATAATTTATAATTATATTTTAATTATATATACTGTAAGTTCTAGTGCATCTGTCCCAAGTATGCCACTATCTACTTTTAGCTTAAGTAGAAAACAGCATATGTAAAACTATACATTTGCTATGGTGGCAATAAAATTAAACAAAGAAGTGAATCTTTTTGGACGTACCATCAGGTTTTTAACATAATTTCAGTCACATGCAGATGGACTACAGAGTTTTAAATTTTGTTTAATATCAGTATGATGGTGCTACAGTTTCAGAGAGTTTCTGTACAGTTCATTAAAACATCTTTGCTCAGTACTGTCATACCTTGTAATGATCTTGCTCTGCAGAGGAAGAAGGAAATCATATGCTGATAAGTGGTGTGATGCACAGCTCTCTGGAGTGACACCATGTAAAGTGATAACTACCAATCTCACCACACAGTTAGAAGGAACTCGCAGCCTCCACTGATAAAAAGACTTTTTGGGATTCATCAGAGACAGAGTCCTGTTGTTACCTGGCTTGGCATATAGGTCAAAGGACACTGAGACACAAAAGAAGGTAGATCAGTAGCTGAAAAACTGTTAGGTTTAAAGAAGAATTACTAGGTAAAATTTCAGAAGAGGTGGCAACAATCACCTACCCACCCTTCTTGGTCACTGTAATCCCTTTTTTCCCCTTACTTTTAAAACTCTATCCCCCTCTTCCCAGCCTGGCTGCATCACCTTCTCTTCTTCTGGCCAAGGAAGTACTGCACCTCACCACTAGCAAGCAGCTCATTGCACACTCGTCAAAGAAGAGGGGACTTGGCTGCAACTGCTACCATCTATAGTATTTGCTCTGTAGTGTTTGACTGATCATTAATCACAAATAA
Source organism: Galbula dea (assembly GCA_013399015.1). NCBI lineage: Eukaryota > Metazoa > Chordata > Aves > Piciformes > Galbulidae > Galbula > Galbula dea. Next base: position 497,454 of record VWZX01007042.1, on the reverse strand, counting down.
CCAAAATTATGCAGTCACAATGCAAATAAATTATGTATAATTTCGTACAGTAGCATTTAAAAAAATGCCACAAGAAGGAGCCACAGCTCATTGAAATTCAGTGGAAACTGTTAAATTTCAGCCATTTTAGTCAGAACATGAGAACAGAAGCTGTAAGATATTTTCATCCCAGCCATCATTTGGAACACAGGCCAGAGACCTCTAGTTTGGTTTGGTTCATAAGGCTCTACAGATATAACTGGTAAATTTCCGTTTTTCTTTTATAGGATTTTTTTCCCCAGAGAGGTATCAGTTGGGATTGGAGGCATAATTACCTGATTTTAGCATCACATCATATTCTGTAGAATCTGAAACTGAAATTTAATGACTGTCAGCCACAAAAGCCAAAGAGAAAAACTAAAGAAAAATAGACAGAATAGGTATCAAATGACAGGTACATTGTTACCAAAAAGCTCCAGTGTAACAAGATCAAAATCTTCCTCCCCATAACTGAACACGTGGGCTGCATGTTTTCTACTGGTATCTTTTTGTTTCTCTGGGGTTAATTTTTTAAGAGAAGCAGCAGTATCTTGTGGTGCCCAGAACACGTGCCAGTAGTAAGCTCGAAGTCCAGACTCTCCTTCACTGTGGAGGGGAAAAAACCCACACCATAAACACACTCTAGTTAGTATTTTGGACATGCTTTCTACAGGTCTGCCTTTTTGGCTTGCACAGTTTCATGGCCAGTTGAATTGCAGCTGAAAGAATTGCAGCTGAACATTGTGCCAAAAATTTCTCTTGGTTAACAATTATTTTTTTTCTATGCAGTAGAAATATTTTGAAAATGTGCTGCTTAAACAGTGACACACTAAGAAGTAAAACTACACCTCACAGAAAATCCTTGCAATATTTTTTTAATGGAATTAGACATTTCCATCCCTGGTGTATAACTATACACTTTTAAGATCATATTACATCTCCAAACACATTTTCCTTGATATTTTTTCACTGAGGGTAGCACCATATGACAATATAATTTTATGGCAACACTTCAGTACAACATTTCACTCAATTCTTATTGAAATAAACAATCTGTAGGCTTACATATACAAAATATTACCTAAGTAATCCAAAGAAACAGTCCAGCACACTCCTCCTTTCAAAACAGTCTGTGGATTGGCCTTTCAGAAGTTTTCAAAGCCTATGAGGGTAATAGTAGCCATCTGCTCAATGTATTTATATTTCTCACCAGGAGCTTAAACAGAGTGCCCTGCCAAAATTTATACCTTTAATTTTTGTTTTAAGAGGCTAAAAGGGAATGTCTTCATTTAAAAATAGACAGCCAAAATTGTATTCCACAAATGGTAGAGGAAAAACTGCCTAAACTGTGATTTCAAAAAATCAGAAGTAAATAAATAGACTAAAAAAGCTACCCATAAACCAAGGAATAATTAACCAGACTTCATTTCTCTCACTGATTCTACAGGGCAAGACTGAAGTCATGCTATTAGTTTAGCTCTTAGCTCAAGTACTTAGGCACATTTCTGCATTTTTTTTATTCTCTTCTGTAGAGATCTTCATGTTCTTCCAGATGACTAATTTAAAATGCACAAAACAAGATAAGACAAACACAACTGAAAATCTCAAATTTATACCATATACTGGAAAAGTATCTACCTGAAAGCAGCCACCACAGACTTCAAGTAGTACCTTCCCAAGGAGGAAGACTCATATGTTTCTGTGAACTGACAGTTAAATAATGGTAAAATAAAATGTTAGGTGTTACATTTTAGTGTTAGTATCATCTCTTATGGTATGAAGTGTTTTTTTCCTCCTTTCCTGTTCCTCACCCTTCCCATATTACAAGGGTTATCCACCATTTCACAGAATGTATCAAATAAGGATCATAAATGTGCATTCATGTCCATTAAAATAAAAAAATAAGTCACATCACAGTCCAAGACCATTGAGATAGCTCTTGATAATTAACCATGAAATGACAACTTTATGAATACTTTTATGTTTTTGTTCAGTCACAATTTCTGGCATGCAGTCTGGACATGAGCAACTTGCATTGGCTGTGCACAAAGCAGCTTTGAGACACTAGATTAGCTCTTTTGGGAAATACAGGTTAACAGAGGACTGCTTTGTGTTTAACACTGCTGTTCACATGTACCCAGGAAACAGTACTGATCTCACAAATAAGAACTCACAGAAGTGCAAGAAAGCAAGCATTGTCGTGGAGATAAAGGAAGACAAAACAAGACAAAAAGTTAAGCATTGAATTGGAGCTGAAATTACAAAAAAAAAAAAATTTAAAAATCAGAAAAATGTAGCAAGGAAGAGCGCTTTAGTAAAGTACAACAAAACAAAACCCACAGACACAGAGCCTCAGCCACCTAGCTATTTCCAGAAGATGCACACTATCAAGGCTTTCAATTTCTTATTTTGAAGGAAAAAAAAAATGTGACTAACTGGACCCTTCTCCTCACTTCCAGTCTGATTCTGTATTAAATTATTGTTATACTTATGTGGGAACTTACATAATTTTGGATTGCTTCTGCTTGCAGGAGGAATTTCTGTGACTTTGGATCGTTGAGGTCATTTGTATAAGTCAAATTAGGAATTTCTACACTTCCACCGATATAAATGAAAGAGAAAGTTGGGGCTGAGAGGAAAAAAAGAAGTAAAATTTTAGCACTCCTAATAACATTACAGAAAAGTTTCTGGAACAAGAGGCCTGAAGGAGCACGTATTTGTCCTTGGCATCTGTAGGTACTGGTTCTTAAGAGAAACATGCAGTAATAGCCAGAGTGCTGAGTCAGTCCTATGAAAAAATAATGCCCAGAAGAAAAGGAAAGGAATAAGGGACAGATTCAGACAGGGTTTTCTGTTAGGAAGTTTTAATTGTTAAACTTCAATTTTTTACAGTGCTGCCCCCTCATGAAGAGATATGGTTTTAATGGCTATAGCGTTAAGATCTGAGAAAGAGGCTACATAAGTTACGAACCCATTCTGTTTCGGAAACATGAATAGAAGATAGATGGCTAATTCCTAGAGGTTCTCAGGAAAGAGGATAGTTATAATAGTGATAGTACTCACAGGCAGAGACAAAAAAATACATAGATAAAATACATACCTTCATTATTCTTGTGCAACTGCCAGCTACTAATGGCGCATTTTGTTACATTAGCAAAGACATTACAGAGAAGAGAAAGTCAGTAATTTGTACACAGATTGTATGCTTAGTGCAGAGCTTTTTGTACTACTCATTCACAGACTACAAAATACCCATCCCATCCAGACCATGCTGAATAACACTTACAGAATGAATAGTGCAGGACTAGCATGATTACTGTAATTATTAAAGAGACTATAGGAAATATTCCTAGAAGCCATCTTCTCAAGAAACAAAACTTCATCCAATTGAAGAAACAGTACTTCTGACACAGGCCTTGTCTGCAGGATGGGCAGTACTGAGTATGTGGAGTTTCCTAGAGAAAGACATAGGAAGGTGTTGATTAGTAAGACAACAGAAGAAGAGTTATTGTACTATATTTTAGTATATTTAGCCTTTTAAGTTTTTTAAAAGGTACAAACTGAGATGTTATCAGCTATGTCACACACAAACCCCACATAATTCCCAGCTGCTTGTTTGCGGCATGCATTTCATGCTACTTAAGCAGGGGAGAAAATTGTCATCAGTTAGTTTACATGTGAAGATCAGAGGTCAGTACACACCAGAGTAGGCAGACAGATCTTTCACTGCATTCTTACTGTAAAGCATAGATGGTGTCCCTTACCTGCCCTGCAGCCTGCTCAGAGTCCTGTGGAGCTGGTATGCTGTACACAGAAACCCGTCTGGAGGGGAAAGCTTGTATCATGATGCCTTGACAAATGCCTTTACACAACCTAATAATACAATCTTAAATGAGTCTCATTTTTTAAACATAACCCAGAATAGCATGCTGCTCTGCCTGCCACGCACACCAGGCTTCTCTCATTTCACCCTTGCCATACTGATTGAAGCTGGAGCCAGCTGATCTGCAATCAAAGAAGGTGGGGAGAAAAAGTTACCATCACTGTAACTCTTTGTTTTCCTAACTGGCTAAGTAGGATGCATCTCTCATCATTTGAAAACAGATCAGTCACTTGCTTCTTTCAGAAATACAAGAGTAGGAAATAATTTATGACACAGTGCAAAGTACATGCAAGGGATTTATAGAAAAAAAAAAAAAAGGCCCAGAGCAAGGTAAATGAGGCAACTTCTAATAGATACCTGGTGGAATCCACAGACATTATGCAATTCCACAGACCATCTGAATATTCCAGCCTTAAGCTAGTACCACAAGACAAACATAATTGCAAAGCAATTCACATTCACATTTCCTGTTTGAAATTAAAAACAGCTTTAAGTCAGCAGACCAACAAGTTCAGAGTATTCTGCATGTAAAATAAGAAAATCAAGGATGTGGGCAGGGAAATATTTTTCTTTACACATATAGAGAAAAAGAGAGGAAGAAACCACAAAGAACAAAATCTAGAAAAACAAAACAGGCCCAAGAAACCTCAGCCTCAAAAAAAAAAAAAAAAAAAAAAGGAACAAACCCCAACACAGGTCACACAGACTACAAAAGGATTAATTGACTACAGCTCAGGAATGCAAACTACAACTGTAGACAGACTGCTTTGTTGAAGTTGTCTTCTTTCCAAACAGCCTATCTCTATTACACTCAAAACCTGTTGACAGACTGATACTTTGTCACTTCATGGAAAACAAACCCAGAGAAAAAGCCTAGAGGGAACAAAATTTATTTTGCATCATCTCTAACAATCATATCAGGACTTTTAAAAATTATATGCATTCAGAGAATCCAATTCTGTATCAGTCTCTGAGTGGGAAGAAGTATCCATTTTATCTGGGCAAGGACAAGATCATTACAATAACACGTCATATTTATTCATCTTGTTCAGGTTTCCTGAAGATAAAGAATTCAAATTCTCAGGTGGATGATCTCGAGTATGAGGAAATTAAGGTAAGAAATAAAAAAGTTAGTAGTTCCAAATCATGCAATAAATTAAAATGGAAGTTGGAGAAAGAATAATCTTAATGCTTTGTTCCGTGCTTAACCACAGAAATTCTGATGTCCAAAAATGAGGGCCCTACAGATTTGAGAGGACTGAGTTCACTTTTTGCAATTCCTCCTCTTCTCTCTCAGTCAGGCATTCTTGGTAGAGAAGTTAGGGAAAGTACTATTTGCAAGATTACTAGCTGTTGATTGCTACTTCACAGTTACTTCTGTATTGGGCTATATATGAGTCGGAAGAAATGACTAAGACTTAAGCTCTTGTCTCTAGGTGGCCAATTGTATCTTCAGTTTCCTGATAGATAATTGCACATGTACTGAACTGGTTCCTAGAAAACAGAGTGCTAGAACTTTATTTTTGCACCTCCTCCTGTGTCTCCAGATATCTGCATAGAACAGCCACCATGAAGAACAGTCCCTTCCTCTTTCACCAAAGTTTGAAAAAAGGGTACTTGTTGTTTCCAGATGTGTACTCTAGAATCATCATGGACATGTGCAAAGAAATTCCACCACTGTATAGTTTTACCAAATATGATTTTTATTGAAAATATCCAGGACATGTTTTATTCCAGGAAAACACTTTTCAAGTTACATGACCGAAGGCACATATTTGTGAATCCACGGTGCAAAATTTGACACTCTTGTGTAGACACCTGGGAAATTTGGTCTTCCACATCCATAACCCCAGCTAACAATGCCAGTCAGAAACCATTTTCCATCTCCATGTCTTTGACAGGACAACGGTCCACCGGAATCACCCTAAAAAGAATATATTGAGTTGCTGTGATTGTAATACAGATTATTAAAACTAGTACACATTTCCACAGGAGGTATTTTGTGTTTTTCCAACAGTGATTACATTTTCCCATTCACACAACTCAAACCATCAGATAGTCAACATTTTTTTTCTTAAAGCAGGGGGCATTGCGCTGTTCTACCAAAGTTTACTCTTCCACAGAGTAGAGGGTTAGGTCCCATTCGTTAAATACCTCAATAAAGATATTATTTTTAATGGACTATGTTTGAAATTCTCATTTTGTTTCCTAGCCTCAAACTTGTAGTTAAACCTAAAATTATCTGCTCAAAATAGGATTATTTCTAATTGCCCCACAAAATCATTAAAGATTTAACTTAGAAAATATTTTTTCCCTTCCTTAACAAAAAATATTCTGCCTTTAAAGGGTCAAACCTTCAGTTTTTTTTTTAAAATCTTGGGACAAAGCTAAAACAGAACACCAGCATTTTTCACAAAGTAGAAATCCCACTTTTTGATCATCTCTGAGAACTGCCAGACACAGTCACAAACCATTTGTCCTTACAGAAATGCAGCCAAAAGACCTGTGATTTATGCCTTTCCTTGGCTATACTTGAGTAGCCATACAGATAACTGCAGAAGAAGATTCTCCATTTAGTGGAAGTGATAGTTAATGTCAGTGGTCTTGTTAATCTCTAATGAGCAGCTAATGTATTATACTCCCTCAGAAAGCCCTCTGGCCTTGCTTGTCCTAAGAGTCATTGTGATGTCTCTCACTTTTATTTAGAATACTAAAAGCTAGAACATCTTGAAGATCCTAGATCATCTGCACCATAAGGAAAATGATAGTTTTATTATTATTTCAGCAGTAAACTTAGTACTATTTTATCGGTAAAATATGTATGGTTTTTATGAGCTCTACTTAACACAATGTGTATTATATAACATTATATATTATTAAAATGTTATATAAATACATATGGTGTGTGTATACATAGATTGTTTTTCTGCTACACACTAGAAATAAATTCAAAGCTTCACGTGTATTATCTTTAAGCATCTCAGACCAGAAATACTGTACATTTGAAAATTTGTATTTCTGCATCTCACCAGATAGCCCTGTAGTTCCAAGCTGGGAGGGAGGGATCCTGAAAAAAGACAAACTAATTTCTCTTTTTTTCCTTCAACTAGGAGACTTATGCCAAAAATGATCTGATTTGACCTGTTATTTGGACTTGTAAATTGACCTTCCCTTGGCCTGCAAGTGAAGCTTAGTGATGCTGCTCATGTACATAAAGCAGCAAACACCCAGATGACAGATTTGCTGATAAAGAACTCTTATATTACTGTTTTTCAGAGCTGAAATGTATGGACCGTAAAGTGGTCTGCCAGTTAATTCTTACATCTCATCATACAACAATGAAAAGCAAGATAAACTTTTTACAAAGTGTGCTAAGATACTTACTTTGCAGCCATCTCTTTTCCCAGACATTAGTCCAGCACAAAACATTCTAGCTGTGATTATTTCATATGTGGAATGACATAATGTTTGGTCGATAATTTCTACCTCTGCTTTCTGAAGAATTGCTGAACCTTCATCATCTGGAAAACAAATTGACAGCATGATTCAACAGAGCTTAATATTTTATTAATTTCTTGAAAAATAAAACTAGAAATCTTCAGAGAATATCCATAGATACTTTTGACCTCTAAGTTATTCCTGATTCCAAACATCTAACTGCACTAGTGCAGAAAGCCTTTTCTAAGTACCAGGCATTTGCGTAATGTGCTCATGGTCCTTTGGCCACACTGAATAGAACACCTAATCATTAGGGCTGGCCAAAAAGCTTTTTCCAATACCTTTTGCAAAATGTCTTAAGACCTTTTAATTTGTTTTCTTTTTATTTCTGAAAGGAAACAGGATTTTCAAAGGTATTCAGATCATCATGAGACAGATTTGCAGTTAGAGTTGTATCTCTGAAGTCGCAGGATCCAAAATTAACACTATGAGTCAGAAATACGAGTGCAAGTTACTTCTCTGGCAGCATAAAGAACTTGGATATATCTCAAAATTTGGTCCTCTCTGTCTTGAGGTTCTGGTAAACAGCCCCTATTACAAGAGGGATATGGGGATGCTGGAGCGAGTCCAGAGAAGGGCCACGAGAATGATCAGAGGACTGGAGCACCTCTCCTACAAGGACAGACTGGAAGAGTTGGGATTGTTCAGTCTGCAGAGGAGAAGGCTCCGAGGGGACCTTATTGTACCTTTCAGTACCTGAAGGGGGCCTACAAGAAAGCTGGCAAGGACTTTTTAGGAGGTCAGACAGTGATAGAACCAGGGGAAATGGGTGTAAGCTAGAGGAGGGCAGATTTAGGCTGGATGTTAGGAAGAAGTTCTTCACTGTGACGGTGGTTAGTCAGTGGAACAGGTTGCCCAGAGAGGTTATGGAAGCCTCATCCCTGGAAGCTTTTAAGGCCAGGCTTGATGGGGCCCTGGGTAACCTGATCTAGTGGATGGTGTCCCTACCAGGCAGGGGGGTTGGAAGTGGATAATTTTTGATGTCCCTTCCAACTCTGACAATCCTATGATCTCTTTTATATAAGATATATACTTCTAGAAAAACAGAAATAAACTGAATTGCACTGTCATTTCAATACCACAGCTTTAATAACATCACCAGGTGATCCTCTCAAAATCTGGATATTGCCAAAGAAACCTCATCAACATATTCAAACATGCAAGTGCTGGTTTACATCATGTAACTTTGTTTTGGGATCCCAGGTCCACAGGACCAGCAGCCAACTTTCTGAGCATATAAAGGTATTGTGTACACAGGAACCAACTTCCATAGGACAGTAAATTCAAAATAAGATTTTCAGCATACCTCAGCCATGCAACAAATGCAGGTATTCTCCACACATCAACTGCTGTGAAGGTTGCTGTTCCCCTGGGAATAAAATTGGTTCAATTGAAGCTATAAAACTCACCTGCTTCCTTCTTTTGGCCCCAACCTGTTATCCAGCACTTGTCACCGCTGCGGACTTTGTGTGAAGAGGGAGGCACGCAGATTGGCTGAATGACATGGCTCATTGTGTCCGGCCACGGCTTGCTCAGCTGCAGCAGTGCAATGTCATAGTCATAGTTCCTGCTGTTGTAGTATTCATGGATTATGATCCGTCTTACTGCAGATACAAACTTTGCACGGCCTTGCATTTGCATTCCCAGGTGAGCTTGCCACACTCTGGGGTCAGCCAGCCTGGTTGGGAGCAAACAAACAAACCATCTCTTAAAAGATTACCCCCATACACCTGCCAACAGCAGGGCAGGTGAAAAAGGAGGGGACACCCCAACTCAGTGCAGTTCAGACTTCAGAAACTGAAGACATTTGGGAGCACTGGTGATGTCTAGGACAGATTTAAGGGGAAGATTGCTTACTTGTTCCCTTGAAAGCAGTGTGCTGCAGACACAAGCCATTCTTTCGATATCACTGATGCCCCACAATAAGCAGCTCCCACAAAATGAAGGCTGACCTGCCAGGGCCATTCACCTTCCTCAGTGTTCACACCACCTACAATACGAGAGCTGGGATTGCTGCTCTTGCTGCTGCCACAACCTGCAAGGGATATTTCAGGTTATAATCTCTATCCCCAGTGCTTCCCCTTTAATGAGAGTGCTTCCCACATGGGACATGAAAGAATCTTGCACTTCAGAATGTTTTGAAATCAATTTTCTTGCCCTACTCTAATTAGAAATCTTCTCTATTTGACTACTCTATTATTGAAACAAGAGATGGCTCCACAAAAAAAGGCACTGACCTGGGAAATTTAATAAGTCGCTTTTCTAGCCCAGTTGCAGAAATTGGCCTCAAAATACTTCTTGTGTCAGAAATGTCAAAGGATCCATTGATTTAATAAGCATCAACTTAAACATATAAAATTCAACAGTCTCTTTTTAATACTGTCAACCCTAAACTAAAAGAAGTCCCTCAGGATAGAAAGAAGTTCTACATCAAGACACCTATTTTTGCCAAAACTGTGGGAATGATACAAGAAAAATGTTTATAGTAGTAGCCACATATGTAGAATTCAGTCATTTATTATTTTAGAAGTGGTTCAATCATTAATTTACATGGAAAAAATTGAAAGTCTTAAAATATTGTATATTATAAGCTCACAGGTGAAGAAGTATTTCAGCACAAAAAAGGTGCCACTCTGTAATGAACAGTAAGGAAGAAAAGACCCCTCTGTAGGGTATTGTGCCAGTCCCTAATCATGCACATAAAGCCTCTGCTCAGGAGTTTTAGTCCCACACTCCCATACACAGGTATTAATGCTTCTGGACACTTTCAAACACTCAGCCAAACAGCCAAAAGCAGCATTTAATATTTCCAAACACAAGTAGGCATATAGATAGTCCTTTAAGATGTCCTACTGAATTCAAGGAAGCTGCTGGCAGATTTGACATACAGGTAGCATGCCAGAAACAGCTGAGGGCCAGACAAAACACCTGAGAATACTCATTTTAAGCAACTAACCTTAACCCCATTTTTATTGCTACTGAAGTAATAAGCATCTGTTCACTTTACAGCAAAAGAAACTGAAAATCTTTCATAGAAGTTGTTTTAGGAAGATTTGAGACTAGAACCTACCTCAATACTATGAAGTATTGCAGCTATGTAATTTCTGAAATCCAAATACAGTCTAACTCCAGCAGAAGTACCTGACACTGCTGCAGGCAAAAAAAATGTTGCCTTACCAGCTAACCAAATTCACTCTGCAATTAGCCCTTCTTCCCTGCTCCTCACATACCTACATTAAGCATTGCAGCTGTTTGAGACTCCATAACAGTAAGCTCACCCTCCCACAAAAAGTTACAAAATTCTGCAACCAGACCTGAAGTAAAATGATAGATGATCATTACATTGCTATGAATGGGAGTATGCAATAAAAGCTCAATAACTGCTGAATGAGCTATATCCACTACAAAACAGTAAGATATGAAGGGCTTTACTGTGTAAGAAGTTTAAAGTTCAAAAAGATTAAGATTTGAGAGGGACTTACTGCAGCTGCTTTCATCACTTCCATCCGTACAGTCCACAGTCCCATCACACTTTGCATTTTGTTTCCTAATGCAAATGTTATTCCTGCACTTAAATGTGTGGTTGGTGCAAGGAATACCTGAAATAGTTGGAAGGGGAAGACTATTAGCTCTTCTTAACATCTGAAGATATGATGGCACAGATAAAAGATTCATACACGTATCTATAGGTAGGGGGAACATAGCAAATGAGAACATTGGCTGGGATGGCTTAAACCAATCTCTAAGTAGTACAAACAATTCAAGTAGAACTACACCTGTTTGCATCTATACTAAGGCTTGCATCAAGCTGGACAAGTCTGAACAAAGATTCCTTCCCATATTTCCCATAGCACTAATGAACATGGATATAGTAGTGAAAATGTAGCTGTAGAGCAACTGTTAGGCTAGACAGAAAAAAAATAATACAGTACTCTGGAAAGCAGCTCTCATTTATGCTTCAGTATTAAATATGAAATGAAAGATTGCAGTGAGAGTAGCCTTACTATTGTATTCAGTTAAACTGCAACCCCCAACCTTGGCATTTTCCTATTTCCTTATGGCTCACAATAAATGAGGCCACTCAAACACAATCTATTATTTTGTCAACACAAAAAAGTATACTGCACCCATTTACACAGACTGTCTAGACAAGTAGGTCAATTTTCTTTAAAAAAGTTACTGGCAGAGCTTCCTAGTTATGCTCCCTTTCATGTGTCATAGCATCCATTTATTCTAAAAAGCTGAAGAAATGGCTGACTCAAAACTTTTGTGTGCTTGATGCTGAATTTATAGGTTCCATAGCATTTTAAACATATTAACCTTATAACTCTGAAAACTGTTCCAGAGAAACTATAATTTTTATAGTTATTTTACAGATAGAAAAAGTGATCTAGAAAATAATTTACACAGATTATGTTTCAAAGAAATAAAGTCTGGGATTCAAGATTTACATCCCTAGATTCTCACCCTGCACCCAGAGTACTTAATTCTTCTGTCAGTAGTTTGCAGTTTTAACTGTAGAAACAGATTTAATATCAGTAATGGTTCATTTGTAAGCATGAAAACTGAACAGAACTATATAGACTCAGAATTGTCAGAGTTGGAAGGGACCTTAAAGATCATCTAGTTCCAACACCCCTGCCTGGCAGGGACACCTTCCACTAGATTAGGTTGCCCAGAGCCCCATCAAGCCTGGCCTTAAAAGCTTTCAGGGATGGGGCTTCCACAACCTCTCTGGGCAACCTGTTCCAGTGTCTCACCACCCTCATGGTGAAGAACTTCCTACTAATGTTTAATCTAAATCCCGAGTTAGACTTGATAGCGCCTCTTAACTCTTGAATACAGCACCCAGTATTCAAGTCAGTATTGGATACATGGTAGAAGAGAAAAAAAAATTAACCAAGAGAGTAGCCTTACTGTGGGTGCAGTTCTGCTCATCTTTTCCATTCTCACATTCACTTACTCCATTGCAGACAAGCAGGTTATCCTGTGTTGCGAAGCTGGAGTTACAGTTCCACTCAGGGACAACTTAAAAAACATAATTCAAACAAGCTGCAGAAGCATGCTTATAATGCTAACGCTACCCTTCTGACTGTGCCTGGTTAATCTATTCATACACTTTTGCTGCACAATACAAGCGTAAGTATGAGTGTTACATGATGCAGGGAGAAAATAAAGCACAAACAAATTCAGTGACCTATCCCTTTTCACACATTCCCCCAAGAAGAGAGACCCATGTTCTCCACTTCTGTAGAGTACCTCTTCTTCATCATGAAGATTTATTAACCCTCTCATCTGCTTTCTGCACTCTAATTTGTCATTTCCCCCATCCCCAAAAAAAACCCAAACCACCAAACAAAACAAACAAATAAAAACCACCAAAAAAACCCCCCAAAATAGAACAAACAAAAAACCCCCCCACCAAAATGAAACAAAAACCCACAAACATTCCTCTCAAAATAGAAAAAAATTTATAACTATTAACATGGGAAAAACCTAAAATATAGCCATTATGGCTATTTTTTGCACACCTAGATTTCTTATGCTTTCCAGTTTCACACCTTCTTCATTCTTAGTTTTTTCCCTTGCTAATTAACTATTAAGTGAATACAAACCACAAGAGAGTTCATCACTTTCATCGAAACAATGGTTTATCCCATCACAGCGCTGCATCTGCTGGACACATAAACCAGTTGAACACTTAAAGTGTCCAGGTGGACATGCTGTTGGTAAAAAAAAAAAATAAAAAAATAACCAAACAGAGCCAACAATTTAAAAGTTTTCTTTTCCCAAATATTGCCAGCTCATTTCAATTTACAGTAAACAAGCTGCTCCAAGGAAAGATAAAGCCGATCTAAATTTGATTCTCTGTGTGCATTGCCAGCACTCAAATCGAGTTCAGATGGAGAAAACTGGAATTTACAAAAGAAAATCCATGTCTAAAGTTCCAATTCAGCTGTTACTGCAACATGTACTGCAGGCGTTCCAGTAGGACTAGACCAAATCAGCCAGTGTTTTATGGTGCCACACAAGACAACTTAGAATGCCATCTTGCTTTAAAGGCCAGTCTCACTTGCACTAAGCAAAACTTGCTGCACCTCAAAATTTGATTACTGACCTCTATTGAGGTGGCTTATAAAATGCATAAATGTTTGCCTTTTAAAATAAAACCATGAAGTTAGCATCTTTTTTACATACTCCACATATATGCAATGCATAAAATTATTCTAATGTGACAAGGAACTAACTAGATACAATTGCTTCTCTACTGCTTTAACAACATGAATATATAAGACGAGGGGGAAAGTATCAGTAAATATTTGTTTGCTTTAGAGCTTGAAAAAACTCATGGTCAATAGACTTTTATCAAATTTTTGAGATGATTTTCAGCTCAGGTTTCTACTTGCACACAAAAAATTTAAATGGATGGAAACACCGCTTTCCAAGCAGCTGGTTATTTGGTACTCTGTTCATTACCTGAAAGTCTTTGTAGTGATAGAAACATTGCAAACAAAACCTTGGGGATGAAACCAAGCAGGAACAGGAGACTTCAATTTAATGTACTGTGGCCACAGACACACAGGAAGTTTCAAGGACTGTGCAGAAGAGAAGAGGCTGCATGCTTACAGAAAACCAGAGCATGCTGCACATGCCCACAAACCTTAGTTGCATAGACCCAATGAGCTAGAAAATGCTCTTATTTTGCTAGTCACCTGCCTTAGTAAGATTAGAGATAAAAAAAACAATGGAGAATTTCCTGCATAAATCAAATTAAGTCCTATCAGACCTGAAAAATGCAGCTTCACAGGTCTGAAGTGCACAAAGGCACTGAAAAAGGGAAAAAACCCGTCTTACGCTGGCTGATGTTATAGCTGCCATACTCCACCAGAAGTGGCTTCTCCGAGACCTTTGAACTGCACTGAAGCTCAATGTTGACAGCAGAACTTGCAATGTGGAAGACTGTTTGGTAATCAACATAGTAACCGCAGTACCTAGAAGAGTTCAATGGAGTTCTAAAGAAACTTTCATATCAAAATTGCCTTACATACAATTTAACTGTCAGCATAACAGAAATTCAGATATACAGTCAGCTACCATGCTTTAATGAGAATTTCAGAAAAAGCAGTTAATCAGCTCCAATTCATCTAAAGGAAACATTTGTATGAGCCCTGGAAGAAAGACGAGGAAGAACTGCACAGCTGAATTCAGTGTGTCTGGTTGGATAAAGTTATCCCTAGCGGTTTGAAGGAGTCTTATCTGCACCATCTAGCAGTCTTCATTTGTCAAGATCTCCTGAACCTTCTTAACCATTTTTACCTAATGTAGCAGAATATGCATGCTCTAAGCCGCAATTGCATGAAACTGAAAAGCTGGGGTGCTCATGCCCATTTCATTAACCAGTAAAAATTTGGGAGGAAAAAGTTTTCAAACATTAAAAAGCTTCATGCTTTAAATCAGATTCTTTTTTTACCATTGAAAATAGACATAGAAAATTGTGGAGGTTCAGAAACCTTTCTTTCAGTGAAAACAACACTTTCAAAGGAAGAGTTAGTCTACTTATATCAGCAGCAACTTGTAAAGAGAAATCAGGAGCATGTATTCTTGTGCAGTACTTTGAAAGTAGCCCTAAGGGCATGTCTAAGGGTCATACTGTGACATTTGATTTTGTGGAATGTGTAATTGGTAGGCTTATGTAAAGGTTGCTCTTTCACGTAGAGAATCCCTACAGTATGAAGCCATCTTTTTTTTCTCCAGAATATGTCTGTATGTGATTGACTTCTCAGCCATCCCTAATGTCTCCAAGTCTTTCCAATTATTTCATAAAAAGAACACCAAAACACCCCACAAACAGACCAAATGTTGTTTGTTTGAACTGGAGTTTTTACATCCCTATCTAGTCCAGCAGCCAATTCCCATCGAGTCACAATTTTAGGAGCTTCAGACAAACTGAATTTTCTCTAGATAAGTACAACATGATATCAGAGAATACAGAATGGTTTTTTTTCTCTCTGTAATTCTTTCCAGTTACACTCTTAAGACCTGACTGACTTTATTTGCAGAAGCAAGTTCAGAATTCAGTTTCAAGTGTGATCTTACTGAGGTTTCCATTTGAACAAACTTTAAAAACAATTATAAATATGGAATTCCAACATCATAAATCTAACCTTGCCTCAACATCCAGTGATTGAAAGATGACTTAAAAAGTTGAGGGGGAAACAGGTGGACAACATGTATGGGAAAGTGATAGTATTTTAATAAAAACATAGCAGAAATATTTTAATAAAAACCTCTTAAGAAACACAGTGCTACCTTGGCAGCCAATCTGTGTGTTTTCTCTTTCAAGAGCCAGTGTCTGGAATGCAGAAACAGTTACTCTTCTATTTCCAATAATCTTATTGTAATAGCTTTCACTGAGAAGCTAATTAGGTTCAATGTCCTTGTGAGCAATCATGGAATTAAGTTACACTTAGAAGGGTTTTAACCTTGTTCAATGATCCCAGAAAAGCTAAAATCACTTCAGGATTCACAGCACATACACTTTTACCTAACTCTTCCAATTTCTTTCTCTCTAAAGAGTACCAAAGGCTCTTGTTTTCATCTTTTTGGTACTTTTCAAAAGAAAAAAAACATTATGTGTATATATATTTTACAAAGATTCAGTTATATTATCAATCAAAGTGAAAGAATGGTAAGAGACACCAGTGAAGTATTTCTGTGTCTGTGGAAACTCTGAGTGAACTTCAATAGTGATGGGAAGGTTTATTTTGGTACCCATACAGGAGTACTTACATGTGTTCATTAATTTTCCACCATCCTCGGTCACAGCCTTTAATATTCTTCTCACTGATGGTGTAGTTATGAAACTTCAGAGCTATACCAAGGCTCTTCTGTGGAGTCTGTTGTGAGCAGGAAAAACAGTACAAGCAGTCTTTTTTTGTTTTTTCCTTTAGTGAACATAGTATACCAAAGTCTTTAGACCTATCTCAGCAATTAGGGTGCTTGTCTCTGGGAGCCCTGCTGACTTTGCCAGCTCAACAGCCAGCACTTGAGACACCAGCCAGCTATTCAGTCTTGAGTAAAAGCAAGGGTTGGCAAAGCCCCACCACAGCTGCAGGCTTTCTCCCCTTCTAGCCATCAGTCCTTTCAACTTCAAAAAGCCAAAGACCATAGAAAGCAGCTTTTGTATCAAGATCAAAGCTCTCGGACACATCCAAATTTACGTGTGTAGGGACACACTGCTCCAGCAGATTGTTAGATAAGATACTGCACTGAATACCTGTGCCACTTTTGTAATGCTAGGAGTTTTATCTATCACAATATTGCAGTCTTCTACTAGCACCTGCTCAGCCAAGCATTCTTTACCATTTCACAAATGATTTTTAAGCCTGGCAGTATTGTGATGGCTCACAATTAACTAGAACTACCTCTATTAAAAGGAACAGAGTGTTTTTGGAAGACAATGTTCCTTTAAAAGCAAGGGCTGGTTCAGGACAAGGATCCAGAAACTGAGATATTTTTCGCCTTTTATCTTACAGAAAACATGATTCAGGAGATAAAGGAAGTTTCAGCTTTGAACTACTGGGAAATAAATCTGGTTTGAGCAATAAGTCTTGGGGGTTGCCCATGTTAAATATCTAGAAACTTTTACCTCAAATGTCCAGGGTGAATTGGAGACCTGAAGTTTAACAAAAAAACCCAATTGTCTCAGGTTTCTATAAAAGGAAAAGGCTGTAGGTCATGGCTAGGTGGAATGGATTCAGATTGGTGTGGTTCAACATGGGCAGCCACTAGCTTTATCAGACATTAGTAACATACTCAGAAAGATGAGTAAACAAGGGACGAGAGCATACCCATTGCCATAGTCTTTAGAGATGAAAATACTGAAAAAAATTGTAAGTCAAAGATCTTGGTTTAGCAGCATCAGCAGAGAAAAACTAAGGTTGTCAGACAAGGCATGACAAAACTGTTTTAAAGAAATGTAAATTTTCAGACATTTGCTCCCAGGAAAGTATCTGAAGAGATGCAGAAAAAGGATACTGAGAAAAAACAGGCTGTAGAATTGTGGTGATAGGACAGATCATCTTAGAAAACAAAAATTCAATGTAGTAAGCATAACAAAATAGACTAAAAAGAGATATCAGAGAAGCAGCAGTAATAAGTAGGCTAGAGGAATCTTTCCTATTTTTTTTTTTTTTTCCAAATTTTGGGGGCTGGGAACAGGAAAGTTAAAAAGAATAAAGGCTTACTGTCTTACATTCCCTGCCATGAAGTAATTCTGCAGGTTAAACATCAAAACTTATCTCAGCTTTTCACCCTTATACTATGACAACTTAGGAACTAAAAACCCAAAAAAAACACAAAAAAAACCCAATACAAAAAACCTGAGCACAGCTGGCAGTTCAGCTGTGTTATTTCTATAAACTGCTGTATCTGCAAGGATGCAGGTTGCTCCCTACACAATTGTTTCTGCTATATTTACAGGCTCTGTGTGCCTAAAACATACAACAGTGCCCAAGACAGAAAGACATTTATGTTACCTGGAAGATCCATGTGCAAAGACAATATGGAGGATAATAGCTTGGGTAATAGGGACTAGTGATTCTACCTTCATAGCCAATTTCCTCTTTAGTCACTATTGCTTTTCCACACCCTAGAGAAAAATGGAGGCAATAGTTGGTAAACATTAGTATACATCCAGCAAAGCAATTGGCTAAGCATCCAAATTTATCAGAAGTCTATCCAACATCTTTCTGAGTAGCTTTAGTTTTCTTACATTGGATTGTGTTATATTTTTCTCCTTGTGCTACTAGCATGATGTTCCTTGTACTATTTGTCATTATGATCTAACCACTTTTTAAACCTTAAAGCAATAAAAAGCAAACGATGGACTTAAACATAACTGACTCATTTGCCTTATTGATCCCTGCCTCCTCATTAGAAAATGCATACAAAGCTACTGAAGCTTTATTTTACGAAAGTAATTATTAAAGCTGAACCCCTTCCACCTTTCGCATCATCACCGTGTCCCAAAGCAGGAGAGAGGCCAGAGAAGTGCTACACCTGGTATAACAACTCCATCTACTGGCACACTGCAGTCCTGACCAAGTGAGTTCAGTCAGTTTTGGTTTCAGATTTCTACCTTAGTATTTCACTTAAGAATAGCTAATCTGCACAGATTAAAATACTCTGGAGGAAAGCAGACAATAATGCAGAGGAGATGAAGGAAAGAGATGCAAGTTAAAAAAAAAAAAAAAAAAAGAAAGAAAGAAACTGAGGTACAGGAATCATTTATCCTTATCCAGGAACATGATAGCCACTTTGGGATCTTAGGCAGAAATAGTACAGTAAACACATTTCCAAACACAGAACAAACCTACTTTCTGGTGTAATGACCTCAAAATAGCCATGGAATTCCTTCTGTTCCTTTATTTGCTCTGCCTTAAACATTACCAGCATGAGATTATTTGTGGAGACAAGTGACAGCAATGAATCAGTTGGTTCACAAGCTCTAAGAAAGAAGAAAGGAGAGAACAAATGTAAGCAATCAGTAAAAAAAAAAACCACAACCAAACAACAAACAAAAACCACAACAGAAACTCAACCCTGTGCATGAATTTTCCACTGGTGCAGAGCTTACTTACTTCAACAGTTAGCAAAAACTCCATACTCTTAAACACCTGTACCTGTTAAAGGCCAGTTAGAAACTCAGTATTGGAAAGTCATTTCTTACAGAAAAGGAAATTACAAATATGAAAAGGAAGATGGAATGGCTAGCTCTAGGAGATAATATTGAGTTTCAGCCTTCAAGCAAAAATTAATAAAGCCAATAGCAAAGAAAGGTTTGTAGAAAGAGAAATTTTATTTTATTAGATCAAGAGATTTAGCTTGGAATTGGTGAGTGGGAAACACAAGCAAGTTATTCTTCAAGTCAAAAATAAAGAACCTGAGCCAAACGGACATTTTTAAAAAAAAGTTACTTTCCATATGCATTACCTAGCAAATATCCTCAGTCTTCTGTAGATACTAACATGTAAGTGAACACCATCTGCTGTTTTATAGTCAAATCAGTGAGTAATCCAGATTACTAGAGGTCAGATCTCAAAGAAGTTCGAAAAGCTTATGCACTAGCAGGCCAGAGGAAAGGATTTCAGAGATCAGAACACTGAGCTCTTCTACTTGATGGAGTTGCTGTCTTAACATTTTCACATGACAGAGGTATATGGAACTAGTTCTCAGGGATTTCAAACAAAAAATCCCCAAACAAGCCTAATAATTAAAAAAAAAAAAGACACACTGAAAAACAATCAAACAGACGAAACAAACAAAAAAACCTCACCAAACAATGAAGTTTTAGTTTTAGAAGACTTAGTTTTAGAACTTCAGTCTTTATATGAAGATAACTAATCTTCATGTGGAAGAAGAGTTTACTTAGGGGAGGAAATTGACATTTTCTTTTACTTAACACTTGTTTCCTGAAAGATACCAGAAAATGCCACTCAGTAATGTGTGAACTTCTCATAGATCTGTAGCTACATGAAGATGCACTCCAGTTGAAAAATAAAGAAACACCTAAAGAATATTTAGGTGTTTCTTTGATTAGAAAGATTTCCACTTTTGAAAAAAGCAAATAAACAAAAGTATTTTGCTAGCTGTTGTGTGCATAAAGATCAAAATATTTTTAACAAAACATAACCCACCAAAAATACAGTCAACAAATCTACAGAGAAAAAAATTAAACATTGCCAATTAGTTCATAAGGAAAATTTATACTCACCTGTACAGTATCTTGTGTTTGATTGGCATCAGAGAGTCATAAATGGTTAGCGAGTCAGTGATGCAGTTATCTGCTTCAATACGAAGGGATAGTATTGACAGACGAATAAGATGTCCCACTGAGGCAATCAGCTTCACATAGCAGATTGTTTCCCCTGAGGTAGCATGGATATCCAGAGGAAAGTGCTCACGTAGGTGATCAGCATACAGATCATACATACAATGTGATCCTGTGGAAATGTGACATCATGAAACCTGGACACTCACTACAGAACTGTTAAATCCTCATGGAATACAAAGTAATTTTAAACTAAAGCAACGTATGAAAGCCTAGCTAAACGTGAAAACAACATAGGCTAGATTTAGATTATTGTTCCAACATCAGGCTTCTCAATGTTTTGTTGTGAAAGGAGCTGTAAGTGCTACCAATAAATTCAGATTCACCAACTCATTCTCATGGGAAGGGCTGCAACGACCTTTCTCGTTCAAAGCCCTGCTCAAAGCAGGGCCAAAATTAATTCAGACTGAGAGTTTGTCCTCTCTAGTCTTGAAAACATCTGCAGCATAAGAAGTCCATGTAAGACAGAATCACAGAATCATTACAGTTGGAAAGGACCCTCAAGATCANAAAAAAAAAAAAAGAGGGGGGGGGGGGGACGACAGAGGGAGGCTGATGTCATAATTCACATAGGAATCACCAGAAAATCATTCTACTTGCATCCAGCTTTCCAGTTAAGCGGAAATAACTGTTATTCTCAAGACAAACATACTGAGGTATTTATTTCAATTCAATATTGTAGCTCTCATTCAACAAAAAAATTTGTTTGGTCATATCTAACACTCTTAACACAGCTCTGACAGGTGAGAAGGAGAAAAATGCAAATAAGGGAGAATGAGATCCAAAGTAAGCATTTGCATTCATTTCTGCCTATTAAGAAGACGTGTCTCTGAAACAGCTAGTATTGTGGAACAGCAGTCAGAACACTGTGAAAGTTCACTATCAATTTTTGACTCAAATTAAGTGTTGGCCTTTTAACCAGCAGTTAATCAAGACAGGAAGTGACAGGCTTTGTCTGACTTCTAATTTACATTCCTGAAACTAATGCTAGGAATGTTGATGAACAGTCTGTAAAGGCCACATTCAATGGAATTACAGTTTTAACTATTTAAAGCTTTGGTTGAGCCACTGTTCTTCCTTCCTGTTCTTATCTCTTCCCAATAACATTCTATTATAGTTATTTATGCATATTTACTTGCCCTTAACATAGACAGTTTTGACTATAATCTTTAGAATGTGTCTACCATTATTTCTACTAAGTAGTTAATAATGTGACTGGGTGCCTGCTGGTGTGGAGCACAGCGCAGAGAATTCAGAGCTAGCTCAGGAACTAGAAGTAATGCAGACATACCAGCTTGAATCCAAATCTGGGTACAGTTGTTACACAAACAGACCATGCTAAATACCATGGCAATGTAAGTCACTTGCGTCAGATGAATCTTTACAAGTCGCTTCTCCAACACCATCTTGAATAAATCTGCTCCCCAGTGTTCTACCTGAACATGAATTTTCCACTGGTGCCGAGCTTACTAGGTACATCTTCATGCCAAAGGAACTCTATTGCTCTCAAAATACAACCAAGCTCTGCACTTTCTTTGTATGCTACTGCATTAACACGTTCACCTCTGCACCATATTCTATAGTCCGAAGCAGACACACTCAAGATAATGCAACAAGTGAAATTGCACCAATATAAAATTTTCTCAACTTCTGTGGCAATTCATGTTGTTGTTCCCCTGCACTGAACAGTATCCTTGAGTCTAAGGCATGAACTAAAATCTTTGTTCTCCACCTGTCCTCTGCCAGAAATCTGCCAAAATAGTGAGTTACCTGTTCCTGTTGTTGACCAATAATCCGACCGATGACCTGCTGCACAGAAAGAGTTGTGTGAGTCTTCTCATTTGCCCGAAATCTAGAATTCAGGGTTTAATTTAGTCACACTTCTTTAAACATAGTACTAAATGCAGAGGACAAAATTACTATCTCAACAAGGGAGACTGCCTAAGCTACCTTTATTTCTGCAAATTCTGCAATTCAGCTTTAGAGGTATCATGTCCCCAGACATCTTAGCGCCTAAGGCAAGAAAAAACTGCATGTCAATTAGGAAATCAAACTTAATCGAAGGACTCAGACAGAGTACTCAGGAGGTTATTTTCTCATCCTTGGTCACAGTCTTTTTCAGCTTGCAGGTGGATGGGGTTTTCAAATGAAGCATGTTCTGTCCTTGGTTCATAGAGCAGGAAATCATGCAACATTTTGTAGCTAATTATATTAAAAAGACAATTCCAAATTGATAATTTCTTCCTGGACAGAAATGGTACAGGAGTTGTTTAATGAATAGGCATCTTTATAATCCATTTCTTAATCTTGAGGGGTGACAAGCATCTCATTTTCAATGAAGAGGCTAGATTTTGATCCACACCAAAACCTTAACTTCACCTTTTATGCTTTTAAAGTCACAGACTAACGAAAATCTGATCTGCCTACAAGGTGTCAGATCTAGCTCCTGCATTTGAACATAATCACTCCAAGTCAAGAAAGCAGGGATACTTTGTACCTTGTTTTGACCTCGAATCTGGTTTTCTTTTCTTTTATTTTCTATAATAATTTTAGTATCAGATGCTAAAGACACTGGATAATGTTTTTGGTTTATTTATGGAATGTGCTACTCCAAGATAAAAGTGTTTGCTTAATGAAGTGTTTTCTCAAGCATATGGGCATGCACTAATACTAACCACTTAGTACAATGGAGTCCATGTCAACTGCAAGGCCCTGAAGACTTCCCACTGACGTTCGGTTAACGATGCTTGTCTGAATGGAATCCTTCAATATGGCAGCCACACAATCCTCACACAACACTTGGCCTTTTGCCTGTGGTACCACAAACACTATCCAGAAATGAATAAGGAGGCCTCCATTGTTGTTGTTACTGAAATGAAAAGGTCATAGAGATTATCATCATGTTGAGAGTTTTCTGGAGAGTAGATTCTTAACACAAGCTTCTGAAGTACAAATTTACGCTTGTTGCTTTGACACACTTAGCCCCAAATCCACTCTTCACACTCAGATGGAGGTCTTCAGTAGGCTGATTTCCTGAGGGCTCCTGACTTTTGAGATCTATGGAAATCACAATATCTACTTGAATTAGAGCTGGATTATCTCCTAAATATCAAAACAGATATGGTAGAATTACCACATCCAGAAACACAGAACTCTGCATCACTATGCATCTCACCCTGTGCTGTGCATTGCAGTATGTAAGGAACAATTCCTAGACTATTTTGGTAACACATTAAAGGCCACACATAGTCACTTCAATCTTTACCTCCTAGTGGGGAGAAGAACCTTTAAATCAAATGAACCCCAGAAACTCCTACTCCTGAACCAAAGATGTATTTTGTTCAAGATTAGAATAACTAATCTTCTAACATTAACTGTCTACATAATATTAGAGTAAGTGTACTTTATTGCAGTATAAAGATTTTCCCCTTCTGTCAGTAGAAAATAGTTTTATGTCAATTGTATTACTTCTAAAATATGTGACTTACTCAATAATACAGAGCTGAACTCTAACAACATGTTTAAGTGCTTAAACTTCTGTTTGACCTATCAGCCAAAGTACCACCAAATCTCCTTAGGGACATTATTTCTGTCTACATTAGATTATAGTCCTGGCAGACAAGAACTGCTCATATAACTGTAGTTTACCCTGCTTCTGTGAAATTAATTGGTATTGGTTATAAACATATTTTGCTATCAGTACAAGTACATAGCAAAGACATTAAGTCATAAGCACTGAAAGCAGGCTTCTTTTGTGCCCTTGTTACACTACCTACTACCCAGCAGAAATGCAGTTACACTAACCAGTTTTACCTGACTTCTGAAACTGTGGACTGCTTATAAAATTTGGAGAAAGAGGATGTTGAGTAGACCATGTTCATCTGAAAGAGAAAGAATTAAGATTTAGAATTTCTGAAAATCGTCCATACCTAGAGAAGTTTTATGCCCATTTCATGCTGTGGGACTGCCTTTTGAGGAAAGCAAGCTCCTGCTTCCACTAGCTCTTTGGATGTTTATTGTCACGTTGGTGTTATTACAATCTTCCTTCGTCTTATTCAAGGTTGCATACTTCTAAGCCACAAGGTGGCGCACAGCTCAAGATGTTCAGACAATCTGCTGCTTAATGGTTAAAGCCCAAGGGACTATAAAACAGGTTACTATAAAGTCTGTAAAAACCACATTAAAGCTAGTCCTTAGCTTTCAGCGTTTGTCACAGGTAGTTTGAACAATTATTTTAAGGGTCTAAATATAATGGGTGGAGCAAAATCTTTCTTCATATTAGGCTACAAGGGACTTTATATGTTGCTGGTACAATCAAAAAGAAAAGGAGCATATCTTAAGAAGCCCTTTCACAACTACTCTGCAGGTCTCTGGGCTAGCAGCCATGAAGTTTGGTTTCAGGAAGAAGAAAAAAAAAAAAACCAACAACAAATATCCCACATCTTTTCTTGCAATTTTAATCCACAGTCATTTCACCAAGAAGTGCAGTTTCAGCGATGTAAAATCCATTGGTTAGTTCAGGCAAAGTTTACAGGCAAAATAAATAAATAAACAGATTGGCAGTTCACAGCTGCTGTTTGTCACCTTTCTTCATTATGTGGACAACAGCAGGATACTTTGGGACAAGAGTGAGACAGCTTCACAGCAGATTAGAGCTGCTCTGTGGATAGCAGAGGACTTCAGTTGTTAACATGCAGGACTATGAAAACTAGACTATCTGCTTTCAAGCATTTTCTGATCCAGATTTTGGCAAGGTGTGGGGGAGAGGAATGATAGAACAGGAAAACAAGAACATTGAGTTCCTATTATAAGATGACAAAAACTTAGCAATTACTCAGAAAATCTCAACTGCTTCTGACATTTTTTGTTTAGCAATTTTCATACTACTGTTTAAATCCTTATGTGAACAGTGTTGCATACCCCACAATTAAAGAATCTTTCCTCCCTACACAAAGTGTCTTTAAAGTCACGTTCCCTTTTAACCAAGATTCCTACTTCTCTCTTCCCACTCTAGAGCAGCCTTAACTGCTTACAACAGAATGCCTTTTTTGCCTCGACTGATAGAAGGTGTTTGGTAAGTATAACAGTCTGTAAAATACCTAGCATGAGAAG
Source organism: Galbula dea (assembly GCA_013399015.1). Lineage (NCBI taxonomy): Eukaryota > Metazoa > Chordata > Aves > Piciformes > Galbulidae > Galbula > Galbula dea. The sequence continues at coordinate 472,051 of VWZX01007042.1, read as the reverse complement.
GAATTGTAAATGTAAATAACTGAGAGCTTTAGGGAATTTTTAAATCCTTTTAGGCAGAAGATTGGCCACAGATACTAATTTAAATGCAAAAGACTTAAACTTTAATTTCTCAAAAGTGGCAATTAAGCTTTGAAGAGCTTTTGGCTATTTTTTTCTTTTTTTCTATTCATAGACCTCGATTTGTGGAGGGAAATGTGTGATATTTTTAATAAATATAAAAGTCAAAACAGACCTTTTCAAAAGTTAGTTTTTGATTAACAAGCTGAAAACAGTCAGTTCCTTCATACTCCACAGTGCCATCCTTTTTACATGGTCTTTCAGAGGGGAAATAAAAAAAAGCAGACTACCACAGCAGACTCAATGGCACCTAGAAGTGGCACCCTTTGTTCACAGCTCTGATCTTTTTGCTAGCCAAGCAGCCCACTCATCTTACCACATGCTGCACGTTCTGTGCCACAGAGAGGAATTCTTTTGACTCTTTCTGCCTGTATTCTGGGAGAAATTCTATGTTGGCAACACGAAACAGCCCAACAAAATACAATGCATCTTTGTTTTCTGCCTGAACTGCAAGACACAAAGAATACAGTTAGCCTCCATGTTTTGTTTTTCTGTTTGTTTTTTTTTTTTGGTAGCAATGATATTTTCTTCTGATTAAATTCTAAAGCAAATTCATGTATTTGACCTAACAGTGGAAACAACTACCAAAAGAACACTATATTCTCACAGCCAAAGTGTTCCAGGTGAATACTACAATATGAAGGTTAACTGAGCACCTGTTCCCTACACGCAAGGCAGGAAACAACCATATAGCATAACGAAGGGAATATCAACATCCAGATTCTGGAGCATCCCTAAGGAATGTCAGGCAGAGTTAGCATCACATGTCTAAAGAGAACATAACTTTTACTGCCCAATTAGACACATCTATAATTTACTCTCCCCCTTTAATGTCTTTAAATCTATTCTGCATGAGAGACAAAGGACTTACCTGACCTTCAGTAGGCCAAGAAACACAGTGGAAGTCGAAACTCTAAGGAATCAAGCTCATAGGAACTGTTGTGTATGTGCAATTAGCTAACAAATAAAACATATTTTGCATAACATTTAAAAGGTCACAGTTCCTAAAGCCAAGCAGCACTGCCTGCTCTTATAATTACTTGTTAAGTCTTAATGAAGATACCCAAAGTCTTACAAGCCATACTTACATACATTCCCTGTTTATTTTAGAAACAGCATTTGGGACAAGTGAGTTCCTAAATCCAACTAAAAGAGTTATTTGGGATAGTCATGTATGAAATTAGAATTAGCTTTCTGCAACTCACCAATGAAGAGCCACAGTAATGTCCACGTTACAACTCCTAAAATGAATAGAATGAGGGTAAAGAGAATTATTTTGTTTTGAAAGTTCCACAGCAGCTTATCTTTTTTCCTCAATTTCAGTTTGCCATGTTTTTTCCTGGCCAGAATCCTCTTTGCCAATATGTCTTCTGCTGCTACCATTTGTACTGAGATGTTGGCTACCTAAAATAAGGTGAAAGACAACAAAAGACGTGGAACATTTCTGAAGCAATTGAATGATCAATGACTAGAACAGGTTCCCATATACCTTTGTTTGTTAATGCATATAGACAACAATAATTAACTTAGCAGCAGTTTAAAACTCCAGTCAGAAAATAAGGTCCTTTTCTTCCAGACACTTGCACACTTAACAGTGTCAGTCCCTATTGCATAAGGATGTAAAAACTCAACCATAGGATAACAGCTCAACATACAAACAGCTACCCACCATTAACCATATGAATGAATATTAATATCCTTGTACATACCTCATTAGTGTAAAGTAAATCAGCCCTCTTTGGACCAGAGCATAGGGAATGTTGAATTACCTTGCACTATCTGTAGCTGTACTCAGACAGTACAGCAGCTTTTCAAGAGCAGCTTGGTAACATAACCTATCAATGCATCTCACGACCCAAAACTTTGCTATGCTTATGCAAGTTTGGTGCTGAAGCAGATACACATGCAACCATTCATTCCTCCCTTTGTGGGAAGCAAGAGGGATATTCAGTTGCTGTTTTAATTAGACTTCCCCAAAAAATATTTTATATTTAAGTTTTTCCATGTCATTCTTTTTTGTACCTCTAGATCCAACTAGAGAGATTTGTTTTTAAAAATTAGACAGGAAGTTCCCGTCAAGGATTGTTAAAGACTGTACAAGACTGACTTCACTGGACTGTAAGTATAAGTAAGTGTGCACTTACAACAGCTGATGTCTTCACTGCAGTTACTTCAATTTTAACCTTATTCTTAAAACTGCACTTCATGAAGAAAGTCTTGCATGGCAAAGTTCTCCATTACACAGGATTCATGGGAATACTGAAAGCTATGCTTTACATTTTAAGTATTCCCCAGGTTATATTAATTTACCATAAATATATCATAGTATGAAAACAAAAAGTTAAACTGTTCCCTTCCCTTAATTCGCTTCCTGAATTAAGGGCCACAATCCTTAATTCAGCTTTCCTCTCTGCTGCAACTTAATTCTTGTATTGTAGAGCTGGTTTCCAGCTAAGACTGCAATTTGACTATCATAATACACTAAATTATTTAATTACTTCTTCGTCATGAATTAATTCTCATGTAATAATCACCTTCTGTATCTTCTCAGGGAAAAGCAAAACACACCATTGACTTCAAAGTTGCCTAGAAATTGATTTCTCTTTGGAAAAACATGCTGCTATGACACCAATATAAGCTTTTTAAATTGTCACACTGACATTCCCATTACTTCAGTTGTCAGAAAATATTTCTTATTAGCAAATCTGATGATATACAAACTTATGTTATTTTCAGATTACGTTATAAAACAAAGTTATAACAAACAAACTGGGATATTAATACTTGAGAATTAGATCATAAGAGATCTATTAGGTGTCAAGATGTGTATGAAATCAAGAATGCTTAAGTCACCTACTTACACTTAGTTCATCATCAGGTTTAGTTGCTGGGTGATCATTTTTTTCATCCATTCCAGCAGAATTAATTGTTTTGTTTGTCCCAGCTGAAAAAGAGTCTTGCACTTTTTCCCAGGCACTATGCTCCTACTTCTGAAGATAAAGACAGCTAACGGCGAAGTCCAGGACCAAGAGAGGCATCAGTTTACTTTAATGAGTTTCCAATTGTAATCTCATCTGCCCTGTTGCTCTTTTGTGAGTATTAGAAGGATGCTATCAAGTAACTTTAGGCATCAAAGTTGGACTGAATAAATAGAGTTTTCATAGTCTTTTTAAGCTGAAATAGACTCCAGCTTGTTAAAATCACAGCTCTAAAATCTATGTATCCTTTAAACCTCATAGTATTAATTGCCATAAATAAGTAGCAAGAAAAATGTACATGTGAGAGCAAGTCCAGCAACTAAAAGAAGGAAAATAAATTTAAGCATCTTGAGTAAGTGTGCTGGAAATAGCAGATAACCATTGGAAACCAGTGTGGCATTACAGCCTAGTTTGCTGAGTGAAGGAAATGCAGGCTGATTTAGTGTGTTTGTTGAGAAAGGTTGAGATGCTCACAACCAGGAGATGTTTACCTTGTCTCTGCAAACGTGATCCACAAAGCTGGCCTGCCAGGTGGCTGGAGGGAGACTTATGAAGATAAGACAGCCTTGTTCTGGCTAAAACTAATGAGGCAAGGCCAAAGTAAGAAAGAGCACTTGACTTTTTTCCTAGAATTTTGCAACACACACTTTGAACATTTAAATTTGGTTATGTAGTTGTAAGCAAGAAATAAGCTGCTACAAGCAATGTATTTTGTATTAAGATAGATCAGACTTCAGACTGAAAATCCTTTCTGTAATCAGATGCAGGAAGTCACTTGTACCATAAGAGTTCCATTCTATTTTCTTTGGTAATTAAATATTTATAGAGGATGTAAACCAGTACCTTCCTCAATAGATGCTAACTATAGAGCTATCATTACTTTTAAGTGATTAACAATCCCAATGCCTTCCTTGGGTCAACTTCAGAAATGGCACAGGAGAAATGCCAACTTTTTATTAAAAATAATATACATTATATTAATATATTGAAGATATAAACCTTAGATTTACAATCATAAAAAATAGAAAAAGAAAGATGTAGCCAGGCTTCATAATAGATGAGCTTCAGGCATGATCTAGGCTCCTTCTGTGTAACCAGCAATAGACAACTTCAACTACAAGGCAAAATATGCTGCAGTTAGGTAATGTAGTTGTAAACAAAAATATTTCTTGTCCATTAGTCTTTGTCTCATGCACAGAATCACAATATTTATGTTCTCAGTCATTGTTTGTTACTTGCTCTAGAACTGCAAGGTATTTTAAAAATACCAAGTGACACTTTAAGCTCTGGGCCTTATTACTTTAGCAATAAGGAAAAAATATGGAAAAAATCCATTAAATTATCCTGTATTACTACACAGAATTNACCCTCCCCCCGCTTTTTTTTTTTAAAATGACAGTTTTCTGGGGGGGACTTATCATGGTCTCTAAGTGTTCACATACTTTCCAGAAGCCTTCCACTATCCTATGCACAGGGACTTATGATATATGTGATATGTCAGAGGCTGGTCCATAGATTAAAAGAACATTGTACATAAAAGTACTTTCCATTTGTCAGGATGAAAATCTTTTGCCTGTTTACTGAATAAGTCCTTTATGCTCTGAGGAAGCACAGTTACCTCCAGATTTCACTTTTCTTCAGTTGTTTTACTTCACATTTTTTCTCCTGAGAAGATAAAAATAACCATGTTGCCTGTTGTTGAGGTACCAACTACAGTCAATCAAGAGGTATAGCAGTAAATGTGTGCTTTAAACCTATTAAGTGAAAATATATGCTGTTTTCTCTAGATTACACAGAAAGACTGGGTTGGAAGTTATTTCCATACCTTCCAAGAAATAAATAACATCATTATGCACATTTCACATACATAAGGTGCATATGGGCCACTTGTATGAAATAAATAGATGAAGCAAAAAAAATAAGATGATGGAGATGGAGGAGGAAGTCCTTCAGGTGCCAGAGTGTCTGTCCATACTGCAGTGCACAGAGGGTACCACACTGGAGTAGATAGATATTCCTGAGGGATTGCTGTCCATTGAAAGCCCATGATGGAGCAGAAGAAAAAGTGAGAAGAAACAGTAGACAGAAAGTATTGTATATTGATCATATACAATCCCTATCCCCACTGACACTAGTCAAGGTTTGGGGGTGAAGAATGTCAGGCAAGTAGAGGAAAGAAATGAATGAATAAATGAATTGTGAAAGGGGGGAGCAACAATATTGTTTCAATATTTGACTTGTTTCCTACTACTCAAGTTAGTCATTACATTTTTATTTTAATTGGCAATAGATTGTCACTTTTCCCCAAGTCAAGTCAGTTTTCCCTGCAACAGTTATTGACAAGTAATTTCCCTGTCTTCATCTCAAACTACTATTTTTCTCTTCCTCCTGTTCTTCCTATTTTCTTCTTCCCTGATGAGGAGGGAAGGACTGAGCAACTGGGTGAGGCTTTGGCTGATACCCATGGCTAACAACAGTCTTGCAATACCTGGTACTTACTTCCCTCTCTCTTTTGAAAAGCAAATAGGGTTTGAGGCTTTTCTCAAAATAAGTGCATGCTGTTTCCAAGTAAAGCTAAGAACAAAGTTGTTGGCAAACTGAAATAAAACATGGAATGCATTAGAAATAAAATGATTTTATGAAACTGAGGACTGCTGTTTCATTTGGTTTCTTTAACATATTCTCTATTAAAAAAAAAGATCCAAAAATCAACACAAACCATAGGCTTACTCTCAGTTTCCCCTGACAGATACCAGTGATTCCAGGCTAGCTTGAAAAGTTATTATGAGCTAATTATTCCATTTCTGAACATCAAAAATGACAAAAGTGTTTAATTTTATTTCAGGATCTCCCTTTCCTAAGTAGCACAAAAATATAGGAGGTTTTAGTATCTGTAAGAATTCTGTTGTGTATCTGCTTGTATCCGTTTTCCCTTAATCAAAACTCCAGTAAAATACAGGTCTTAACATGTCTGTGAAAACTAAAAAAAGGACTTGAGTGATTAATCTGTGATAACTTCACAGGTCATTCATGAAGATTCTTAAACCAGTTCATCAGAGCTAGCACAGCCTAACGCTATTATTAAATATTTTGTCCCTTGAATAATTTCTTCAAATTACAGCCAAGATCTCTTCCAACAGAGGAAGAAAAAGTTTTGACTGTCCATCCCAACAACCCAGATGAATTTGTAATTCAGCTTCATTTTGAACCTTAAGAAGGTCAAATATCTATACATTTAATAAGCAAGTACTAATAATAACTAGCTATAATATTAATAGTTTGCAGAGATCTACATGCACACAGGCAAGTGCTCTCTCAAGTCTGAGTCATGTGATGTTGTCACCCAGGCAGTGACAGACTACAGCAAGCACATAAGGAACAGAACATTTTTTTTTTTAATTTTTGTTTTTAAAGCAAATTGTTTGAATTAACCTACTATTAAACAGATTGTTTGCACTTCCAAACATTAAATAAACTGTGTCATTCCGACTGGTGAGTTTGAGGTGTCAGTTTCTTTGTTCAGGGGTTATGAGATAGCTCAACATTCCACCCCCTACGAGGGACTAGCACTGCAGTCACTGCCAAAACTTTTGATCAGTATCCAAATGACCTACAGAGGTTAAGTCAAAAACTGAAAAACCATACTTGGCAGGGAGGGACACCAGGAAGTTAGTTCAGTTAATCCAACACTGAAAAACTTAAGTAAAAGTATTTTTAGTGTTTGAATGACATAGCTCTGTTATTGACAGTATTCTTACCATGACAAAGAAAATTCTAAGTGCTGGAAAATGCAGGGCAGCGCAACCAAATAATTTACAAAGAAAATCTGATGTTCAGAATCAAAACTACACAGAACACAAAAGTGCAGACAAACAGGTTAAGATGAACCACTAGTGAGGGTTGTTAACTGCAAATATAAATGACCAAGAATTGCACTGACTCCTGTCCATCAAATTACATGGTGCCCTGTTCAAATATTTTTTTCAGAGATGCTCTTGATGTTCTAGTTTGTTCATTGCAGTCCCCCTCTGACCTGGACATCTTTGAGTACTTGCAAGCAACTGCTCTACCTCAGCTGCAAGGATACTAATCTTCATTAAGGGTTGATGACCAGCTTGAGTATCCACTTGTGCCCTTGGGCTTAGTGCAGTGAAGTAACAGGCAGAAGTTAAGAGGATCTGGACTGATGGAAACAAAAGTGAAAGTCCAAGTACAAAACTTGCTACTGTAATCTGCATAAGCTGCATTTGTTTCTCCTGCTTGCTTCTACCTTCTCCATTACAGAGACTGCTGTTTGGATGTTGGCTAGAGCAGTAGGACTCTAAATGGTTGGATACAGTCATGAGTCATATGTGGCAGCGTCCTTACACAATCACTGCCATGATAGCACTACAAGAACTGAAGAACTACTAACAGGAGGGAGCTACAGCCCTATCCAGTCCATTTGCAACGTCACCACAAAACCCCCAACTAAAAAAATTTTTTACCATAGTTTGAACTACAGTTGAGGTTTTGTTTTATTTTTGCCTTCTGTGCCTGCCGTGTGGAAGTTTAGCAGAGAGAATCACCCTTTCCTTCTCTTGGGACTCCATACAGCCTCAGCTCAAAGAGCTTGTGAGCCTTCCTCCAGCTCCATCATTTTACCCAGCTCTATCAGTCAACACCTTACACCACTTGAGCCGGTTCTGTGTACAACAGCTTTATCCAAGATTTAAATACTGTATTTTCTCACAAGCAGGCCCTACTCCATATTCTTTCAAGCAGGTTCAACTCTTCAAAGGTTAGAGGCAATCACCTCACAGAAGATAAAATGAAGCTAATCCAGATCATTGGTGAAATCAGTCTGATCAGCAATTTGCCAGACTGAAGAAGCCACATGAGATTTATTTAAAGATTAGTACTTGAGGATCAGGAGGATATCACAGCAAAGAGAAACTGATCACACATGTACAAGTACAGTGCCTCTTAATGATAGCTGTTCACATAAGATGCACTTACTTACTGCAGTGAAATTTCAGTATCCTTTGTTGTCTGGAAAGCATGGAATAAGATCTTCATGGTAAATCTTTGTGTACAGTGATGTTAGAACCTGCCAAGACTCTGCACTTACTCTGTGCAACACAGCAGAGCTGAACATCTGTGTGCTTTGACCTTCAGGGAGCTACCTATATCCACTTCTGTGTTGGCTTGTCACTTTCCTATTTTTTCCCTGTCCAAACTTATAGTCGCTTTACTTTAACAGATAAGATGGATTCCTCCTGGTGTTTTACTAACTCAAAAGGAGGGGAGAGATAATTTAGGATCATCTGACGTGCTGCCAGAGCCACTCTCCAGACAATCTTTACTGCCATGGCCACATAATATAAACAAGACAAAAATCCCTACTTTTTTATGTGGACAGCCTGAATACCTCCTCACATAGGTTAGGATCTCGTGCAGCCTCGTGGTGTCTTGGCTTTCAATCCTGTAAATTGTATGCAGGACTGTCAACCCTTCTTTTCCAGAACCATTACAGGGAGGCAGATATATGGGCCCTGCTACCCTCACACATTTATGCTGAGTCCACTGCATTGTTCAGATCCTGTTCAAGAAACCAAATTTCTAAATTTGCCTCAGCCTGACCATTTCTCAAACTATGTAGAACATGATTCCCATGGTTTTAATTGGTTATAGAATCATGTTTTTCAATGCGTCTTCATAATACATTTCATTCAGTGCAGCTCTCCTCCTGAGGATTTTAAAGGACTCTCAGACGCTACAATAAGTTTCAGAAGTGCTTTGCATTTGTAATGAAACCCAAGGGAGGAAACATGATTGATTCTGTAAAATGCCAAGCAAATGGCAGTAGCCTTTACCTCAAAGAGCAAAGTGTAGTTACAAATCCCCAGCTCATATTATACTAAGAGCCATTTTTGGAATTAATTTTCCTCACTCCAAGGAACAGAACAGTTTAAAAAACCCCATAAATCCAGTTCTTTTAGAGGTCTTAGTTTCCTTTTGATGAATAGATGCTCATCCTTCTCAGAATAAAGACTTCAGCAGGAACACTTTATTGTTTCTTCAGATCAGTAAATCCCACTGGACACAAGAACATCTTAACCTTGTGCAGCTGTTTCGCCTGCACAGAGGTGAGGTTCTGGAAAGAGCACATGCATTTTTGCTATGTCTTCAAGTGTTATTTTTAGACAGCTAAGTAAGAAAGAAAATGCAATTTCTCTTTAAGAAATGCACATTATCAGTCCCTGCTATGAGCAACTTCCCACTAATATGAATAAAGATCTGCCTTTCCTTGTTCCCAGCCAAGCCAACAGGACTTTCACCTTCACTTGCTATACATAGGTTTAAATTAGAAATATTAACTGAGACTATACAAACATTGACCAAAAGGACAACTATAATTCAAAACCTTTGGTGACCTGAGATGACAGAAGGAGTGGCATTGATACCATTGTCTGGCTGGTTTATGTTTCCATTTGTAGAGGTCATTAGACTCCTCCCAAATGAGAAGGATTCTCCTTTTCCTAATAGAGCAGCTGGCTCCCTCTCATACAGATCCCTTCCCTTCTAGTCTTTTTTTCTGAAAACACCTTTTATTCTGTCTATTTTTCCCTTTATTTCATGGGTTATTTCAAGATGTTCATCTATTCTTCCATTTCATCTATTATATAATTTGTATTTTTTCCTAAAGATCCCCTACATGCATAAAACAAGCAAGTCAGTAGCAGGTAGGAAATGTTTGCTTTTAGTTTTTCTTCCTATCAACCTGTATTTTTCCCTTATTCCTCTTTTAAGGTTTAATAAGTAGTCCAGGAATCAAAAATTTGCCTTTGCTTTGTTTGCCTTCCACACAGTGTTGCATGCATTATCCCTCGCCTAACACCATTCGTGAGCACTGCAGTTCAGTTCCTTGCAGACTTTGTTGACCACATAGTGCTCTGTTGGGGGCTCACATCCCACCACTGTGGCATCGTAACCAAAGAAAGAAAACCAACAGTTTCCAGCCTCCATTTTCTGTTCTGCTACTCCACAAATATCACTGCAAGGAAAGGTTTTGAAGTTTAAGCATACTGGCTGTTCTCAGCTGGCCTTAATCATACATGTTATACCTACAGTACAGGCTAAACAACACCATTTTAAGAAGATTGTCCTGAACAAAGCTAAATTATTCCTTTTATTTCAAAAGTACTATAAAGAACATAACATTTTCTGAAATTCATTGTCTTCAAAGCCAAAGACTCATTCTGGATGAACACTAAGGTTTATGCTTCATCTTATTACAGCTAGTACACAGCCTTTTAAAGAAAGCAGACAAAGTTCAGAAGTGAAATCTCCTTCCTCTATACCTCCCACTTCTGGAAGAGACAGCATTTATACTTCGTTGAAGGGCATGAGCATTATTGCTCCTTCAGTTAAGTGCTCCCTGGGCCCACTTGTCTCCAGCTAATAACCCAATTTGCCTAGATGTACTTTACTCCAATGGGAGTACAATTCACAGAGCAACTGCAGAGGGTAGTTCTTAAGGGACTCATCATATTTCATAGAGACAGACATTTTAAATACAGAACATATTCTGCCAAAGAGAGGTTCACTCAGCAGCCTGCTTCAGTGAAATGGCAGTACTACAGCTTGCTTTTATTTCACAGCTCCCACTTAAAAAGCAAACAGCACAAAAACTGTTTAATCATTCATGGATTCATTTTACACAATACAGAGACTGTTGAAGCTGGCTGTAAACAGTAATTTTGCTTTTGATAGTCCTCCTACACCAAGTACATAAAAAGACAGAGTAACAGAGGAAAAGAAAAAGAAAAATAGCCAATTACTACAAATGCATTTCTCTCTTTTATCCACTTACTTTGACCCAGCTGGTTACAGGTATTTTGCATCCAGAAAACACAGAAACCCACCAAAACAATCACCTTCACTGAATACTTTTTTCTGTGTTCCCTCATGAAAGGTCATGGCAATAGCTTGACTTAGTAACACACACAAGCACAAAAATAATCTCTGTTCCAGCCACTGTATTTGCCACTTCATAAACAAGCTCAAATTAAGGCAATTCTTCTAGGGGAAGGAGTCACAGAATTCACATAATTAAACATTTCACAACAGAAATAGAAATTAACTTCTGTTTTTAAGCAAGACCTCCATGTATCTGTAAAACTCTTACAAAAACATTCACCATGATTTCAATAGGTATCTTTTTGAGACCCAAGCAGTAGTGCTTTTTAATTACACTAAGAAATCCTAAAGAGTAGATATCTAATAAAAAGGGTAGAGAATAAAACTGAATGCACAGGAGTCTGAAAAATAATTCCCAGAACTTAAGAACTGCAGGCTTGTTACTTAAAACTCACTACATTGATCTTCATGACGGCAGTCAGCACATCTTTGCTGTAAGTCTTTCCCAAGGGACCCAACTATCATCTGCCCCCAGCTGCTCCTGCAAAGACCTTACATTCTCAGGAGATGGATGCCTTCATACAGGCTCACTCCTACACAGTTTAGTTTCAGCTGTGGCCACACTGCACCTGGTTAATAATGGCTCCATCAACATCCACCAATAAAACATACTTAATAACAAACAGCCAAGAAAGATTAATAGCTGTTTTGCTATGTGTCCAGCAGCTCCTGCCAATGCGGAGCCATTTTAGGGGCACTGTCTCAGAGCTAAAATTCCCACAAGAAAGCAAAGTACATGTCAACTTATACATGTGAGCCTGAGTTTTACTTACCAAACCTTATCTTTCCTCAGGCAAGGCCTGAGCCTTTCAGTGCAGTTCGTTCATGCAATCTAGCAACCAAATCCACCTGGCCACATCTCGAACTCTGGCTTTTCAGTAGCAAAATGTTCTCCAGCTGCTACTTGTGTGGGACCCAACTGTAGTCCATCTTCATAGAATCATTTAGGTTGAAAAAAGACCCTTAACATCATTGAGTCCAACCGTTAAGAAATACTGCTTGGATTTAACACCACTGCCACAACTGTAGGGTAGTGTTTGATTCATCTGAACTGTCATGGAAGATTTGGGGAAAAAGTCTCTTTGGAGGATGTCAGGAGATAATGATCACCTCTGGCACACGCACACTCTCTCTTGATCTCCCACTTGCACCTTCCAAACTGCTGCCAGAAATATTGTTTTTTCCTCCTTGCATCAGAAGCTTTTTCTATTCACTTGGAAAACCAACATTGTCATGGTATCCAAGCACTTTAAAGCCAGACCTTCATTTATGTGACTATTTTCCTATGAGATAGGGAAGTGGGTCTGTACCTCTTTTACCAAAAGCCAAACCCTCAATGACCAAGTTAAGGGCACAAGTTAAGGGACCAAGTTAAGAGTTTTGGGGGTGTTAGGGCACAATCCTGTCGGGAGGTGCTCCAGCATTTTTAGGAGCTTGGTCAAAACAACATCTCTTGGGTTGTGTGTTGAGAGGAGCTGGAAGCAGCAGAGGTACCCTTCCATGTACATTATGTGTGGGAGCTAATATAAAAGCACTTAGAATGAAGTGTTGGCTCATAATGGCACTAATGCAAGACCTGTTCCTAAAAATCTCTGCTCATTTTTGTCCTTCTCTTTTACTGTGCCTTAGCAAGAAATAAAGGAAACAGATCATTTAGCTACCTTTTGTGCAAACAGAAAAGCTTTCATCCACTTCACATCTTTAATGACAAGATGACAATGCATACCCTTCCTTAAATCCAGTTAGGAAATACCCAGCAGTCACTGGTCTGTGTCAAAAGACACTGTGCTTTTCCAGGGCCAAGTAGCCATGTGCCTGGGGGTGCCTGTTCCTTCCTACTAGTGCTGCTTTCTCCATTGCCGTTTGAGCCTGGTTCTGCAGATCCTCAGAGCAGAGCAGAGCCTGCTCCTGCATTGCTGGGCACAGCTTCTTCTGAACTCAGACATAAGCATTAAACCTGCCACATGGACTGCAGAGCACTGGCTAGAGCATAGTATTTACTCCTGACTGATAACAAAGTAACATTTCTACCAAAGTGAGCATTAAACAGAAATGGCATTAGGGAGAAAGGTCACCTCTCTAATTTCCTCTATAAATCCAATTAGACTATAGACAAATGTATTTGTGCATCTGAGAAATGGCATTATAACTTTGCTTGAATGTCACAGTATCGTGCACTAAGCTGTTACATGAACACTACAGGATGACAGCAGAAAAATTTCTTTCCATCCAAGGCTGTGATTTTCCCCTTGTAATAAAAGCAAATATCTTTTAAAAAAAATCCCCTCTTTCCCATTTTATCTCATGGTTTTCTATTGCTTGAGGTTAGTCACAGAACTGCAGTGGTTTTGTTTTGGAGATTCAGTACCTAAAGGGTGATTACAAGGTAGATGGGGAGAGACTTTTCGGCTGGTCAGATTGCAACAGGACAAGGAAGAATGGATATAAGCTGAAGGAGGGGAGATTTAGGCTAGAAATTAGAAGGAGATTCTCTACCCAGAGAGTGGTTAGATAGTGGAACAGGTTGCCCAGAGAGGTTGTGGATACCCCATCACTGGCAGTATTCAAGGCCAGGCTGGATGTGGCCCTGGGCAACCTGGTCTAGTGTGTGGCGTCCCTGCCCATGGCAGGAGGGTGGGAACTAGATGATCTTTAAGGTCCTTTCCAACCTGGGCCATTCTATGATTCAGGTGGGAAGAGCAACCTCAGGGAATTTTAAATAGGCAAATCTGTTAGAATGGGGACAGGTGGCTGCCTGCACTTGTTTTCCTAGCTGTCCTTTGTGCTGTCTTCATGCCCATGTCACTTGCCTTTTCTGCAGGACAGCAAGCCCCACAGAGAGAGAAAACACATTTCCTGTCAAAAGCATATTGAGCACAAAACATATGCTGATAAAATTGCCTGTTCCTCTCCTCATCTATTTAGTCATTGTCTTAAATTTAGAATGTCGCAGATTTTTTGCCTTAGTGGCTTATCAGCTCTTATGTTTCTTTTAAAGTTTATAGAAGACAAAATATCTGGAGGAGGGTCTGTGTAGACATGCTCATCTGCAGCCCTGGAGGCTTCTCACTTCCAGGCTCAGGAACTACCATGCCAGTCACAGAAGAGGTTTAAAGTCAGTGGCTCTCTTTCTTTCATCTAAAGATGCTTGCGTCCTTTCTCAAGGTATCTAAAGCTTACTTCCAGTTAGGAGACAATTTTATGTGACTGATCCTATTAAGGCCTGAGCTGTTGAAGCCATCACTATTAAGTGAGTATTAGCCGTGCTTGCATCCAAGAGATATAACAAGGCCAAACAATGCAGCCAGAGCCAAATGAAATTGATTACAGACATAGCAATGAAACTCTGAGTCCTGACTCCTCACCCTCCCTCCCTAGTCTTTCTAATGTGGCCAAACTACTGAATAAAATGTCAGCTTGGTCTGAATGCTGTGGCTGGAGTGCCAACAGCCCACGCTGGCAGCTTGCAGGCAGAAGGAAAAAGTCATCTGGTGCCCATTGCTGCCAGAAGCACCTTCTCCTCACACTCCTGCTGAGCATGGGGGATGCTGCTCTGCACAGGCATGTTGCAAAGTGATGTTACAGACAAATTTACTGAAGGGTGAAGCCTCTTCACAGCATTCAACCCAATTAGTTTTTATTTCAAACTTGTCATGCTATGTCAGCCTAATAGGCCTCAACTTCCAGATTAACTGAACAGGCTGAATTTAATATTGACTTTCTGTTCATTGTATTTTCTTTCTACTTTTCTTATAATTAAGGATAAACTTGGATACCATGCTTATGTCTGCGGTTCTTCCTTGCTCATACACCTATACAGCATCCTTTCAGAAGGCCATTAGATGTCACCTTAATGTTGAAAAGAATTTATTAAACAGCTGTCAGCAATGAAGTCGTTGTCACAAAACTTTTATGAAGGCAGATAAATATCATGCACGTTTCTACAGGAATGGTAAAATGAAGCACAAGGGCAGCAATGTTTAAGGTATTTCTGGTCCAGACTGCTATGATGGGGCTTTCTCTAGTGCAGCTGTTAGGGGGGAGGATATTTAAAGCCCTTTTTTGCAGAAACTTTGTATTTTGGTTTTAAGCTGGGATAGTTGACCAAGGTACAGACAGGGTCCAGGAAGGATTATAGGAAGCATGTGAGGTGTCTTACCTTAGCTCACACGATGTCCAACTGAGTCCACAGCCTTAAGTGAGATGTTGTTCATCGCCTGCAGAGGGAACTCTCAGCGTTACAGAGCCCAGCAGCAAGAAGAGGAAACACGTGCACACCCTGTCCCAAGTACTCACACCATACCCTTCGGTATGCGTTCAGAGCTCCTGTACGTCTCCATTCCAGTAAATATCAAGGCTTTCAGTAGTGAGAATGCAGAAGGTTGTTATAGAAATTAATTAGGCTTCTGGGAGACTTGCATACATGTTTTGGATGCAGTCGAAGTAAACATAAAATTCTTATTGTTAATACAAAAAAGCAATAAACTTTCCTGCTAAGTCTTTTGCTAAATTAGACTTGAACTGTATCAATTTATTTCTTATGTTAATGTTTGTAAACTTAGTAGTAAGAATGTTTTAGCAGGAAAACATTAGAAAGCCAGAGTGTGTTAATATTTAAATAATAATAACATTAAAATTTCTATATCATATGGGAATATGGACGGATAATTTTAACCCACAGAATAAAATACACTTTTCAGGATCTACTGACAGATATTAACAGACAGATTAGTTTGATGATTTAAGGTAATGAAAGAATGTATTGCGAGCTTGGGGAGAGCATACAAAAAATTTTTGGGGAATCCTTCTTTTCTTGCTGTTCTCTTCACATTAAGCAGGTTTTGTGTCTGCAGCCACAGGGTACAGATTTTTTTTCTCCTAGAGCACTTAACTGTTGTTCCTAATATGGTTTGGTAAAATTACCATGGATTTTAAAATTTTTTTTTGCTGTGCAAACACACAATGTTTTCTATAACTTCAATGAGTTTGTTAGGATGCCAAACCTAATGAAAGGGAATGTAGTTTTGATGAAAGAGTATTTAATTTGGGCATGGTCTTTCTTCTGCTGGGACATACTGTATTGCAACACAGATGCTGATGGAGAAGGAAGAAGGGCAGGGACCACAGAAAGTGACTGGTTTCAAATGCTCTAAGCAACCTCTTTTGCCACCGATAGTGGCAGAGCAATGGGCTATATAAACTACTGCTCTGACCAGGAGGTCTATGCTCTTCTGAGTCAGCTGTGCCAATGGCTGAGACCTGAATTTATCCAGGTCCCCTTTGCTGGCTGTAAGGTTAGGGAGAAAATTTGACAGAGAAGGGAAACAGGTGAGACTGCAACATGGCATCAGGGACACAGAAAATCAGTAACGTACTCTGGGAATGCAATTGGCACATTGCACCTAAAAATGGTGTTTCCAGACCCGCAGAATGGCAATTTTGCAGTCAAATGGAGAGAGGAGACCCACGTCACCAAACTGAGAGCCAGCTACTTCAAGTTGTGTCCTCCATGCAGGTAGTGTCAGGCAGAAGGGTCAAGCTGTGACCTCTCAGACCTCTTACCTGCAAGGGAGTTCTTTCGGCTCCACTCATCTTATAGCTTTATTTGCCGTGGCTGTTACTTTTTAGTTACTATTAGGGGAAGATGGTTGCTGTTCACATTCACAAAGGTGAAATTTCTAGTGACAGTCATTTTTCTTACCATCAGCTCAGATTTTCTTAATCAGCTTATTTGCTTTTGGTAAGAAAAACTGCTATTCTCTTCATGTTACACCTCATATAATATCTAGGGGGACATTATGTGTTACACTTTACATTGAGCTAATAGCTAATAGCTGAAAGGTGAGCTCCTAAGCCAGATGCAACATCTGGGGTGATCATCTGATCCTCTGCTGAGCTAATTCACCTAAATAACACAAAAATAGCCCTAAACAGGTAATAAACACTAAAAAGTGCTAAAAAAAGCAAACACTAGCAAGAGCACAGCAAAAAAGCCAAGATGCCCTGGCAGGTGTAAGAGGAGACAAGTAGTGGCAGGAGCTTTTCAGAGGCAGCTGCTACAGATCCCCTTAAGCCCAACCAAATAACATGACCTGTACATCAATTCTCACTTGCTGTGCTCCACAGTGCTTCACGTTGCTTGACTGAAGTGAGGAGGTGTTGTTCCTATCCTTCTTCTGACAGGGAGGATAGAGTTTCATTCAAACTGGGGGAACCATCCCTTCAGTTTACTCAGAGGCAGAAACTTATGAAGCCACATCAATCTGCGTGTCACTGGCTTCAGGGCTACTGGACAACTAGCTCTGACCATGTGTCACTAGGTTCAAATTCAGACAGAAGTCATCCCTACCTACATTATGTAGGCACACAGACATCTGCCAGATTACCCTTCTTTTGTAAACTGCCCAGATATAACATTTTCAGGCCTTCTTGGAAATCTGTTATGAACCAATTAAAAAAAAAAACCCAACAAACCATAGTGTTCAGCTATCCTGTTTTCATTCCCCCCTTTCCTGTGGGGAAAAAGTAATTTGGCTTTGCAAGCGAAGCCAGCAGAGACCATCAACAGCAAGAAAACGATGCAGAAAAAATAGTGTGCATCCCCCAAGTGTATGTGCCACACACCTCAAGGCAACCTGTGCTCAATAGCAGGTCACCTTGCTCTGGTAAGCTTCTGTGGTTGGATGACTGTCAGCAAGTTCTCTCAACTCTCCAGCAAACTGTTTCAAATGACCTACCAGCTGCATTTACAGCCCATCAGAGGTGAGCATAGCAGATTATTTGAATTTGAACTGTGAACATTTTTTCAGGTTGGAAGCATTCTGGAATTTTTCTTCTATTTCTTCCTTTGCATTTAAAACATACCTTGTCTTGTGTTTCTCTGATGTAGTATCAGCTATCAACAAGGTAAAGCCTGTTCTCACCTCTGACAGATTGTCCTATCATGGTGAAGAACACCCCAAGTTTGGACACTCACCTGCTGTGGGATGTACCAAGTCTGGCCGTGATGGAGTTAACTTTCTTCCCAGCAACCTGTAGCGTGCTGCTTTGGATCTGTGGCTAAAGCAGCTGATAAAACAGCAGCATGGTGGCTATTGCCTAACAGTGCCTGCCCAGTGGCAAGTCTTCTCTCTTTCTGGTTTTGCTTCCGCAGCAAGGAGTGGGCAAGAGAGGAGGGGACACAGATGAGACAGCTGACCCCAATTGACCAAAGGGATATCCCAGACATATGGTGCTGTGGCCAGCAACAAAAGGGCAGGGAAAGGAGGAGGAAGGGGGTGTGACCATGGTAACAAGTAACCCTTATAAACGCTGAGGTCTTGCTTTCCAGTAAGTGGGTAAATATCTGCCTGCCAATAGAAAGTACTGAATTAATTCCTTGTTTTCTTTGTTTCCACACACAGCATTTGCTCTTCCTATTAAACTGATTTCAGGTCTATCCACAAGTTTGCCAGCTGCAGTCAACACAGCACACTAGATCAAAGGAAATCAGACTCAATGGATAACATCCTTTCTTCTCTTTAGGGAAATACATTGGGCATGCTTTTAGACAAATACTAAATTGAACATATAACACAAACTGTAAACCCTCTAGGAAGGAGTCATTCAGAGAAGTCTCTGAGTTAGAGATGAGACAGATCAACCATTCAAAACACTTAACTCCTTAGCACTCTACCATTTGCCATTTGGTCATTGGCTTTAATAGCTTTTATCCCCTTTAAATAATGAGTCTAAAAGGTGTCTTTAATTTATCTTTATTCTCAGGTCAAACAATATCATCTTTGAATTGAAGAATGAGGTTATCGGTTGAAATACAAGTGCAGTGTGAGACAAATATGGAAGATAAACACTTTGCAAATAAATTAATGCAGAATCATTTTCTTTGCATAGTTCAGAAGTGAAAAGTAGGAAGCAGCAGTGTGCACGTGCTGTGAACTGACACACACCACCACAAAACCCCAGGTTTCTAGATGAATTCTTGTAGCTGCAAACCAAACAAACCAAACCAAAAATACTCCAAATCTTAGAGAGCACTAACTATTAAAATCCAGGCAGAAAGTAAACTAATGAGCTTCTTTTTTTTTTTTTTTTAAACAGACCATGCTACAGAAGGAGCATTTTCTCTACAGACAAAGATGCTTTTAGATAATCTGCCTTGGCATCCCATAGCCTGTCATACCCGACTGTGATGCTCCTTTGTTGCTGCCCATCTGAAGGCCTATTACGTTCTGTCCCTGACGAAGCTGCTCTTCTGAAAATCCTCGTCGATTCTGCTGTGCTTTCCTGTCCAGATACACACAAAAACGCAACATAGACACATACCATCACTCTATGCATGCAGAGAGGATCATGAAAAGCAATCTGAAATTGGCTTATGTTACCAGATGTGTCCCCTGTAATGCAATATTCAGCTTGCACCATCCCATGATCTGGACAATACTGACTGGACTAATTGCTTTGATGCTGTCAGAAGTAATGCTGTAGTCAAACCTAACACCCTTCAGACTTTCACTGTACTACTTATTCAGGTACCCCAACGGACTTTCCCAGCAGCTATGACATATAAAATATTTATGTAGTGCCGTATATAACATACATGATAGGGTTAAGTTTTGTTAAGCTCTACAGCTCTTAACAGCTGTAGTCCATGGGACTTGATCAATTAGACACTTGTTTGTACTGCAATACAAGTAGATACTCATCTAGAACAACAGTACAAAACAGTATAATTTAACTCAGTGGAGTAAATAAGAGCTGAATGTAGATGGGGAAACAATGGGACAGGGAAGAGACTCGGACATTTTCACAGAGCAGATGGCAGTTGCCCATAGGACAGAACAATTGCTCTGTTGCCATTTCCAGATCTCTCTCCACTAAGCAACAGACTTTGCACCTGTGCTTTAACTGTATGATAGTCTTTTATCTTCTGTCAAAACACACCGATCATTTTTGTTTCATGTCCCTGGTCTTAAAAACACTTTGGATCAATGAACCTTTGTTGGAGTTTAAAAGGAGCCTCTTTTCCCTGAAAATAGCACCAAGGCCCAAAATGGCAGTTAAGAAGCACAACAATTTGTACCCTGCTGCCCTGTAAGAAAGTGTTCATATTGGATTAATCTTTCATTTATACGAGGTGGAGAAAACAAGTAATTTAGAAGGGAGAAGGATCAGTCTGTTGCTACCAAATAAGCAGTATGAATCAGCAGAGACCCAGATGGAGGGAAGCTTTCAACCAGCCAGACCTCACTCCCACCCAGCTACTATCTTTCTCCCTACTGTGTCTGTCTGTCCTGGGATCAGGTTTCCCAGCAATATGGCATCACATTACAGTTCCCCTTTTCTTACCACCTCACCACTAGATGAGAATGCTAGATAGGTGCCTCCTGTGATTGAAAACCATCCACATGATCCTCTCTGTGAGGGTCTGGTCCTGTACTGTGCTGAGCACCCTGGCTCAAGTCCAGAAAAAGCACTTAAACTCTTTGCTAGGCTTAGGGTGTTCAGGACATTGCAGGAGAAGAATCGACAAGAAAGTTCAGCAAATTGGAAAAGTGAGAACGATACACAGGAAACTAGTACTGCTGTCATTTTGCAGAATGAGTCTTCAATATATATGTTAATGAATAGGCTAGTAAAAGGGCATATAGAAACCCACTACTGGCTCTCTGATCCCAGAAAAGCATGCCATTTTGGAAGGGGGCACACTGAACTGCAGGCACCTCAGAAAGCAATCCCCTCTCACTGCTGCTTAATTTCTTCTCCACAATACTTACATGGTCACTGAACTACTGCCAGGATCTCCACAAGAGGATGTTTTCAGAAGTACTCCTATTACATAACTGAATCACAGGTTCACTGCGTCTCCCTTTATTTTAATTAAAATCCCAGGAATACATTCTATTATTTTTTTAATCTTTCCTCCTAGAATTTTCAGCATTGCTGTGGAGTAATTCCACAGAAAGTAACTCTGAACAGGAATTTAAAAAGTTAAAAAAAACATGAGGGCAAGTCTATTCCCCTCAGTCCCTTACAAGTTCTTTTTTTCTGCCAACTTTGCACTAGTTGCCAAACTTCAGGATAACAAACAGCCATGGATCCATGATCCTTGCTAAGGCATGCAAGAAAGAGGGAATCAGGCCTGGTGGGACTGGGTATGTGAGGCACTGGCAAAGGAAAGTTAAATGGCTTAGCTCAAGTCTGGGGCTATCTTAATCACTGTAGATCCCTGCATGGATACTCTTATTCCTTGTAATCTTGACTTCTTTCAAGTTAACTTAAGGTGATTAAGAATCAGCCTGGAAGCCCTGACTATGAATAACACGGGGTGACAATAAGGGGGTTTCATCTGCTTAAAGGGATGGGTAGCTACTCAAAAAACATCTCCTGATCTGCAGTGTGTTCCCTTATAGAAATAACACAGCTTTCTTTAAGGCAGTGGTTCTAAAATGGTATTTCAGGGGCTGATCTAGGCTATCCAAGCAATATGGGCAGGATAGCCAGAGACAGCTAGGGGACAAGGGAGGTGATCATATCTTCATTTATGCCAAACAAAACTGTTCCCACCCACAATTAAAAGAATCCAGATGAAAATTAATTTTTCCATGTAGGACTTTGTTTTAGTTACATAAAACAAATAAGCCTGTCTGGGTCATAGTGGTTTCATGTCTGGTTTATATTAAAGCATGTAACTGGATATGAATCCAATTCAAAACCCAATTATATTACATAAATATCAATCTAGTGCACTGTATTAAGTTAATTTGAACTAATTTAATATAAGAAATGCACAGGAGTTTGCATTTATTCACCTAAAATTCAAGTCTCCCTTAGCCTCAGCTAAACCAGCTCAAGGTTTAAGATAAACCCATGTGAAGTTTGCTCTACTTTTGCTGAGCCTCACGTAGACATAAGAAAATTCAAGGATATCAAAGACAAGCAGCCAACACTCTTTTTGCTATCATACCTCAAACATTTCAGCTTAAGAAACACTCTTGGATGGTAGAATGTCATGTCAATAATATGCCTGTGGGGCAGGAGGGCTAACTGTGGGAGGATTTCTTTTCTTCCTGTCTCTGCTTCTCAGCTTCCTTACCCAAAACAAATGGGGTTTTAGAGCAAATAAACAGCTTTGCCAAGATAGAGAATTCTTCACAGATAAGTGGTACTTGCCAAGAAAAAAAGATGACTAGGAAATGAAGTAATTTTGACTTGATGAAAAATGTAAAGAGGCTTCGTGCCTCCTCTTTGCTTGATAAACAGGTCACTATATGAGGGTCTGCAGACATTCATGACAGTATTGTGTTCATTAGTGTTTCTGTCTGTTATAGGATGTCAGGCAAAAATAAACTTTTCATGCCAGGTGCTCTGAGGACAATCATATCTGCATGTCTGCTGCCATTTTTATTCCTTTTTCTTCATAAATGCATATAGAGGGTTAGCTGAAGCTGCCAAATACATGAATGTTATAAAAATTGGTGGGTTACTTTCCTAAGTATTGTTGCTTTCCTTATAGGGAATAGTGTCAGGCATAACATGAGTGGACAAGCAAACTATCTCTCTTCTTCAGTGATCAGCATGGACCCCTCAGGCAGCAAGATGGATATGCTGCACTCCTCCCTGTGTGTAGTGCCAAAAGCCAGCCACCCAGTAGAGTCCCCACACATGTCCACACCAACACAGACTGCAATAGCCTCCTTCAAAAGGGACACCTCCAGGAGGAAAACAGAGCTGGAACCACAGGCAATGCAATGCGCTCCTTAGTCCTGGTAGCAGCAGTGTTGTTCCAGCTCCAAGGCAGGATGGACATGTAAAGTGGAGTGATGTGCTACCTGAGAAAAGGCTACGTTACACGGGGCTCCTCCCCAGCAGAACTTGTGTAACATTAGGCTAATAAGATATGGTAAGATATAGGCCTAGCAGTGATGCTGGTAAAGTTGGGAACCAGTGCAGGGCAGAAAATGTCACAGCCTGGTTGGTTCTTTGCCTCCTTCCTCCATGTTCCAGAAAGAAATTCTCTCCATTACAAGGAAACTTTGGAAAGATTCTTCCATTCCTGTCCCAATAAATTTCCTTAAAGCCTAAAGGCAGATGATGTCACCAGCTTCCCCAGGAGGACAGGTCTGAGCAGCTGTGCTTTGGACTTTACCTGTGAAACCAGGATGGATCCCCTTTGTAGCATCCGTCATCCTTAGTGACTGCCAAACTGCCTAGAGCCATCAAGGTTCTCTGCACTGCTGCCATGTCCTTCCCTAGAAAGCCAGACAGTGAAATTAATATAAGAAATCCTTGCACTGAAATTAATATAAGAAGTCCAAAAAATAAATTGGCACACTGATAAACAGTCTTATCCAAACTCCCTTAGCTCACTGGAGCATGTGCATTAATAGCATTATAAATGCCATTTTACCATTGCTGAAATTGAGGTAATGACATGCAAGAGCTTACTAAAAGCCATCAAAGAAACTGTTAAAGTGAAACTTAACACTTAGACATTTCCAGGTTTCCAGGCCTCTGGCTATTTTAATGCCTTCCTCTGTATTATTATTCAGTCCTTCTAGATAATACTTTTGGCAAAATTTTTTCCTGAGTGGATATCGCACCGGTGTTTGAATCACAGAATCACAGAATGTTAGGAGCTGGAAGGGACCTTGAAAGATCACCTAGTCCAACCCCCCTGCCACAGCAGGATTCCCTAGACCAGGTCACACAGATGCACATACAGATGGGTTTTAAGTATCTCCATAGAAGGAGACTCCACCACCTTTCTGGGCAGTCTGTTCCTGTGCTCTGGCATCTGAACGGGGAAAAAAAAATTTTCTCGTACTCACACAGAACCTCCCGTGCTTCAGCTTACAGCCACTGCCCCTAATAACAGTAATATACTCAGTAAAACGTGACTGAAGGAAAACAATGTGTTAAATATCAGTGCTGTGTCTCCGTTTCTTCACCTTTACACTGCTAAGACCATTTAACCTCTGGCAATTCCAGACACTTCCAGTGCTAAGAGAGCTGAAAGCAGTCCTGGACAGCTCCTGTGGAAGGTAATAGCTATCACTCCTCAATTTAACCATTAAATCATCTCCTAAAATCCTTCTTACTGGCTTCATTCCTCAGGCTGCCAAAAATCGATGCTCAACAGTTTCATACCTACAGTCCCTGCCATGCAGACCATTATTCTTCCACTTCCTCCCTATGTTACCTCACTTCATTCCTCATTTCAAGAAGTCAGGGCTCATCTCATCTTTATCCAAGTAAAAGTTACATGCCTGGTCATCAGTAGTTCTTTTGGTTCCCTCCATAAACAACAGTGAAAGAAAAGCTTCTGAAGGGATAATTTATCCCACCTGTATTGGGAAGGGTGAAGTTACCTATCACTTGCTTAGAGGCACACCTTCCACCTAGCTGAATATTCACCAGTTTCCAAGATTTTACCTTACACAATTGAAATATAAGGCTCATTTTCAACAGAGGTTTGCATTTAAAAGATAGTATCCCCTCCTCTTGTCCTTCCAAACTGAGAATAATAAATAAATTTTCCCTTTTGGTCAAGATCTTTTGCTGATTCCTCCAGAGAATTAAAAAACAACCAATCAAAAAAACCACAACAAAGAGAGACATGGAAAATTAAATAAATAAATGAATAGCTCCTTTTTTTTCTTGGTTCTTTTCCTGCACTTCGTCATTTGGCGTACAAAAAAAGGAAACAGAGTCAGACAGAATCTAACACATTACCCAATCCAGGCCTGTTAACTTTTGGAAAACGTTATAGCAAAAATCAGTTGTAGCATGTATTTCCAATTGTGTGAGGTCATAAGTTTTTAGAAATCTGCCTTTTGCCATGGTCTTCTTCCAAAATACTTCTGTGTTTCTATGGCTTCCCTAACTTTCTGTTCTAGTTCTTTTTCTTTCCTAAAATAATTTCTCTAGTTAACAGATCTGATTTTGATTGTAAGTTCTTCAGAAGGTAAAATAAGTAATTCATAAACCCATGAGATAATAGATGATGATAACAGGTTTCAGAAATACCTCCACTGGACTAATATTAATGAAAATCACTATAGATCAGCAGGAGCATAGAGAGAAGTGAGTGTTGCACATTCTGTATTTATGCTATGCATTACCCTGGTTACAGGCAGACACAGTTCAGGGCTCCGGGTCATACAAGCCTAAATGCATAACACACAGGCTAAGGTAAGCAACGTAAAGCGGAAACCATCTAGCAGCTTCCAACTGTGTCTGTCATACAGCCTATTAAAGTTTATAGCAATCCAATCTGCAGGGGACCATTTGGTCAGAAAATGAATAGTCAGCCAGCCAGAATCCTTGTTTTACTGTATTTCTTAACGCAATCTGCTTCAGACAGGGTCCTTGCTTAAGAGGGCATCTGAAGGGCTGACATCCCACAGGCACGTACACACAAGCACACAGGGAAGAGCATGAGGCAGACACACTCAGAGCTCCCCAAAGCAGCAGATGTACCATATGCTGTAACAGATGCCACATACAACATCCTTGGGAAGCCTCCTTTATAACAAGGAGTGCGGTGACTGACTGGGATGAAGAGTGATGTGAGGAAGGATTTAAAAGTGAATGAGCCACATAACAAGGGCAAGGGCAGAAAAAAAAAAAAAAGAAACAAAAGATTGGTAGCAAAATATAACAATGGGCCTGGCGGAGCCATCTGGCAGACCCCCACACGCTCTACACTCAGCTCTACTTTATTTGCCAGTGGAGAGTGGGAGATGCTGCAGGGGAAAAACAGATGAGTGGGAGCCAAGTACCACATGACAAAACACAGTCACAGCCACAGCCCTGCTTTGCAGAGCCTCCTTACTGTGTATGAGGGGTGCTGTGAGTGAACAAAGGCCCCAAATCTGTGTGGTCTTGTGACGTTTGCTCTCTTCCAGCAAAGAACACAAGAAGCTTGGTGGTCAGCATAAAAAGGCTGTGAAAGAGAAGGTCACCTAACAGTGCAGCCACCTGACAGAAGGGATCATACACATTCTCTGAAGCCAGGCTCGACTCTGGCAATGCAGAAGATTGCAGTCGGTGCCTTCCCTCAGCTCCAGTATTTGTTCACTGACAGCCATGTGGGCTGCCTGCCCAATCCCCAACCTCAGCCTCCCTGAATCGAATTGCAGGAACCCACGCCGATGGCGTATCTTCTGCATCTTCAGTGTCCTCTGCAGTATGCTCTGAATAGCACAGCCTCAAAGAGGATCTTGATACTGCCTGTCCATGGAAGATGGGGCCTCCGCTCACTTCTTATGCAGCCTTTCTCTTTCTGAGAAACCTGGCTGGAAGGCTGCCTTCTCCACAGCCAGAAAGGGGAAGGTTCAAACCCAAAGACAGGTAACAGCTCCGCTTAGTATTCCTGAAATGTTTTTTTGGAAAGGCTTATCACAACTATTCAGAGGTACAGGTGCCTCTGGGCTGCCTGGAAACATACTGGGGATGTATCAGTAAAAATTAGGGAAAGCTGCTCAGCACAGTACTTTTAAAGTAAGAGAGAATCAAGAGAGAGAGAATACTGACAATACTTCTTCTGGACCACAAAGTCACAGAAATGAAGACAAATGTGCCAGAATGCCTGAGTTTGAAACAGCCAACAGCAGACTGCATCCTAAAACATTTCCATTAATTGTTACTAAGAATTCGAAAGCAAAAGCTCTCAGAAAACAACCAGTGCCAGAGAAAAGCTGGTTTTCAGTCACATGTACTTTTCTTTCCCTATACACATAGAATGACATCTCTCTTTCCAAAGGGGTTATGGCCTGAAGTGTAAGAGCACTGCAATTATGAAATTGTGAAAAAGAGACTGTCCTTTCTCTCCAGCTAATGCATCCAGGTTCAGACAATTCAGCCCTGAAGCAGCACAGATGTTAGAGGTCAGAATTAGGGTTAGACACAAAAAGCCTGCAGTGACTCATTGCTAGGGAGACAGTTTCATCTCGGCACTGAAATGAGCAGCAGGAGGAATGAAAAGGGAGTGGAAAAGTGAGAAGACAGATTAGTTTTGGGACATGGAAAAATAACAGAGGAGAAAAGTCTTGTATCTTTCCCTGCTAGGTTGTGAGTATTTTGACTTCCTGTCCTCTGGAGGTTACTAGCTTTTTTCCTTACATCTGTTGGGAAAAGATGATGAGTGAAAGGAAGGGAAGTGGGGAGACAGCCATCATCATTAGGAGGTTTTGTCCTCAGAGCAAGTTCTTTCCATTGTGAGGATCAATGTACCATATTTTCATTTGCATGGTGTGAAGCCATTATGCAAAACACTGCAAAGAACAGCATCTCAAATAAGGTATTATTAACCCTTACAAGATAGATGGGCTTCTATTTCAACAGCCTGCTGGGAGATCAGGAAGAGGATGTTACTCCAGGGAAGTGAAAATCCCTTCATTTAACACATTTGAAGGTAGACTGGATGAAACACTAAAGACTGAACTGGAAAAAACAAGATGTGATCCTGCCTTTGTGCCCAAAGGGCACAAATTTGTCAAGCAAATGTGGCACCCTGAGAACATTATCCAAGTAACTCCAGTTGTCAGTATATCCTTCCCTTCTAACGCATCCAAAAGAGTTCCCTAGTCTCATTCTTTGAGCTGTTCTTCGGAGGAGTGATCTCTTCCACATATCTTGGACAACCTGTTAAAACAGACCCACTTTTTTTTTTCCCCTCCATGTGTGTTCCTGCACAAACTATGCTGACCAACTCTCTCTCAATGGATCGTTTTCGTCTTCCCACTGTTTCATTCTCATGGCAGATTTTTAACCCTTTCACAATGCTGCAGCTGTCTTTGCTCTGAGCCCTCACACAAAGCATTGTGCATCACCTTGTCCAGAATGATGCAGGATATACAGTGTATTTGGTTAGAGCACCAGGAAGGGATCATCACCACAGAAGTGGGCAAAGCCAGCCATATCAACTCACAAATGACTCAGCTCTTCAGGAATTAGAACAAGCAGTTTCCATTTCGAGCAGGGGATGAAGATAGCCTTCACCCTGGGTTACTGCAAAGCTGCAGAGGCACTCTGAATTTTTTTGCTGTTGCCATAGTGATCTCTCTTAAAAGATCTTTCCAGGTCCCTTCCAACCCCTGACATTCTGTGATTCTGTGACTGTAACCTTAGAAAGAAATTCTCAACCAATGGTTTGGTTGAGTTTGTCTTCTTGCTAGTCATAACCGAACCCTCATAAGCTTCACAGAGGCATGCATGCTCCTGGGTATGCATTTTAGAGTTCTAATTTAAGTTTTGCTTATAACCTGAAAACTGCAATAAAAGTTTATCATCAAAAAATAAGAGGTTTCTATATTTGTTATAAGAAGCTACTTACTTGGAAATAATCAGCATAGAGAACATTTGCTTTATTAGTTCGATGGATTTCTATCAGAATTATGGGCTTTTGGATAACATATGAGCTTGGAAAAGTTCTGTTATGCCTTCAGGGTAATACAAATCCCTCAGAGGAGATAATGCACTACCGGAAAAACATGATAATGAGGTGAGGCAAACAGAAACGAAAGACAATTACATTAGAGAATATGCCTTAGACAAAATGCACCATTATAACATATCAAAGCAAAGTAAAATGGAAGACTGCAAATTGACTTCCAGTTTGTTATTTTTACCTTCCCATAAATCCACTGTCTGGAAAATATCTGTTGTTCTTACTCCATAGATTTCAGCAGCTTTTAAGAACTGAGAAATTTGTTCCATCTGCTTGAAAGCCATTTTTGATTCAGAGATCTTTGAAATGGGCTCATTTCCCTTTGGATGTAAACTGTTTATTAACTTGCATAACAGCTGAGAGATAAATACAGAAACAAGATTAGACAGCAGTCACCAAACTAGAAAGCAATTTCTGCACATGAAATAATGCTGCAAAATGCTTCTGACCTGGCTAGTTTCTGTCACAGCCATAATTTCTTCAATTATAAGCAAAGAAGTGAATTGATAATAGTCAAAGTATTTTAGAAATGCATTCAAGCTTTCATTAACTGGTGGCAGTAGCCTAACCATATAAATCCTAATCTGCTAGAAACAACAAAGCAATCACTGGTGAAGGTTATATAATGACTGACAGAGGAGAAACCACATGCCTAAGCCAAAAAAAAAGAAGCAATGTCAATTGAAATATTGTTAAAGTCACTCTGGCAGAGGTTCAATGATTAGCATATTCTTACAGCCCACTGCAAACAGCAGCATCAGCCTGTTATTCAATAAACCAATGGAATACATTTTAGTTACAGTTATTCCCAAGAAAAAAACAGTTAAGACATAATCCAATTCTTTAAAATTTTCTATATCTCTTCTTCTGTCCCCATCAACACTGATTATTCCTTAAAGAGTAAAGCATACCTCTGATTTTAAAACAGATCTTATTTAACTATATAAAGAAAGGTGCTGAAGGAATATATCATACTTATATCTAAGATGCATGAATCATAAAATCCATAATTACTGTATCAATCCTAGTGCACTAGTAGAATAGGTATCTTCTAAGATTAAGACTCCTAGTCAAAAGGAAATAAATCATGAGCCATGAGCTCTAACCAATTTAGCTGGATGAAGACAGGAAACAAGGACACTGTGGATATAAACACATGCAAGTATATAATTGGACAAAACACTTACTGTTCCATCCATCAGCCAGGTCTGAAAATGTTGCCTTCCAGGAGGAGGGTGCTCTATCTGTTCTCCACACTGTACAATAATCCAGTTCACCAGCCTAGACTCTAATTCTGGGTCATATTTCTGTTCAATCTTTTCCTGAACTTCTCGGCTTAAGCCATAGCTTGGTCCTCTGTTAGCCATCTCTGGAAACAAAGCAAAACTTACTCACTGAGTACAGTCCTCATACACAGCTTTGATTAAATAATAGAAGAGTGAGAAGCCTGCTTTGTGCACTAGACAGTTGAACAGAGGTTCATCAACACTGAAAGTAACTGTATGGCACAGTTTATAGCTGTTCTACAGAACAGGGGAGGGATCAACAAGGGAATATCCTTTTCCAAAAGCACACCGCAGCTACAACATATTTTTTCTCTAAAAGAATAAAAAAACCCCATCAGTCCCCCCAGCCCAGCCACAAATGCAGGAGGAAAGAAAGATTTAAAACAGAGTAGGTTTTAAAGAGAGGCTTCTGCTGTGTTTGCAGAGACTACAATAGAGTTCTAAGATCAATGTTAAAAGCTGTCTGCAAATGCAAAAGCACTTCAAAATTGCTTACCTAATACTTGCTAATAAGAAGAAGGCTGTACATGGAGCTCAAGCTACCCGATTAAAGATGCAATCAGGATCTTCCTCAGCAGAGATGCAGTGATGGATATCCAGAGATTAGCAAACTGAAAAACGTTGATGAATTTAAGAGACGAAGGCTGCCACAATGCCCTGCTGCTGCTGCAGCATCGTGGTTTGAAGAACACTGTATTGATTTGATTTTCCTCACATATGAGGAGAGTCAAAGCAGGGGCGTTGCTAAGAGCCATTAAAGAGGCCTGCCTACTCAGTCACAGCCTAAGGATCCTGTTTACCTCGCCCATCTGCAGTCTGTTTTCATGCATGTTTCCTCAGCCTTGAGCTGTTCACCCTACAGGCTGTTTTACTCCACCTAGTCTGCATCAACACAAACTGCACCAAGCCTGACATCACCAGACAGATAAAAATACAAATAAAGGGACTTTGTTAGACTTCCTTCTGTTAAACAAAGGTAACAAAAGTTACTATACATGTCATTTATTTTTAATCACAAAGTAGAAGCAAAACCTTTTTCTCCTTCTGCATCACAATGATAACAGGCTTACAGTGTGAAAAATAATTTCTCCTCTTCCCTCTAAAAGTGCTGGTAAAAAATTTCAAAAAAGGGATGATTGGGTGAAAAGTCAAGGAAAAGAAGGCATGCAATAGAATATTATTATCACCTTATCATTAGTAGATATTAGACTATCAAGTAGAGTAACAGTATATTACTCTAAGTAATATACTTAGAGTATATTACTAGAGTAATAGAGCAATAAAGTAGAGTAATAAAGCAACTTGAACCACTAAAAATAAAGGGAGATCACTGAAAAGTAGTAAACCTACTGTAAAGGACAAGGATCACATTTTTTGCTGGCATGAGTCAGCATATGTTCAGTGATAGCAAGGGTGCTATGTTCATGTATGGTAGTTTGAATTTTGGTTATGCTACTTCAATGGTGGGAGGGTAGAGAAGGAAAGTTAAGACAAGAGACGACTATTGTGGTCTGACTATTGAGTTAGTAAAGGATTAATAGGATAAGATATTTTTCCCAAAATACACAGTGCAGAAAAACAGAGCTAAGGGAGCTATAGAGTAGGTCTGCAAAGATAAGACAGAAAGACTAAGGGGCCCCACTATGAGAAAACAGGAACCCAGCTGCAAGGCTACCGGACAGAACCAGTTCTGTTGACAATGGCGGCTGCCAACACAGCAAAAACAGCCGAAGTTGGAAAGGTCACCATGAAGAAGACTTTGAGCCTTCAGCATAAAGCCCTGGCCCACAACCACCAGGAGGCAGCGCACATGCACCAAGAGGAGGAGACTTATGATAATGAGTTCCTGGAACTGCTTTTAATAATCCCACCTATTTCCCAGAAATCCACTGCATATGTATAGCCTAGTAATGCATACATATAGATGAGTGCATTAAATAATGGTTTGAAACTTGTTCGGGCAGATAGGTTTGGCGAAGCTGTTCACCGACTCTCCAGTGCTGTAATAAACATAACTGCTTTAGAACCTTTCCTGGGTTGTAAAGTTTGTCCTTTATTAAATAAAATCATTTGCTCCTCTCTGAGTTGCACCAGACTCTTGGTCAAATGTCTTTTATATGTGCTGTATTATCCACCCTGCTACCAAATACTTACTTTTTGGCAAACGATTCATGTTCAGCCGGATATGTAAGCAGGTTGATAAACCCGAGGTGGATTCAAAATCAGCTTTGCCAACAAAAATCCCCGCACTGCATTTAAAAAGAAAGAAAAGAGGGAAATGAATACAGTTTCTTGTATGTCTGTCTCATAATGGCCTCTTCATCCACTGCTTTCTTTCTAAGTCTGTGAATTCTCAGATTTATAATGCTTTGGATGCTGTTGAGCTTGAGAAGAGTCAAGAGATGAAAAATTTAAAAGGTGACCTAATTCATTGTTGTCCTCCCCAGGCATTTCATTTAGTGCTTTCTCTTCTCTGCACTAGTAGTT
Organism: Galbula dea; assembly: GCA_013399015.1. Lineage (NCBI taxonomy): Eukaryota > Metazoa > Chordata > Aves > Piciformes > Galbulidae > Galbula > Galbula dea. The sequence goes on along the minus strand of VWZX01007042.1, from coordinate 439,772 downwards.
TTAAAACCCCATAAAATATTTGATTACATAACACAAAGCATGCTACGTGACAGAGCCACCACTTGAGCATTTTCCATCCAGTGAACATGTTGTTGAAGGCACAGAAAATGCACAGGAAACAAGACTGCAAACCAAGCCTGGAGATCAGAGAAGCAGTAAACTGCAGCTTCAAAAGGCAGTACCTGAATTTGATGTCCTTTTCCGTTCAAGAAATTGTCAAGGGCCAGGTCTTCCCCCTCTGACCAGTGCCATAAAGAACAAGCAGCTTTATTTTGCACTTTTTGCATTTTTCTGTTTTGAAGGGAGCTAGGTAGGTTGCTTGGCTGTTTCTGCACACACCAGGGGGTTCTGTGCTCACTTGCAACGAGACTTCATGAAAACCATCTACCTTTGCCTTAGCCCCGACCCCATTTCCTACAGGGACAGGTAATTTAACTTTCCTAAGCTGCAGACCAGAGGTCTCCCCTTCACAGCTGTTGGATATGCAACTTATTCTCAAGGGAGCATTCCATACTGTGAAAGTTGAAAAGCAAGCTTGTCCATCAATATCAATTTTTAATAAGGCTTTCAAAACCAGGAAAGCTGCAGACGACTGGAAAAATTCCAGCCCTCCCCCAGTATTTCCAAAGTACAACTAATCAAACCATAAGCCTGTTTCTGTGTCATCAATCCAGGGAAAAACAATGGAAGGATTTATTTTTAAGTGATAGTGTTGATGCAGTTTACTAAAAGCTCTGTGATAGGTTAGATATGTTGTTTATAGAACTAAACGGAATGCAAAAAACCCACGACACACTAAAGAGATTAAAGCTGGCTAACTAGTGAGTCCTATGACTGTAACTGAAAAACTGTTAATGATTGTGTATATTTTTACTCAGTTTGTACAAGAAGGCCTCAATTATTTAATATGTCACAAAAAAGTCACAAAAAAGTGCAGACTCCAAAGAAGATCCCAGCTCATGTAAGTTGTCATAAGTAAACAACAAAGAAAATACTTGAAATCAGTCTACCTGGAAGCAGCCAAAAATGTCTCATTGCAGCAAGAGTCTAGCCATCATCAGAAAAGTGCTTTTCAGAAGATAGCACACTGTCCTATGAAAAAGCAGATGTTAAAAAAAATGCAGAGGGTGATGGAAGGTAAGCAGGGGGGCACAGAAGCTGGGTAAGACACTATGACCAAAGGGCTTGGCTGAATAAAACATGGGAGGTGCCACAGCAATGGGAATATTATCTGCCTGTTCTGACAAACAGTCTCCAGAAAAAGTGGTGAAAAAATGAAGTAAATGTAAATGGTCACTCCAGTAACCAGAGGATTGAAAATTAGAGACTCTACAATAACTACTTCAGAGGATTATTTGTTTATATCACCAAAACCAGAAGTTAAGAAATGACAAGCACATATGGCCACAGAGCAAAGAACGGAAGAAGCTCCAGTTCTTTGTGTTGGACACAGGCATATTAAAGCCAGATGGCTAGAAATGTGAGGTGGAACAGAGGGAGAGGCTTTCAGCAGCAAAGATACTACCATTAGAACACTTTATCTACTGCTTCAGATGGATTTTGTTCTCTTATTTTTCATGCTAACACAAGATTGGAACTCACGACTTAAAATAGGGATGAAGGTCAAATACCTGAACTAGGAATTCACACCTGTAAGTGCTATGTCTCCTCTAATGCCTTCAGATAATCACAATACTACCATACAAATTTGAAAGTCTATAAACAAATGCTACCACCACCACCACCAAAAGCAACACTAACTCACTACCCACATTTAGATCCAGAGTGAGTTGGTAGCTTTCCACATCTTCCAAATGGAACATACAGTTAAAAGTAAAACTGATCCTGCAACCCTTAACATTTGTCAGATTTGCTGTTTGACACTTCACTCCTTAGAAAGAGCGTGGTATTTCAGCCATCCCAAAGCACTACCTTTCAAAGTATGTTGGGTCAATTCCCAAGCGACAAAGCTATCGAGCAATTCAAATAACTGGAGAGTGGTGACTCCATTTCCCGTACCTGCCACTGTGCAATAATGGACATTTCATAACTACATTTTAAAAAACTAATAAAAAATCAACAAACTTTCCAAAGCTGCAAAAGCTTACAGTACCTCCCTTCACAAGGAAAACTTATGAAGGGCTGCTGAAAAATGTTCTCTGCATATATACCTCAATACAAGCTCAATGCAAGTACAGGGCCTTCTTCAGGGAGCTGCAAAGCCAGGAAAGTGGCCTGAAGACCATTAGTTTTATTAATGGCCCTGCTTTGACAAAAGGTACCTGGAAATGTTTACACAAGAGAAGAAAGAAGCTATTAGAATATTGCTCTTTTTGACTGTGCAAAATAGGTGGCAGAGACACCAGAACCAGGGGACAAAATTAATATTAAAAATTCTTACTTCCACAGTAATTTGAAGTCTAAAATCTAGAGAGCCTTGAAGACAGAAAGTGGTAACTTAAACAAGTATCTCCTTGGTCTATCCATTTTACCTGATCTAGTGGGTAGCACCCCTGCCCATGGCAGGATTTTTTTGCCAGCTCTGAAACTGTTGAGCTCCAAGCAAGTGCATAGTAAGGAAATACCTTCCTATTTGTTAGACAGAGAAGAATTCACTGACACTCCAGTCTGCAGAACAAGGTGATGCTTAAGGCTGTCATGACCACAAGCGTTTCTGGGATTCGTAAGTCACTGACCACCTTCCAGGCAGCTTGCCAGCAGAAACAGTTACCACTTACCACTGGAAACCAGCTCCTGTGGATTTAATTCCAAGCATTCCCAATTTTCAAGATGACCTTAGAGGTAAATTGTGTATTTTAATCTCAGCATCTTTTAAGTCTTATGCTGGGCTGACAGATTCCACAAAAGAAAACCAACATACTTCACCGTATCAATTTTTTTATGTCTCCAACAAAAAGCAGTACCTTCTGAGGGCTACCTTGGCTTGAAAATAACACATTGCAATACACATTTATTAGAAGAACAGGAGAGAAGTAACATCTTTATTTCAGTGAAAAATAGATCAAAACATACAGCAAGATTTAAAAAGACAAATGAACAAACAAGATCAAATCCCTTAACTAAATAAATGTATCTTCTTACAATTAGGGATTTAGCTTTGCTGTCAGGAACTTTTTCACACTCTGGCACACCTTCTGCCAGCAAACCACATTCAGTACAAAAGCCAGAGAGAGAACTCTCCTAAGGCCCAGCTCTAACCCTTGGCAGCCTGTGCCAAAGTCTGGGCAGGCCATTCATACCACTGCAGCTTTTAAGCATGCTACTGTTCAGCATACCTCTGCCAGAGACATGACCACCTGCTTTCACCCTGACAGGCTGCAGTGACCTTCTCATGTTGCAATGTGGGAGGCAAGTGGACAAGATGGTGCAGGTCAGAAGGGCCAAAAAGAACACAACCTTTCACGTGCTAGCCTAAAATCATTTAAAATTTTTATTTTAGTTTCATAACCAAGTGACTGGTAAGTTTTAGCAGCTGTCATTTGCATTTCATTCCAAATATAAATACAAAGCTAGCTGAAGCTCCTTGCCAAACAGAAGTAATAAAACTGTAGCAGGCTGAGAACATGTCTATTCCTCACCTGTGGGGAGATTACAAGCTACAATTCCTGCATCATATAGAGGACGCCCACTTCTCTTTAATAGAGTAGAAGCACTGGACCATATAACATACATATTCAGGACTTGAAAGAGAAATACAAGGTCAAGCCTGCAATGAGACTGCAAAAGGTTCTGTAATTTAGATTTATGTGTAACATGGCCACAGCTGCAACTAACCTTATTCTGTTCTAGGAAAAAATATATTGAAGAGAGATGAGGTCCTACAGTCACAAAGTAAATCCGAGCTATGATCTATAAGCAGAAAATCCGTGAGCAGTATATTCTTTCTACATCTCTGTCTCGCCTTCCCAGCTGTAACAGTAATCCCTTTCTCTAGAAAACACCTGGCAGGAGAAAAACAACAAGCACAGAAGTATTAAAACCTCGTACATAGCAAGCTATTAAACAGAATAGCCGAGTTCCCTCTGCCTCTCCTGTCCCTGAGGGGCTTGAGAACAAAGGTGGAAGGGTGACTGTGGACTGGTTTTTCTTATTTCTATATGTGTTCCTTACACAGTTATTGAATTTTCACCAAGCTTTAGTGGAAATTCTGCATTCCTACACAGCTGACTGAATTTTTACACCAGCCCAAAGCAGAGACTGCTGATCTTAAATATGGAGATTAGAAGGAGACAAATTCTGTCTTCTCCATGGAAGAAAATATCAGCAGAGTAGTATCAACAGAGTGGTGTTGTTTTGGATCCTTAGGCCCTAGCACGCTGCAGCCAACTTTCCTTACTCTTCCCAGAAGAAGAAAGCAAGGAGCTTTGCCTGCCTCAGGCAAGGGATTCTTCAGCCTCCCCCTGTGTGGGATTCACGTGGGTGCAGAGCACAAGCTTTTGCTCATGAGGAGGAGACAAGCTCCATGTGAGACCCTGCAGCAGGTAGTGATGCATTAGCTGCCTGTAAGCATAGAGCAGATCAGCCTCCTTGGAGTCTAGCTGCTGATTGAAACTTAGTGCGTCAGCCCTGTGTGGAGATTGCATCCCATGAGCCTTCCCTGCAAGGGAGATGCTGGCTGTATGTCTGTCCCTGTACACTGAGCTCCTTGGGAGTGTGCAGCTGTGCTTCATGTCTGTGTGTGGCAGTCTGTGTTGCACTCGGAGCTGCCCAGAAGCCGGAGGCCAAGAGCCCTCTGTACTCCCTGTAGTCAGAGCTTGGGTGTGTGCAGCAGAAGCAGCAGCCTCTTGGCTGATGGTGCTTTTCTCAGGCAGCATTGGTGAGCCTCTTGTAAGCTTAGGATGCCTGTTGCATTCTTGTGACTCACGGGGGAGATTCAGCTCCCTGAAGCCCTAGTGCCCCACTGATGTGGGCTGCAGTCCACACCCTGTTGACAGCCTTGGCTGAGCGACGCCTTTGTAAACAGAGAGAGTTGGGAAGAGCTGGCACTCAAGAGAAGCAGACAAGCTTGTGGTACCTTGAGCGCTGGGGCCCCCTGCTGTGCAGGGGCCAAGCTATTTCCTTTGGCCTCCGGGGAAGAGGCAGCTGTTTGGAACCAGTTGCTGCAGGAGCCCCTGATCAAGTGTAGGATGAAGCTCTTCTGCGTGGGTAGCCCGTGGCTCCTTCCCTGACCAAATTTGTTCAGGGTCCTGGCCCTTCATCCCTAGCCTCCAACGCTCTTGCACATCTACAGCGCTGCCTGAGTTAAAGTGACTAAGAAGTGTTTCATTAGGAAGAAACACAATATGTGTACATAAATTCTACAAGGTTACCAGATATTTCAAACAGAAATTAAAATACTATTATTACTTTTTTACTACAAAGAAAGGTGATGGTTATACAACTGAAAGATAAATTCCTTTTCCTCTCTATCATCTATTACTTTGCAAATCTATATGAATTCAAAAATGCCAACTCTGTCTAAATAACATAAGGGATGCTTCTTTAAGATAACGATTCTGTTATGATAAAGAAGTAAAAGACAGAAGGGCAAGAAAATAATTGATTGTCTGGCCGTAGCCTACACCCTTTATGTTTTGTTAAGAACAAAACTATGTGTGTGATCTCCAAACAGAACCGTTTGCATCTTTGGACCTGCAGTAAACTGCTTTGCTATAGTAGTCTCTGATGTCAGAGTGTATCTTTGAAAAACTTGCCTCCACAGCATGTGCTCTCCCAGGCAATTTATTATCTCCCACAGTTAATTGATCTTCTGGAAACGATGGAGCTATGAGGGTTCCCCAGAAACTTCATGTATGGTTCTCACATGTTGAACTTGTTTGCAGTTGTCCCCTTGGCATACTGTGCCTACTGTGCTGAGGTTCTTTCAGTTCCTCTCCCTGGGAATCAACAGATGATAAGAAGCATCTAAGTAAACAGCTCAAAAAATTTTTTTTTATTTCTTGAAGTTAAAAAAATGCTTTCTAGTAGTTCAAGAAAAACCTCATCATGATTGAATTTGATTTTACTGCAATGTCAACAGCTGAACTCACTTCCTTATTTCCAGCCAACTCTATATATTTTATGTTTATATTATATACTTAACTTCATATTTTTTTAACTTCTAACAAAATGGAGTCTTTTAAATATAAAATATATTCTCTTATAAAAATGATTGTGAAAGGTTTTTTTTAGTTCTTCATCTTTTACTATTCCACATTCAGAAACCTCTTGCCCTATGCAAATCGTTTAATCATTAATCTCAAAAAAAGCAGCACCTGGAAATATCAATGCACTTCCCCCCCACCCCTCAACTGTCAGTAACAGGACTCCCATTTTTGCTGGAGTCACAAAGCTGGCTTTAGTATTTAATTATTTTTCCAGTAGATGGCAGCATTTTACAGTAATTGGAAATACTGACTGGTACCTAGAAAAGCCGCTGGTGCTGAGAGGCTGTTTGGCCTTTCCTCTGCAAACGCTGGTTGAAAGGAGTTTATGACTGTGCTGTTTCAAATTAGGAATGGCTGAAACTCGTCATGCAAGCTCTCTTTTATTTTCCTGTAGCTATAGGAAATGTCCATGTCTACCTATATTTTCATTAAAAAGACTAGAAGTACTACCTAAAACCAGGAACTACAAATTAAAATGCTAAATACTCCAAGTTATTCCCTTGATACTATGAAGTCAAGGTGATTTGAAATTTTAATGCTGTAAAACTGATTGAGAGCCAGATATTAGAAAACATTTAGGAGATATCCGAGACTGGGATATCCCAGTATTGGAATTTTGATCCATATTTTATTTCAGAGCACACATGCTTCCTTACATCTGTTGTAAATACACAGCTTATGTGGATCTGATCCTTCCCCACACCTAACTAAAATTCATAGGGTAGAGTAGTTCACATATTTAGTATATTTCTACATGGTTACTGTAAGGCAGACTTTTAAGTACCTCCCCAGATAGAAGATGAGGACTTTTAGCATGTAACACACATATGTAATCTATGTAACACACAATGTAATCTGTTTTCTCAAGCTTTTACTACACCTTTCCAACTTTACCCTTTTAGCTTTCAGTGTCACCTACAGACCTTGTACTTTGACAAGTACAAGGATTTTTTTTGTCTACTTTGGTGTCATTGAGACAAGATTTGGTGAAAACAGGTGCTAACTTTTAAGAGAGCTATGTCTAAGTAAGTATATAGTTCAAATATGACCTGCTAAATGATGAACCAAAACAAAATACAAATACAGAATTTCAACATGAACTCAGTTGATTTTTACTTTATAAGGACCAGAGAATGTGAGGATTTGGTTCTGTTTTTCTTTCTCCTACCAGTAGCTTTTAATTAAATGGTGGAAGGAAAACAGAGGAAGAAAGATCACAGAATCACACAGAACCACAGAATATTAGGAGTTGGAAGGGACCTCCAAAGATCATGTAGTCCAACCCCCCTGCCACAGCAGGATTCCCTAGACCAGGTCAAACACAAGCACGTCCAGACAGGTTTTGAATACCTCTATAGAAGGAGACTCCACAGCCTTTCTGGACAGTCTGTTCCAGTGCTCAGTCACCCTCACTGTGAAAAAATTTCTATGTGTATTCACACATCAGACTGTTCTGGTGAACATGTAAATCATTTTGACAGATTACTTATATCATTCTTTTAAGACAGTAAGGAAAAGAAGAAAATGTATGTAGAGAACAGTAATAAACTTTATATCCAGAAGACACTCAGTGTTATGAAGTATATAGCAAGTGCCACTTAAATCTGGACAATTGTTAGTGTCTAATTTTACTAAACTGTTCATTATCTACTAAGAAGCCAAGCTGCTTTATTGAGAAATGTAATTACCTTGAATATAGGTTCCCCATGAGGTATTTTGTCTTCCATAGCAAACGTAGAAAAGTAGCATCACCTCTTGTAGAGCCACAGGAAGAACTGAATGTTAAAAAGCCTGTTAGAATAAAGGAAAAAGAGCTTAATTACAATTTGATTTGTAGTTCAGATGGTTCTGTGCATACTATGTTAACCAGGGCTTTATTTTGCACTTCAATCCACACAGTCAAAGACTTCAGCACATCATTTCATTTGCTCAGTGGAGATGTTATCACCTTTCAAATCTTTGTTCTGCTGAAGACTAGATATATTATCTAAAAAAAAAATCATCTTCCATTTAGGATATGTTAAAGAAATTAAAGATGCAGGCTATGTATTTTTTTCCAGTGTCTTCAGAAGAGGAGCATCTAGTGATCAAGCTATTAGCATGTATCTGAGGTGTTGCTATTTCCTTTCTGCTTTACATCTTAATCTGCATAAAAACTACTGTTCTGTATAATCCCAGGAAAATCCTTCCTAATTTTAAGCACTGTCTTCACGTGAAGATTAACCAGAAATTAGTAAATTCACTTCAGTGTTGCATCTGCAAATCAGCCCACTTCATCATCTAGTCCAACTGCATGATCTCATCCTCCTGGGTGATAGTGGTAGGTTGCGTGCGTCTTTTCCTTCCAGTCTGATCAAAGTAAGTTTGTTACAAAATACAAAGTGCTACATAAGAGCTTTGTTAGCAGGAATAACTGCATGGATTGCTCTAAAAGCTGCCATTTGTGATAGCATGTTTTACTTATCCTGTAGAAAGGCAAGTGTCTATCTTATGAACAGTCTGACAATAAAATATTACATGCTGCAAAGCCAAATGCAAACCTTGCTTTTGTATTTACGTCAAAAATAGTATTTAAATATTACTGCTTTATCTCAGACCAAATGTAATCTTACACAGTATGTATTTTGAGTGTCAAAAAATAGTTCATACAATAAGGTGACCAGTAACTGTAGGAAAAGATGTGTTCTTTTCATTCCTAATCAAGGGATGTATTCTAAAGAATACCATTGGCAAGGATCTCCTAACAAAGACCACATTACCAGGAGCTTCCAGTCAGAACTGAATGCAAATAGGGAACTAATTTGTAAAACGATTACCAGTGTTGTATCCCTGATGTCAGTTAACTGCCAGCTGAAGTCAGAGTCTCTTAATGTGATTAATTTTAACATAAGAGGAAATAGTTTCACCATGCAGAACTCTAGCTGAATATAACTGTTCTTCTACATGGGTTTTAAAAATCCTTTTGGAAGGAAATCTTGTTTCACAGCTGCACACTTAAAGATTCAGTTCTCCCAATTAAAAAGCTATCTGCTGCTCAACATTGTCTACTTTTCACCTGTGACTAGTCTATGGTACCACAATGTTATCTAAAGCTAATTAAAGAATAGTTTAACATCTCATTTGAAGTAGTAATTGTGTTTCTCACAAGATTTAACAACATTCTTCCATATCTTTAGTTTCCTTCTGTGAGCAGTACCAGAATACATCTCAGATCTTCTACTAATGTAATGTTGTATCCAGCCACATTCAAGAGTCCATGAAGATATTAGTAAATCATCTTGTAACAATAAATCTCCTAGGGAGGATTTTTTTTTAAATTCTAATAGTCTATATAAAGTTTAAATTCTTACTGGCTTTTACATTGCTGTTGTTACCAACTATTTTACGAAAGTAGAAAGAGCTTTTTATTTCCCTAAATAATTCACATACTGTGTGCACATACTTCTTAAGACTTTAAACTCATCAGATTATAAGCTTTTATAGAGTGGGGATTTATTTTTATGTTCTGGGAGTTATGAAGGAGTAACAGGGAGCAGTAAGGCATGGTGCTGAGCACGTCTCCCTTCTCAAAAAAAGGTGTTATTGCCTTTAAAATCCACACAGAGCACAGTATCAAGGGAGCTTGAAACTCTCAGGTACATTCACAGCCCTGCAAGCGTTTCAGGTCCTGAAGGAGACAGCCCTGAAAAGCCGCTACGAGAAACAAAGCAAAAAGCCTAAAAAGCAAACATCTCTTCTAAAAGCAGAAGTGGATGGACACATCCAGAGATGGGACTAATTTATAAAGAAAACACCAATGTAAAAAACAGTTCTTCACCAGCCTGGTTCACATTTAGTTTAGCTCACAGCTAGCCTCTTTAATATGCCTTAACTTCTACACTAGACCAAAAGGAAGAGGCCAACCCATGCAGCCAAAGCTACCCAGTGTCACTGCCTGTCTTGTGGTAGCACTTGCTGTTGCATGCAGAAATGAGGCACACTTGGAATTAAAGCGACTGCGTTATCATGGTCTTTGACCAACAACCATTGGATAAGCAATAATACTGTTGAAGAATGGATAAAAGTCACTTTAATGGAGAACCATATCAAACAATGACCCTGACTAAGGTCCTAAAGAGGAAAGGAAGAAGGTAGATGCAAAGCCAAAGATCCAAAGTTAAACACCAAGATATCAGCACATGAAGTACTAACTTAATTTGGTTAGATGAGAAGGAATTTATTTTACCATACTTCATTATAATTTATTCCACAGTAGGAACAAAACGTGTAATAAAATACTTTATTTTGATTACTTTTTGGAATAGTTTTGAAATCACCACTTAATTGTTATAAGTTCCATCTTTAAGCCTTTAGAGAAAAACCTACATAAACTCTCATATATTAGTTAAATTCTTTATGCAGAAAGAAAATTTCAGCTAATTTCTTCTGTACCTGATAAAATCATGGGAAGGATTATCTTGGTAGTTACTGAAAAACATCTGAAAGACAGTGCAGTCACTGGTCACAGCTAGCATGGGTTCACAAGGGGAAAGTCCTGCTTAGCAAACAATTTCCTTTTTTGACAAGGTTACATACCTGATGAACCAGTTGATGTAATCATCATGGATTTCAGTAAAGCTTTCAATACTGTTTCCCACAGTGTCCTTCTGGACAAAATGTCCAGCAGACAGCTAGATAAGTACATGCTATAATGCATGAACAACTGGCTAACAGGTCAAGTTCAAAGGGTTGTAGGAAATGGGGCTACAGCAGGCTAGCAACTGGTCACTAGAGGGGTTCCACAAGGCTCCATCTTGAGGCCAGTGCTCTTCAATATCTTCAAAAACAACTCGAACTTAGGACAGGAAGGTATACTAAGTAAATTGGCTAACACCACCAAATTGGGAGTAGCTGTTGACCCCCTCAAAGGCAGAGGGGGTAGAATTTTCTCAGAACACAGAATATAATTAGCAAATCCAATAAAAAATATAAAACTTTATTAAACAATTAACTTTGATGAGCTATTTAGAAAATTTAACATTAAAATTGCATAGGAGAGATATCACAATTCCCAGAGTACAATGTTGCATTTGGATCATGCATCCCACTTGAGGGGGTTTTTTTGTACCAATACACCTATGAAGCATGAATAGGCAGAAATTTAGCAGAAAGAGCCTGATCCTTATCTTACTACTAATATGTTAAGAATCAATGCTTATCAACAGATAAAAAGATAATTCAGATAATATTCTGTTATTATAAACACTCCTAAATACAAAACTTAGCCATAAAAAGGAAGCCTCATTCCCTGCAATACCCAATGATACCAAAGGAGTGAGAGCATCCTGTCAAAATGGACTAACCTGTTAATGAAGGTTTATATTATAGGAAATTATAAATCAGGACTAATTGTATATTATATACACATAACACATTATTGGAATAAGAAAGAAAAACAAAACAAGACTTTATAAAATGTCTTCTCTGTAGCAGTCCATGAGTGCTCCTTGGTGAATTTTGTCCAGGAAGTTGTCCCAGGGATTGCTAGGATTTTGGTCTTTCCCATCAGTGTAGCTTAGTTTTCTGGATACTCTATAGAAAAGAATTGTTTAGATGATAAAGTAAATTACTTAAAAATACTATGCTTGCTGAAACAGTGAACAAAATAAAAGAAACATCACCAAAGCAAGATATCAGAACATCTGGACTACAGTCAGCAGCAGGACTCCTTGTCTACATTCCTATGTGCTTTCAGCTGTATAGGAAACTTTCCAATCTAAGTCGTTCTAATGTCTCGGTCATGGTACTATACACTATATTAACTTATATAAATACCTGTTAACCTTTGAAATGTAATGTTTGAACATATTCACAAAACTAAAAATGAAAGATATAAGTGAGAATATTTTCTTTCATGTCACTTAAGAAATGGCATAATTTTTTAAAACATTTTAATCTATTTTGGTTTACTTGTGACAAGTATAGCACTATAGCTGTAGGGCAGCAATCACATAGAGCTGAAAAAAAGTTTCAATTAAGAACATTGCCTTTTCTGAAACATCTCCTTCACAATGGTCTTCTAGATAGAGGCAATCAATTTCCAGTCAGGAAGACAATATTCCTTTTCTTTCCACAACCATTTGTTACAACATACAGCATTTTGCAACATGGCTTAGGCATAAAACTTCTGAGGGCTCTGAAGCCATTAAAGAAGAGCTGCACTCCTGGGAACCATAGAAGCCAACGAATATTACACCACAGGCCTAAGGAAGCTTGTCAGCTCACAGACCTTTTTAGCTACAAACCAGCAATGCACATTTTCGTGGAACAAAGTAATAGATTTCATGCCAGATGACTTGGCAAGAAAGGACTCCATGAAATCCTGATTTCCTACTCTCTCAAATTTCCCTGCTTACATGTCTTCAGGAAATAAAATCATTTTCCTTCAGAACAATTACTGATTCCAGAGTGAGACCTATTTTATATGGATTCAGAAAAAAAGTGAAGGAAAAAAAGGGAATCCAAGAACTGAGAAGAAATTTACTCAGCTCAGAGGACATACTAAACATCACAGAAGCATCCTTGTATACTCAGCCAGCCTCCAATCTTTTATTTTATCAAAAATAATCCAAAGACAACCTTTATAAATATTGTTACACAGTTGTAATACAAGGCTCTAAGTTTTAATTCCATCTTTGCTTAAACTGAAGGGTTTTTTCTCTAAATCATGCAGTCTTTTTTCCAGTTAAATTCTCCACACAGGTAGTTTCAAAATCATTCATGTTTGCTTTGAAATGAATTCCAACATTATCATAGAATTCTGATATCAGCTGTAAGATCATCTCGAGCCTAGTGAAAACATTTCTTGATTGAGTTTGGGAAGGCAGCATATCCTCTTGTGCCAAATTACTTTTTGGCAAAAAAGCACATCAAAAAGCTTTTTGAAAAATAAATTTAGAAACTGTTTACTATACTAAATGCTTTTTAATCCTTCTGCCTACTACATTAGTTTGCAATTAAAAATCCAAGAGATTTGAAACTTAAGAACCTTTTCAAAGTCATGTATTTTTTAAGAAAAAAAAGCAGATGAAGTAGGTCAGTATCCACAGAGCTAGAAGGACTATTCCAGAGTTAGAAATATACTGCTGATAATGATAACAGAAGGAGAGGATCTCAGATATCTTCCAAACAGAGCCAGAGTGCAGGTAACTACTCCAAATTGCACAGAAGCTAGCTTTTGAAAGTCCTTTTAAATGGCAAAATACTGCATCCTCCACAGACTAAGGATCCGAGAGGACTTTTTAGCTCAAACACACAGCCAGAAGCAAAACAAATTTATAGTTGTATCTAAAATAATAAATGCCTCTATAAGGAACACAAAATAAAGATTAGAGTTGTTATTCAGTCAGGCTATCTTACTAACCTGTGTTCACTGGCTGTTCATGCAGGAATCTGGCTAATTTTGTCCAGACACTTGCCTCTCAGTGTTTGAGTCTGCAGGTTTGATTAGCTTGGGGTCTCTCAAGCCCATGCTGATTTTCATTCTAGAAGTATGCATGTAAACAACAACTTCCATACCTTTAATATACATGTAAAGCAGATAGAATTTCTTTAAAAGGCACTTACCTTTGGTGACACTTCTGGGCATTTCTGGGACAGCTGTTAATTCTTCATGTCTCTTAGGCCAAATAGAGTGAGGTTTTGCAATCTCAGGTTCTGACAATGAAAACCAGTGGTATGAAAAGGTTAAGAACAATGCTGAGTAGCATGAACACTACAGTATGTTGTTAAAATACTAGCCTATTAAGACATTAGTAATACTTCACTGGCATACTTTAATGAGCAAATTTCCTTATGAAAATAACCTAATGCAAAAAGTTCTGGCAAGACTTAATTTCAAATATGTTTTATACACTGACTATGTTTAAGTATAAGCAAGGCTTCTTAAAATTGCTTATAAGTTGTCACCACTACAGAAAGGTGGAGGTAGAAGAAACTATTGATAACAGGAAAAAACAAAAACAAAAACCACATAAATTCCGAGTTAAAATTTGAGGATGGCAAAACAAGATGCATTGGATAAGTCCACCTCAAATAATCAAATTCTTTTCAAGTAATCACTAATGGAAATGCAACAAGGCAAGAATAATGCAAACAAGTGCATTTCTTTTAAGTCACCTTCTTCAGTATTTTCCTTTACATGTTTGTTAGTTATCTTGATAACAAGGTTCATAAAAACAAAATGACAGAAAATAAACATTGGTGATTTTACTTAGCAGGAAAAATAATGTTAGGTTATGTTATTAACATGCTTTCACCAAATTCAGATTTTTAAAAGGATGTTTAAAAGATTAGCATCTAAAATCTTAAACTAATGTAGTTTTCGCTTCCCCCCCCCCTTTAAATTCCTCTTTTTAATAAAATTCTACTATCTTGAATTAGAAGAAGACTTTTATCCAGATTAATAATCTAATTGACCTAAGCAAGGGAGGCTGTTTCTTCACTATGAGTGTGGCAAGACACTTGTTACCTGGAGAAGGTGTGGATGTTCCCTCCCTGGAAGCGTTCAAAGCCAGGTTGGATGGGGCTCTGAGCAGCCTAATCTAGTGGAAGGGCAGGGAGTTGGAACTAGATGATCTTTAAGCTCCCTTCCACCCCAAACCATTCTAAGTCACAGTAGCCATACAACTCAATTACAAGTTTTTGTAAAGCTGAAGAATCCTAACAGCAGCATTTGGTTATTTAAGTGCAGGATTAACACACTATGCATTTCAGGCTGAACATTTAGATATAAAAAGTAAAAACAACAGCAAACTTCAAATAAAGTAACAGAAGAGAGAACACCTGGCGATAATAAGCAACACTTCAGCATGAAAAAATCTCAGTCAACCTTAAAAAACAAAAAAACACCACCAAAAAAAGCAGCTTCCTAAGTAGCTGTTAACATGTGACTCAGGAAAACCCTTTTTGTATAGATTACTCACTTAAAGAAACACTTAAATATACCCAGTTATTACTGAAGAAGAGCTATCACCTAGACAGGGACCTATTGAGGTCTGTAGATTTACCCTGGGAAGAAGTGCTTGTGATTGCTAAAGAAGTAATTCATGAAGTTTCTGAAACTAACCTTGCAGTGAAGTACCAGGAATACCAAGAGTTTTATATGAAGAAGCATGAAATCCAGAGTTCTGAAACAAAAGCATCAACAGATTACATTGATAGAAAGCCTTGTATTATTTCACAGCTTGCCTCAGAAGTAGTGACTGGGAACCTGGAAATAAGGGCTTGATTTAATACTTAACAAGTCTAACAACTCCAGTGGAACACAAGAAAGCTTGCTTAATCTGCTTGCCTTACTTTACCCATCTATGAAACGATTAAAACATCATTTCAGAAGGATGCCACCTTAAAGGGGTCAGTGTTTGAAATTATTTTAACACGTGGCACAGTCTGTTCAAAAGTAACAAAACCTTTTATTGAGCATTTTATAACCTTTTTTAAGGTTATTAACTACATTGAGCTTCTTCACATCAGAGACCTGATACAACTCATACTCGAGCAAATAAAAATCTCCAAACCCCCCAAACATGTAAAACAACCAACCCTACTGACCAAGCAGCACCAGAAGTATGCTGTCTCTAATTTAAACAGCTTCCAGCTTTAATCCATTTCTTAAGCCCTCCCTCAAATACCAGCAAAGAGTACACTTATTTTTTTTTAACAAGGTCACATACCTGACTCTGACAGTTGTGACTGTCAAAAGAGCTGGGGTTACTGCCTTTGTACGCGCTCAAAAAATCCGTGCCAACTGTCTGAAAATGAATGGATTTTCTGGGAGCAATCTGTTGACATTGTGTTGAAGGAAGATAACATTCTGGGATATTTTTCAATCGCTTTACTGGTGAACAAAGATCACGTGGGAAATTTCCTAGTCTTTTAACTCCAAGACTTGCAGATGAGGTTCGAATAGGTGAGTTAACAAGAGCATTTACAGTTTCAGAGATTCCTTCACATTTCCTTAGGTTTGAAGCTCTCTGAAACCCAGGAAGTTTTGGAACAGCCTCACTGCGCAATTGCTCATAGATCCTGTCAAATGCACTATCATACAGTGTTTTGGACATCACAGAAGCACTTAAATTATTCTTCACCAATCCTCCTTTCTCTTCAGGGTTCTGTGAATTTGAATGGAGTCTTGTCAATGTCAGAGGCTTTGGAATTTCTTTGGAACACAGTTTGTAGTAGAGTTTTTCAAATGCATCTTCACACTTCTGGGACATTTCTGAAGGACTTTGCTTCACAGTCAATGAGGAAAATGAGTTTTTGTGCTGGAAAGAAATTCGTCTTTCAGAAATTATTTTTTCAGGATTTATCAGCAAAGTATCTGATGCTTTTGCAAGAGAATTGTTTGTCACAGGTGTAAAAACATTACTATTGCCATAGAGGCTGCATGGAGATGAACACAACTCTGAGGTAACACCACAGGGAAAGTCAATTTTTGGAGTTTTACTCTCTTTGACCAGATGAAGCACCATTGACCCTGGACTGGCAGTAGATGTCATAAAATGGTATTCTGAGGAACATTTGCAAGCAAATTTTTCACTTTCTTTGCATTTTGAGTTCTTCAGCGAGACAGTAGCCTGTAACTCATCTTCAACTAGAAATGTCTCTCCCATGCTAGCCATAACGTTAGGCAAAACAGTCTGTTTGGAGACTTTTTGGCCTTTTCCAGATACTAAATGATGTTCTAAACTTGAGTCGGAGTAGCTGGGTTTGATTTCATTTATATGACTGTAAGAATAAGGTACAAGAGCAGACAAATCATTAATGGAACGTTTGTTGTCATGAAATTCTGTGTTGTCATTTCCAAACGTTTGATTCTTGATGTCTTGACTTCTGCTGCATATGCTTGGTAGTGCTTGCTTCAGTTTAAAAGGTCTGAAGCCTCTTATTTTGTTTACAGTGACACTGAGCTTTGGTCTTCTAGAACAACATCTTCTGCACCTTAAGTGTCCAAACAAGTATTTTAACTCTTTTCTCACAGAGTGCTTTGTCATGCGCCTTTTAAGTATCTCTACCATAGCTGGATACAAGTCTGCAAGAGTTATGTTGCTCCAGGAGCATTCCTCATCTCCAGAATGGTATTCTTCCAAGGTAACAATACAGCAGGTTTTATTCAGTTCTGAAGAAGGCCTAGGCCTGGGTATGGTTATTGTATTGGGTGAAGTGGGAACACCAGAAAATTTTAACTGTAGAGAACTCAGTGAAGAACACAGATGTGACAAGTCTACTTTCTTTCTGCAAACAGCAGTTTGGCTGCCTGTTCAAAAAAAAAAAACCAAACCAAACAAAACATACCAAATGAATCACAAAAAATATTCAGAAGAAGAAAAAAAAACCGCTAAACTTATTAGGGCACTTCTAGTAATAGATTACATGACTTAGAAACAGTTGCATGCAGTACAGATAGTATAAGACTAATAAACTATTTCATTAAGCTTTTTTGGTCAGGCTAAATGGATGATTAACAAAATCCAATACAAAAAGATTTTCCTAACCATATTAAACTACCAGATTATAGAAGACAGAAATTGGGAAAAAAAAAATCCTTATTTTATATATAGTTAAATTTTCATTGTAGAAGCAGACTGCTTTGCTCTTTGTGATCTCTGACCAGGAGGAACAGCCTTAACCTACAGGTTTTGTTACTTTGTTTCCATGTTACTTGAAAGCTTTGTACTTGGCTACTACCCGTGCCTCTTTGCTTTTTGTAAAGCATGAAGACAATGCTTTTTGTAGTTGTTAGGCTTGAAGTATTTACACCAAAAATCTTACGTTTACATCAAGTCTGGAGAGCTTCCGAAATTTACTAGCAAAGTACCAGTTTAAGTATTACTTACTAGCAGATGCAAAGCCAATCATTACATACCTTAAATATATAATAAGCAGAACCAAAAAATTATGCTTTCATTTAATTGAGCTAATGCTGCTGAATTTTGTAACTATGCATTTTTTCCTGGGGCTAAGTATCGCTAGTTTTATGTATACAAGTTATTTATCTTCTATTTTTCAACTACATATTGCATTATCAAAATCACATCTAACTTCTCTTCAAGAACCCAGCCTGATTAACTTTTTAGTTGGGTAAAAAAGTGTCTCTGCTTTAAATATTTATTTCTCATAAATTTTCATAAAAACCACATTTTCTAAGTAGCATATTTGACTAATATTTAAAAGCTTTACTTGTATCACTCAGATCTTGCATTGCTGAAGCTAAAGGAAGACCTTCCGATGATCCTTGAGGTGCTATCTGAAAAACAGAGACAGACAGACACACAACAGTTTGTTTTTTTCATGTTAGAGGTAACAACAAAATCTAATTTGTGACACCTCTTATGCTTTCCTTACTATACCACGTCTTCAGAGTTTTGGCCCTAAGGGGCTGCGTAAATTTCAGTCAAGGAAGACAAAGTCTAGTCTAAGACTTCAGTAAGAATTTAAGAATTACCAGTTCAATCTTGGAAAGCTATTTATCGTCTTTGTAACTTCTACATTACGTATCCTATTTTAATACCTTTGCCAAATATGAGAATTTATAAATGATATACATACATGCCTGGATAATCTATACATCTCTGGCAACTTCAGTAGGAAAGGGAAGCAGTACCATGTAACATAATCCTTCACCTCCAATACCAAAATAAAGCTACCAACCTCAAATTTTGACTTTTCAGAAAACATACTGAAGATCAACTTGCTCATCAGGATTCATAGAACAAAGTATTAAAAAAAAGAAATATTTGGGTATCACCAGCTGTTTCTCACAAATCATTGCCAGAGACCTGAGATAATTGTGGTATTTACATATCTAGGAAGCAGGAGAGAAACAAGGATGAAACAGCAGAGAAGCTGCATTAGAATTCATTGTGCTGCAAAGAGTTCTTGTTGTATTCTGATTAGCTAACAACTTTTAAAAGAACAGGAAAAATATGTTACCGTAATCCACTTGGGAATTTTTCTAGCGTAATCTTGTACTATCACATCCACTTTTACTTGCTCTGGAATTTTCCCATTATCTACATACAGATTCTTAGAGAAAAAGAAAAGTACAACACATAGAAGTTACTGACACTGACAAACCCAAACATATTACTTAGATTTGTTTCAAACTAGTATTATTCAGATTAGGATATCCAGCCTGCATAGACCTATTTTTAATATATACATTTTATTTTAAAAAATCCCAAGAAGGAACTGTACATGAAGACATAAAAAGAAATAACTAGCTAGTTCATGAGGCAGGGAAAAACAGACACTGCCTCAGAAGACTCACTGACCACAAAAAGAAGTCCCTAACGGTTAAAAAAGCACTGGCAAGTACAGCTGAAAATCTTTACATGAATTATTAACAGCCCATGAATTCACAAACAAATTAAGGTCTACTCTGTAACCCACCTCTAAGTAAAATCTAAGAGGATTTGGTGATAAATTGAAAATGTTTTTCATTAATGAAACTCTTGCTTTCTGAAGCATTTTGTAGTAGCTGTTAAGAGACATGACAATGGCTAGCACTCCGCTAAATGAGTAAGCAAAGTAAGTATTTTGTAATTTTACTTGAGCAAGAAGAACACAAGATTAGAATGGCTTCACGCACAAAGCCTTTGTCAGGGTTGCCTGTTCTACACAATACAGTGTATGGCTTTCTCTGGTACACTAATAATACCAAGACATAATATTACTTCATACCATCTTCATATGGATTCATATGGATTTAAATTAGGGAAGAGTAGGTTTAGATTAGATATTAGGAAAAAGTTCCTTATCATGAGAGTAGTGGAACATTGGAACAGGTTGCCCAGGGAGGTGGTTGAGGCCCCGTCCCTGGAAGTGCCCCTGGAGGCTGGACAGGGTGCTCGGCAACCTGATTTAGTTAGAGATTTGCCTACTCGCTGTAGGGGGGTTGGACTAGATGACCTCTGAGGTCCCTTCCATCCCTGATTATTCTATGATTCTATATTGTTTATTGAATCTCTCATTTGCTGTACTTACTAAAAATATGCTTTAAGGTGCAGACCACAGAGTCTTCTGCTGACTGCATCAACTCATCAGGCATGTGTAAGCTACTCAAACAGTTCAATCATTTCTTCTGAACACAAAATTATTCCATTATATTAGACAGCAGAAATTTTTACCTGAGAGTAAACATCTACAGATTTTCTCTTCACAATATCTACATCAGTATGATTTTCTTCACCTACAATTTGAAGATAAATATTAAATTAAAACCTAGTTGAACTCAAAACTAAAACAGAAATGTTTTTCAAATACACACTTTTATAACTTTTTGACTGAAGTGCTTTCACTTTAGAAAATGTTTTGGTTTTTGTTTTTTGGGTTTTTTTGGTTTTTGGTTGTTTTTTTTTTTTACACTGAAAATTTTTATCTATTTTACATTTCCATTTCAAGTCCAATTGAAAAACATAGTTATAGATTCATAAATGATTTGAGAGTCCTTCATAAATGACAAAGAGTGAAGACAACATGTTCAAAACCAGTTCAAGATTGATGCCAATCATTTCAGAGAGTATATTCAAAGCACTGCTTTGCAAGATGCACTAGTCATTAACGTATCATTCCCACAAAACTCCCAAATATACCAAAAAAATGTTAAATATCTTCCACCATGCTTCCTTTTCTTAAATTTCTTATTGTCAAGACTGCCTTGGAACTGCCAAGGTGAGAGATAAGACAGACTTGAGAGTATTAAAAAAACAAGTCCAAGTCTTCCAACTCAACTTTTAGGTATTTTTGTGAATGAAACACAACAATTTTTTTCCTAAATGTAGCCAGAAGTTCCAGTTCATCATTACCTAAAGCCTCATTCTTTCACCATCATAAAACATGTGACTACATTGTAAGCCTGATTTCTGAATTTCCCTGACTGTTATATCTTTGTCCTACCATCACAATCCCCACAAGGAGGAAAAATTGCCCTACATTAAAAAAAAAAAAACCACAAAACCAAACCAAGCCAACAAACAAAAAAACCCCACACCCACAGCAAACAAAAACATTCAAAGTGTTGCCATTTTACCCAACAAAATTTCATGGGGATACTGGACATTTGATCCAAATAGTAAAACTAGATTCCGGCAAAATTCAGAATTGTGAGTTGGAAAACACAACATAAGTTAGATTCCAAAGGAAGGGGCTCATTAATAAATATTTGGGTCTTATAAAGATATTTCAAATGTTCACACTTAACAGCACAGAACTTTATGCATCCTAATTGAAAACACATGAGGCCCACCTAAGAGTATAGAATAAGAAAAGGTAATAAAGTAAAATTTAACAAGGTAAAATTTGCACATTTGCTTTGATAGTCTATAGCCAGAAGAAATGGGGTTTTGTTGTTCATAGTTTGGGGTTTTTGGGAATTTTAATTATCTCTTTAAAGGGTAACACTAACCACAACCAGCCAGTTCAACTATGTAGTACATGTAGTTTTGTACTTCAAATAAAAAATTCTGTCTTTTATAGCACATATAAATATACACATATAAATACAAATCTGCAAAAGTGGGGTTTTCCTTATAACAAAAGCTATAAACACAGGTATGTTTTAAAATGTCTACTTATCTAGTTCTTTTCAAAAAGCTGGCTACTTCCAAATTTCTGCATTTGTGCACCCATGTAAGTCAGTATTGGAAAATTTAGATTCAATGATTATCTGACAAAATCAACAAATACAACAAAAAGCTAACTGCTAAGGGGATATTATTTTAATCAACATATTTACTCATCCTAAACATTTTGACCTGCATTTCAGAATCCTTATGAAAACAAGGACTGTTGGGTTTTTTTCAGGTGGCTCTCCCCCCAACCAAAAAAAAGGTGAGTAAACTAAAGAGTTTGGCATAAAGCCATGACATCATCTGCTAAATCAAGACTCTTTGGATAAGATAATGTACAGCACTTATTTTTTTAAGCACTTTACCTGCATTCCTTTGAATTTCTCCATTAAACTGCAATTAGAAATAGGAAAAGAAAAAAAAAATCAGAGGATTTTTAGAATAGTACAGTTATTTTAACAGATGCCTTTGTTTACTCTGATATTTCTTACTTCCTAAATAACCACTTTCCTTCAGGTTTCCCATGCCATAACCAGAAAAGCCAAAATAAGTGGTAAAACTTACCTGATCTCCTCACCATTCTGCTGCAGTTAAAATCACTGCAAGAACATAAGCTAGAGCTACCTTGGCCCACGTGAGAGGCTAAGACAGAGACTCCATCTTACAGTCCTTAAAGGATTTAGTCTGTAAGTTGTGCAGCAATGCTTACTAGATGATGCACAAGGTATTACCAGGAGTGGGAAAGGAATGGGAAATGCAGTTGCTTTTCTGTCTCCATTAAATCCACTCTTGTTCCCTAAGACTGAAATTCACTTCTCATTCCCTCACTCTGTGGGGGTCAGAAGATCTTCTCCATTAACTACCAAGGCACACTACATAACTTAGCTTTTAGACAGATATTAGCAATGCAATAGTAAGGTGACTCTAGGCTGTTATTTTTATATGACACAGCAAGATTAGAATGTATTCCTACATTATATATATAAAAAAAGAAATATTGTTATACTTTGACTGCATAATAGGACTATATTATCAGATACCTCAAATATTTCCTTCTTCCACTTTTTAAGCTTCTTGGTTGACACTTTCTCCCATTGTTCTGGTCCTGGAAATAACATGAAATGTCAATATAAACAAAGCTTTTCTTGTAACTATCTATTACCAAGTATCACTCTAACAAACATAAACAGTTAGGAAGAATATATTACATTGTTACAAAACATTATTAAATCTGAACAGCCTCCAGTATGATTGTTGAAACAAACTTACTGGAAAACAAGTGAAGAGACTATTGTAATTTCAAGTTTAACAAGATGTCAGGAAAAAAAACAATAGTAAGAAATTCACATGCTGAGTCTAACAACACTGAGCTACAGTTCAAANCCCCCCCCCCCCCCCCCCCCAATTTTACTTTTACAATTTTATTTAATGCATGCAGGCTACATGATATCTGAGATTAGTTAAAGCCATAATTAAGGCTTTACAGAGTGAGATCCATATTCATTCCATATTGAATAAAGGTAACTAAACCAAAAGCATAACCAAGCCTTTAGAAATACAAGACTGTATTAGAGCACTGGATGAATATTTCCTCCCTCTCCCAACGGATAATGTAGATAAGATGCTATAAAATGAAAGCTTCCCACTCTGTAAAAGCCTTTATAAAGTAAACCCTATTTGGTGCAATGATTACACTGGGTTTGACACTGTGGTAGGTCTATTTCATGTGTCAGTCCAGTAAGTTCTACTTTACATGAGTTGATATGGTAATTTACATATCATAATCCTCCCTCCAGTGATAATAAAAACGGGCAGAACATGTCATTTTCCAGTGAAGTCATCAAGCTACCAAGTCACAAGTCCTGTTAAAGCCCTGTGAAATATATTTTAGAACAGTTTTATTTCACAATAAGCTTTCCATAAGCATTATCAACTCTATACTGGATCAACAGTTGTAACAAAACACTGGTAAAACATGATATGTAACAGTGTGGTAGAGATTTACACTAATGACATGAACATTCAATGAAAAGTTAGAGACTGAACTCAGCCCACTCAGACATTTAACTTAACAGAAACTTATAAGAGCAGCCTTCAGAAGACTAAGTATGTATGAAGCTACACAATCTATTCACATGTATCACCTTCCTCCTAATACCTCCCATCCCTTTGTTTCCCTATTTTGATTCTTCTTCTTCTTCTAAGTCATCCAAATATTAACCATTGTTATCCTGTACTTTGCTAATATTTTTTCTGTTGTCTAAAAGAGAGCATGCAATGGACTAAAAACGGCACACAAAGAAACCTCCAGGTATTACACACATGTATCAAAGTTTACACACAAAATGCCATACCTAAGTGGACAAAATGCAGTATCTGTTACTTAGATGTATCTGTTATCTTAGATGTTACATAATGCCAACAGTTGCATGCTTTACTAAGTCTAAACAGACAGCACATAAGTATTAAAGCTTTAAGAAGTTCTTACCATTAGATGTATAATAAGTGAGAGTTTCCATGGAAATAAGAAAATCATCTTCAAATGGCTGATTATACTAATAAATAGAACCATTAAAGATTAGAATAAGTTACAGAAGTAATGTTTCAAACATGCACTTTAAGTATTGTTTCTATACAATTTTATTTTCATCAAAACATGACTATCTATATGTTGTTTTATTGGCTGAAGTTAGAGGTCAGCAATCTGGAAATCTTCACTTCTAGGGAAACACATATTTGAAGCACATATAGAAGTCAATCAACTTCAAGGCATAAGACAGTCACTGACAAAATAGGGCTCCAGAGAGTTTCCAAAACTTTTCTGTTAAGTTTCTTCTAAACTGCTACAGTAACTGGCAGCAGCCACTTCACACAGACCTACAGCTCATGACATATAAAATACCCAATCTAATTCTAGATGAGAAAAGTGTTCTTGTACCAGACCTAGCCTTATACCAGCACCTAGACATTAGCCACAAAACATTTCCCTGAACAGCAAAGGTGACATCCCTGAACAAATACGCATACCTCTGGACAGAGATGTATGGTTCCCATACCTTTAACACAAAATGGCTCTGAAGTAAAGGGAATTCATGGACGGATTCTCCCACTTATTTCTGTAGTTCCACTGAAAATATGTAATCTAATACTAGCTAATTTGGGCTAGTGGCACTATAAAGACAACTAGAATTATACTGAAGTCACTTACTCAATACTGACAATCCCAGATCTACATGTTATGGACATATTCAAGGAGGCGGCTCTTTAACACCTTACCCACGCCAAGGCACAGATATGCATGACTCAGCACAAACTGCAAAGCTGCATAAGGCCCTGAGTGACACCTGCTTTTGACAGCCAGGAAAAACTGGACTTTGTAACACCACAAGTAAATAACTGACAAAGAGAATTCAGTATCAGTTACTGCAAATCAGCGCACAGAAAGAAAACTGAATCTGTCAGTACTGACAGGACTTCGAGGTGGCCAGGAAGAAGCGGAGGGCTGCCATCATCTAAGGCGAGGTGGGCAGCAGGCTGTGCGGCCTAGCAGCCTTCCAGAGGTGGTCTGAGACGCACAAGGGAGATAAGGCCCGGCCAAGCCCTGCCTCAGGCCATTTCGGTACGAGAAACTATAAAGCGGACCGCGGTCCTGAGACAGAGAAGTGCGAGGCTGTAGCCTTGGAGGCCCCACGGGGCATGGCCGCACAGGTGACAGAACTTCCCCCACCGCCCCCTCGCTCGCCTCAGGACGGCGACGAGCTCCTGCCCACGGCCAGCGTGGCCCTCACCCGCTCCAAGATGCTGCTGATGGAGGCTACGAAGCGGTCGTTGCTCTGCCGCAGCTGCTCTTTCAGGCCCAAGGACATAGCACAGAGGAGAAGAACAATCACCCAACACACACTCGCAATCGCTACAAAAACTTCTTTCCTGCCCCACGCCAATTCAAACTGCGCGCCACGCCCACCTACTCTGCCCCGGTTCACACTCTGATTGGGCGCTGCTTACGTCAGGTTAGGCTCCGCAGCTCTCCGAGAAGAAAGCGGAGAGCCTTTCTCATTCTGATTGGCTGCTAAAGCTGCCAGGCTCCTACCCCCTCCTCACGGTCAATCCTCCTCGATGTCCTCCCATTGGGTATGGCACTCGCAGCGTGTCGGGGATTGGACGCGGCGCAAACTCGCTGTGCTACGTAGCAACAGTTGAACACCGTAAGTTTCCGTAGGCCGCGGGGTGTGCTGGGGATGTGGGTTTCAGAGCAGTGTGTTTGTAGGGATCGGTCTCGGTAGTGGGTGTTGTAGTGCTGTTCGGATCCTGCTGGCGTGTGTCTGGGAGACGCTTCTCGCCCTTGGGCGGCTGATGGCGCTTTCTGGTCGTGGGCTGGGCCGCGTTGGGCCCTCAGAGGAGATCCCCTTCCGCAGAATCCCTGCTGGAGTGAACGTGGTGGTGCAGGGGTCCCGCGGGGAGCCTCTGTGAAGGCAGCCAAGGGTGCCGGGGCCGGGGAAACCTCGCTTGCCCCGCATGGTGTCGCTCTGTCCTCGGAAAAAAAGCCAGTATTTTTTTTTAAAAGTACGAACCACATAACGTAAAACAGACTAGCTTTTGCCAGGGCTCCTTGGGACCGCAGGCCATGGCACATACCCACCCTTCTTACCGTCCCCGTATAGCAGCGCAGGCCGGGCAGCTCTCAGCACAGCTGTGCAGAATACAACCTTTAGCTGGATTCGGCAGAAATGGCCACAAGGATAAGGACTGATTTCACAAAGTTTCACTAGTTGCTATTTGTCCCAATTTCCCAGCATCAGCTCAAGCTGTGGATTGACTTTTGCTGAAAACTTTCCACTCTCTCTGGCATTTTGTAGAAGTAGCTCCTGCCTGGATTGGCAAAGAACCGACTGTCACCAATGTGCTGAATGAACACCCCAATCAGCAGTCACATCACATTCAACAGTCGCATTCCTCTCTTGCATAGATGTCAAATAATCGTAGGCATTTGCCCAGAGCACTTTCACACGCACCAGGATGGTAGGCTCATGGTCTATCCCCAGTATGCTAGTCCTCCTGAGGGACACGTGACTGCCTGTTGTATCGCTTTAGGCCCCTCTTTGAGGGAAAGGAAGCTACCATTCATACAGAATCACAGAATGTTAGGAGTTGGAAGGGACCTCGAAAGGTCACCTAGTCCAACCCCCCTGCCACAGCAGGATTCCCTAGACCAGGTCAAACACAAGCACGTCCAGAGGGGTTTTGAATACCTCCATAGAAGGAGACTCCACAACCTCTCTGAGCAGTCTGTGCCAGTGCTCTGGCACCCTCACCATGAAAAAATTTCTATGTGTAGTCATACGGAATCTCCTATGCTTCAGCTTACAGCCATTGCCTCTTGTCCTGTCACTGGGCTTCACTGAGAACAGCCTGACTCCATCCTCCTGACACACACCCTTCACATATTTAAAAGCTGCATGACCCCGTGCATTGCTGTCAGGTGGTACAAATGAATGATTGCAGTTGGACACTTTAGAGATGATATCAATGCATATTAATCTTTAACAGAGGCCACTAAAAGATGTCCTGTAACCAGCAGTGGTACCTAACCTCTGTCCTGCATGAGGAGATAAAACTGTTTTAAAATGTTTGAACACAGCGCTCCTTGTAATCAATGTTATTCTGCTGATCATCTCAGCAGGAGTGAAAAATAAAACCGCATTTACTCAACAACAAATATTGGCAGCGTTTCTGAAACAGGCCAAGGGCTTATTGAAAAAGATATTGATTGAGCCAAGAAAACATCAAGCAGTTATAAAAGTTTAATCATATTGTCATTCAAACCTGCCTTCAGTGCCAGGAATTAAAATTCTCCCATCTCCTGGGGACGGGAGGTACATTTCCATAATGTTCTGTAACTTCCAACACTTTGCATCTGTTCCGAGTGGTGGAATTATTCATTGCAAATGATTTAGGTGAGATACATAGGCCTTTCTACTGTGAGCATACAAATTATGCATAAACAAGCTATATTTTTTGAATGTTTCTCATTTGCAATGGTTTAACAAAGAGCTGGTCAAACCAGAGCTAGCCCGCAAGGTATTTTTGAAGTGGTCAGAACGAATACTAGATCTGCATGATTCAACAACATATGCCTGGTCACTCAAACCAGATGAAATTATAATGATTCTTTAGCAGAAAAGGAACAGAAAAGGTAATTTCTGTTAAAAGGATGTGTCTGTGTCCTTATTAGAAAACTGCTCATAACATTCGAAGTTGCCTCAGAGAACTACTCTGAGAAAAGAGTGAAAGGCCATTTTCAGAATGGCATATTTTGGCACAAGTGCTGTGTCTGGTCACAACATCTGGTTACAGAAGCTGTATATGGTTTAAGAGCACAGAAGTTAGTGCTTGCAAGGAGAAAACAGGAAATATTTTTTAAGGGCTGCAGTTGTGAAGACTCACAGCTTTCTAAGCTAGACTCACTGCTGTGGTAAACAAAAAGAAAACAGAGCTACTCTTGAGCTGTTATTTCCTCTCCCCTTTCAGTCTGCTGCTTCTCTTATGTCTGTGTCAAGCTTTATGGAAGTTGAGTGTTGCTGGATCTGTCCTGCAAAGGGAGATGTGAACGTAGCAGGGACAGCAATATCTCATCTGACTTCTAAATAGCTGGGACTGTAGCATTAGCAAGGGTGGTAAGGTTGCACAAGGCATGAACACCCCCTGTACACACCTGGGAGCCTTCAAAGGCTGCTGTATTCTCAAGGATTTTTGTATAGCAGGTACCCAGCTAAGTCAGATTTACATGGCATCTACTCTCATGTATTGTAAGATTGACTTATATCCTATCCAATATAAGGAAAGCCTCAAAAAATTCCTGAACCACCAACAGATGCACATAGTGTGGATGCTTGGAGGCTGTTTTCTCAAGGCAATGAGGAGGAACTATACCTTCCTAACTTGGAGGAAAAAAAAAAAAGACTACAGCAGGAAGATTTAGACCAGTTTCTCTCCTGATTTATGTGGGAAGGAAGCAAAGTGAGAAGTCCGGAGCACAGGGCTCTGCTGAGCAGTTGTGTCCTGAAGTCCCAAGGCACCACAAGCCTACATCCACTTGCCCAATCTGGCATCTAACTCTCATGAATTCATGGTAGAATACTGCTAGCTGTAGCTGTGAACCTGCTACACAGACCAAGACAGTGCTTCCTAATGGCACCAATGCTTAAAAACGCCCCATTTAAGGACACTTTTCTCATCTACAGTGTTACACACTCATCCTCCACATATGATCTAGCACCTCTAGCTACCTGTGCTTATTGCATAATTCTGACCTCTATGTGTGTTCATTGAGCTGCTTTGGCAAGCTGAACACTGTTCCTCATCACTTAACCTAACATTTAGAGCGTCAGTCATCACTGTGCTTAGTTCAGCTGAAAGCTTTGGTTTGTTTTTTGGCACAATACACACAAATAATTTAGAAAGAAAAGCAAAGTATTGCTTTGCACCTTCTTTCTTCCTTGCTCTTATGATGCATGAGGTTAACATTTATTTGCTTAGACATTTCTCTGTGTTTAGAGAAAATCTGTTAAAGTAGATACAGACCTGTACTGTGAGATGGGTGATTACATCATCTTAACAAGGAGTTGGCTGCTGGGAGGGAGCAAAGGAGCTGCTAGTCAAGAAGCTGTATCTGTTGCTCATATATTTGAAAGGCAATAACATATATAGATTAACGGTATGTGGGAAAACAAAGGCAAAGCATGAATCATTCACAGATACAGATTAAGATTACTTTCTGAGTGGAAATTAGAGCTAGAGTTATATATCTCACTGTATCTGGTCATCATACTGCTACAGAGGTTGCAGTGGAAATCAATTCTCCTTTAAGAAAAACTAGTCTTTATTTGGGCTTCTCTACTTCTTTTTGATATCACAGAAACATGTGGAGATAGATCTGTAGCCAAATACTAATCTCATAAACTCCACAAACACTAACACCATCTGTGGTAATTTTTACTGCAGATTACAACAACATGTGAAATGCTTCTCCCAGTCTCATAAGCAGAGCCTTGTCAGGGGAATAGTGTCATCAGGCCTCCTTGCACCATGGCTGTCATTTCCAGATGTCTCTGTTTGAAATATATAGGAAAAGATGCTTTATTCTATCTCTCCAGTAAACAGTAAAGTTCATCTTCTTAGTGTGCCTTGAATGTCAATGCAAAGCAGAAATAAAAGAAATCAAAATAAGCAGCTGTGAGTAAACAATTTTCTCCAGCACAAGCTGCTCTCCAGATGCTGGAAAGCCATTTTTATCTATCCTCTCCTGCTTTTTCTCAGGGCCTGAATCTTTCTCCCTTGAGCTTCCAGTAGTACTTTGGGCAAGTAGAAGAAAGCAGAGAGGGGGAAAAAAACCCACAACCCTCAGCTGCAAGCAGACCGAACATTAGGAAAAGGAAAAAAGACATGGAGAAGAAAAACCCTTCATACTTTGTTCATATATGATTTTCTTTTTCATTGCATAAAATACTCCTTCCTTTCAGCAGCAGACTGACTTCCCACAAACATACACCATCACTACTTTCGGGAGAAACCGGAGGGCTAGAAAGATTTTGCTTTGAGGATTTCTCTTCCATCTGAAACAACAATAGAGATTATTTGTTTGTTTATTTGTTTTTTGGGCTATCTTAAGATCATTGATCAGCATTTTCATAATTCCTTATTTGTAATGTTGGTAATCTGATTCTTTCTGAATGCTAGACAATCTCAAAAGACAGTTTTGATTTGTACCTTTGTGAAGGAGATAGGCATATACAAAGGTAGAGTATATGACCTTTTGGGCTCTTTCTTCAATAGGGTGACAGTTTTGCAATTCCATTAGGGCAGCAAGGAAGGACAAATCTTGGACAGTCTCTCAGAAATAGTATAGACTTCGTGGTTAAGGTTTCACTGAGCATTTGTAGAAGCATCTGAGTTTTTAAGTGTTGTCTGGGGCGCAGAACAGTCACAACGTGAACATACTTCTTTCTACTTCTCCTCTTTTCCATACTTTGACATTTGTACTTTCCTCTAGAGCACAAGCCTTAGGGCCAGAGGCTGTCACACCATGATGTCCCTTTCATGGGGTCTCATCTTCTCAAAGCTCACCCAGCCGCACAGAGCGAATTTGAAACCTATGTTTCTTTCCAAGGTGCACATGGTGACAAAATGATTAGCCATTCTCGGTACACTTCTATCTCAATTAAAACTTACCCCCCTGGGACGATGATAAATGCAGCCCAGCTTCTTGAGACACTCGCAGCTGGCATCTGCATCAATCTTGTTGAGAGACTTCCTGAAAGCATATTTTTCTCCACCATGCAGGGCTTTGAAGCAAAAGCATTCCTATAGCCTCTAACAGCCACCAGGATCAGTGGCTCAGCACCACCTTTAACCACTTAAGTATTTGCTAAGGTGTGTCTTTAACATGAGCTAACACTGGGCTTTCTTTTTTCCTTTTCTGCTCTCTTATTAATTTAACAATAAACATTCCAATAGTCAGTTAACTTACAATGCACCCTCACAACTATGAAACACCTTCACCACAACAAGTTGCAGTTTCACTTGTTTCAGAACAAGGCTTTGGCCCCGGGCGGAGAGGGGGTGTGGGGCAGGGGGAGGGCGGTCACACTTGACAGGTTTTCCATGTGCCACCTGATATCGCTGACACTCTTGATGAGCAGCTGCCAAATTTAGGAGAAAGAGACCAATAGAAAATTGTGACCACAATGCATTTATCTCAAGCAGCTGTGTAACAAATTGTGCTTCAGTAGTCAAAAGAAATTTGTTATATCAATATATATATAAAAAATAAATAAATAGGCCCTTATGCATCATCCCAAACATATGTGGAGTTACTGTAGGTAAATATTTTTGGAAATGAAGTGCCACGGTGTTTACATTAAACAGCAAAGATACTTGTTTCTTAATTACACAGGTTCCTGCTAAATGATTTTAGATTAAAGTGTGGAATATGAGCATGTCAGCTACACCTTTAAAGCTTGGTCTAACAAAAATGGCTAAGGATTTCCTTATGTACATTTTTTTTTTTGGCACAAAATGACACTCCTGAACTGTTAATTCACATCATATAATTAAAGTAGCAGAGAAAAATATGACAAATTTAAATGGAAATACACTCTTTAAAATCCCTTTATAAAAAAAAAGTCAGTATACATAGATAGTAGTCATTTTTTAAAGTCTGTAACTTTATTAGTTTAAAAGCAGAAATCCAAAACAGAGCTGTTCCCATACACCCAAGGTGCCTAGATTGGACCATTTTATTTTAAATATGGTAAAGCGAGTTCTGAAAGGACACCACCCTCATATGGTTTAAATATAGAAGGATTAGCTTAAGTGATTTTTTGAAGTCTGGGTATGAGAAAACTGATATCGACAAAGACATATTAATGTGTCAGTGATGAATAAATACAAGAACTTAAAATTTGAACCACAAGCAATCTCATACATCATTCTTTCTTTTTTTTTTTTTTTCTCCTAAGGCTAGAAAAGATTCAAATGTCAGAACTATAATGTCAGAACTGTTTATAATGTCAAGTCATACATGTTGCACACTCTTTTTATATTCCATTGATCAAACCAGAACCTAAGATAATAATTGCAGATAATAGAGCACATTTCCTGTGCTCATGGACATGTATTTGACGTGAATTTGGGAGAAAAACATTTTCATATTGAAGTGTTAATAATTGTTTTGTTCAACCTGTGTTGATCCATGCATGAATTATTTTGCATAAAGCTGATGCTTCTAACAATATCTGATATTACTGCAGGGCACTGTCAGCCAAGAAAAATTTGTTCTTATGATGTAAAATAGTAATTTGATAAAACTTTTTGCAGACTTGAAAGAGAATCAGTCCCAACAGAACCAGAGAGAACTATAATTTTCGCTTTGCAGACAGATCATGTAGTTCCATTTCAGCTCATAGAGTTAGTATTGTTATTTATAAAGTAAGTTTGAGTTGGTTGTAGCCTAGTTTCCTAAGAAAATGAGACATATATAGTCATGCCATCTGCAAACGCCTTCTCTGCACTTCTACAGTTACCAGTTCAGAGCAACTGCAACTGAGTCTGTAAGTAAAAGTCTCAGAGAAACTAAATTGCTAAAAGCTTTTGTTTAGGTATCTGGGTAGGGCAAAGATACCTAAATTAGTACTCTCAGTCAGGGTAAGGCAGGAAGGATTCAGCTCTTAAACAGTCTGTTTGGCAGAAGCCAGCAGTCCCATTGGCAGGAACCAGTCATGATACCTCTTACCTTTTGTCTCATGCAGCCATAGCATAAAGCCCAGTGAAACCACATTGTTTTCAGTAGAAGAACATACAAATCAAAGGACAAAAATCTCTGGGAAAACAGAATGCTTACAATATGATTTAGTTCTAGCTATTCTTTGAACATCTAATTTTACTCCACAAAGATAACAAAATTTCATTCCAACACTTCTGTAAAAGGTTAATTTGAAAACATAGTAACTGAACCTTGCCACAATCATCAAAACATCATATTATTTTAATTTACAGATGTAATAAAATCAAGAATGGTAGACAGCTTGTTAAGGAGGGTGTTTATCTTGGGAATATTAAGCTGAGGTTTTCAATAGAGAACCTACTTCAATTTTGTGTACTGATTAGAGCAAATGTTAAATTAATAGAAACCAGGCCTCATTCTTAAATGATCCTGATAGAACCCAGTCCTACTTAGAAGTTTATATTCACACTTTATATAGCAGGTTAAAGAGCTTGTGCTTGAAAGAAGAAATTGAATGACTCTGTGTCTTCTAGAAAGGTTGCAATTTGTGATATTTTCATTGTTTTATCAATTACTCTGAACAATGTTCACAGAGACCAAAAAAATTATTTGTACTGCATTTTCTGCTTGTAGGCAAAGGTTTGTGTTCTGTGGCTGCCACAGTCATTAAAGAGGGAAAGAGTAAAGGAAAGGAGAGATATGGAGTCAAGAGTGAAAACTGTTTCTCTTGGAAGCAGGCTGCTCAGTATTGCCTGGGCAGGCTTTGACAAAATCAAGCTCTCTTGAATGTATCAAATGTTATCTTCCTTGAACTGATGGCACACATGCCACATCAGTCACTGGCTCCTTCAGACGCTGTGTCTCCTGCCGTTTTGTATGACTTTGAGCACGTTGGAAAGGTCAAAACTTTTCGTAATCAATTCCATTAGGTCCTCGTCTTTTTCCACACCATTGATAAACTCTTCTAAAGTCAGTTCCCCTAAAATGAAGTCAGATACTCATTAGGAACCAAGAAACCCAGAAGGCAATTCATGCCAGATTGAATCTCCCAGGAACGTTCCCTGTTCTCTGCTTACATGCAAATGCAGGAAGAATATTTGCTAATGTTTACACCAGATCCTAGGACTCAGGCTTACTTTTTTTCCTTTTAAAACTGGTCAAACACAGCTTCCACTGAAACCTACGACAACTATGAGTGCTCAGTATCTTTGGCAACATAAATGTGTGAAAAAGGATACTAATGAAGCCAGTGGAAAGGCTGAATTTAGATATATGGATCAATGCTCACTGAGCTAATGGAAATTTATTTTGTAGCTGATTTTAACAGAGATTAGGGCATGATTTGCTGAGGATTACCAGGCATACTCCTTGTGTTGACTACTGGGATTATTTACAGCCATGATAAGATGCAGTGGAAAAAAAAAAATCTGTTGTTTGATTAGATAAATTCTCCCAAGCAACTGAAATGGTTATTTAGAATGTGGTTTTTTGGGCTCATGTCAAAATAAAGTTATACCTTGGAAGTTGCAAGACAACTATAAATTCTCTTCTATTGAAGAGCAGGAATATTGTTTAACATTCTTCTTTTTCTGCTCTCTTCTTTGTCAGCAAAGGCTAGTCCTAGTCTGCTGTCATAGTACACAGGAGTGTACACAAAACTCTGGTTAGAAGTTATGCCAGTGTTTTTCTCTGAGAGGGGAAACAGAGCTTAATTTAATAAGAAGAGATTGAGTCTTTCCTCTGAGAATCATTTAAAGTTTCTTGTTAATATCACAACAATGAATGATTTCTCATTGAAATAAGAAATGACAAGAAGCCAGGCAAAAAGGAAAATAGACAGATGACTTAGAGCCCCAGGGTGCAGAGGAGCAGCAATTTAAGTTTTGTACACTTCTGGTGAATACTTGGCTAGAGGACTTTTAGCTATTTTTGGATTTAAGTATTCCCCAGAATTTCTTTTGTGCTTTGGTTTTTATTCATGTCCACTTTTGAAACTTCATCTGATGTGAAAAAGAAAATGATCAGCATTTGAAAAATAAGAAAACTACTTTCTACTCATGGGCAGTAAAGGCTGCTTCCTCTTCAGTATATGGGTACTCACTGCACTGGTAAGCAGGCTTACTATTGAAGTGGAAAGACTTCACTTGAGAGAACTCCTGGCTCTTAGGCTTCAGTGAGAGGAGTAAGACCCTCTCCAGAGCTGGCATGCAGAACCCTGAGGATATTCACAACTCCTCTTTCAACTCCAGTTTCCTTATATAATCATCCAATGAGCAGAGACAGAATAAGCCATTCCTGTACATTTATATGCATCCTCCTGCTTTGAAACTCATCCACTCACTTCCTCAGGTCTCTCCTCTTATCCCAGGCACTCTTCTTACTTCCCATGCCCTCCCCCCTCTGTATTGCCTTTCACCGAGGTCTTTGAGTGGGTGGGGATCCTGGACTCAGGTGGACAGGTTTAATTATTTTCCTGGTTATGCCACTGATCTTGAAGTGCCTCCTCTTGATCCCAGAGTATGTATTTCAAAGTACCAACAGCAGCATGCAAGCCTACAAACACCACTGCAGTTACCAATGAAATGTGGTTTCACTGGCATGCCCACACTCACTGTGACAGTGATGGGTATTAGGGTTTGAGAGCTAATGAAAATAAATTGCAAAGCTATCAGGAGATTTGTTTTAAGAATTACTCCCTACAACCAAGGGATCATTTCCTGTATTTTAGTGTGAGGAAGGACATTACAACTCCTGAGCCCGGGGGAAAATCCCTGCCAACACCAAGAAAACCTGGATTCTTACCATCACCATTCACATCTATCTTCTGAAATATGATGTTTGTGAACTCTTCAGCAGACATGCCAGTGTGGCCATTAATAGCCTGGATAGCCTGAAGGCAGAAATGAAGAAAGTTATTTCTGACTTTTATCCATCAAGTTGTTAAAACAACACAAGTGCAGTAATTGCGATTAAGCCTTTTAGTTCAGCAACCCTTTAAAAAATAACTAAATAAATACTTATTTGAAGTAAATCTTCAGTAATGAGGTTTGGAAATTTAATTAACATAACAGAGCCTGAAGATTACAGACTAATTTACGTATCTCTGAAGGTCTTTTGAAACCA
Organism: Galbula dea; assembly: GCA_013399015.1. Lineage (NCBI taxonomy): Eukaryota > Metazoa > Chordata > Aves > Piciformes > Galbulidae > Galbula > Galbula dea. Next base: position 403,593 of record VWZX01007042.1, on the reverse strand, counting down.
TGTGGCACCTCTGCTCTGCAGTTCACTTTCGATTCCACATCAGTATTTTTATCTTGCCCTAAAGAGTTCTGTGTCTTTGGAGAGTTCCATATGGTCTATGTGATTTAAATATAGTAGTACTTTTCACAGCTGAAAGCACATGAGGAGAAAGTCCAAGTAATTTTTTCTATTAATACACATTTAACTTAGTAATCACAAATAAAGCCAGACCATCAGTCCTGGAAGTTGGCAGAATTTACTTGTCCTCCAAAGAAATGAGGAAAACCAGAAATCTCCCCTCTACTTTTTATGTGGCAAAAGGACCCAATATTTGGAGTAAAAGTATAAATGAGCATTTTTGCAAAATTATATCCCATTCACTGAGACAGAAATTTTTGCATTATGGTGATCATTTGGGTTAATAAAATAGGAGCCTGTATGTTCATAGCCAGTGGTCCAGAAACAAGCAGTGTGTGTTTTCAGAGTTTGATTTAAACTCAATATCCCAAGTAGTAAGTGACTGGAAAAATACATGCGTGTGTATTTATAAATACACACGCATGTATGTTCTATGTAAGGTAATTCACTGTTTGTGCCACTTATTTCTTTCTGTATTCCAGATATTATATTGGAACTTATTATATTTAAATAAAACATAAGTTAAACCTATCTGGCACTGACATGGAATTCTTGACAATCACTGCTTTTATTTTATTTTGCATAAACTAATTCTAAAAGTCATAGAATCATAGAATCATAGAATGGCTCAGGTTGGAAGGGACCTTAAAGATCATCTAGTCAGCAAGAATTTTACAAAAACAGGTATATAAACTTGTTTGTATTACTAATTCATTCCTTACATACTTCTGGTGTTTTGTATGTCTGACCCTGATGCAGTCTTCAGAAGAATGTTGTACCTCTGTCACAGTTAAATTTGTTGTAGAGGTAAGAGTAAACCAGTGGTTCCTGAACCACCTGAATCACTGACTACCACAGAATCACCTTTAATAATAAAATTCAACAACTGTGCTGTTAAAAGGCACTGAGAGGGTCTATGATTATCTGGAAGGAATTTTGATGGTTGATAATTTTGCATAGCTGCAGGGACAGATGAAGATTTAATAGTAATTCTGTGATTTAAATTAATGTTTCAGATATGACATCTTTTTTGACAAACCCTTGTTTACTGATGCTTAGTATAAGCAGGGTCCTTAATGATGGAGACCCTGTATTTTTATTTTTATTTAAAGCCCACCAAATTTAATCTAGCCTAGGTGAAATGTCTTAGGCAGATTTAAGTCCTTGTAGTCCAAAACAGAAGAAAACACATAAAGGTTTAAACTGGTTTTAAAATCAGAAAAATTGAAAATAATTCTTTATATTAAAAGGATTATAATTTTCTTTTTGAATAAAGCCCAAGAAAAAGCACAGTCACCTTATTGCCTCTAGGTGAAGGATGATGGAGAGTATCTGCACAAAAAAGATGTTATTTGTCTTAATGCAGCTTCTCCTTCTACCTTTAGAAAGCTACTCTTTGATTTGTTTGACCCTGTGGCTCTATCTGGCTCCAGTGCCTTTTAATTCAGACAGCAGCTCTTAAAAGTCTCTAGCCAGGCATCAGCAGTACTACAGACTCCAGGAAAAGTTTACTCCTTGTTTATTATGACATTAAATCCCTATCTTGTTTTTATGTTCCTTGCAGCAAAACCTTGATTGTGACAAATTCTGTATGTTTACAGAGCACTACTAAGTTATTTGTATTTGCAAGGAACCCGAATAACTTCTGGATGAAAGCAGCTACTGAAGTGCAAAATACTATTTCACTACAGCAAGTTAGAAAATACAGAAGTCACTTTAAAGAAAGAATTACACTGGTTTGGTTTTATGGGTTCGAAATGGACCCATTTGCTGCAAAAAATTCTGCAATATTTGTATCCAAATGTCACTGCATGATTTAATGATAAAATTAAATTTCCCCAATTTCATTTTTAAATAGTGGTAATGGCATTGGTAGTAAGCCAATCTAAAAGCCTTTCAAAAAAAATGAAAAAATTGGAATATTCTGATGACACCTATATTGTTTCTTGCAGTAAGTTCAGTTTCAGAAGCCAGTTTTCCACAACAGACTGGCACAAACACTTGTAACCAGCTGTTTTATTTATGTTGCTTCAGTCCTATGCTGCCTTAACAGCACAGTTTATCACAGGAACGCCTCAACAGTTCCTACAATTTTGCAGTTTCAGTAAAACATTATATCTTTAGAACTATGGTTGAAAGTGAAATACCACTTATGTATGTTTACTTCAATAAGCAAAAAAGTAATGGCAAGAGTGTCACTAACCAGAACAATTCTGGTTTTACATCTGTAAAACATTAGGTAAAGTACAGCCCATCCATTTACAGCACATGACAAACCACTGTTTCAGGGACAATGCACTATGTCAGATGCTCTTGCTACTGGTCACAACTTGCTTACCGAGAATATGCTTAACAGTTCTTTTTTGTCAATACATCCATTTCCATCAGCATCATACAGTTTAAAATACCATTTCAATTTTTGGTCAATTTTCCCTCGTATAACCAAATTTATTGCAGCTATGAACTCCAAGAAGTCTATAAATCCATCCTAAGAGAGAGAAAGAAAAAAAAAAAACCTTTTTAACAATGTTGGTTTTCTGTTCATTCTGTCAATTTCACAGAAACAGGTCATTGAATTCACTCTAATACACAGTGATTTAAAAGCACCTTTGAATAGAAGTCTCCTGTGCTGTTTAAAAAGGATGCTCTCAACTGTAAATGCTATAGGAAGGGGTGTTAACACAGATTGTGTTACAATATTGTACCACAAGCTTTATGCTTCTTTTTGGCACACCAGCTTGAATTTCAGTTTTGCAAGTATTCTTTCAAGAGCACCTCATCAAGTATTTTACTAGAGGGCAAGTTTTATTTTGCTGATTACATTTGCATCATTTGATTTTATAGATCAACACAATAAACAAAGCTGATTACCAGTCATGGAAGATAAAAGTAATTTACCTCTGGTGCTTTACTCTCTCATTCCAAAGGGCAAATTTCTAATATTTTCATTGAATGGAGTTAATGCTAGTGAAGCCTGTTTATTTGGCAGCTTAGGATGCTGGACAGCTTTGGGTGACGAATGCATTTCTTGTGTGTGAAAGCTTCTTTTCCATGTCAGTATGGTGATGGCCCTGCTTTCCTTGGCTGCAGCACATTACACTGGGGTACTATGGACGTCTGTTGGGATGGTGAAGTCTTGCTTCATTCCCTGCCCTAAAGAGCAGAGCAAGCTGGGGTAAGCTCACGGGGTACCCCCTATGGATCTACTGTAGAATAGAGAAGCAGAAATCTCCTAATGCGGATCTGAGGAGTGTGCCAGAGACACACCAAAAAATGGCTCCAAAACTTCTTTTACATGCCCAAAAGTCTTCTGGACTTTCTGCTTAACATAGGAGACTTAATACAATTATATACCTTTTTTTTTAGTCTTTTGATGGCTTGACCAGATGAACTAGCTTAAGGATACATTATGGTTGCCCATGTGTTTGTGCCCTTTGATGCTGTGATTTTGCAACTTATTTCTGCTTTCACTGATGAGCGATTTTTTAAGCTGCTTGGAACAGTTTGATTCACAAAACAGAAACAGAGAACTGGAAAGAAAGTTTGCTCATAATATAAAATTGGTCCTAAGGGCACCACCAGCCCTGACAGCCCCTGCCCAGGGCCCAGGCCCCATTTCAGTTGTTCATTAGTTACTGGATCTCCTGAGAAGAAAGCAATTTAATTCTATGTTTTTATGAGATATTCTTTGCTTCAGAATGTCAGCCTCTACGCAGCTGCTGCAGGCTGCTCACTTTTGCTCGGTTAGGGTAGGGCTGTGTGTCCTGTGGGGGCAAAGCTTGGCAGTGAGGGACTGAGAGTTACACAACATCAATTAACACCCAAGCCCCAGAGATACAGAAGGGCATTATCCCTGGAGCCCTGGAACAGCACTGCTAATCTTCTCAGGTCCTTAAAATATTCTCACTGCTTCAAACTATTTGAGAAAAGATTGAAAATAATTGACTTGTCAACTATGAATACATAGCTGACCTTAAGTGCCATGGCAATCCAAACTTGGACCAGAATGATCTGAACTGAGCATTTTGGCTGCCTAGGTCTTACCTGAGAGTGATTTCCTAGCAATGCTGATGCAGTGCTACTGGGATAGCCAGCCGTCTTCTGCCACATGCCACAGCTGTGCATGTGAAAAGGGATAATTTCTGTCCCTGTGAAACCCTATGATGAGTGAAACCGTTGTCTTACTTGGAGCACTGAGGGCTCTACCAAGAACCTACACACAATAAGCAGTGTCTTGTTTCCAAAATTTGCTCTTGAAATACCTTTAAATAAAACTTGACACAAAGAGAATAGCTCAACAGGCTTTATCAGGATTATGAAGTTTGCAAATATAGATGGTGTAGGTATTTCAAACCTAGGACTTAGGACATTAAGCCAACTTTGCTCTCCAACCCCTGTCTTTCAGAATACTATGGTAAGCTTATAAAGGAGAGGGGCAGATCAAACAGCAGATTACAACAGCTCAGAATAACTGTGAAATTTATAGCTAATCCTGTGTGCTTCTCTCTTTCTGTCTAGATCCCATTTCAAATATGGCACTGCTGTCTCCATCCTCAGAAACATAAAGAAGGACTCATATCGTTCTATTTCATCTTGCCCCCTTTTTGCTTCTGAAGAGTTTCAGCTGTTCCTCAAAGGTTGCATATACATTACTAAATAAATACAGAGCTACTTGTGACTCTGTTGGAGCTTGGAGAGAGCTCCAGATCCCCTACAGGCTATGGCTGGAATCACCAGTTTCCTAGGTAAACAAAACTGGCAAGGTGGGGGAATACTTATGGCAAGCAAAGGCTATTAGATAAGGATGAATATTAAAGCAGGGAATTAGAAGCTGCAAATCATTAAGTCTTTTTGTGATAACTTCATACCCACTGTTATATAAAGAGATGAGGCTGTATTGACCAGCCTGTTACACAAGGTTCTGCTTTGCCCAGACAAAAAGGACCTATGAGATTTGGAGACTTAGAAAATAGCAGAACCTTTTTGTTAGAGGAGTTGGGAATACAGAGTCAGCTATGTGTCCTGGCTCTCTGGCTTGTAGGCTACTCTGGTAAAACCTGGTGAAATCCAATTTTATTTGTTCAAAATTAAAACCTGTCCCTCAACTCCCTGCTATCACTCACAGTTTTATTTCAGGATTACTGGAAAAGCGTGGGGACAGGGAAATCACCAAGGCATTGGGTGGCTCCTGTACTCAGCCTGAAGCACAGTACAGCAATGCCCAGGAAGGCTGTACTGAAGGAAAGCATGTGCTCAAGGACCTAGCCCTCTGCCATCATCTCCTGGGTGGTGGGGTTCAGCTTTCTATGCCCCTAATTTTGAGCCTCTGCCTGTGCTTTTAGGATCATCTTTCCCAACTTGAAACAAAGCAATAGTCAAGGGAGAGAAAACAAAACAAAACATAACAAAAAAACCCAACCAATGCAGCCGTAGCCATATAACAAACTTTTCCGCAGTTTTTGCTGACAAATCAAGCATTTTTTTCTTGTTTTAACAAACCCAAGAATGTAACAGGACAAAACTTCAGGAAAAGCACTTTGAAGACATACATGTCTTCTGGTGGTAAAGATGCTCCATTTGGCACATTATCTCAGGTGCTCCTACGTAACATTCTTAGGATTTGATGTCTCAAGGGATGTGTACAAGAAGGCTCCTAGAAGTTAAACACATATAATATAATTCCCTACTACTCAGTATTACCAGATAAAAACCTCAAGGAAGGGGAAAGCCAATACTCTCTACCTTCTTTACTTAGTAGACATTTTTTATTTCTATATAAAAAGGAAGATTATAGACCATTGCTATCACAAGAAAATAGTTACCAATTTTTTATTGTCAATACATGAGTTAGCAGCCAAGTTAGTTAAAAGAGATCATCCACTTTCTGCTGCATTTTTACTGCAATTATTAGTTCCAAAGTGTGGTTCACCAACATCGTCACCAACATATAAATCGTGGTTGTATATTTTTGATGTTTCAAAGCAACACTTAAAGGGAAAAAAAGTAAAAAATGTAAACCTGAAATAGTTTCTAACTGCTTCATTCATAACTAATAAGAAAATAAATAGAAAAAAAGACAATTGCACACTTAAAGAACACTTGAAATTTCTTGAAATAAGTCGATTTCTGAACAGTTCCTTGTTAAAATTACTTTTGCCTTTAGCCACATCATAATTTAACAAGTAGCATTTGAAAGGAATTATGATTGATTTCACAAAGCTAATCTTCATTGCCAGTTCTTGTCATGTGACAACATTACAGTGTTAACTGGTAATGATAGAAATATGATCCAAGTGCTTTTTAAGCTCAGTACAAGCTGAAGAGTACATGCTAATTTGTTTACAATTAAAATATACTTTCAGAAAAATTCTACATGTTGTTCAAAAAGTGTAATTGCTTCAGTTTGATGTGTCCTTTTGGTCACTGAGTAGTAACTGCAGACAAACAACTCTAAATCCTTTCTTTTGTTTTAAAAGCAGCCAGGGGGTATAGGAACTCAGGTAGCACAACTCAATGAGACTGCATAGAATTACTTGACCAAACTTCTAAGTGTTTAATTTTTGCTGTCAGGATGTTTTGCCACTGATTTCTCCATATCCAATGCAGAGATTCATTTTCTCTAGGTCTTTTGTGCAATGTAGTCGGCATTACAACTTCATACAGGACCTACAAGCTGAGGTGTCTTAACCTATGGATCTCGGGTGCTGCGTCCTAGTGTGAAAGGGGACTCTTGACAGCCAACTGCCAAAGCCTTGGTGTATGTAGTACATCTGGTCCTGCACCACATACAAACTGTGTCTCCGGTCCAGGCATGCTCTGCAGTGTGATGAACCTGCTGCTAAAGTGCAACAAAACTCTATTGCAAATACAGTGAGCCTGGGTGTGCTCTGCACAAATTGTCAAGGATTAACTGTACTGACCTTAAAAAAGCGATGATTTTAATGACAATGGTAACATAAGCTTTTAGCTCATAATGATGTATTATTATAGCACATGTTAGTACTATCATGGCAGTAAATTCCGTGCTAAGCCTCTAGAAAAAATAGTAATAAATTACTTTTTTGAATAAATATACAAAATTGTATGTAAAAAAATTCTGGGGGTAGTTAGGAAGTAGAACAAAGGCATCCTTTAAGACAGTCTATAAATAAATAGTGTTTCATGGAACCAGGTGAAATATTTGTAGAACATAGCTTCTATTCCATGGAATTTTCTGTAAGAGTACAGTAGCTTTCAAAGGTACTTTGGCATGTTGACAAAAACTATGTAGCTACACTGTCTTGAACACAGCAAAGCATAATTTAACCTCCTCCTTATTTACAGTAATCAGGCTAGTTACTTTACATTTGAGATAATTTTATGCAACATTACTCCAGATTAAAGAGAAGCAAATGGCTTGGCTTTGTTGGTTTTGTTGGATTGTATCTGAAACTAATGGGAAAAGGATTTGTACATGTACGCATCTAATGCAAAAAGGCCAAATATTCCAGCAAAGGAGAGTTAACAGAGATGCCCTGAGCCATTATAATTAATCCCACAAGAGCTGGAAACAAATAAAATTTAGGTTCCAGGTACTGTTTGGAGTATTGCTTACTAGCAGTAATTTTGTTTCATATTTTCAGAGCTCTTCATGCTTCAATAATAACATAGGAGGCAGCTATCATATGGTGTTAGATAACCATTGCATAGTTGGGCTATGTCAAACTTTAACAACTTAATGTCTTCAGTAGTATCTCTAGCAAGTAATTACCTCATCTCAATTAAAATAATATTCCTCTGTCTCATAATTCTTAAGAAGGGAAAATAAGTGGAGTGAAAAACCAACTGAATGTCAAATGGAGAGAGAGAGTTTCATTAACAATCAAAACGTTTCTGAAAAATATTACACCTCTCTGGGAATATTTGCATGCTTTTCTTGGAATATGAGGTGCAATCACTGCTTTCATGCATAATTTCATGGCCAAATGATTCACATTTCCTTCTAGTACAATATCTGAGAAAATATGTTTGGCTAATCCCATTCATGTCCCTGTATTCAGAGGACATCTACTTATAGGCAGGACACAGAAACAGGTGATAAAAAGTCTATCTGAAATTTGGAACTATAAAGATGGCAGTATAGTGAGGAAGGAGCTAGCATAAGGAAAAAGGAATGGTGGTCTGCCTTCCAACACTTGTCAGAACTGTGCAAAGTTCAAGGAGTGCAGGAAAACTCTTATTCTTGAGGGGGAAAAAAGTGTAGCTTGACATGTAGTTTACATTGCTATGTAGCCATTTTAAAACACAGCAAAGTTCTACTGAAGGAGCACTTTGCATTTCTTATTATCTGTTCTACATCAAACGGCCAGTTTTAACTTTCTTTAGATTTTAAAATGGATTTCTTTTAAAATCTTTTTATATTTCTAATCTGCATAATGATGTCAGATGAACTCTAGTTTATCACAGAACTACTTTAAATTTTAAATGAAAAACTACAAGCTAGAAGGATGACTAAAGATTGCCATCAGTTGGTGGCTCCTTATCCAAAGATATCTTGAACTGTGCTGTGGAGCATCCATCTTTCTACATCTGCCAACTTTATCTCTGCATAATAAGTGTAGCAGAAAATACTGTTCTCTGTTAAGGACCTGCCAATGCTTTATGAAACGTTAACAGAAAATCCTTGAACTTGCATAATTTTCCTCTAGTGCCACATACCTATTAACCTTCTTTACTCTTTGCAGTATGTCCTACCTTTTAAAATCTGATTTTCTGATAAAGCAAGACAATTATTCTTGTAGCTAGTTTCAATTAATGCCAAAATAAGCAATAAGAGAACTATAAGTATCCCATTTTCAGTACATCACTTCACATGTTAAATAACTATGCAAATTTTTTCTTTCACAGGTCATAAGAACCCAATAGATCAAGTAGTTTTTACAGTGTTCGGTTTTTATTTTTAGTGGTGACGAAAGCTATCTGCAAGCCAGTGCAAGTGGATGACATTTATATGGGTTTCCGATGTAAAGAAAAAAGTTTTTTTAGAATAAGTGTTAAATAGTAGCACTGCTGACTACAGAATACTTCCTTAGTTCTGTTAAAGAGAAACTAAGACTTCCAGTATAGTATGGATACACCAGACATTATATTTCTAGTTATGTTCTCTCCTTTAACATTGGTGGAACCTTGGTTTGAAGGATATAATCTGTCTGAAATATGATCCATATTCTCAGAGAAAACCAAATATACATCAGTATACTTGGCAACTACTGAAGTATTTTAGATAAACATAACTGTTTCCTCCCTAAAATTCGTCAGCAGGCTACATGAAGTAGGACTGCAGGGCAGTTGTTTGTGGACTGAGATATAGAGGGAATAAGAAAAGCAGGAGGAATTCAGCTTACTTGTATATGGTTGCAGCTTTTCCATTTTTGTATTACAAATATCTTAAGAGTGAAGAAGACTAAGGTAATTTTTCCCTAGAATGATCTAATAAAGGGGAACTTTATACAAATATATATATACCGTTGTATAAAAAATAACTGTTGCTCTTGTATTTTAATGAAAACATTATTTTGAAGGCTTTCATTGGAAAGCTGTGGCAAAAGATAAACCCACTATTTATTATATTGCCAATGCTACTGTATAAATAATGCTTGTAAATATTAACATGAGTAATGAATAAAATGTTTGCTTAAATGCTACCTCCTGCACTCCTTGTGATATCTCAAGGAAAGTTAACTTTGCAATTACAGCATCTTTATTTTTCACTAGAGCTAAGCATGATGAGGAACAACTTTCAGTCTTCACTACTATATTTATTTCTTTATGTATATGTTTGTTTAATTATTAGCAAAGCATCCCACAAAGGTCAAGGAAGGGATGAAAAGTCTTGACATAGAACACATTTTTTTAGAAAACATGGAAAAAATTAAAGACCTGTGTATACTTGTTGTATAAGGTCATTTAATTATCAAGCAGCTGATGGTCTGCACAAGTGACACACCAGAAATGATTGGCATTTATTTAGTATATTCCTGAGAAGAAAGCTTTTAGGACATAGCCCATGCTGCTAATCTCCACTAAAAACAAGCACTGACTGGAAAATGCCTTTATACATTGGACACATAAACTCTGCTGAGCCAGAGGCGCAAATACTGGTACAGTACTATGCTCTGCCACATATAAACATGCAAGGTAACCAAGCCCAAGAAGCCATACAACCACATTAGCATAGCCTCTTCAGCATGGTAAGTTGGTGCAATGCTCTGAGCTTACATGGCTTGCCTGATGCCAAGACCAGAGGCAACCTCAGTCTCTATGTGAGAGCCATTGAATTGTGCTGTGAAGATGTACCCCCCTTGCTGTCACACATCTGTTGACTACAGGAACTTCCATGAGTGAGGAGCTGAACTACTCTATTTTCTCCAACCTAAAGAATGATAAGATTTGACTTGCAACTGAATTCCTGTTGGTATTTGTATGCATGACTTGGGTGAAGCAGACTTTGACTAGGCTTTCAATCTATCACAAATTATCATAAAAACACTACCATGGTGCCATAATTTCTTTTTGACTGTTTCCAGTTTACTGGCAAGTGAATTTTTTTTTAAAAGGAAATCCTAAGTAGGAGAAGGATGTCTGTGTTTAACAAACTTCAGCTGGTAGCAGCAAGGCTAACAAGGAAGTGAAATGCAATGCACAACTGTAATTAACCCATACCTCCAAGTCCTATTTGCATCTTGTGAAGTTAATATTCCATACCTTACCTGCTAGGTTTTAGACTTGGAACATGTGAAACACAGAGGAGAAAGCTATCATGTTATTCTATGAGAGAATACTTCCAAGCATGGATGGCCCTAAATTAAGACAGGCTGCTATAAATAGAATTGCAGATAAATCTCAGGCCTAACACTTCAGCACAGCTCTCTGAGCAGATTCCTATTTGTGAGAAAACAGAAGTCTACATGAAAAAAAATCTATTTTATACTGAGAGTAGAAGACATTATTAAATAACTTAAGCTTTCCAGAATGAGTTTCTTTAGATTTAGATCAACTGTAAACTAGTTCCCAAATGATATGCTTTCATATATAAGCTTCAACAACAGAAGTAATACATTTAAACTGCAAAAGCCTCACTATTAAACCATGGTATTTTCTAGCCACAAAAAGTTAGGTAAGGAAAAAAAAAATCAGGTCATATATCTACAAAAGTCAGCTAAGAGAAGTGTGGAAGGAGGTTCAAATTTCCTACCTGTCTAGCTAAACAGCACTCCTATGTAAAAGGAACTATTAAGAGACAGGAAATAATTTCTATGAAGAAGTTTTGTATGCTTCACCACTCACTGGGATAATGGCCCCTTTATTAGAAAGCAACAACCAGACAAGAATACAAAAGCAAAAGAAATAAAATTAACCTGAGAAGTTGCTATTGTACTGAAGGAAAAAATGTTAGCAAAAACTCAAATAACAAAAGTATTTCTAAATTCATGCATCATATATGCAACCACTTGCATCCATTAACTTCTATGGCTTAGAGATTAAAGAGTATAATCTATTTAATATTGCAGAATGCCTAAATGTTCCACAAAACATCATAGAATGATAATGACCTCTTATTTGTACAATCACAGCTGCCATTTCAGATCCACAGTGTGATACTCCCAGTCAGCTATCCATTAGCAACTCTTCAAACATCTCTACTTTACAAAAAAAACTTTTCAGGAGCAAAACTTACATTTTTGCCAAAAACCCTGAGAAGGAGAAAAAGCTGTACAAAAGGATAGGACAAAATGTGGGCATATAGAATGAGAGCCTCTCATTTTGCCTTATCACTATCATATAATATCTTTCTCCTGCCCTGGGAGGCTAGTCTATGGCCACTTTATTTTCATCTTAACTACCTAAAAAGCATCATAGCCACATCATAGCCACATAAGCTATGAAAAGTGTTTCATTGATGATTGTTATTTCAAAAAATATACCTTAAAAATAAAGGTCATGAGTCTTGTCAATAAAAGAAAAAATACTATTAAACTTATGAAAACAGAGTGATGTTAAAAATGTTAGAAAAGGAAACAAAGGCGGTATGCTGACAGACATACCCATTCCTCTATTTTGTTATTCCTTCACACTATACATATTGTCCCCTCTATGTTTTAAACACAAGTATTAAGTCTCCCTAAGTATCTGCCTTCTACTTCTCATAGGAAAAGTTGCTTTGCTATCTGGTAACTTGACTGCTTTATATATGAGAGTGATCAGCCTGCAGAGCAGGGTAGCACAACTCTGAATCAGCAAACTGAGAAGAAACAATTAGCAGAGGATTCTCATTTAGTTTTAAGAGCATTTGACCACTGCCACAGCAGCTAAAGGTGAGAAAATGCTCTTTCTGAAACCTGCTTTTATTCCATTCTCCTCACTTTCACATTAAGTCAGAATCAGAAATTTTTGCAAATCTGAAGGTTTCACAGTTCTGCAGAGCATGTGCTGACAAGTAGTGCCCTGGGACACTCCAGCATTGCAGTGAGTGGAGGGCCCAATGTGGCCGGGTCCAGAACCTTACAAGCATGAGGCAGTATTCCATACAGATGTAGAAAACAGCCCACTCTTGTCTGTCAGCTATTAGAATCTCTTATGTCTTTGCATCTCACCTCACAACTACATTGTCTAAGATCTTCTACACCTAGAGAAAGGTGCTGCACACACATATCAGATGACCATGGCTTTGGCCTGTCTGTATGTCAAAGGAAAATATATATTGTCTGTCTGCAAGCCAGCCACAGTACATAGGAATGATTGCAACCACAAACAGTTATTGCAGTAGCAGGGAAGCTAAATAGGAAATATAGCCTGTAGAAGTTGCTTGACCTCTTCATCTGATAGTCTGTTTGGTCTTGTAACCTGGGCACTGTCTGTGATCTCTTCATCTGAGTTATATTTTTCTCTCTGCCACAGGTTCAGTACAGTACTTTGGGTGAATCTGTTCATCAGTTAAGTGCAGACTGTATTTTCCACTCTAACATTGTTGTAAAAACTTAGTAACTTTGTACTTGAGCATACCATATTTTCATATGCTTGCATGCAATCACATGATAAGCAAAGGATAGAAGAATAACCGTTGAACTGAAAATTGCATCTCATTTTCAGAATTGTTGACATTTTTATGTGCCCCTAGAAAGTACTAACAGGAGTCCTCCTCAAAATCCTCAAAGAACAGTCCCCATTCTTCACCTCTAGTGTGCCAGAATGGCAACCCTGTCCACAATAGCAGTTTTGTAGAGCAGAGCTCAAAGAGCCTGCAGGCTACAACTCATAAACAAAGCAATAATATGAGATTAAAGAAATAAAGAAAAGAAGCTTTACCTGGTTCAGATCAAAGATTTCAAACACTCGTTTAACGTATACATCTCCCTGTGGATCCAGCCCTTGCAGACCCAGGAGTTTCTTGAATTCGTGCAGACTAAGCTGCCCAGATGGGCATTCTCTCATAAATTTGCTGTAATAATGGTGCATCTCTGGGACAGGGTCACCACCTGGTAATGATTCGTTGGCACCCATGTTATTAGGCAGAAAATGTCTCTTTTTTTTTTTTGTATTCGCATTGGTATCTCAGGTTCAGAGTCTTGCTCATGAACAGAACTCAAACAAATACTGCATTTAAATGGCCACGGTAAACCTCTTACAGCTTAAGTTTCTATTTTTATTTAATGACTGTCTGTACTCATGTGAGATTACCTTTAATGCCCAGTTCTAAACCAGATGGGGTATCAGAATGTGGCTGAAGTAGACGAGAGCCATACCTCAAATTAATGTTAATGAAACTCCAGACTCTCCCACTGACTACATACATGCATGCATATTAGAAAAAGAAAAATCCTCAAAGTGTTTGACTTTGAATTATATGTAAACCATTAGCAATATGTAAGAGTCTATTCCTGGATTGGCTGTAAGGCATAGCTACCATTTTTTCTGTAAATAAGGATGGAAAAGGGTGAATGCAAACAGACATACCTTCTACTACCTTCTCTCTGTTGCAGGTGGATTAAGCCTTTCTAAAACCAGAGCCCTTCGGGCTCTTCCTTGAGGCACTTATCATGAATCTACTATGTGGTATTTTGTATTTGTGTGCAACTGCATCCTACTTCCTCCCTTTCAGCATGGGTGCCCAGATAAAATGCACAATTTTGGTCACAAGCCTTGTGACAGAACCTGAGCAGAAGAGGACTCTTTTACCATAACTTCTTTAATAAGAAACAACTTGGTCTGATAAGTGAATTAAATATGTTTCCTGCTGTTGGTCATATTGGCCAGTGCAGTCCTGATTTTTATTAAATAGTTGAATTCCCTCTTCCTCTCTAAGGTCAGGGAAGGGGTTAGGTATCAATAATACTTCTGTACAGATTAGCTTGTGTACAAGGAGATGAGCGTCTCAGGAGAATTACTATAGCACTGACAAATTTTGAGTGATAAATACCAGTGTAAAACTATAGGATGTTAGAGATGCAGGAAAAAGACACTCCCACTCACATATCCTTTTCATTTATAATCACACAGTGGAGTTAAAAAGCACAGTTCTCTGAGATGCTGAGTGCCTCTTGAAAAACAGCAACCTCCCTCCAGCCCAACTTAAGCCAGAGAACAATCAACATCTTATAGGATCAGGTCAATTTTTGGGAGCTCCTCTCACGCTCTTAATGGGCCATGCCACAGCACTCTTCACAAAGACACCATTAAGTTTAATTTCATATACTTCAAAATGTTGCATACACATTTGGAAGCTTGAACACTCCTCAAGTGCTGATGAACTTCTGAAGATCAAACAGGAGGATACAGACATTGCCACTGTTTTAGCCCAGACTGGTTCAGTAGCCAAAGAACATACAGCAAACTGGATAGTTGGTGTGTTGCCTATCCTCCAGAGGCCATCTCCAAGCCCTAGGCCCTCCATGTAATCCCAGTAATTGAGAGTGAGTGCACATCTTGTCTGCAGGAGAGTGCTGGCTGGATCAGTGAGAGTGAGTGAAAAGGAAGTGAGAACAAGGAAGGTGAAAGGAACTAAGTAGACAAACCTCTTGAGTATGCATAGTCTGACAAAAATCCTGATTCTTTTTTCTTCAGCTATCATGCTCTGCTATTAAAGCAATGACTAGTCATTGTGTCAAACACCAGAGAAAGGGCACCAAGGAATGTAACTTAAGCCATCTGCAACCTACCTGATAAGACTAGGTTAAGAACTGTCTATCACTAACTTAACCAGTGCTAGTCATTCTTCCTCTTTTATGTCCTCCACTTGGACAATGACAACTTTCTCATATCTGCTTGCATGACTTTGTGCAAACATTGTTCACAGGATCTTACTTGGGCATAGAGATCTTGGGAACTGCTTGCATCTACTGATTCCACTCCTCTCCTTTCTATTTTCTCCCTCCAAAAAGACAAACACTTCCTCTGTTACTTGCTTCCAAATAGCATGTCTTGGGCAAGTGTACCCACGGTGAATAATAAGGCACATGAAAGACTCCTGCACTGATGTAAAGATGGGGCCACAAAAGTCAGAAATTTGTCAGAATTTATATACTCTGGTAAAAAACTTGCAAGAGAATGTTAAAATTGGAAGTGCTACCTGTTTTCAAGATTCCTTTAGTTTAATATCAATAACTAAAATGCCTGTAAAAGACAGCAAAAATACCTGGGGAAAAAGTGATCTGGTTTACAGGTCTGTTTCACAGCATCCCTTACTCCTAGTAGAGAACTGGACCAATACATAATAGCTGATATTACACCTGACAAAAAAAAAAGGAAGGTAAGATTTATGGGGCACAAAAAAGCTAAAATTTATAACCCTCTGCATAGTTCGACAGCACTCAATAGACTCACAGACAAAGCATGTGCTGAGATAGTAGGAACTCCACAGAAATCACTTGTTCCAGAAGCCATCAGCAGTGGACATTGCTACTATTATAAATTAAAATAGAAAAATTTGTGACATTGTGGAGCTGGACTGAAGAAATTAATCCAGCAAAGCCATTTCGAGGACACTAAAACAATAGGTATAGAGACTAGTTTGTATATAGGAAGCCCGCTGAAGCAATTCCAAACAAGCTATCTGTAGCAAATTGAACTGATGCTAAAAGATAAAAGTAAAATTATAGTACCTATTGAGATCTATATTCAAGATGCCAAGAGTCTGTACTGTATCCTGGGAACTAATTAAAAAATACAATCAGGCAAAGGTGGGATTTTGTACTTGCATTGAAAATGACAGTCCTGTAATAAAGAATGTTTCTTGTTCAAGGACAGACTGTTGCTAGACTGCAAGAGCACGAGGCACCAGAAAATACACACTGCAGGTAAAGCAAAACTGTCTCTGTAAGGAAATATGAGGGGAAAAAAAAATCAGATTCATTACTCCTGCTCTGAAAAAGGTATAAGATCTCAACAGTTTTGGAAGGAATTATGTCATTTAGATTTCTTTTTAAGTGAAGAAGAGGTAGTCTTTTGACATAGTTTGAAAACAGGGGTTGCTTCTTTTTTTAAAACAAAACAAACAAAACCCACAAACCAAATGAACAGAAAAACAAACAAGCAAAGCTTCACAGCAGAGTGATCAGGAACTACTTTGATATGAGAAATGGCAGAAAAGTAAATAATAAAGATGACATTCTCTTTCTCTTGGGTGTTGCGAAAGCAGTAGTACCTTGGCTGTAAACAGCAAATACTAAATCCCTGTGTTGTGAAACAAGGAGATCACACATCTTTTCACTCTGATAGATTCAGCTGAATACTACCTGTGCAAATGCAAGTGCAAGAAAAGATGTCTGCTAGTGCTTGCAGTGGCAAATGTCAAGTTTTAAATGCATTTGAATAAAAAGTTTATATACAGATTTTTTTCTAAATTTGTGTCATCTTTGCCTGTTAAGGTTTTGTCTTGTCCTTTTGATTTTTGAATCCACTCTGGTTCACTCCAGCCCCATTCCCTTTTTTCCTTTTTCAGCAATTTATACCAGCAATTCTGAAAAATGCTCTTTCTCTCCTGCATGAGACAGCTCGTGTTTCTGAACTTTACACCATCTCTCTCTTCTTCCATCTCCTTTCTTCCCAGTGCTCTACTGTTATCACATGCTGTATCCTACTGGTGCTGAGCGCATACAGAGATCTACCACTGCTCATTTCAGTTGCAAAGGTAAGCTCCACAGGCAGGACCAGAGAATGCACCATTGTGGACATTCATATGTCCTACCTAGTCAGCTTACTTAAGAGTGTAGTTTCCCAACCCCTATCCTGCTATCTCCTTCTATTTAACTTCATTGCCAGCTGCCCACAGATGCATGGCTACTCCTCATCCTTAGCCAGCTTCAGAGTCCATTTATATCTTTTAAGGTAGATGCAACCTACTTCCCAGCTCAAGCAGACCTGTGTGAGGTGTTTTCAGAGGGACCACCTAGGCTGCCCAAATGAAAGACAGTCATCTGGACAAGATGCAGAACTGTAGGTTGATGAGGTTATCCTCCAGGAAGAGCTGGAATGGCCTGTCATAGGTAGAAAATGTACCACATGAAGGCTTTAACACTCACACCAAACATCACTATCTGCTTATGGCCCACCCTAACCTTTCTATTTGAATGAGTGTTCTAAAATCTGCTTTCCTCCTGCTATCCATGTTACAAGGAGGAGGACCCAAGCTGACCTTTCCTTCTCCTGTATCTTCATCCTTTTAAGGACTGCTTACATCTCCTTGATAAACCAGAAAGATTTTGCTTTGATAAAGCAAGTTTCTTGTAGGACAAAACCTCTACTCTCTCTGCTGAGAGAAGAGGACTGATGAAATTCTTGCTAACTCAAGCATTGGGATGAAGACGAGAGGTCATTGCTACTTTCTATGGCCTTTTAATCATGGCATATGAAGCAAATTGTGTGAATATGCACACTATTTCTTAATTATTCTCTCACTGAAAGCACTGATCAAGCACTGGAACAACTTTGTTAGTTCACAGTCACATTACTTGTGTGCCTGCTACTATATTTCTACAAATTAACTCCTTGGGCTTGTGTATGGATTTAAAACCAATACAGAAGGCAGTAACTGTTTAAAAATACATCTATAGGAGCCTATTATGTCTGATTCCTTTTTGCACTACTGCTTCCTTTTTCCTAACATGGAGATTGTAAGTGTAGCAATCCTGGTGACAAGATAAACAATTGTGCTTATCTTAGTTTTGCAGTCTAGCCTAGTTGGGTTTTTTTTTTTTTAAACTAACCATGTACAAAAGTGAATTTGTGGGTGTTGTTAACCACATATACTACAGTGCATTGATATCTCTGAACAACCAGCAGACTGTTAATAATAAAATAACAAGTCTTCTACTTCCCACAGAACCATTTGTAGTGCAGTTGTTTTAATGATTTTAATGATTATGGGAAGTCCTTTGAGATACAGACTTTGTTTTCTGTTTGGAATTAAAGAGGGCCCCCTCCTGAAGCTGTTATTTTCATCAAGGTTTCTGGTTGCCAGAAATGCTCCCTACGTTCTAAGGAGGATAAGGCAAGAATATTTTTTTTTTGTAGCTATTGCAAATTCACTGGTTTTCCTGAACTCAGGCTTGGCAAGAGCTTGGGCTGTGCCTTGTTTTGCAGGCATCAAGGAACAGCAAGAGACACTAATAACCTCTGATTAAGGACAGAGTGGCAGTGTATTGCCTGTCAAACTGTTTCTTTAAAGCAGTCTTATCAGAAATGAAGGGAAACAGTCCTCTCATCCAGGGAAAATCTGAGAAGCCAATGAAATTTCTTGGCTGAAACTGGGAGAAATAAAAAGAAATACATAAACTTTTGAATGCTGATAATCTGAGGGGAAAAAAAGAAGGCAGAATGAAACCCATCAATTTAAATTTATAAAAATTAATTTAACAAATTCTTGTTTCAAAAGTCCTCAAAATCTTTATGTTAAGGCTAGTATCTTTGAATTGCCTCCCACCCACAGTGACGTTTTGATGCCACAGGCTGTTTTCGTGAAGGATTTCAGCTTAGACAAATTGGATTTATCCAGTTAATAATGTTATATACAGATACTTAAACAACTCTAAATCCCAGCTTCCTGGTTTTATCTGCCTGCCCAGGACAGCAATTTAGAAAAATTTAGAATATTAAGCATTTTTTTCCCCCCACCAGCAATAAAATCCACCAAGTTAATCATTTTGGAAAAGGCAAAGCCAAGTCAATAGAGAGAGACATTATTAAACATCTAATTAAAAGGAGAGGCTGTATTCCCTAATTAAGTACTGTTGTTTTGATCAGAGGGATTCTCCTTAGTGCCTGAAGTCTTTCCCAAATGAAGCAGACACTGATCAACTTGCATCTCCTAGTGGCTATTGTTAGGAAAGCAAGCGTTGTAGTTAAACAGTGTGGCAATATTTCTGGCTAGAAAACCCTATCCAAGTGCTTTTCTGGAGCAGTGGGAGACTTGCCTTGAGGGGCTGGATCCTGTGACTGCTGTTGCCAGCCTCTGCTCCTCTTACTGCAGCAGAGCAAATGACAACATTTATTCCAGTATGCTGCTTTTGTCCAAGCATCAGCTCTGTTTCTGATGGAGAATTAATCAATGGCTAAGATTTTAATTATATTTTTTTCTCCACAGTTTTCTCCTCCAGTTCCATCAGGGTTTCAATTAGTGTATGAAGAAGTGAGGAGACACTATTTCCTCCTTCCACTCTGAATATTTATTTCCATGTCTTTATATTTGTACCTTAATTTTTTTTAGTTTTATTTTTTGTTTGTTTGTTTTTTTCACATTTCAATTATTTCTTCCCTCTTCTGGAAAGCTGGTACCTACTTATCTTATTCTTGCCTGTTCCTGATTTTTGACTGTACTTTTTCCACTGCATTTCTTGATTCTTTACATTTATGTCTTTAAAGAAGTAACAGTCTTCTGATTTCTGATCTGTGCAATAATTTAAGTCTACCTTCATTCCACTGCTAGCTTTAACCGTTTATTTTTTAAAGGGGTGAGTAAGGAAGTAAACCAGCTGTATTACTCTTTTACAAACTTTCAAAATAAGAATAAGAATGGTGATAATAAAATAAGGAAAAATAAAATTAATTTTAACTGTCCAAATACACAGCTCAACAGATCTGAACAGACTTTGCTTTGGAAATGTTGGTGAAAGTAACTTATAAAAAAAAGAGAGTGAAGACAAAAATATTCACACAACCTTCCAGTAGCAAAAACAGGGAACATGAGTGTTTTTAGTGAAAAGGGGGAACATGAGGCTTTTAAGACTCTGGTCCAGCCTCATGTACAAAGAATCAAACTTGTTTAGTAGATTTTGGAAGAGCTCTTCTCTTAAGCAATCTAAATGATATTGAAAAGAATCCAACAAATCCAGTTTTCTCAGTTTAAGTAATGTTGCACAGCTACTGGAAATCATTGAGAAAAAAACCTGTACAACTTCCAGTTACCTACCACTTCTTATTTGATATCACTAGGTCAAAGTCCTCTACTGTTCATGCTAACATATACATTTTATGACAAAAACAGGTCAACAAAATTTCTTACCCGATTCATGTCATGAAACACCCACTCAACGTACATACATGTTTGCCTGATGATTCATATCACATAAATCCAGTAGTGTCTTAAACTCGGGGAGAGTAAGGTGCCTAGAGGGACATTGGTTCCTGAATTTTGGGTACCACTGACTGTTTTCTATTGCAGCAAAAACATCACCTAATTCCCCAGCACTCATAGCACTGTTCACCCTTCCCCTCCATCCACACTGCACTGTTTGCCTTTGTGCAGTGCTCCTATGTGCTCCTGTATCAGAAACAGGAAGATAATACATAAACACACCATATGGCTTCATAACATTAGCATTGAAAACAAATGTTCTGATAATCCCTCACAGGAAACATCAAGTTATTTAAATACAAAAACTGATGAAATTCACACTCCAGAACTTGAAGAAAGGAAATAAATGAGAGCTATTGAAATTCAGGAAGGGGATTTTTTAGCTGGTGGCATGAGTTGCCAATTAAAAGTACCTACTATGAATTTGACTTAACATCCTATCTGAACCAAGCATGTGGTATATACTTTTCACTTAATCTTAAGGTAAAAAGTTCTAGGAATATGTCCTTACATATATAAGTCTGAAACAGTAAGAGCATGGGGAAGCAGTATGTGTATTGCTTCATTTGCATAATCCACCTAACACATGTTCTGTTCACACAGTCTCAGTGATGAATTTTCAGATAATATTGTGAAGGAAATTTTAATTTTTAAAGCATGTCACATTCAGTATCACAGAAACTAGAAACTGATAAGACACCTTCAGCAACTTCAGACCAAAGTCTTGTTGTTTGCTTGGATTTTCAATTCCTAGATGCCAAAGAGATTAGATCCCAAATTCTTTGACTCATGCAGTAATGTCAATGATCCGGCAGTGATTTTTACCATCATGGGAGTAGACCAAATCTGATCCTCTAACAGAAGAAAAATCACATATGGACTTCAGAAAAAAACCCAAACCTAACCCTATAATTTTGAACTTTGAAATATAATTGCACTGCAGTGTACAAGATTATCTGAACAATGACTTTTTGCATCTCTAAATGTTATGCCACTTCAGAATGTTGACTTATGTGTAGTTTCTTTCACAAACTGAAAAAAATTAACTACTTATTCTGTTAAGAAATAGTTAAATAGTTTCCCTTGGCTAAATCAGGTAGGTTGTTATTGTGACAAAGTATAAGGGAGGGCAGGGAGACTTGGTTCATCTAACTTGCAAAGAGCTGAGTCATCTCAAATGAGATCCTTTGGCTCTGCTAAACATGGAAAGCAGTTTTGAGCTAAATTTCTGTATTAAAACCAGCATCCAGATGACAAACACTTTTAGATTAAATTATGCATAAGTCACGATCTTGTTGGAGAAGTGTCAGTGTCGTCAGCATGATGAAGAGCAGTATGAGGATGCTGGTACTGAGAGAGCCAGTGCCAAGCCATAAAAATTCCAAATGTATTATCCTTGGCAAGCTGGTATGCCAACAGCTCATTCTTCTGCTTACGTAAATTGGTTCCCTAAGCCAGCCTGAAGCCCCATAGAATGACTTCACAGGAAACATGCATTACAACAGAAAAATATACACATCATATCAAACTAAACAGATGTAGTGTGAATCCCAAAGGGGAAGCTTAGAAAATCTTGGCATGCGGTTAAAGAGGTCCTGGTCCTTATTTGCCACAGGCTTTTCAGTGAGGTTCTCATAAGACTTTATTCAAGGCAATAGAAAATTAAAACTGAGCTACAACTTGTCTAGGTTCTACATGTTAAATCTGAACCTTGTAGTTACACTGCTGCTGTTTCACTAAAAATATATATTGTTGCTATTTCATAAAAAATAGGGTGGTGTAAACACTCAGGTAAAACATTTGGTTTAGGTGATTTATTTCTCTAAGTGTTTAAGCCCTTCCAGCTGCTAAATTATCAAAATAGATTGGACAAAGAGAAAAAATTGCCAGCCTTTTATCTGGGAGTAGATGCCCCATTCTTCATATCATTTCCATCTGCAAAAAGATACGGATTATACAATCTCATGTATCTGACTATTATATAGGTGTCATTCCAGTCCTGCCTTGTAAATAACTTTAAATGCAACAGCTCAATTAAGAAAATATACAATAAAATCTATGCTTCAGATTATAGTAGACAATAAAAGATTGTTAGATCATCTAGCAGAAATGGAAATGAATATCAGATCTTTAGCAGAAGCTCATTATTAAATGATGAGGTTATTAGCCTAGCATAAGCAATTTTAAAGTGGATTTTATGAAGCCATAAAAGCCAAATTGTTGTTTAATTTCATTAAAATGGGGGCAAGACTTCCTAAATGATAAAACAATTGAAACACCTTTTTCTGTCTAATGTGGAACATTAATTAAAAAAGCATTTCTGAGTATGGCAAAACAAAAGCCTAGATTTGTACAGGCTCCATCTTTTGCCCCCTAAATCTCCACATCTTAGTGGCCCAGCTCTACCTTGTATCCTCACCAGGCAAAAGGAAACAAGTACCTGATTATTTTGGCAACCAGCTGTTGCCTTAAACAACGAATGCAAACCAAATTCTGCCTGAGTGGGGCATTCATTCTGGGTGTGTCTCTTCTACTCAGCTGCCAATTTTTTTGAAGACTTTAGGAACCAATTTGCTGAAATACCTATTCATTAAAATTTCACTGGAATGTGCCACTTGATTCAAAAGTTACAGGGAAACAGGAGAAGGGGATCAGAGACTGATGGATGGGGCTACGTAACAGTTGAACTGTGATGTGTGCATAACCTGACAAGTTTAAGGCTTATGTCTTAATATTTGTCAGATAACTTGAGCAAGCTACTCCCTGTGTGCTAAGCTATTTGTACTGGGAAGGAGGTCCTGTGATTAGTAATTTGTAAAAAAACACCAACAAAAAGACAGCACCACTCCATGCCTCCCTCCCGTCCAAATAGAACCCCAAGCCCCCCAAATCTTCCTACCTTTTTAGTTTGGAGCTCTTTCCCTATTTGGACAGGTCTTAGGTTCACATAAGGCTTGTCTTAATACAGAATGACCAGCTAATTTTAGAAAATACTTTTCCTTACAGAAAGCTAACCTAAATGAAAGTATATAAAAAGCAAACACCAGCATCTATATGCACATTCTCAATACTATAATTTAAACAAGTGAAGAAAATTGTTAGTTTTTACACTCAGTATAAGAGGGGATCTTATTAATACTTAAAGGGAGGGTGCCAAGAGAATGAGGCCAATATGTTTTTGGTTGTGCCCAGTGATAGGACAAGGGCCAATGTCCACAAACTAGAACACAGGAAGTTCCACCTAAACATAAGGAAAAAATTCTTTACTGGGAGAGTGAAGGAACACTGGAACAGGCTGCCAAGAGAGGTTGTGGAGTCTTCTCTGGATGCTTTCAAAACCCATCTGGACATGACCCTGTGCAACCTGCTCTAGGTGAATTTGTTTTAGCAGGGGGTTGGACCAGATGATCCCCAGAGGTGCCTTCTAATCCCTACCATTCTCTGATTATAAGGGCTAAAAATAGTAAAGAAAGCTGAATGGAGTAAGGCAGTAAAAACAACTGTACCCTGAAAGTTTGGGGAAAGAAATTTAATTAATTAGTTATCTAAAGAAATTTATTCTACCCTCACTGCCTATAGTGGATGCAGCGTTTGATGAGTATAATAGATATTCTCAGATACCTAGATCAATACCAGTAGTAGTGACAAATTCTCCTAGACATTTCTGTTAGCTATTTGAAGAGTACTTTCGTCCCTCTCCCCACCCTCTGCAATCTCATAGCAAACAATTTCCCTATGCCTGTGATTAGTCCTGCACTGGTATGCTATCATTTTGATAGACATCTCTTTGTCAAGTAGTGTTTATTTCACATTCCAATTTTCTGAAAAGGAAATAAAATAAGCTGCTTTCTGTTTTGGAAAATGTTTTCTGAAATACCCTCAAGTCACTAGTTGCTTTAAAAGCATTAGTCTAAAACAAATTTTGGAATTTTCTTTCAAGTATTTCTCAAGAGCACCGAGATATCAAGGGCTTTTTGCAATAGACATTAAAGCTAAACTAATAAAAGCTATTAGATGAGCTCAAACATTGTCCCTGTGCATTACTGAAGAAACTTAGCATTGATAAAGCTTTACTGGGGAGCATAACGCTTAGATTATTAACTGAAAAGGACACAGTAAGCTAACAATGTCTGCTATATATATTTCATATTGATAGGTTTGAAGTTTGCTCACCGACTATAATTAGTACATTTATTGAATTAGGCGATTCTGCTTAATCAAATTCCATTCTGTTTAACCATCTGGTAATTAGCAGGGGGGAAGAAAAGAGCAAGCGATGAGCATAACTTTATAGGAACAGTACCTGAAAACTATGTAAAAAAGAGAATTACATAATACCAAAAAAGCAAGCTGGATTGGGGATCTGTGTGGAAGTAGGAGTAGCCAGAGAATGGTGTAACAGAGATACAGCCTCTAAGAATCCTTAGCCTTCTGGGCACAATAGAGGAAATTAAAGGTTGGATGTAAAAACACACAAGGTATGTTATATTCGCGGCATTTTCTGAAACAAATATAACTAATCTCATAATAAAGAATTTCTAGAAATTGAAGCTGTCTAGAATATGTCTGGAGTAGCTCTGGCTACAATTTGGACAAGTTTTAACCTGCCACTGAAGTCATTCATGTAATGTAATGGCACATTTTTTATGACTTCTCTTAAATCATTCAGCTCAATGTCGTGGGTAGAAAGTACTAAGGCACTGGTTTGGGGTTTGGTTGTTTGTGGTTTTCTTTAAATAAGGTTTTATACCATGACGGGTCCATCTGGTGTATTAGCTGGAAGCAGATTTTTGTATTGACGATTCAGCCTAAATCTTATGTTAGTCAAGGACAAACACTTTCATAGGAATTACAGCTGTGTCTCCACTTCTTTCACAGAATTTGATAGAAAGTGTTGTTTTGACTTAAGGGGGAAATAACAAGACACAGTCTTGTATGGGTCTCATGGCTAGAAGGAACCTGTATGAACACTGGATTTGGAAGAACTTAAGACAGCAATGTGACTTAACAGCCACTGGATGTCTTTGGGATGACCTAGGATGTTAAGCAGTAAAATTGGGATGACAGATCAAAACCAGACAGATGTGTCTTTGGAGAAGGGGGATTGACTGATACCGAACTAAGCCACAGAAGCTGCTTGGAATTTATCCAGCTACAGAAGAGAAAAGAAGGAATCATATTGTATCTGAGTTGCATATTCTTGAAGCGTTAATGCCTATGGATGCAGCCAAACACTTACTGCTCTATCAAACAGATTTTTCAAGAAAAGTTATATAAATAAAATTTCAAATTATTATCATACACTGAAAAGAATAAAAATCTGGGTTTCAAAGATGAGAAGCTATTCAACACATATTAGAATGACTGTATGCCATTTCAAAATGGCAAAATGTACTGGAAGCAAAGCATTCAAAATTGTTTGCCTTCGGCTTGTTTATTATCCATAGCTTTCTATTGAATAACCTCTAAATCATTTCCACTACCCTCCAAATAGTCAGCACTGCAAGCCCTCCAAGACACATCACTGAATGCATCAGATGATACAGCCATACAAAAGCCAAGAAGTTAGGAATGAATTCTTACCTTATTCATGTCAAATGTGTAAAATACTTGTTCAACATAGTTGTTAGCTTCTGGAGTAAGTCCATGTAGATCCAGGACATGCTTAAATTCGTGGAGACAAAGTTGTCCAGATGGGCACTCCTTCATAAATTTTGTGTACCAGTGGTGAATTTCCATAGCATTAATGTCATCTGCTGATCCAGCAGCCCCCATAGCATCAAACATACCAAGTAACCTTTTTCAGTATCTATTCATCCAAATGTGCGTTCTTGCTTCCCAACAATGATCATTCAAACACCAACTCTGCTTTTGAAAGCTGCTTTAAACCTCTTACAGGTCACTACCAATATAGACTAAGTAAATATAGCACTCTAGCAAGATTACTGGTGCCCAGTTTTAGTGCACCATGGCTTTATCAGCTAATTACTGTCTTTGTGCACAGCCAGTTTGCAGAGCCTCAGCAGCCTTTCATCTTGTGTTGGCATTTCTGGTGCTATTGCTATGTAAATTGGATGAATATTAAATAAGCAACACACAGAGAGACTTTGAGAGTAGTTTCTAAGTCTTTGTTTTAACAATTCACATGGTTTTAACTAAACCTTTACGATCATTTTAGTATTTGGATACCTTTTGTGCAGCTGCCTTGTAGCAATTGACTTTTCTTTCTTATTAGTTCTGCATGTGCCATGGTCCAAATCTTACCTTATAGGCCAAAAGTACTACATGATTTGACTTGGATAACCTAAAAAAAACTGAAAGGAGATATGCACTAAACAGAAGAATCTTGCCATTGCTGTTAGACAGCAGTTCTACAAGCATCTGAGCCTTGCATATGCAATGTAGTCCTAAAACATGCTCCCTCGTTGCTACTGCTCATTCAATCCCTTTTCCCTTCCCTTAGGACAGCATGAATGCTTATAGTTGCATTTGGGAACAACTGTAAGAACAGATCTAGACAAAAACTTCTAATAAAGTTGAATACCAATAAATGTAGTTATTTATTAATAAGTGGGGATGGAAAAGGGTGAACATCAGTAGAAGGGTGCAGGACTGTTTCTTTTGCTGATTCAAGTTGCTTGTAGAAGCTTGTAGAATACTGTCAAAATATCTGTACTTCATAGTGGTACATAGTTTACAGTTTTACAGTATTTAAGCCTTATAACATATGCTAGGGCATGCAGTAGTTAAAGACTAAACTGGTAGAATGTGAAAATACAACTTTTACACTTAAACCTACCATTGTCTCACCAGTGTCCACCAATGACACTCTGGTGGTGTCTCACAAGAGGAAATGTGAGCACTCCCCAGGCAGCATTTCTACTTCACTCTGCAGAGCAGAATGCAGTCTGGCTGCCCCTGGAGCCCTGTACAGCTGTATGAAGTGAATTTTCCTCTGGGACAAGGTTCAGGCTGGTTCAGTTGCAAAAACAGTCATAACAGCCACAACAGGAAAGTTTGATCCCAAAGCTGCAAAGAGGCTGAATGCTACTGTTGGACAGGTCACAAAATGTGGTTTTCAGGGGACATGAAGGATGAGTTGTGGTGTATCATTGGGTATGCACAGTGAGGGTGGCATAACCAAACCTGGTCAAGCTGTACCTGCAGCAGAAGGTTTAGGGCAGCCTCTATGTCACATCATACAGGTTCATGTAGTCATCCAGTATGCTGAAGTATATTTAATTCTTTAGGCAAATGAAGAGCTGGGACACACTAATCACATAAGATCAAAATTGCAAAGTATTTCTCAGAAACAGGTACAAGCCTTCACCATGAAAGGTTAGAGGGCTGGAACAAGCTGTGCTGTGACTGGAACATGTCAGCATGTATTTATAATTACATTGCATAAACCAGAGTCTGCAACCGGTGAAGGCAATCCTGCTAAGGAGGGAGAGAAGAGTGGTAAAAAAAAAGCACACCTGGATGCCTGCAGAATTTCAATGCAAAATGTACCATAGCTATTTTTAAAAGGTGATTTTTCTAATCTCCAGTCTTTCCTTGCACCTCTTTCAAGAGTTTCCCCAGAGCAACAATAACTGTCTGCTAACAAGTTGTCAGTTATAGGATCAAGGTCTTCAATACTGAGAAACAGCAGGGGTTACCTACATAAAATGCTGAATAAAACCAGAGAAAATCTGAAACATGTGAAGTGAAATGTGAAATATCACTAACAGGCAAAGAATGCCAAGCTTGTAATAACGAAGAACAGTAAGCAAAAGAAAGGCAGTTTGAAGTAGCAATCCTTAGTCTTTCATCTTTGTTCATCAAATCTAAATGTTCAATAGCTAGAAATGGGAAATGCCAACACAGAATTTTCCAAAAGTATACCTATCAAATTTCTTGTTCAACAAAAAGGGGAAGTGTTTTAGAACTCAGATGTAACTCAGACTTCCATTTTTTCCAGAAATTCCAACAATATTCAAAGCAAAATATCGCAGTTTTTAACCATAGGTTGCAGAAACCATAGACAACTAGGTTTTTGTAAATACAGGAGTCTACAATTATTTTTTGTATATTTTCATTTTAAACCGTGCTTCTGAAAAGAAGTGACAGTATAAATGTTAGTATCAAAGACTAAGCCATCTGAGTGATGAAAATATGCAAATTTCTTTCATGTGGCATGGAAGAATCTCAACTGTTCTGTTTGTCCTTACAGAAGACAAGGTTAAAACAGCAGAAAAATCCATGCTCTTCAAGATAATTTAGAAAAGCTTGATGATTATCTATTTGAGGAATCTGAAGAGAGCTTAAATTTTATACTGCAACCTTTGACAAAAAGGCATATGAACAATCACGACATGCTTATCACCAAGGGTCATAATTAAAAAAGAAGAGTGAACACCCAGAAAACTTGAACAAGCACTGCAATAGCTCAGAATAAAATGGAAACATAGAAGCTAGAAGTCAGTGTAAGTAGAAGAAGAAACTGCTTTTAAAGGTGTTCTTGAAGACTATGTTTCTTTTAGGATATCTTTATTGGGGCATTAGAATGATGATGTACATGCAGATGAGAAGGGCCATGCTGGCAACACTGTTCTTTTTAGCAATTTAATACTAGCCTTGCTTTCACTTTGAGTAAAAGGCACTTCCCTAATTAAAGCAGTTTTCTCCGACTTATATGGGCACATCCAGGTTAACTGGGGATTATATTTCTTCAAGCGTATGACTCTACAAGCAAAGTCCAGAAGTAGAATGATAAAGAAACAACGAAGAATTTGCACTGTAGGTCTGCAGGCAATGTAACATAAAAGGGAGAGAAAGCAACTGGAAGAGGAAACAAAACACGTAGCAGAGAGGCTCGCAGGACTATGACAATGTAAGGCACTCCAAGAAAGGACTAAAAAAATTTTTAAAAAGTTCTGCTGTAAAAGAAGTGCAAGGCTTGGGAAGGAGAAGCTGAATTTATGCAACAGAGTGAAAACCAGAATTTAATTCCCAAGACTTAAATCCAGCATCAACAGTCATACACTCGGGCCTGTTGCCCGAGTAGTGCTTATATCAAATACACCATGTGCTTAGATTCTGCTGAACATGGCTGGAACAAAAACCCCAGTCAACTGGAGCCTTTTAACACTGCACCAGACAGCACATAGATCTTCATACGTAATCCAAGTGACTCAAGGCTACAAAGACAGGTTATGAAACAAAGGCCCTTAAGACTCTGAGAAACTGTACCTAGGAAATTTCAAGTTTTCTCTACATGATGCTATGAAATACAGGGGAAAATGTAATGAAGCGTTCAAAACATAGATTTGCAGAACATTAGGACAATGAAATCAGGACAGAGGAATCAACAGCTATTTTAATGAGAAACTTCAATGGACTAAACTCTGACCTCAGCTTTTTCCCCATAGCAAAGTTCTCACCAAGTGCCTTTCAGTGTTATTTATTAGCACCATCAGTCAACAGGAATAAGATGCTTGGACTTTAAAGACTTAGGAAGACAGAGCCATTTAAATGTTTTACCTGGTGCCTTTGCTGTGGTGACAGGGAGCTATCTTAACTGTGGCCATAAAAGTTGCGGGTCACCAAACAGCAAAAGTCTTATTTTCCTTTAATCTCCAGACAGACTTCCTGTAATTCTTTGAAATGTTCCTGAAAAATAATTTGAGAAAGGATCACTCAGATTTCTTTAAGAAAGAAAAACGGATGTTTGTGTAATTATACTGTGAAACTGATCACCACAAGGTGGTATAGAGGCTACAAGTAAATATGAGTTCAAAAAGAAATTAAACAGTTTCATGGAGGAAAGCCCATTAAACTTACTGATAAAACTTACTTGATCAAGTGGTCAGAGGCTGCTGGAAGTGGACAGGGTGACTGAGGGGTACTTGTTCCCTAGGCACATGATCCTGACCATTGCCACAGACAGGAGAGGGGATCAGAAATACTTTTGACCTGACTACTTAAGTATGGCTATTTTTATATACCAGACATGATCCAAAGAGTGTTTAATTGGCTTATCTTTATCTGACTGGTGGTCAGAGTGAATGAAAGCAATCATTTTGGAAAAAAAATTATGCTATTTTGAAGGTCCTGCCTTAGACAGATGTCTAAGTACAATGCAGGCAAACCCAGCTGATTTGCACATTTACCATAAAAGCATTGATGTAAATCATTCTCTCCATACAGTTTCTATTTAAATCTTCACTTTTATTTTTCCCCTCTACTCAGGCTTAATGTTTCCTTATTCTGTTTTCATTTGCCTGTAAGCTTCTCAGTGTGCTTGTACATGAAAATACACAAGTCTGATTACACAGTAATAAACCTGTAAATTAGTGGGTTATCATTATGTTATGCCCTGTATCTGTTTCCTTAACTGACAAACAATACATATGCATAAATCTTTCTGTTACCAAAGTCACAATGCATACAGGGACACAACAGAATTCTACTGATCTCAGCTAAAAAGAGAACAGAAATCAGAAAGAAGTGTGATAGCCTGCACTGAGAAGATGACTAGATGACAATTAACATATGATTTTTCCAAGTGTATTTTTTAATTATTATTATTATTACTAACTTATTTTCAATGGTTCTCATAAGCTTCGTTAGATGCCACTTAAAATTTGTTTTGTAAGTTGTTTCTAAATTCTTGGTAAGGTTACTTAAGTAGTAGTCTAATGCTACTAAACACCTTTATAAACTAATAAGGTGACATAATTATCTTTCTGGGACTCTTATACAAGACAGACACAATTTCATCCTAAAAAGAAAACAAAATCAAAACTAAAAGGCAACCATCCCCTTCCTTCCACCCTAAGTGGAAGAAAGAAATAGGATAAACAAAAGTTATTCCTCCTTCAGGATAATAAATATCACAAAATTCACCAAAAAATAATAATGAAATTATTTTACAATTAATATTTATAAACTGATTATACAAACTTAATTTGAAAAATTCACATAACATATGTAGCACCACTAGTCTTGAAAATAAATTTTACATTTAATAAATAAATCATAATTCGATTTGACAGCAGTAATTGCATCTAATCTGCCAGTCCTTGCTGAGGTGGAGTCTGGGATTATCCAAGCAGTGAGATTAGTGTTATGTGAACAAGCACACAAAAGATCACGTTTGCTCTGAGCACCTAGGCACAGAAGGATCTGGTGGGAAAGGGGAGCAGCTTCAGCTCCAGTGCACCAGTGAGTGTCTCCCAGGCTACAAATAATCCATAAATGGACATCTATGCTATCTATATGAATCTATGCTTATAGATGGATGTGCAACTAACTCTGCAAGCCTAAGACAGGGCACATTTTTCCTTTTTTGTTCAGTAACTAGAAATACTTGAAATTAGATGTAATTTACCCTGTGAAAGCACTTTAGTAATCCTGCCCTCTTTCCCCTCAGGCTACTAACTTTTCCTTGAACAGTTGTGTTTGCCAGCACACTCTGCTTTTGAGATGCTGTGAGGGACAGAATTTTTCTTTTTCTTTTTTTTTTCTTTTTTTGTTCTTGTTGTTGGTGTTTTTTTAAATTATTTTTTAACTGAAAAAATAGTCTTTCAAATCCAAAGAGACTGTTTTGGTTTATATCCTGGATAAAGGAAAATCTACACTACCTTTAAAATATATTTCTGCTGAGAACTCCTATAAATATTCATCTGCATGCAGAGAATTGCTAGCTAATAAGCCATCATGGTTAATAATCCATAACAAAGGACATGTAAATGATAGCATGTAATATCGTGCCTGGCCAACAGTCGTCAACAGCTTCTGATGCAGCATGGACTCTGATGATTACAACAACTTACTTCATAGCACATCTAAAAAGCTTTATATGAATCTTTACCAGCCTGTTGACAGTTACAATGCCAGTTTTTTACACTACCAAGGTCAGACTGAAAAAACCTTGTAGGTTTTCTTTTCTCCCTCCAGTTTTTCTGTCAGAATATCCCCAAATAGGTGAGAGCAAGATCTCTTAATAGGATAGGACAGAGAAAGCAAGACTGAAACTGTTATCTGTTTATCTTACTATCAGTGTTTAGTATTACATCCTGAGAGGCAATACACAAACATAAAAGCATCATGGACTTTGATTTAAAAGAAAGATAAATTGACAAAGAGTATTTTTCTGTATTTTAGTCTGAAAGACAGATAAAAACACACGTTAGAGAATATACTCTTCACTAAGAAGTTGCAACCTCCTGTTGGCATAAAAGTCACCTTAGGGAAACACTGGTACTTCTGGCAGTTTCTCTGGACATCTCAGTTTCAGATCCATAATCATGATAAGGTTGCAATATCATGCTTATAACACAGATTTAAAGACACTGTTTAATGCATTTATTAAAATCTGACACTTCAACTGTAGCATGCTCATGCTCTTACAAACTGCATCCACTGAATCAAAGAAAAAAACAAACCAGCAATTTTTCCTCTGTCAAAGATATTACAAGTTTTTTTGAGTAATTTCAACATTTCTTCTAATTTAGCAGGTTTTTTTCTCCTCTTAGAAAAGGACTTTGAGAAATTAGATTAATCTTAATTATGTAGCTGGCCACAGCAACTATATTCACTGAAACAGAAATGTCATCATTTTGCTAACTAATATCTTTAAAGCTTCTTCATAGCTCTACTTTTTCACTTCACAAGTTGATAATCCTTAAATTAGAAGCCTGCTTAAGTTGTGTCTATTTAATACTAGTTCCTGCCTATGCTTTTTTCTTTAGTTTCAGAAGAATATAACAAATTATGTTTTATCTAGTGGTTGTTCAATGTAAAAGACTCTTTGAGAGCAGAGGTCTACTATGGGATCAGGTGCTCTTTATACTTGACCTAGAGCTTCTTAGTTTTAATGATCAATGTAACAAAAGTATGGAATATGTCCCTAATTCTGTCATTTGAGTAGTACATCACTCCTTTTTGTTTCATGAGAGAAATGGTCTGAAAATATCTAAACCTCTTTTTGCTTCTATCTTCAGAATGTGACATAACACTTTGCTTCTTACTACAGAGCAGACAGTCTCAGAAGCCAAACCTGCAACTGAATCTGTTTGGTATTTTCATCCCTTCATGAGACACATAGTGCACTATCAGCAAAATTATAAACACAGTAAAAAGTTAAAGACAGCTGCAAAGAGAACTTAGATAGCACTGCTGCCACAGTGCATACAGTTTAAATTCTAAGTGCAGTGTTTCAAAGTTATATTCTCCATTCCTCCTCAAAATCTGGTAGAAACAGCATCTTCCAGAAATGTAGGTATTCAATTTATGCAATTTTCTGACCAAGTTCAGCACTAAACCAAGGATTTCCTCCTTCATCCAAGGACAAACTACTTGCAGCTTCACTTTTAGTTCAATTCAGTGTCCAGAAGAAGAAGTGGTCTTTCACTGCCTGAAAAAAACAGTCTTGAACACCCACAGGGACCATGGCTATTATTGGCTTCAGACAGGGACATTAGAGAGAGTAAGAGATGGAAATCCTCATTTCACCCTGCTAAATCCACCATTACACTACGGTGATGTGACAGGAAAAGAGCCAAATACCTGCTACTTTCATCCTGCTGAAGTGCTGAAACAGGATTAGAGTTATATAATGTTGTAAAATGGGGATTCAGCTTGTGAAGGGAGGAATCTCTCAGTTCCCTTCCTTATTAAAATCATTGCTCATGCAGCTGAATAGTATTGCTCCACCATGAACAAATAACACAGAGAAGCCAAGACTTCAAAACCATAACCCTCACCCAAGCATTGTCTTACATGAGCACACTCTGGAGATCTATGTGCACTTGAAAATTTCTGCTTACAGTAAAAGGTGCAGGTCACACGTCCTAGACTGGTGAAAACTTGATCAGACATTTATTATGTTCTGGGTATTTTGTACAGTGCTCAAATTTTGTTTATATTTCTGCATGAGGCTCTGAAGCACAGACTGAACTGGATGCAAACCTGTGTGCAAGATGAGCACAGAGAGATTGCTCAGCTATCTGCCATGGGAAACCTTACCTTAAGTGAGAGGTTGGAATTTCCAGTATCATCCTCTTCATGCACAGGGAAGATTCCACAAATGCTGTCGCTGCATCAGCTCCCTGTCTAAGGCTGCAGACTTCTTCAGTACACTAAATAAGCAGAGAACAGAAAGAAACTTCAAAAGTCAGAGACACCTTTCCTATCACTTTCTTAACAGTTAACACATTAAAGCTGCCACAGTGTCAAAGTAAAACTTGAAATCAGAGAGACCACCCCATCCTGTATTTTTGGGTCAAGGCTGTGGAAGCAAGTGAAACCTCTGCTGAGCCAAGGGCACTGCCCTCGGGCTCTGGACTAGGGAACTCCAGCCCTGCAGCACAACCCTGAAGTCCACTTGGTCCTGAAAGTAGGGAGCAATGGATGGGTGCCCCAGCCTCTTCAGCCAGGGAGCAGAAAAAGTGGATTTAGAGTTGCAAGCACAAAGTGAAAGCAGAGGGCTGGCAGAAAGGCTTGAAATAGGGTCAGGCAGGTCTAAGCCCTTCGAAATTATGGCAGGACTAATGCCTCTCAGGAAGAGAAAGAGCTGGAAGAGTTTGAAGGAAGTGGAGTGAAAGCAGCTCAGGTGTTAAACATCTGCTCTTTGCTTTGGGAACAATAGGATATGTTTCCTGGAAAACCATGGTCTCCTTGACAGCCTGGGTCTGTAGGGTAAAGTGCAATATACACAGTGTAAGCCAGGAAAATATTGATTAAATCAACAGTTTTGTCATCAGGAGCTTAATAATATGAGACAAAGATGAACAGAAAGCATCCTTCAACCTATTCTTGCACCCAATAGGAGACAGGTACTTTAACATTGGGAAGACAAGTAAATTAGACTTGTAAATTTTATTAAAGAGCAAATAAGAAGTGGTTGGTGGAGTGGAAACTTAGAAATTAATTAGCTTAAACACTCAAAATCAAACAAGAACAGGAGAATATGTACTTCTATAAAAAAATAAGAAAAATGGAAACAGACTAAATCTTTTAAGAAACAGCTAGTGTTTTTATGTAATTCTGGAATTTCTTTAAAATGTTGAATATTTTACACTGAAATATCTAGTATTTTAGTACTGACAAGCCAATAGTCTGACTGTTTCCCTCTCAAAAAAAATTAAATTATTTTGAGAAATCTGCTAGAAGTAAAGGTTAATTCAGCAGGCTTCTTTTCACTGAGTTTTAAGAGAAACACATGAGAAAATTCAAAGCAACAATTCACAGTTTTGACAGATACTGTAAAGTGCAGGAATTAATACTGCACACAGCAGCAGTCTAAGATACCACATGAAGATAAATGAGGTACTGCAGAAAAAATATTTGTATAAATAGTACCTTATTCTGATATGGCACTTTCAGGGTGCTGTTAATAGATCAGAAGCGGACAGCAGGAGGAACAGCATTAAGTGCTCTTTTCCATCTCTTGTGGCCACTGTAAGTTCTCAAGTCAGTTTAGACAAGCATTATCCAAGCTATTTCCCTGAAGTGTGTTGACAAAGCTAACAACAAGGCCAAACAGATGATTAAAGAGATGAGGAAAAGAAGCAATGCCATGATTTCCAAGGAAAGAAAGGATCAAGACAGATGTAACTTACTCCAGTTCGTAGCATCACATTCCTACAAATAGAAAGCAATACTGAAGCTATTATTGTCACCATTCAGACAAGATGAGAAGTGTTAAAAATAATGAACTACCTTTCTGAACACACAAAAATAAAGCAAAGCAAGGTATAATGCATGATTATCAGACATTTCAGCTAGCCCTGAAACAGGGATAATGTGTTCTGCAAACTGTGCATCAAACCTATCCTACAATATTCCTTCTGACCAATTAAATGGCTGATATTCAGTGCATGCAAAATTGTCATATATCCAGCAATTTTACACAACCCAGGCCAGTTTTAACAAACATAGACCCTAAGTCTAGTAGTAATGAAAACTACTTCTTTTTCTCCCAAAATTCCAGAGTTTGCTTGGCTTGAAACATAAAAATGAGAGAAAGACTGTGTGCAGATAAGCAGGTAAGCAAAGAAAGTAGGGCCAAGATGAACAAAAGCAGGCTGAAAACTGCCACATTTAGGGTAACAGAAGCTGCCAAGGGAGCAAGGTAATTAAAGCTTACATTAATTTCCTAGAACAGAATATCATAACTGAAAAGCAATTCAAGATACTATTGGTAGTGATCAGCTGAAATAATTGTTCACCAACAATCTGAGACTAGATTGTTAGTTGTGATCATGAAGTTGTAGTTTAGGCAAGTCATAGTGTGTGACAATTTAAACAAATCTTAAACAAATTTAGACAGTGGCATATGGGCTGAAAGAAACAAAGAATTAGAAAAGATAAACATCGCAGTGGGTGGCATACTTAGAGAGAATGATGCAGTAATTTTGAAAAGTTAATGTTTCAAGCACAACCATTGTCAGTTTATAGCTATTCACCATTTGTAGAACCAAAATAGTATCTAAGAAGTAATTAAGAGACAGATTAGCACTGCTAATTCCTAATGCAAGCCTGCTTGCTTTATGCTGCTATTATAGAAACTGTTCCTTAATTTAAGTCTCCCTCTTTCTCTACTAAAGGTGTCATAAATGGGTGTAGATTTCTGTTGTTAACTAAAAAAGAGATTAGGATTTTTTTTAATACTCCTTGTATTCTAAAAGGCCCTTTCCATGCTACAGTGAAGTGCCATAGCATATTCATGAAAATAACTTACTAATACCTTCTAAGCTTTGCCTGATTTATCTTCTGCTTACAGAATGTCCTGAATTGAAAAGGACCCATGAGGATCATTGAGTCAAACCCCTGTTCTTGCACAAGACAACTCCAGCCCGTGCTCCCCAGCCCCCCCCCAAAAAATTGCTGTGGAGCCTGTTTCGGTGCTCCACCACCCACTGAGTGAAGAAACTTTTCCTAATATCCAGCCTAAATCTACCCTGACAGAACTTCATGCCATTCCCTTGGGTCCTGTCACTGGTCACCAGAGAAAAGAGATCGGCACCTGCCCCTCCACTTCCCCTTTTGAGGAAGTTAGAGACTGTGATAAGGTCTCTCTTCAGTCTCCTTTTCTCCAAGCAACTTTAGCCCTTCCTCATAGGGCTTCCTCTCTATACTATTCATCCTCTTCATGGCTCTCCTCTAGATGCTATTCAACAGCTTCATATGCCTTCCTATGTTGTGGTGCCCAAAACATCACATGATACTTGAGGTGAGGCCACACCTGTGCAGAGAAGAGTGAGGCAATCACTTCCCTTGACCTGCTAGCAATGCAGTGCTTGATGCACCCCAGGACATGGTTTGCCTTTTTGGATGCCAGGGTACACTGCTAGCTCATGTTCAACTTGCCATTGATCAGAACCCCCAGATCTCTCTCCATGGGGGCTGCTTTCCAGCATCTCCTTCCCTAGTCTGTATGTACACCCAGGACTGCCCCACCCCAGGTACAAAATTCAGCACTTGCCCTCTTTAAACCTCATACGGCTGGTCATGGCCCAGCCCTCTGGTCTGTGCAGATCTCTCTGCAGGGCCTCTCTGCCTTCAAGGGGAGTCAACAGCTCCTCCCAGTTTGGTGCTATCATGTTTATGCTTTACCCTCTTGATTCTGGGGGGATTCAATTCAAACTATTTTCAGGAAATTACTTGTATTTCTTTGTAATTTTGCAAATTAGCCTCTAGCTATCAAATCTCCATTTCTGAAAGTTGATATATAATAGATGTCTTCACATTCTACATAGTATATTAGTGTGGTTTGTTTTTTTTTTCTTTCAGAGAGGGAAAGATAAACCTACTATTTATAAAGTTTGATATTATTCTAGGTGGATTACATTTATGTTATTAATTGCAAAGAAGTTTTAATTGAACTTACCTAGCAGATTTATAAGTTGACTTTCACTGCATCACCAACATTACGTTTTCAAGAACAAGTCAGCACTTTAAGACACATGATCCACAAGTAATTAAGGCAAATGATATCCCAAGGCAGATAATCAGAGTGCTTAGTCACTGTGTTAAGAGTATTACTGGCTTTAAGACACTGGAAGTCCATCCATGCTAGACCTCATCAGTGCTACTTTTCCTAACACAGCACAGTCTTTTTAGCATGGTTTACAAAAAAGTTGGTAAATTCATATTTATATACAACTGTTTTCAATCCTTCAAAATAGTACAGTATTGTAAGACACCAGTTTTAAAAATGTTTTTTAAGCAGCAAGAAGTTTAGCATCACCCTTGTGTTCAATTTTGATATGATTTGTTTTCATACAACAGCTTTGGTGCTTTAAAGAAATTGCTCACACAGACAATTTCTGGTTCACTCTCTCTCACATCAATTGTAACAGTATCCATGCTTAAAACACAGGCGTTTTTCTTTAGATTGGACAGGGATACCTGCAAAATTATATAGGAAACATCTAGGCTGGAGGTATTTTTGGCTTAACAACAAATCCACGGAACATCTTTACAGTCTGAAATTATTCTGTGGGATGTCTTCTTCTGCGTCACACTGCAGATTATGTTTCTTTAAAGAAAAAAGAGGCCTTGAGTTTCTTATGGGATGTTTCAGAGGTGAGCTACACGTCTGTGCCTGGGGTGTATGGAAGTGATGCTGCAGCAATCTTTCTGCACTACTGCCTGCAGCTGAGCAGGACCACAGAGACAGAGAGCTGCCTCATGCCTGTTTAACAGCACAAAGATTCATCTATCTAGAAACATATCATTAAATTGCCTTACAAGCCACTGCTATCATAAAGTTACGAGAACATAAGACACTTTGTTAAATTGCATTTCAGGGAAACATGTCTCCATGTTAAAACATCTCAGTTCACAGTTCTGTTTTTAAGGGCAAACTTTTAAGAAAGTGGCCTCTACCTTTAAAATACCATTGTCCATTGCAACATCCTGCTTGCAGATTTTTTTTTTGAAAAATATGGGTAAAATTAGATGCTTCTACCTTTTCCTGATTGACTGTCATAGGAAAACCCACAGATTTTCAATTAACAGCTTATTGGCTGATAAACCTTTACCTTGTTGACAGCACTTAGATTAATGACAGGTTAACATTCTGAGGCCTAAGATCTGACACACTCCTTTTTCAGGAAATTAGAAAACAAATAAAATTCTAATCAGTTCACACGTGGCCACATAATTCCTCACTACTGCTTGTTGCAGATATGACCAGGACTTATTTTATCAGGTTAAACCAATATTTCATGTAATCTTCAGCAACAATGAGCAACAGGGAAAGGCAAATAAATTCAGATGCAAACTAACAACACACTCATACTCAACAAAATTGCAGCAGAAGGAAGAAGAATGCGTTGTGAGGGGATACATTTTTTCCCAACTTTTTTGACTGATTGATGTACATCCTGAAGCATGAAGACTGACAACACAAGTTTTTATTCCAGGCAGTTTAACTACAAACGTTATTCATGCTGTGCCTTATTATTTAGACCTGTATTAACATACAGCTTTATTTACTGCTCTGTGACATTCTATTTCTTCTAGCACAACCCAGAAACGTTGGGGGAGTTGAATTACAGGAGCTATAACACCACAATGTGATTTTCCCAATCGTATGCACATTAACATTCTGATGTCTTTCTTTTGGGAATTAAATCTATAGTGCTAGAAGCCTGGCCTGTATCCAAGGCAAGGCCATTTATTTAATTCACTCTTCTCCCCACCTTTAATCTTTGGACATGTATGTGAGGGTGGAACTTTCTGCCATCTGAAATAAAAGTGGTTCTCTTTTTCTGGTGATTGAAGGTATGTGAGAAAAAAATGAATTCAATAAAAGTAACTTTTTTGTTCTGAATAAAAAATTGTAGCAAAGTACTGTGAGCTAACTCTCTGATAAATGGTTTTGGGACCTATTAAATGAAAAAAGCCCCATAAATATAAACAAACCTTCACAGGAGCCATGTAATTTGTCCTCTTGTCAAGGGTATGACCTGCAATATCACAGTGTAAGAGGTTATTGCCAAATCCAAGAAGCATTAATCCTCAGTTGATCCAATCACTGTAATAAAATTACCAATACAGAAGATGAGTTTCATCATCATTCATGAGCTAAAAGATGATTGGAAGCATTTGTGGTTCAGCATATAAATGTTCTTTTCCAAAGAGCTTGCTAACTATATTATGTATACCAAATATGTGCCCCTGAACCTGATATTTCACACAGCTAGTGTCAAGGGCAGTGAAAAAAATTGTCTTGTCCTAAACTGCTGCACTGGTTTCAAAGTGAAGATTTGAAAACCAGTAGTCAAAACATGTCCCAAAGTACCACATCTAGATGCCTTTTAAACACCTCCAGGGATGATGACTCCACCACTTCCCCTGGGCAGCCTGTTCCATTGTCTAACAACTCTTTCAGTGAATAAATTATTCCTGATATGCAATCTAAATCTCTTCTGGTGTAATTTGAAGCCATTTCTTCCTCTCCTATCACAAGTAACCTGGGAGAAGAGACTGACCCCCTATCTCTCTATAACCTCCCTCCAGGTAGTTGTAGAGAGAGAAAAGGTCTCCTCTGAGCCTCTCCCTCACCAGACTAAACAATCCCAGTTCCCTCAGCTGCTCCTCACAAGACTTATTCTCCAGACCCTTCACCAGTCTTGTTGCCCTTCTCTGGACACACTCAAATGCCTCTATGCCTTTCTTGTAGTGAGGGACCCAGAATAAAACATGACTTTTTCTGGGGAAAAGCTTCTGTTTTGCATAATGTAAAGCTGACTGTGTCCATAGATTATTTTCATTCTTATTCCAGCAGTGTTTTGTACTTGTTTGTCAAGAAAACATGAAACCAAACAATGAAATACAGCTGTTCCTGGGGCTCTGCTGCCTTCAGACTGAAGAGCTGTTTGTGGTCGCAAGGCAAAAGCCCTCTAGGAAAAGATGCATGAAATTTAGGAACTTAATTATGTATGCCTGTCATTAAATGTTAAAGGCTTGCTGAATGACTGTTCAAAAGGTTAGCAAATGACATTTTAAGTTAATGTTCAGATTCAGTATGCCCCCTGATGTAGTAGCACAAAAAAACAACTGCAGAAATAAGCTGCAAGTTAGCTTTCAAAATGACTTCTAACTACCCTTACAAGCACATGGAGAAAAAAGGTCACTTCAGCTGTGGACATCTGCTCTTTCTGAGGTGATGCATCCTAGGCATGCCCACCCCAATGCAGGGCAACAGACTGGATGCATATAATTTCTACTATTTGTTGACAATTCAGGATAGCAATAATGAGCATTACTGAACACCTGAACTCTATTTTCTGGTTTTAGGAAGCTCAAGAAATGAGAACATGAAATGACCCTTCATTTTTTGCTTCTCAAAGGTCTTAATGTTGGATGTTAACTAGACTTTCCAGAAGACTGCAAGATAAGCAGAATGCAAATTTATTAATAAAAATATATTAAAAATTGGAATAGTAATGTGTTTATATGAGTAATTTGCATAACAAATTAGCATAGACAACACTAGCTCAATATTAAAATTATAGCTCACCTAGCTCACCTTGTGATTCTTTAAGAGCTATTCTGTATATATTTTCAACACATGTAAAACACGTTATGTGCAGAATTATTTACATAATATTATTTGCAAAAGGAGTGCAGGCTTTATAAGAGTGGTCACTCAGCATAAAATTCTGTTTGGACCTTCTTAATGGAATAAATGCATATATCAATCTCATAAATGTGTGGCCAAAATACTACAGATAAGTTGGTGACCTAGTTCAGCCTAAGAGTCCATCTCACTACCTATTCTGTTCCCAGAATAACTATAAGAAAATGCTGAGCGAGAATAGGAATAGGGCAAGCTATAACTGCAACAGCTTTTAACTACTTTCAGCTGAATTTTTTTACATGATTTTTTAATATCTTTTCTATAAATAGCTGAAGGCAGTTAAAATCAACTTTCTTGTAAAGACTATGTGAATATCATACAGCCAGAACAGAGCACTAATATGAAGAGTCTAGCTGAGCACCACAAGAACAGAAACTTTTCCTTGTCACTTAATTTCTTTTTGCAGAGCAACCAGAGGCAAATTTCACTTGAAATTTCTTTTAAAGAGTTAGCTTTCAGAACAGAACTGCACCTGGCATGCAGGTCCCCTACATCTTGGGTTTGTATCTTCTGCTCAAAGAAAAGGGTCCCCAATTCTCTCCAGGGATATGAAATCGGGATGATGTCTGCACTGCTTCCCATGCAGAACAGGTTTTGGTTAAGATCCTATTGCTGCCTCACTTTTACTCATATATTTGTTAGCTCTCCCCAAGATGATGCCTTGGACCTGAAAACATCAATGTGGTAGAAGGAGTAGGCTAATTTAAAAGCAAAGTTCACTATTAGGCTGAGTCTAATAACATAATACCATCAATGTCTGATGTATGTATGCAGAGGTAGAAGAAAACCATGCACTATTTTCAGATCATGAGAGTGAACTTCTCCTAGAGAACTCCCAATAGCTATGTATTTGCCTATATAACAATGTATTTACACAATAACAGAAGAAATCACGAACAAGTCATTCAACATTTGCTTCCTAGATGTACTTTTACTGTAGCCACACTGAAAGTAGCTAATGGAGGAACAACTACATCAAAAGGACTTGACTGATAAACTGAAAGGTTGCTTTTCTCCCAAGCCCTAGGAGTTTTTGTGCAAGTTCTTAGACATTCAACTTTGTGCACTAAAGGAATATGTTTGAACTCTGCATGTAAGGCATATATCTGGGGGCAACCCAAGAAAGCAAACCAAAGCAATTACAAAATTATGATAAATGAAGGCGCTGATGTCTAACCCTGTGCCACATTTTTCCATTTCTTCTGGATACTATGCTCAACTGCATTCTTCATGCATAATCATTTCTTGGAGCTTGTATTAATTTAATGCATGAAGAGGAATTTAAGCAAACAGCTGTCATTAAAAAAAAAAGCAAACCTTTAAAGTAGCCCATCTTAGAGGAGCCTGTATCTCATATTCCTTGAACTACTTCCAGATCCCAGAATGGGTAACATTCAGGGTAGACGAAGTGCTGTGACTTGGAAGTGTGAGAGGTGATGGCCCATCTATAATAGGAATGACTGAAACCTGCAGTCAGTCTTCTCATGAAAAAGTCAGGAACTGGGAGCATAAATCCTACAAGGAGAGAAAATATGGTACTGCAGAAATGACATGACGTATAAAAAAATAGCTGCAGTAGTTCCAAAATGTTTCCAAGACTAATGTCCCTAGCTGGAATCACATTATTAAAGAAGCCAGTATAAACAATTTTGTAGCTGGTATAGCGCAGCCCTGTAGCCCACTAAATGCTCTATTGCCAGTGCTAGCAGCAGTGCTGAGTTTGCAAGGCCTTAGGAGAGCAGCTTGTCAAGATTGCTAGAAAGACCTCTCTTCACAGTGTATTACATTAAGCGTAACAACAAGCATTACATACATTATTATACATATATTAAGCATACAACAAACCCAAACCCAACCATATAAGCCTACCAGCTTCAGACTTGTTCTTTCCTAGCATAGGCCTTGCATGCCTGTGGTTCATAAGAAAGAGCGAATCAACTTTAATGGGAGCACAATTCTGTACAACACTACTTGCAAAAAGACTTTAGAGAGTTAATTCAAAACAATAGTTAATTTACAGACCTAGATTTAAAACTTTGCTTCTATTCTTCTTTTCTTAAAGTAATGACACCTTGTATTCTACAATGCTACAAACTGCTGGAGTCTCTCTTGTGTGTTTTTGGAAATGACCAAATGAAAACTGACAAAAATGAAATCAGCAAATCATCCCTTGGAAAATGTTGATTCATTCTTTGGGCAAAGATGAAACATGAAGCAAGACAGCTTTAAGAAATAAACCACAGCTTACGTAGAAAGAAGTAAATGACAGCACAGCAGTATATTCTCAAGGAAAGAGCTGAAGCAAGGTGTTTTATTTTTTTGACTTTTTTTAAAGTATTACCTTGCTAAATTCTGACTCTGTTTCACTTTCTATAATTCCAATTGTATTGGCTCACCACACTGAGCCACAACAGGGACTTCTGCTGAATTTATGAGTTATC
Organism: Galbula dea; assembly: GCA_013399015.1. NCBI lineage: Eukaryota > Metazoa > Chordata > Aves > Piciformes > Galbulidae > Galbula > Galbula dea. The sequence goes on along the minus strand of VWZX01007042.1, from coordinate 358,790 downwards.
TCTGAGGGTTTCACAAACCATTTGGCACCTACAAACTAAATATGTTACTGAATGAAGGTACCCCCCTTTGAACTTAAGAAAAAAACAAAAACAAACAAAAACCCCCAAACAAACAAAAAAAACCCCAAGCAATTATCCTGTGCCAGAGTAACTTTGCTTTGCAGACTTTACAGCTGAAGAATATACATCAAGGAAATAAATTTTATCTATATGAAGAAGCACACACATGGACAGGAAGGTAACTGGAGCTGGTAGCTGCCAGGACACAGATCTGAGCGATGTTATGTTCCCCTGAAAAAGGCTTTTCTTTCAGCAATCACAGAAGCATCAGGGTTGTCTCTTTTCCATTAACTACTTACCTGATATTAGGGTTGCAGCGAGATTGATTACCTCATTTCTGCTGAGTCCTCTGGAAAACCTTGAATGTACAGGGAGTAATTCTTCATCATTAAACTACACTAGGTGAGTTGTGAACTCTCGCATACATATAATTTGGAGACATGCATTAAATGCCTGGCATGGAAATGGAAATGGAGACGTGTGGTTAGCAGAGAACTCTGCAGAAGTGCATTGTTGTTTACCTATCAATGGCTTTTGGGCATCTCACTTATTCAACAGAAGCAGCTGTCCTCAAAAGCTTTTCAGAAGGAAAACCATTCCCACCTGCCAAAACCCCCTAGAATACAGCTGTAGCAAAGGCAGAGACCTCAGCATCTATTTGTGAAATATGCTCCCTAAAAAGACTCCAGTGTCATGGGAGCTTTCAAACTACACTTTAACTAAATCATACATAATATATTCCAATCTCCTTCTATGAAAAACAGTGACAGACCACGTCAGGTTTCTGAATGCAAATGTGTTTAAGTTCCAAAAAAATCTTTATTGAAGCATTCAAAATACAATTTTAAAGAGTGCTCATCAGTTTAATAAGCACATTTATATCAAAGCAAATAATAATGGAGCCTTTAGATTATGTAGTTGTTTGAATATTTAATCTTAGGGCTTAAATTCTAAAGATTTTAACCCCCAGGATTTATAAGCCTACCCACTGGCACTTAAGTTTGAAAAATAAATTATAGAGAATCTCAAGGCCACAGGAAACCAGGGAACCTGACTTGCCATTCCTTTGTCCAAGCCCTGAGCAACACTCAAGTGGAATTATATGGATATATGAGAATAAAGGAAACCAAAATCCAAAGAAATCCACATAAGGTAACAAAAAATAAAAAGCACATTTTGAACAAGCAAGAGAAAGATCTCTTTGTGTTGCTCTGTTTTGGGGATTTTTGTAGGGTTTTTGTGGTTTTCATTTTAAAAAAATTCTTAAAACACCTTTTGTCACATATGACATTAACTTCCTTTAAACAAAAAAAGGAGAAAGAAAAAAAGACAGCAATGTTCAAATACCCACATCTATTTCCATGAGATTCTTAATTAATTATTCAAGTTAGCCATAAAGTTTTACTCCTCGAGATTTTTTATTTTCTATATGCAAAAAAAGGAAAACAGACCGCCACAAGTATGTGAAAAGAAGCCTATAGCACCTTCTGATTCTGGCAACTGATTGCATGGTATGCATTTCTGTATGTCCTGAATTTTTCCATCATAGTATCTTTGTCAGAGCTTTACTTTGACTGATTCAGCCTTTATAATAGGGAGTTCAGCGAAAGTCTGCTTACTTTTGGTGGTGTGAGCCGCCCTGAACTAACTGAGCTTTACTCCATGCCAAAGCTGGGTCATCCAGTTCCAGCTCCCAGGATGGCTGCAGACAGTAGCAGATGCTTACATAAAGCTCTAACCTAGAGAATATTACAGAGGTTATTGTGGCATGGGATTGATATAAGAGCAACCTTTTTTCTGGTATGCTACTATCAGGAATAAGTACGGTTCATATGACAGGTAAGGCTAATTATGAAAAAGCCCCACATAGTCTTTCCTCTTCTTTCTGTCCCAAGTCACATATCAAGTTCTCAGTGCTGTGCAGTAGTGAATTGTATAGCCCATCTCATCCCAAGTCCAAGTCAGTGCTAGGTAGCCACTGTGTTGTGATCATATGAAGAACATGCAGTGAGTCCCACATTTGTTTTACAGCAAACAAAGTTAAAGGTGGTGGGGAAAAAGTCTGTCATGAAAACATGAGAGGAGAAACAGCAAGAACTATGGGACCTCAAATGAAACTAACAGACAGCAGGTAGACAAAAATAGTAAAGAAAGTACTTGTTTGTGCAAGGAGTTAAGCTGGGATAAACCCACAGACTGTCTTGGATGCTGGAGCTGTGCAAGAGTTCAAAGGAAATTGAACAAATTCAAGAAAACGAGCTGCCTCAAAGGCTGCTGAACACAAACACACTGCCTCTGGTCAAAAGCAAACTGAGCCATAAGTCAAGAGAGGCTAGAAGAATGGTTTGGAGATCCTGCTATACAGATCTGCCCTGTCCCTGGTCTCTTCCCTAGCCATCCCCTCTTGGCCAGTGGTACTTCTAGCCAGCATCTCCACAGGAGTTAGCTGTTCCCAGCATAAATGGAGATAAATGCAAGCCACCTCACACCAGAAGCATTTACAAGAGAAATGTGTTTCTCTGCTTGTGCTGAATACATAGGAAGTTAGAGCCTCATGAACAGGAGAAGAGAGAGGACAGAAAACCAGTCAACACTGTGGTATACTGTAGGAACAGTAAATGAGCAAATGTTAAATGGACTGCATGCAGAAGCCAGAAACTGTGGTCTAAAGTTGCAGGTACCATAGTCACATTACGTTGTCTTGGGATGATGAATAACAACAAAATGGGCAAAGACTGCAGTGTTTTTCTGAAGAGAAGGCAGAACACAGAAGTGTCCTGTCATCAATGTGTGAAAGGAGAAACAATGTGGACCTGGATAAAATTGGAGCTAAACCAGTTGTGTACAGTGGCTGTACTGTCAGAAAATACAAAACTGAGTAGAATTCCAGAAAATATTTCTCATCTTCTTATTGTGCCCAACACAATTTGTCTCAGAAGAACAGAGACAATTTTGTTTTGGTGAAACATGTAATGCACATAATAGGGGAAGAATTAATAAAAGTAGATGACACACACAGCTATAACTTGTTTTTTTACTCTAGGTCTGAAGCTTATTGAGAGGGGCTGAAAGTTCTGTGAATGGAACTGAGGACTAAATGCCTGTTTTGAATGTTGTGATCCAGTCAGTCCAGTACAGTTTCTGCTCAGCATAAACAATGCACAATTGCAAAATAGCATAATAGGGCAAAGACAGGCAGGAAAGGTTAAGGGCAGCACATGCTGTGTGACTATTTCCCCTGGTATTGCCATCCTTGCTCCTTGTCACTGCAGAACAAGGAGTTCATCGCCCCAGTCCAGTCTCCTCTTAAAACATCCTCAGGTGCTGCCTTGCACATCTGGCCAGTTTAGCTATGGGCCCCAGAACATCTTTAGAAGCAAGGACTTTTGCTTAAATTTATTCTTTGTCAGAGCCTTTGAGGTGATCCATGCAAGTCAGCAGTTGCCACTAGTTTTCTAAATCCTTCAAGCAACAAGCAAACAAGCCATTAGAAAGGCACTCATAGGTACTGATGGCCTAAAAGGATGAGCAGCACCTTGTTGTCCTCTGCTTCATGTAACAGTCCCTGTTATCACAACATGTCATTTGCCCAGGTGACAGATCTCTCAGACACAGTTCAGAGATGTACAGAAGTCATCAGAGGATGCTTTTCATGCACTGCACTTGAACACGAGCTTCACAGTGGTCCCAAAGACCCTGGCACGCTGACTGGGAGAAAGTGGTTCATTTATGTCTAACAACTGATAAATTAAATGCCACAGCAAAAAGAAAGGCCAAAGGAGTGAAAAAGAGAAAGAAAGTTGCATAAAATACTATCAGAACCCAAATCTGTGGTTCCCTTTGTACAGGAGATTAAATGCCTGCTTTAGTTCATGCTCTGATGACTCCCTGTTTTCATGCACTAGAGCACTGGAAGTATTTTGTTCCTTCCACCTTTTCTCCCTAGCTAGTGTTGAAGCCAAGCAATAACAATTGCTTTTTTATTTTCCTCAGAGTCAAATTAACAGATGAATCTGGCCAAGAGGAGAAAGGTAAAGGTAGTGAGCCAGAGATACAGACAGAAGCTGTATTTAGTAGGAGGAATTTGAAATATGGAAACTTAAGCCTATCAGTATATATTCAGACATTTGTGTAATAATAGTAACTGAGAGCTTTTATAGCTACACAAATCTGCCAAACATCACTTCAGTGATATTTCAGGAGGGAATTGGGCAAAAAGCTTTTTACAGAGAGTTAAGGGAGTTCTGTCACCCCTGATCTATTTGATACTGCTTTTAGGTATTGAAATAACACCTCCATGCCCAAGGCAGAAAAGGGACCAGTATCAGGCAAACAAGCTAAAGTACAAAAGATAGCAACTCCTCTGAAGCAGCTAAAAGCCCCTCCCCAAAATCACACACTTGGTGGTACTGTAGGATGAGGAAACTAGACTCTGTAAAAAGCAGAACTGAATGATGTCAGAGGCTCAAACTATAAAAAAAAAATACCCCAGCCAAACAACAAACAAAAAACTCTGAAATAAGAGAGTTCCTTTTTCAAAGTGACAAATTCATGTTTATATGAAAAAAATCACTACCTTCAAAAAAGAACCTAATTATTCCAGCCACCAGCATAGAACTGAAGACTTAAAGGCCCTAAACAAAACATAGTAACATGTTTTATTTATAAGAAAGCCATACTAAGATTCTTTATTACTTTCATTCCTGAGTTGTTATGAGAAAGCTCAGTTTTTATTCACATTGCATATATTTGTGATACACACTGGAATGAAGAAATTCTATGAAAAACAGATCACAGTTTTTAAAACATTGCTTTAACTTGGACACACCAAGGGTCTCACCTAATTTGTATGCATATATGAGACATAATTTATTTAAAATTTGCATCTTTTTGTGTTTTCCTTTTTTTTTTCTTTCCTTACTAGTGGACCAGAAATGGCTTAAGTCATTACTATTAAAGCTTTTAAAGCATGGGGGGAGGAAGAGGGCAGGGGTTGGGGGGGAGAGAGGAGGCAGGGCAGGGTGGGGCTGTGTCCTTTCTCTTATTCTGGTTTTAACCTTTCTTTTCTCTTGAGTGAGAGTACAAATGGGCTGCCCTTTAGGATGACTTGGCTTCAACATCACTCAGCAGCCAGCTGCCCACTTAGGTTTTTACTTGCTTATCCCAGTCCTTCTGCTTCTTAAATTAAACACTGCTTAGGTCCAAAATAAACTGGCTGACCAGACAATGACCTTGCTTAGATCCCAGTTTAGCTTTTGAATTGCTAATATCCACCTCCACAAAATGTGCTATTTAAGAGGTGTTAGAGTGTTTGTTGATCTTTGTTTCCACGTATATTCCCAGACAAAGTGGCAGCTGCACAGCAAGTACATCAGTTATCCAGTTACCATTTATGCTCAGCATGCAAAAAATCTCCAGAAATTGCCTTTTGTATCATTTTTGATCTATGCCCTCTCCCTGTTCTCCCCTTCAATTTTACCAAGTATATTTAATGGATTAACAATGACATCCAGAAAGAAAATAAGCCATGAAAAAGCAGCAGCAAAGAAATCCTGCTTGGCAGGACCAAGTAGTTAAAACTTACTTATTGATGTGTTCTTCCAATACTTGACCAGACTATATTGCATGGATGCCACCAACGGGTTTAATTCCAGTGAAAGTCTGCTTATCATGAGTTGCCCTCATCAATTTTAATGGCACACTCACCATACCTATTGCATCAGCTCCAAACCTGAAGAAATCTGGCTGGAACATAAAGCACTTAGAGCAGTGAATAAGACAAGAACCTGACAACATGTTGCAGATGAGAGAAAGGAGGAGATTTTGGAGTTTGGAAGAGTAACAGAGACATTGCCTCTGATTTTAGCTTGCCCAGGCAAAAACTCCAGGTTGAAATAACATAATCAAGAGTAACAACTTTGTAGGCAAGATGGAAACAGGCAAGACCAAGGTAGTTCTTTACTAACTCTCCCACTACGGAGTTCATCCTGGCATAAAATTTTAGATATACCAAATGCTAGAAAATTACTTGATACCAATCAAAAATTACTGTTTCCTGGAAAATTACATATAAGGTTTTAAGCCAGGTCTTATTTAGAAAGAAACAAAACAAAATGAAAACAAACCCCAAGGAAAATACTTACTAAGATTGTGGCTCCTTTTTGGGCTGCAATTTTTCACACATTCTGGTCACATGGCTGTTGCTATAAATAAAATACCCATCCTCACTTCTATTCTCCAGGTTTCTTACAAATATTTGGTAGCACTTCTTTGACTTTCTTAGTTTTCTAGATAGTGAAAAAAGAACAGGCTGTTACTTTTCTATTTTTTAAATGCTTAACATGTTTCCATTTTAATAGCCATTGCCAAGCAGTGTTTGGAAGGAATTTGATTATTGACATTGAGCAGCTGTAAATGTGAAAGACAAAATAGTAGCGAAACCCAGAAAAGAAAATTACAAACCTGTCCTCTCTGATAACAAACTCAGGAAATTCTGAATACAGCTGATGTAGTGAATAGAAGCCATAAAATAATTTCCTGCTACAGTAATGAAGATGAAAAGTCCAAGCACTTTTGCTTAAACAGAAGTATAGTTTTTAATACGTGAGATAGCTTTAGATTCCAGGTTCTTTGTGTTCTTCCAGTGAACACAAAGCCACAGCTGTGGAGGAGATGAAAGGGTTCAGCACACCTAAAGAATACTGCAGGATACTGTTGTCTTCAGAAAGTACTCACAAAGATACCGTAGGTCTACTCTGAAATTGATCTGGCCAAAAATCTTGGTTCTCTCTTTCCTTCCCACTTTCCATAAGAATACACTAAGCAGATAAATGTGTTCCTAAGGGCTGGGTTTATGAGCCCAACTGTTTTAGTAGAAACTTGCAACGAGGCAAGTACAGGCTGTACCCAGAAACCAGTGCAGGAAAATGCTACAGAGCAGTCCCCTCAAAACCCCGTAGTTTCATAGACTATGAGCAGCCTTGTGTTTTGCACACTTGCTATCTTGAGTGGCTCAGTTACACAAAGGGGCTCCCGACCTACTTTGACATACGTTTGTTTTATTTCCCGTGAACAAAGGATTTTTTTCCTCCAATGTTTCTAAGAAAGGAAACCAGCATTTTAGACACTGCTTTCATTTATGCATTATACCTATGCCACAACATTTTTTTCCCCCACCTCTTAAATGGAGGACCTATTCTTTTTATTTACATCTCGCCTTTGTTTCTTTTCTAGCTCCTGACACATTGTTTCTACATTTTACTGATCATACAGTAATACAGCTTGTACAGGTGATTTCATCAGGGGTAAAAAAAGGAAAACCAACTTAATTTTACCTACCTGTATCCTATCCACAGCTGGTTCTCTTCTTCCATGTTTTGATTAATTCAGCAAAGTCTTGTATGTTTCCAGAGGGAAGAAGCCTCAGTGTTATGGCCCCCTGGAGAAACTACAAAAAGAATTTGAGCCTGAGAGTATGCAAGGAGACAGAAAATTGTGGAAAGAATTAAATGGGAAAAAAACCCATTTATTTGTTTTCTCCCACAGTACAGCTGATTTAAACATGAGGAAATATTAAAAAAAATATCCAGTATATGTAAACTTTGGGAAGTATAATCAGTTCAATTGCTTAAAACCTTATCTTAGAGGAATGATAGAATTTGCTCCCAAAGCTACCGACTATTCTCTCCTTGGTAACAGTACATGTGCAGTAGAGTGTTCTGTTGATCTTCTCTGTCATTTAATGCTACCAGTGGGATAAATTTCAAAAAACCTTTCATTCAGTTTGCTTTTAACTTGGTTTGGAATAACTGCATTAAAAATAAAATGGTTAGTTTTCCAAAAGCATGCCATTGTTGATTTTCCACAGGAATACCCTGGGTCCTATAAAACAGGTGTTTCTGTAGCATATTGGAAATGAAAGGCAACATCTCAGAATTTGTATGAGAGATATTATGCATGCTACAGTTCATGTGAGAGAGGTTCTTCCTAATGCTTTAACTGGCACTTAGCTTCTTTGACAGCTTGTTTGCCTAGACAGCCTGCATGAATTAGTTACTGAAAGTGTGGCTTAGAGTATTAGAAAATGCATCTTTACAGGAAAGAAGAGCATTCATTTGATAATTGCCATGACAACTCGGCCATATTAGATTTAAAAATTCTTAGTTTTGTGTCTGTGAGATGCTGAGTGCTTTTCCACCTCTGGGCATTCACAGCAACGAGGAGTGCTTGCTAAACTGCCTGGAAGTATCTTTTCAGCATCAGCTGCCTGGGGTTAAATGCAGCTACAACCACTGTGGATGGCACAGGGGCTGAGGAAGGTGGGGGCATAATCACCTGGGAGAGCTCACTCTCAGAACCTCAGCCATGAGTGTAACTAACAAAAACTATTCAGAGGTTTATTGGCGTATTTACCCACTCATGTTCTAAGATGACTGACAAAAACCCCATCTTGAATAAGAAAATGCAGTTCAGCTGCAAACCTAGAGATACAAAAGTAGTAACGGTGCAACCTGCAACAACCAGAAAATACTTGTTGAGCAAACCCAAAATATTCCTTAGGAGCATGCTGACTGTTGAATCTTTTTGACAAAAGCAAGATGGGAATTGCAGGGGGATGGGATAGCAGGCTTGAAGATATACAGATGAAAAGGTGGCTGTCTCCCAGAGACATGATTTCATAGCTTCCAGCTGGCCAGAGAATAATTATAATGTAATCTGGTTCACTTTGAAGTAGTTGCTTTACAATTGTCTCATCTAGGAAATTTGGAGTTCAATTCTTTGCTCTAATTTTGCAATGATACCATGTTTGCAATTAGTACACTTGCATTTGAAGAACAAGGTTTTTTGTTATTTTTTTGAAGGGATTAGATGAGGGATGGAGAAAGAGAGAAGGAAATAAAAATACCTCTAGAGAAAGGAAAATTTCTTCCTTTTAAAACATTTTTATACCACTGTTTTCAAAATTTGGGCCCATTGCCATGGAGAAATCTGTTGATTAAATGAGAAAGTTTGCATATGTTTTTTTTCACACTGAGAGATACACAAAAGAACTCCATGTGTTAAGAAACTAATATATTTAGTAAATGTTCATTCTGCTGTTTATACTTTATTCTTAACCACTCCCTCCCTACTCCTCTTGAGCTTATCAGTCCCAAAACCAACCACTTGTCTTGCTCTCTAAGCAAGATCTTTCTTTAAAATAAGATATCTCTAAATAGTAATAGCTTATCACTATTAATGTTGCTTTAAACAGTCTTAAGAGTCTGCAAGTATAAAGGTTTATGAACAAAACGTAAAGTTATACTACTGCTTTTTATTGACAAATAATCTTAGCTAGCCTTTGTAAACCACAAGCACAGCAATATGAGCACACACACCATGCAGTAAAATAGTGTAAACAGGTTCATACTGCAAACCTATCTTCAACTATGTTTTTGCCTTTTAACTTCTTTTACTGTAGCCTTTTTGAATTATGATTGAGACAAAGGGATACATGCTATGAAGTAGTACAGCAAATTGCTACATCTTTTTCTTTGAAAGGTGCCTTTTACACACCCCTCAAGACAGTACAAGCACATACAATATACATTAAGGGCTGTGAAATAGATTACTACTTCTTTGATTAATTTACCTTCTGACAAAACAATAACACATGGCTCTACAATGTGCAACACCTCTTAGCTATAATGTTAAACAGGTTTCTCAAGAAATGATCTGCCACCCAAAGCCAGTGTAGACTCCATAAATTTATTCTCATCTTTGCTGTACTGTTTTCAAAAGGATGACTTATTTGGTTTTGAATTGCATGAGACTATAGCAAAGGAATCTTAATGTCTGCATACCTAACAAATATCATAAATAAATACACACAGGCTACTCTTTGATTCATACAAATGGATTTGGTAACTCAACCTGACAACTCAACTGATTAGACAAATAAAGTCTGTTGGATAACACCACTGTTGATAATAATATTTTCCAAATGGGACAGCTGTATTTCCAGCTGAAAGTGAATATGCAATTGTAGATTGTTAGGGAAAGTAGTAAAGCTTGCACAACAGCTAACAAGAAAAAGCAGGTATTTTGTAAAAGATTGGCTCTTTTCTCACCCATGTTTATACTAGCAGGTTCTAGCTGATACACCGTTTAGCTGAGAGACACACCAATGCATAAAGTAAACTGCTGAGCAGGACACAAGAGGCTGAGCTCTGCTGGGTGTATTAACTGTGGTAGTGGCAATGCAGGCTAACCAAGAGAGGCACTAATGCTGCAAACAGATCCTCCTTTCTTCATCCTTCTGACCTGCCCCCTTAAATCCCTCCTGTCTCTGGGAAGCATTGTGTGCCTGAGAAATCAGGCAAGGATGAAGGACCAAGGCTGGAGACAGTGCAGCAGCCTCACGGTGCATCTAGGGACGGGAAAGTGCACATGCAATGGTAGCAAAGGAACAGCAAGGGAGAAAATCACAGGCATTAGAAACCCCTGCAAAAAATAAAATGTGAAGAAAAAAAGCTAGGAAATGTTGGTTGTACTGTGCATTGTGAAAAGATGTCACCAGCCCCCATCAAACAAGCTCTTGAAACTAAAAGGTTCTGAAATGAACTAAAAGGAGACAACCCAAAATCTGACACCCACTTGAAATATTTAGCTGCAACCAAAGAGAAACAGAAAGCACTTAAACCACTCAAGGGAGAATACTAAGATAAAAGAAGATATCATTAAGATAAATTTACATACAAGACAGCTCTTCTCTAAAAAGATATAGCAATTTTATGATCTTTAAAATTAATTTGAATACTCTCATTGCTTTTACAGAAAACTTTCTAGAGAAAATTGTAATGGGAAATTCTTAGAATTAAGAATGAATTGAGATGATGGGATGATGCTCAAATGATGCTGTAAGATTTGAAGAGTGAATTAGTGTCATTATCCCATTCTTTTTCTTTTTTCTCTAGGACAGAATTTTTAAGAGTGATTTTGCAAACAGAAATGTTAGTGTCCTGTTATTTAAGAAGCTTTCTTTGATACTATAAAGAGTAAATTGCTCATGAATATGAAAACTAACAACTACCAGTTGATTTGATATGAATCTAAAATTGAAAACAATTAATGTAATATTTTCATGAATTCTTTGTTGCTTCAAAAAGTCTGTTTCAAACCAGAAACTAGCAAAATAAGCAAAACATATTAATTTTGAGATTTTTTATTCCTAAAGCACAAGATTTTAAAACTGAGCCTAAATGTGTCCTGTGTTCTTTTGAACAATAGAAAACAGCCATCCAACAGCTCATGACTACATATTGGAACCAGAGACATTGCTTTTCCCAACTAGCAGTTTGAGCACAGAACTTGATGTTCCTTTTTATGTGCAATTTCAGAACGATGCAAAATGCCAACTTGTGTAAAATGGATAAACATGTGCAGTGCTGAGAACCTAAAGCTACCCTTGGCAGTGCACGCACCATGGTACATCTTGGTCAAGGGAAAATGTAAACAGATGTTACAGCTCCATCTACTGAACCGAGGAGAAAGGATCAGAAGGAGTATAATTAGTGTAATGAACTGGAGCTATTTCTGTTGTTACTCACAGGCATTGGCCAGGACGAAAGTCAAGTTATGTATGCATAGTCTTCACTTCAGAAGGATGCTGCTTCTCTGTTGGTTTTGATTAAGCAACAGCCTCTATGTCTGTGCAAAGACCATGAGATGAACAAGAATTTTGTGATCCTTTAGTGCCATTTTTTGTTGTATGAGGAAAACTAAAAAACGGTTGGTCTATGTGAAGTCCATTTTAACCTGGAGGAATATATAGGAGGTTTAAAAATAAAATGTCAATCTTGAAAAAAAATATAATCATGTAGCTACAGTTTTAGGAAATACTCTTCTCTTCAGTCTAATGGCAGCAAACATGAGGCAGATACAGTATTTCAGTGATTGCTGGTCTCATATCTACAACTTGTGGGTTCAAAGAGTGGCTCAGAGCCAGGAATTCTGGTTATTGCAGAAACCTTTCAGACAACAGCAAATCAGCCAAGTATTTCCGTCACATTGGGATCATGATGACAGGGGAGAAATAACTGAAAGATGTTGGAGCAAAACTTCTTAATAACTAGTGCTTAACACTTACTAAGAAAACCACAAAGGAATGTGGCAACACAGCAGAAGAGGAAAAGTGTGGATAACATAAAGCTTTCACACCACTTGAAGGTTCTTACTATAAGCTGAAACAGTGCTCCCAGAGTCTGAAGGCCAGCAGATCTACATGTTGCACCTGAGGCAATAGAGTGTACAATGGTACCACAGGTATAGCAAGCGAATGATGAGGCATCTTGTCCAGAGAATTACCAGAGTCCAAACACCCACAGAGCACTGGCAACAGTGTAACACAAAACATGCAGAAACTGGAATGTCAAAGCATAATTATAACAAAAAAAAAGAGAACCTGTATGGAGCATAAACCAAATAAGAAATGAGATAATAACTGGAACTTGAACATATGCCTAAAGTTTTCATGCAGTAATTAAACAACCTAAGCACTAAAGAAATGATAGCTAGAAAGAAAACATTTAAATCAGAGGGCAGGGAATGTGGTAAGGTAGATGTGAATGTGAAAGGTAGACTCAGTTGTGTGCATCTTGGTCCTGCATACAGTGTGTTATGCTTGGAACTTGTCTGTGTAGGGAATTTTCTTGACAAACAGTCTGAAGTGCTGACTTGGATCCCAAGCCAGCAGGAATGGCAGACGTGGGATAGCTGGGGTAGCTGATAAGGAGCCAGTCCTGAAATAGTCAAGAGTGGATGAAGATGGCAGTTTCTTCAACACAGAGGGACAAGACTTATAAACTGGGGATTTACAGCATGAACAACCCTTTTTCATCTTTTATTCTTACAGACAGAGTGAATGAAGGAAAAGAGGTGTAAAAGCAAGGAAAACAAACAGCTGTGCTAGGGTTGTTGAACAGTGATAATGACAGCATTCTCCATGAACTCTTCTGAAGGGACATATTTTGAAAGGCAGAGCAGACAGGTTTTAGCTGACATGAACAACAAACATGACTCTGACACTTCCACTACTGAAAAAGTTACGGAAATGATTTGTGAATTAAATGCAACAGTATCAAGAACAGATATTATGAAAAGCCTGCAGAAACTTGAACACCCAGCAAACAATGATTTAGAGATGTTAATAAATGAAGCTTGGAAAATATACAACAATAGAGAAAAGAAAGAGAATAAGAGAGAGGATAAGAAACCCGCTAGAGTTGTAGCAGTAGCAGTGGCAGCCCAAAATGTGATGTTCCCAGTAGCATATGCCAGGGGCAGAGGTCGTGGCTACCTTGTACGGGAAAAAGGAGGTTTTAAGTCCCAGCAAGTAACAATAGGACCAAACCAATGCTCTTATTGCCTGCAAATAGGACATTGGAAAAGGGATTGTCCCAAACTAGTAAGTAGAGAATCTGGGAAGTGATGGGACCAAGTGGAAACCTAGAAGGGAATTGCTAACTGATATTAAGGGAGAGTTAAGGGAGATTTTCAGTGGGTATGGAGGTTAAGAGATTTGCAGTCTCATTATTTTGGGAAAAGAAGGGAAATTATGTGATTGTCTTTCGTAAAGCATTTTCGGCATCACTATCTTTCTTTGCCTCCCAACCGCTTCCCCCACCAATACAAAAACATTTTGAAATAGCACATATTGGTGGAGGGAACAAAAAGGAGTGGGCAAACAGCAACTGAACCAAGCTGTAATCTCTCGGGCGAGAGAGGTTATATATGGAGTTGATGAAATTTCATTTCATTATAATATTACTTTCTCAATTTGTAATAAGTGTAAGAAAGTGGCAGCATATTATAAGATATGAGGAGATTCTGACTTCATAGGAAAAATGAGGAAGAGCAAATATGATACATTAACAAAGAGAACTGGCAAACAGTACTTAAAATAGAGCAAATTATAGAAAAGACCATTAAATATGGCTGAGAAGCAAGATAATAGGCTTAATATCTACAAGTGATTGAACAAAGAAGGGACATGTTAATGAAATGAATATAACACTAGAAAGAGATGAGAGTTATGGAAAAAGTGAGTATTGTTACAAAACTACACATTTAGAGCAAAAGAATAGTCAGCCTATATTGAGAAAGAATTATATTTTTGGTCCCTCAGAAATTATTTTAATATTTATCTAGCATCTGCAGTGAGGGTAGCACTGGATGATTATTGTTAAAGGAGACTAATCATGAAGAAGCACATGCTGTGGTGACATTTTACCCACAGGCTCTCCAGCCTGAATGCTGAAGAATTACAAGTGACTTTGAGGTCATTTAGAAAATACCAGTTAATTTCTTATTTCTATTTTTTTTCCTGAAGAAACCAAAAGGCTTAGGTTCCTGCAATCCTTTCTGATCCAGAGAGCTTTTGAATTCGAAAGAAGAAACCTGCTACAGCTTGTTTCTTGACACTGCTTAACAGGCAGCCACCCTGAGACTTCAAGCAATGAAAAGCAACTCCTCAGGGCAGAAGCTAAACAGTTCACTATGTTAATACCACAACTCTTCAACATTCACTTTCTTCAAGCCAGCACTCCTTAGCATTATCTCTTTATTCCTTTTAGCTCTCTGTTCAGCACCTTACTTGACACCCAAGCTTTGATATTTCTCCCCCTACCAAGTGTACCTTTCAAGTTTTATGTATGCTTCCTTATACTGGGCTTGGTAGTTGACTTCAGATATCTATTTCAGCCCAAATGTTTATAAAATTTTACAAACTCTTGAATAGGTAATAAATTTGCCCAAACAACTGTAGCACTGAACAAATTGTTTATAGCTTAGATTGGAAAATTTTACTTAGCAGGAATGGCTACTTTTTGTTCTTCAGCAGTTGTTACAAATGAACAGTTGCCATAATTTAAAGAAGAAGTAGGAGAAGTGCTGATAGTGCTGTAAAGAAAATGATTATCATGAACCCAAACATTTTGATATAGTTATCTAAAGAGAATTCCTTAAAACAGCCCTTAGTAAAGGTCAGCAGGATATAAAAATAAATTCTTTCATGGAGCAAGAATTACTCATGACAGGATAAGACAGGCACAGGGCAAGCTTGAGACAAAAAAGAGGAAAGCCATAAGTTTGTGATCCAGTTTCACAAGTTTGAGCTGAAGTAGCTGATTCTGTGATTAAAGTTTTGTTTTAAGGGTAGAGAAGGTCATCATCCAAAACACACAGCCGACCCTTGGTCCTTTCATATTTACACTGTTGGGCTCATTGTCTTGCTGAGTTTACAGAACACCTACTACAAGGATTTCTATAAAAAGTGCACTTGTTTGGAAACAGGTGTGAATCATTTATGACATCCAGCTAGCTGTGTGTGTGACAGGTACAATCTGCACCTCACCCTGCAGCAAACAAGCAGATTACAATCAACAGGCAAGGAAAAAGCACTCCACTGGCCAAACGCTATTAACTTGAGAAGACAGAAATAAGGCCAAGGTTAAGCACTTCTGAAAAACCTACTTTTGGACTCCACAATTACAGGGGATACAAGAAAACCACACGCCTGAATAGCAGTAACTTTAAATCTGATAAAAATGATAGACCAGATTAAAATACAAATCCAGTCTTTTCATACAAGGAGAATCAACCAGGGAACAGCATGCCAAATCTTGTAATTAATCAGTGGCAACATCTTAAGAGGTCTGGAAGCAAGTCTTCCTAAGGACTTGCTTAAAGAACTTACAGAGGCTGTGGCACCAGAATCTATCTGCCCCAGCCACAGACTGTAACGCATAATGTGAAACATGGTGAAAAGGAGATAACTCTTTTGTGTGCCAAACCTGAATGTATCTGACATAGGCTGAAGACCCAGAAAAGCCAAGACCACTCTATGCTAGTCATCCAAGTTTTAAAATTCCAGTATCTTTATTCAGATAAGCTGCATTTCATACACTGGAAGTATGCTTTAGCAGAGCTCTTTTAGCTGTACCTTATCTACAAGAAGACTCAGCAGCACTTTATGTACCCCCACCTGAGTTACAGACGGATAGGGCCAATGATCGATCTTTCCATAAAGAACCTGTGTTAACAACTGAACAACTAAATAATGGATTGTTCCAGCTTGTACACTCAGTCAGAGTCCCTCTGTGCTGACTAAGAGAGCTGGATCAGGTCCCAACAGGAGTGTGAATCTGTCCACTAATTAGGCATGGAAAGATTTTATCAGGAGCAATTCTATGTAAATGATGTATTAAAAGATTAAGGGTCCTTTATAAAAGAGCAACATACATGGCCTGTAATTTTTTACTGTGACTTTTATATGCTTTAGAGACAGTAAAGAAAAAAAACCAAAAGGACCTCTTAAGGTGATTGTATTTTCTACTGTTTGCTGCCTTTGGTTGCAGCAACTGCCAAGTTTGTTTGTCATAGATAATTAGACTTAAGCAGACTTGCTTGCTAATGCAATTTGAACTTTGCTTAAATTATAACTCACCCCCATCATCTAAGTCAATTTCCCACCAGGACAAAAAGGTTATTTAAGCATTCGAGTACATTGGTTCAAAATTTAAAATATCTAAGAGTGTAGCAAGAATGTAAATCTGCTCACCTGAGTCTAGAGGGGAAAAAAGAAAAGGAATGTGGTTTGCCTCAGCCTTTTCAGCTTGAAGAAATATTCTTATCCATGTGTCAAAACACAATAATAGCTACAGTCTTGCTGCGATTGTCATCCTGGAAGGCTGAAATATATGCCATGTAAATAAGTTTATTTCACAGAATCACAAAGTGAAAACTCTGTTACGTGGAGAAAATTAGGTGCATAATAAGCAAAGAACACACAACCATCCCAGAGTTATTCAAGTGTCCTGGATGCCCTCTGCATGCTTTGTGGAAAATTAGAGGATTTTGTGAATTTTCCTTGGAGTAAGTTTGTCAGATCTTGCAAGGAAGCTTCAGTTTGAGCATTGTCACTAGACTTGAATCTAACAGTACTAAACTTCTACTATACTTGGCTAGAAACAAGGATCCCTGTAGGATCCAGATTTCTAAGACATTCCTTCTAAAAACTCAGAATCAGTATTTATTATCATATAAGACGTTCTCCTTAGCTAAATATCAAGAACAACAATGACGACAAAATCCCAGCAACTTTGAGCTTTCTTCTAAAAGCATCACTAGATGATTCAAACACGCAGGGTGACTTTGGGATTGTCTGGTGCATAGACAGGAGTTGGACTTGATGATCCTTCTGGGTCCCTTCCAACTCAGGATATTCTATGATTCTGTCATGCATGTGGTAGTGTGGCAATGACATATTACAAAAAAATAACTAAACTACAGTTCTTATGGGTCAATACTGAAGGCAGAAAAATACTGCTGTGTCAAACCACAAAATAAATACAAAGATTATTCACCAAATAAAGCATCCACTATTTTCAATGAGGCTTCGTCCTTTTTAAGAGCTGAATTCACCTTCCCCTCCTCCCAGGTAGCTCTCATAAAAAATTCCTAGCTAACACAGGCAGTAGACTCCTTTTCTCATGGAAAAATGACTATTTCCATAATGCTTGTCCCATTTTGTTTCCACAGTCAAGCCTCATTACTGTCTTTCCATAGCCCTTTTTTTCCCCAAACAACAGCACAAATCATATGCATGCTCTTTTTCACCCCCAAAGGTGTTATTATCTTGCTATAACAGATTTTTCCAGGGACTACATCTGAAAAAAGTAGCAAAAGTGGCTGATTACCCTGCTAGCAACCTATAAAAATCATCTATACAGTTGTAGTGGAATGCCCTAACTCTTTTGTTATTATAGTCTTGCAGCTTAAATAACTGGGTTTAGATCCATTCTCTACCACACAATCATTGAATGACTATCAGAGAGAAATCAAGTGCATGACTAAAAATCAGCTGACAACACTGTATTTCTCACAGGGAAGGTCCTACTAAAATTTATTATGTACTCAAATACTATTTGGTATTCACTGCCAAATTCTAAAATAAGCAAATCATTATCTAAGATAAGGAGATATGGAATGCTTGAAACAGCTGCATTGTATCTTAACCTCAAGGAGAAATAACTAAACAAACATCTGAGAAAGATATTTTACTGTTCCAACAAAAGCAACCTTCTTCTATTATAAGAAACAGAATAAAACTACGGCATGCTTTCAGAAAGAGACCAACCGCAAAACAAAACTGCTACAATGTTCCTTATCTTTGTTAGGCACTCAGTGCTGTCATCCTGAGCTGTTATTACGACTATTAATCATAATATCATAGTATTGTCTGAGCTGGAAGGGGCCCAATGGGATCATTGAGTCCAGCTCTTAAACCCATGAGGACACCCCAAGAACCACAGCATGTCCGAAATTTCACAAAGCACCCTAGGATCAGTTTTTCTGCTGTCCACAATCCTCTACCATTATAGTTTATTATATCAATAACCTTATTATCAAGTTATCTATTTCATTTAGCTCTCCTGTTTTGGCTTACCCTGACAACTGTACGAGGCTTGCTGTAGTGAAGCAGCTTTACAGCCTTTAATGAGTAAAAACAGTGCATCATTTCTCTAGGAAAGTTGGATCTTTTGGTCCCTGCTCTGTGAAGGTTACAATCATTTTAGTCCCTTTGGAATTTATGTATCTGGGAAGTTGTCTGTTTTTCCTAGCTGGATCAGTTGGACTAGATGATCTCGGGGGTCCTTTCCAAGAGTAATGATTCTGTGATTCTGTGAAAAAACATCCATAGAAAACAAGACTGTGACTAACAAATGGCAGCATTCTACTCAAAACTTTTGAGACATCAAGAAGGACGAATAAGGAAAAAAAAATCCTGAAAAAAAGTTCCTTAAAAAATTTCCTTAAACAAATATTCCTTAAAGATAAGAAAATACACATTCCAGAGATTCATCTGGACTAGTAGCAACAATTTTAATCTAAGCAGTGAGTTAGACAACTCATTAGATTTTCATTACTCATGGTCATATAAGTTTATTCCACCTGGTTTTTTGAATTTGTCATTAAACGAACAACTGATTAAAATCAAAGAGAGACAGCTTGTTATAAGCCTATGATTTAAAAGCAAATCTTTGGACTTCATCTGTTGTCAGCATCTAGTAATCTGGGAGCCTGAGGTCCATTTAGAAAACCTTCCAGAATATATTAAATCATTTGCTTCCTCTGAAACACAAGCAGGGTTTTCACTTACTGAATTGTGCCTATGAAGCATTCATTAGATAATACCCTAAATTGTGCAATAAGTAGTTTCAAAAACATACAGTATTTTTCTTAATGTTATTATCATGAATGATACTTCAGAACAAAACAGTTATTAGAACTTGAATGTGTATTATTATCTATTCAGCTCGGTAGGCATCTAACACATTTTCCCCTGTGCAGCAAACTTGGTACAGCTAATACAGGCATGCCTCTCCCCGTCCCAAAACTAGGCTCAATTCACCAGCAGAAGCCAGAGGTGGATTTCAGAGACAAGGGACCAAACTCCAAAGCCTGATCCACTCTATTCTCATATCGAACTATAGAAAACCCCTAAGCTTTATTTACAAATTAGCTGATATTTGCATCGCATTTGATACAATGTTCTGGATATTTCAGAAGCATGAGCATATTGGTCTTCAGCAATGGGCTACCTGAAAAATGGAAAATGCTGCCTTCAAAAGAAATACATAAAGACACAGCAAGAGAAATCCAGAAAACACTTTTTAGAAAACTAAGAACTCCCCACTAAAACAACATGTAGCTGCTTCCTCAGAGAGGAACGAGCTATGAGTGGGAGCATTGCCATACCAGAACACTTCAATGCTATCCAAATGTCAACTTGCAAAATAGAATGGCGAAATTATGTAATTTTTCTACCATGGAGTCTCCAAAACAGTGAAAGTTACTACCATGACTGTCATTTGTAAGAAAGAAGTTTTAGGAAACTCTGTGGGACCATGCAGAAAGATATAATGTGCAGCAATGGGAGTTTATGTTAATTCTTTTCTCACAAACATATGACATTGATACAACCATTCTTGAAAATACTAGATTTAGAGGATAAATGGCCTTGTCCAGATAACTGACCTTCAAATGACATTCTTTACTTAGCTTAAGCACAATACAGGGACTGGGAACTTAGGTGCCAGTCACACCTCAGTAATAATTAGTGCACATTAATTAATGCTTAAATTATGTTTTGGTTGAAGTTCCACATGTTTTAAGAAAACAAGCTTCTTTCCTCATTAGCTTCAAAGCAAAAGGTCATATACATTCACCTATGTCACTTATTTTTGATCCTTTAACTGCATTGCTGTGGCTTCCCTTTCCATGTCACTAAAAAGGAGTTGGAGAATTCCAAGCAAAAAGCACTCTCAGGTGCTCTTTTGATTTCTCTGTCTTGCTGTCTATGAAAACATGAGAGTCTCAGACTTAATTCTTTCACAAGAGGTATTTGAAAGCAAAAGCAGTTTTCATAATATCAGCAATATGATTTTTTCTGCTAGATTTTCACCTTACTTCTACCAGAGGATCTCAAAATGCACTTATAAAGCTAAAGGACAATGCAGCAAGGGCTGCAGCAACCAAGTAATGAAATGTGAATTCTGGAGAGAGGGCAATGCAGCAGTCCAGCAGGACTCTCTATGAACTCACACAATTTAAGCATGGTACAAAAAATGCCCTAAACTGAGCAAAGATGGAATTAAAATTACAGGAAGCATTTTTATCTGGAAAGCTAAAAATTGTAAACTGCAATTAACATCCTTTTATAGAATTAATAAAAACTACTGGATATTTTCATAAAAGCAGGTTTCACTGAGTTTTTTCTAACCACAGAATTAAGAGTTAATGCTGTGTTTTGGACCTCTGGCTGCTTCCTGACATGTGGTGGTGCTACTGCTTAAAGCAAGCCAAACAGGCTTCTCTAAAGATCAATTTCACATTTCATTCTGTTAAAAAAATCGCACAGTCATCTTAGAAACAATAAAAAGCAACTCTTTTATCCTCATATTATTTTTTTCTTCTCATAAAATAATGTAAAAATGTTCTGTATTGATCTAGGCAAATTTTTCCTTTTATAATAAATGCTTCTATACTCATGGCATTCCATTAGTTTTAAGAAAATTCCTTTAACCATGCAGTTCAGCATTTATGTAACTGCCTTACTGCACCACATCTATTGTCCAAAGAGCACGGTAGGCATTTTCCTTGTAGCTCACTTCCCCCCACTGGAAAAAAAAAGAATGTGTCAGGAAATCAACAGTCTTTTGGTTGTAAGTTGTCCTTTACTGCTACAGGAGAGAGCTGGTAAAATGTTTTAAAGTGCTATTCTAACTCCATTTTTTTTTTTGTCATTTATTGCAGTTATGTTCTACATATGGACATATTTCATCTTGTTCCAAGCTGTGCAGAAAGGAAACTTGTCATGGCATCCCTTTCAAACCTGATGAGAGCTATGCAAATGCTGGCCTTTGTTCAAGGCTGCGTCTGATGCTCCTGGCAGAAATGGAAGCAAATAACACATATGGAGGAAGAATGGATGAGCACAAGAGAAGGCTAGCTTCTGAGACATCATGGCATTAGAAAAAGATTTATTTTAGAAGTCTTCTATGTAATAATAATAATAATAATATTATTAATATATATGGTTGGACCATTATTGTCAGAAACTGATGCTGTCAGGGGAATTAGATCAGCTCAACTCCAGTTCCTAGCAAGATTAACTGCCAGAACAAATTTGAGGTGGCTCAGCTTTGTGCAGTAGATATTCCTCTTCTATCAATAACCAAGAATAGAAGGGTCATTTAAAAACAGCTCATCCAAAAAAAAAAAGCAGAAGTCTTTTTCTGCAAGGAAGCTGTACTGACAGTACTTTAACATGCTTACAGGTGTCAGTATTGCCAAGAAATAGGCTTTTGCACCCAAATGCAAACCACGTAGTTTTACATGTCTTCTATTTGAAGCATAAAGACAGTTGAAGGGGGAGAAAAAAATAATAAAAAAAATAAAAACAAAAGAAAAAATCCTTCTGAAAGGCAAGATCTATTTGACTGTGGAATAGTTTTCCAAGGGAAATGAAAATGTCATCACCTGACATTTCTGAAGCTGAGCTTTTAACTCCTGAGACAGTGTGAAGGCAGGAGTGTTAAATAGAAGAGTTGGTCACAGACCAGTACACTCTCTGTATGCTTCCCTGGGCAGTTAGCATCACTTCCTCTATCAAGGGGCTCACTGTGCTTACCAGTGAGTATGTCAACTCTGGCCGCTCTCTGAAAATAAACACTACAAAGTCACTGACAGGACATTTAGGTTGAAAAATGAATCCTTTTAATTCGTACAGTCTCAAAAAAGAAAGTTTAATTGAACAGTCCTTTCAAAGAGAGGACTCTGTACACATTTGTGACATCCCAGAGAAGGTAAGCAGAACACATTCAACTAAAAACCTGTCTCAAGCCATCTTTTGGGCTGCCTTAATCTAGCTTTTCTCTCCTGTCCTTACCTGTTGCACTCCTGGGGGCAGAAGCTCTCACCTTCCTACAAACACAAGGACACTGTGAAACAGCAACACCTCCCCTTCAAAAGGAATCTGGAAACACCAACCCAACTCTGAGATACTCCAAGCCAACAGAACACCCTAAGCCAGCAGGATGCCAGCAACTTGCCCTTTCCTCCCCAGAGCCCCAGAGTGCCTCAGGGCAACATCAAACTGCTTGGAAGAGTCACTAGCTAGTGCTGCACCACATAAACGTCCTTATGCGTGGTGTCAAAGGTCTTAAAACTCTCAGCAGCCCATAGAACAATTTTAAATTATTTTTATTTAGAAATCCCTTCATGATTTATGAAAAACATCACCTCTGAGGAGTTGTGTAGACAACAACACCAAAACCACTTGTTAACAAGCGGAGTCCTTGTTAACAAGGAGCTGAAGGCCTCTCCTACACACAAGGAATCGTAACAACCTTCACCTTCTCTCCTTTCTCCCAAGATTCAAACAGTATCAAAAAGAGAGCTAGTTCTTCCTTTAAAGCCTAATACTAATGACCAGATCACTCCCCTTTGAAGAAGGGGGAAGCAGCAGCAGGGACAGATTTGGCTTCCTTCTAAGCAGGCCATCCTGGACCTGCCCTCAGTAGACTGATGATACTGCTTACACAACTGGGGACTGGTCAGGCTTTGCCTAGGAGCAATGGCAGGAGGAAGCATGTACAGGGCTACCTGGCATATCAAACCACCCAGGGATGTGGTGCTGGTCCTGCTGGTGGCTGCTGGTGAGTGCTATCCAGGGTCAGTGATGCCAGACTGTCCTGTGGCTGACTCTTCCCGTGGGAAAGGGATTCCTGGATAATAACCTTGGCAAAAAGAAACAAAAATAAAATCAAAACAAAAGATAAAAGCAAAAAGCTTTAGTTTAGTTTTTACTTCAGCAAATCATCTGCAGGAATGTAATAAAGTCAGTCTATGGAAAACATGTAATTTAGATTTGAAAGGCATTTGCATGTATCTGTAGCAAGCTCAGTGATGCTGACCACCCCACAGTAAATGGGACTGACCAAGACCAGTGAGCTCTGTGTCTCCTTCAAAAGCTTTGTAGAATTAAGTTATCCTTTTTCATTGTTTTAAAATCTGGGTAGCAAGGTCTTAATCCAAGATCTATTTACTACAATTTTCCAAGAGGCAAGATGTTCCTTGGCTCTTATCCAAACCATTTAGTTCACATACATATTGGAAAAAGCTGTCATGTCAGCAGCTAAGGTTGATATCAAGAGAGACAATAAGAGGATTAAGAGGTGGAAAGCTTTAGAAGGCAAGCTACTGAATATTTCAGAAGAAATGCTGCTGAGAGTGCTACTGATGCAAGGGGAAGGTCAGAAAGCTTAGATGTCTCAGGGACAGTTAAGAAATAATAAAATAGCCTTTAGGCATTTCAGATGTTGATATTCAGCTTTTAGGATCCTTGTATTTCAATCTGATTTTCACACCAAGGCAAGTGCTTTACTGAATGTGCATCAGTGACATATAGCACTTCTCAAGGGAATTTCCTGGGATGTATTTTCAGCATCATAGAAAAGATATGACATTGAGAGTCCTTATGAGGGCTGATACTTTGACATTTTTTGCTCATTTTTATTAACACCTGAATGTTACTGATGTAGACAGAGTCCCACACCTCCAGTTGGTGAGGCTCAAACTGGTGAGAGACTTCACAAAGACCAACTCCTTCTCACAGTTACCCCTTCCTATCTGATCATGTGATTTAAACAGATCTCCTCCATTATAAATATTGGCAGCAAAAGCATCAGGCACAGGTAAGCCCAGGTGTTTTCTGTAGCATTGTCAATGACAAGAGGCAACGCACAGGAATCTCTGTAATTGCTTCATACTACCCTGGAATAATCTCACCTATAAACTTCAAGACACAACCTTGGCAATTGGCAACTCAAAGAACATCAGTTCCTTGCAAAGTAGAGAAGGATTTAAGTATTACGTTACTTTAGTTACCCTTTAACTCACTAGTACATCTGATGACCCTTCTCTCCCCTGTTTCTAGCCTGCCAGGAACGAATTACAAAACTTGGATAATATATTTTATATCTTTATATCTTTGAGCTCATGGAGCACACTTATGAATTAACACTTTGCCAATATACAATTTCTGTTATATCATATTCTTGTGGCACAGCTTACTTAATGACTTTCTGGAAAGAGTCATAAAAAATTTCTCTCCCACCTGTTTAAGTACAGATATTCTACTGCAAAAGTTGAAAAATCTCATCATTTTCTTTTCTCCTGACATACTATTTCAGTCTTGCATCCAGGTCCTTTGCACTTGAAAAATGGTTGAATTATAAAGAGTAACTTTCTAGACTTTAGGACTTAACAAAAATTGTTTTGTTACTTGGAAAATGTCACTTGGCTTTTGATTACTAACAAAATTTTGAGAATTAAATTGGGAACAACAATTTGTTGTTTTGTTTTGGTTTTACTTACATTAAAAGTTACTACATTTAAAAATAACTATTTTCCCTATGTACTACTACTGAGCTCCTCTGTTTCCACATTAAGAAGTAACTTTGGCTAGCAACTTGCACACTGTGTGATTTCTCTTTTGTTCTTGGTAGTTATTTTTTAGTGTTTGTTCCACTAAATAACAGAATGGAAGAAAGTAAATCTTCATGCACACTGTAGGAGTTTTAGAGGTGTATACTTTTAGGTCATTTGAGATGGTAAATACACAGTCAGCCACAACTGCTTCTTTGAGGAACTGTCCTAAAAGGACAAGTTAAGTCAACATTAACTAGCAACTAAATTCTGGATGTTTTGTTCACTAGTTGAAATGACTGGGGAGATTTTTTTAGTGGAACAATTAACTGAAAGAGATTAAAGATACAATGTCTACTTTTCCCCCAATTAATGTGCCAATTTCAGCCCAAGTTTTTATGTAGAAGGGTTGAATCTAGACTAGATAACGTGGTATATTTGTGAACGTGAGAAAGGAGCCTTAATTTCCTATACTTACAATAAACAAGAACATGGAAATCAAGACATGAGGCTCAGAGATTTCAACCTGTGTCTCTATCATGCCAATGCAGGTTTAGAATGCTAAGCAGATTTAATGCTGATAAGAAGGGTGCTAATAAAAGATGGGTATCAAGAGGATGGGGACAGTCCCTTTTCGGTGGTGCTCAGTGATAGGACAAAGGGTAATGGGCACAAGCTAGAACACAGGTTTGATATCTCTGTAGCTCCATTCGTAGTGGATCTATCCCTGTTTTACTACTATGATGAGATTTAAAAACAGGCCTTATCTTCCAAGTGCACATAAGGATCAGTTCATCCCACATTCAGCAACAGCAGGTAACAGCATGTGACAGGATGATTGAAGCCAGATTAACAGACAGACTTCACAGATCAAGGATTTAACTTGACTGTGTTAAATACACCTGTGGTATAAGTCACACCAATAGTAGTTAATTCCCACTACAGTCTCTGAGAGCACTGAAAATGTTCCTTATACTGCTCTAGTCATATAATTTTTCATATATCTCATTAGGATACTAATTTTCCCAGGTTTAGGACAGGACTATGAGAATGCAGGCTACAGTTTAATGCTCAGCCCTATTCATCAAAGCAAATTCTTTTGACTGTATGTTATTCAGCTTTTAAGAAAAAAGAAAAATTGACTTCACAACAAACTAAACAGTTTGTTTATTTATAGTTGTTAGAAATTGCTGCACTACATAAGTAAAAAGGGGGTGACAGCACAAGACACACCCAACAGCTTTATTGTTTTAGCTGAGAAATGGCATCCATGTGCCATCCCTCCAAGAGCTCATATTATAGAGGGAGCAGATCATCTGGTCCTGCCCTAGGTAGATCAGCCTGGCTTCATAAACACTGTCCCAAAGCTGTGGCAAGGGCAGCAATATATATTAATTAATTTCCAGAAAAGAGAAGACTTAAACAATTCTACATTTTAAATTGCTTTGAGCTACACCTAGCACAGTTGCTACATCACTGCTGGCAGAAAGGCAAGAAAAAACATACAGAAAATTCTGGACATGGCAATATACTTCTACATGTGGTCTTATATATACATCAAAAGAAAGACTGTGTGTGATTTTCTTTTTTTTTTTTTTTCCCCTCTGCAAGCCACAGTTGCTCTGTTGTGGATCAGGAGTGATGGATTAGAACAGATCCAAGAGCTGCCAGATAATATCTACACCACAGCAAGATCAGACAGCAGTAACCTGTCTGGAATGCTGCGACCACTTCTGGCTGTCACCACATGAAGCACAGGTCATGCCACCATAGGAGATTTTAAAGTAAAAATCTGAAGTTTAAAAAAAGAAAACCAAACCCAAACCACCAAGACTGCATAACCTCCTACACAAACAGAAGCAAGCATTCAGAAGACAAGGTACTGACCCTTGGGAATTTTTCACGTTGCTCCAGCTTCTTATGCATTCTAACACCATCATACTTTCTTGTTACACTGAGGCAGCTGCATTCAGATGAACTGAGAATAAGTCCAGTGTCAGAGTTACTGGGACTGACTGGGCCAGCCACTTATCTACACCTTTGGACCTGTACTTGAGTTCAATAGGTAATAAAAAAAAATAATAAAATAAAAATAAAAGACAATCCAGATGCTTGTAGCTCCTCTAACTTTACTGTGTGTTGAAGACATCCATTATCCCATGAAAACAGGATATTCAACACAAAATCAGACAGTGTAAAGCATAATGAAGTTGCTGAATATGTAGAAAAACATCATATGCACCATACTAAATGCTCTGCAAGGGATGTTAGAAGTTTAGTTATTACAATCTCACTAGCAAGAGATGTATTTCTTAGACATTATGGTTATGTATCGAGTGCTGATGGTACTGATAGTAGTAAAGGAATAACATAAGTCTTTCCCATGAAAAGGTGATTTACTGTCTAAGATTGTGAAAAGTAAAAGGAAGGATGTTCTGATCTATCCCTAAATTAGAGTTCTGCTGTTTGAAGCCTTACATCTTATTGATAAGGCTGGTACTATTGAAAACTGCCTGAAATGTGTCTTCACATAATCCTGCTTTTACTTGCCTGTAACTCAGTTAAACTTTTAACATGTGGTCTGATTTTTAAATTTTATTTATTTGTTAATTTATTTACATGTCAGGTGTCTGTCCTAGGTTGAATTTTTTCAGAAGAATTTCAGCCAATTTCTCAGCTGTGTCTGCAGATGAGACAAGGATGTATGGGGGGAAGTTTAACTTGCACTGAGTGTTCTGATCAGAACTCCTTTGACTAAGTTTTCCATGCTTTAATATTTGGTATAGAAATTTGACAAGAGAGGCAGGGCATCATATGAAAATGATACAATGATTTATTCCTCCATATGAAAATTTAAGCCTTTGGGACAAGTTAGAAATTTTCCAAAAAATTACAGCCTGTATATCTGTTAGTGATTAACAGCTAAAATTCTACATTCAGTGAACACATTCATGCTTTTCATGGGTTTTTTTAGTGATATCCAGATTGCCTATATAATGCCCTCAAAGAACAGCTAAGAACACATCTGTCTTCTAAAAGGTTTTTATGTGAGCCAGCTGGGCATATGCAAGCCCAAGACTAAATATACATTACAAGGCTTCAGGAAGAATGCTGCCTTTTCTGAGAAGACGTAAGACTGAGCAATAGCAGGACTGGAGTAGGAGGCAAGGAGGGAGTGAATATGACAGCTGTACACCTATGTGGATGTGGGAAGCAGGACACATGAGGAGAGGAAAGGGAAATAGCACTAGGAGGCCCAATTCCCTCAGCTTCTTGGATCCCTAATTTTGCAAAGTTTAGGAGAACCAGATTATCAGTGTGATCTCTCCTCCTCTGTCAAGTTGAATTGGAGACACTCCACAGGTTAAAAAACTACTCTGGGTAGACATATGGCATAAACACATGCCTAACCCAGACAACATGATTGTAGGAGCTTTGCTTTCTTAGAGAACCAGATGAAAGATTCAAGTATCTTCTGATGCAACAGGAGAAGTAAGAAAGTCCATCTCTCCAATAATAATTAAAGAACAATATTAATAATCTATGGACTTTCTTATGATGAGAAAAAAAATTCATTTTGAAAAGAGCAAATAAGGGAAGCTGTAGAACCCAAGTGACCTATATATAGCCCGCTTAACAAATGCTGAATGTGAGAAAAGTACTAAGATACACTTTTTTTCTATAAACTCAGCAGAACATGTGAATATATAAAGGTAATGAGAAAGAATCATTTATTTTGTGAGCTGAAGTGGCTTCTACAAACAGAGCAGTGGCACTTGGTCTTCAGTGAAAAATCTACACAGTACTTCATCACTATAATAATTCATATGATTGAACTTGGTCTCATAGAATCATAGAATTGTCAGAGTTGGAAGGAACTTAAAGATCATCTAGTTCCAACCTTCCTGCCTGGCAGGGCCACCTCCCACTAGATCAGGTTGCCCAGAGCCACATCCAGCCTTGAATTATTCTATATGACTTCAATTCATAAACCTTCTGAGCTTGCATCACACTATTGTTATACAACAGCTTTGCACTTATCTTCTGGGTTTTAAATTTCAACCAAAAGAACTGAGACAAATAATTAATCTAATCTATGCCTGCTGCTGTAATCCTCAATCCCAGAAAAAGTGAGCTGTGTTCAAAGCAATTTGATGTTGGCTGATTAAATATACAAACTGCTCACTTGAAGCAGGTGCATTACTGTAACAACTCCATGTAGAGTGGAAAACAAATTATTAGTGTTTTGCATCATCCATAGAAAGCAATGAAATCAGTAGTTAGAATATAAAACCAGAAAATTACCCAAAATTGAAAAGTTCAGGCAGGAAAATAAACAAGATAATAATCACTTACAAAGAATGCTTAAGTAAACAGCCATCTATAATTACTATTCTGCCCCAAAGACTGTTGAAGAGAAATGTATTTCAAACAATATGACATCAAACCTGTGGAGCCTACTATACACTATCTGGAAAAAAGAGTAACAAATCTTTATGAGAGGTGAGTGGTATGAAGCTGGATATCTGTAAAGGTGATCAACATGTGGTGATACAACAAATGCCTGTTCCCTTTGAGTCCAAGCTGAAGTCATGTCTTACTACAGCACTAGACAGGCTGAGTGCCAGCTGGCTGTCTTAGAGATGAAACAAATACTCACTGAGCCCTATAATACGAATTTAACCACCACCTCCTATGGGGAGCAAGCTTTCCCTATGCCTCTATCAGTCCAGGCAGAGGTAGGGAAGAAAGGGGCAGACTGGTGCATTTCAACCTTCTAGAATCAACCCATGAAGAGGCATTACAAGATAGTCAGCTTGGAGTGACACTTCTTATTCAGGTACTTATTCCTGGTCATACAGCCATTGCTAAGGTGATTTCATGCCAGTCACTGTCTCCTTGACAGGACTGAATAAGCATGTGAGATCCTGTCTGAATAATTCAACTATATTCTGTTTGTGACTGAAAGATGCTGCACAGCAAGGAGCTAGTTCAGGGAAGGCTTAAAAAACATCCTTACAGTTGCTGTCAATATTATTATCATAAATTTAAGTCCCAGCTGTGAAAGGTGTCATGAGAAGCAGTTATTTTGGCATCCTCAAAATGCAGGTAGAACTAAGGACAAGAAAACAACCACAGGAAGAAAGTGTAGAAAAAGACAACCATGAATCTTGGTGGTGACTGCTCAGCACTGTGAAATAACTGATTAGGTAGGTATTTAGAAGAATGAGTTAAAAAGAATCTTGTCTGCAATATCAAACCTGCTTTGAATGACCCTTGCACAGAGACCTATAAAGTGTTGCTTCCTCTCAGTATCTGTGCTTAAGTTTTTATGGTATTACCTTTTCTGTGGAGTTCAGGTAGAAGGCTCACTGCTAAGAAAACTACCATAAGCTTTCTAGTGGAATGGGACCTATATCTCCCCATGTTACACCACAGGCATGATGCAGTCTGATTTTTGCTGTAGTACCTCAGAAGGCAGCTACCACTACGTTATACCCAAGCTACATGTACTAAGTTTTTGTTTTTATTTTAGAAGCGCTTACAGAAATGTAGAAGATTCTATTTATAAATACTCACCACAGTGAACCTGAGGAAAAGAAAACTCCATGCTTCTACTCATGTGTCTTTTGGTACAAACAATTCAATACTTTGTGGACTACTGAAATAATGTTCCTACAAATAAGAAAATAATCTCCCTTTTCATTAATGAGGGTTAGATAGTTCCCTACTCTTTTCTCATCCTCTCTGCCCCAGGCTAAGGTCTATTTTCATTCTCTCAATAATTGCCAAAGGATTAGCTCAGGCCAAAGTACATCCCCAGGTACTGTTTATAGCAACCACAGATTACTCTGTGACTCACAAAAATGTTCAGGCTGCCTTGATCTATCAGGTCAGCTGTGTAAGGAACAGCATATGCAGCAGCAATTACGAAATAAGAAAATTACAAAACAGTCTCTTTCCTTGAAACGACAGATTGTCATTAACATATGTTAGTCTGAAACCAGGAATGGAAGCTGAAGGATTTTCAGAGAATTGCTTGTCTGTCAGCTCCCTCTTTACCACAGTGGAAGCTTTGAACTTACATTACTAGTGGGAGCAGTGACAATAAATGTCAGGGAATTATTTGAGGTGGGCAGAGCCTTCCTTTCCAGGTCTAAACTTACACTTAAAATTGCGTGCCTGGAAATGAAGGTATAGCCAGCATACATGCTGAAAACATTAGGCACACCCTCCTAAAATCAGCTTCTTGAAGAACACTTAATAAGTAAGCAGAGATTAACACACGAAAATGCTGCATCATCTGTGTTGTAGCCAGATGATCAGAAGAAATGGGTCCCAGGAGAATTAGGAATAGATAAGTGCATTTGTCTTAGAAGGTTACTGGATAGCCTAGGCCAGCCAAGTTTTCTCTGAATCTTTTTCAAGCTGGGCTAATCTGCCCTAAAATCTGCTAGCTCAAAACTACCTTTACTTTTAGTCGAGAAAAGGAACTTAGAGAAATGCTTTTAAATTGTGTGTTTGGGTTCTCAGGAAAGACTGAAAGTAGCTTGTCTATGCCAGTAAGTTGACTGGCAAAAGACTGGATCTATCCTTTGCATCTGACCTTGTTACAAGTGATAGGTCTCCTTTACAAGTCCTGAAGCATCAAGACTCAATGAAGTTAAAGAGATGGATTTACCATCCTCTAAAAATGGACATCCTGAAGCACATATGTTTGTACAGGAAATGGCTCATAACACTAAAGAGTACAGATGTGAATTTATTATCTTTCTAGCGTAAGACCATAAGATGTGTAACAACATTACCAATCATTAGGTCCAATGAAAATAATAGATTATAAGTGTTTCTAATTATCTTCTGATAGGATGGTTATTGTGACTACACAACTGTTTAAAGGAAAGATTCCTTGAGCATAGGCTATAGATATGCCTGATTAATTTTCCTTTATTTTCCATTGATTAGCCTGCATAGCAAACAAGAGTCCTAGGTGGCACGGGCTACTCAGTGATTGCAAAACTGCAGGCTTTACAGTTCTCCAAAGTTCTTTAAAATAAGGGAACACCACAGAATATTTTTCAAACCCCAAAAGGTTATCTGTTAAGGTGGTGTAACAGTCCACAGTGAGACCATGGTTTTCCAGAAAAGGGTTGGAAAGTGTCATTGAATTACATGGTGGTAATGAGATCTGAGATTTTTTTCAACATGTATGGATGTCCTGTTAATCTGATAGGCCAGTGCCAGGCTGTGCCTCCAGAAATAATTAACAATAGCAGTTGCACAGGTATTTTATCAGTGGAAACATAGGAGAGTGATGAATCCATGCAAAGATTGCACAGGTAAAATAGAAAGATCATTAAAATAGACAGATACATTAACAGGCTAGCAGTGTATTCTTAGTCTGTGAAGTTCAGCTTTTCAGTTTCATCTCTTTCCTGGGCTCAGTATCAATGAATAAGGTTTGAATAATTTTTTAAAAATCAGTTATGACTTTTGTCTGTTGTTTTAATGTTTTTATATTTTACAGCTTTTAGAGATATATTTTTAATATTATAGCTTTTAGAAACTAGGGAGTCATATTTTACCGTACAGTGCCTAGCTGCAATTTTTCCTGGTGATCATATTGTGTTGTCCCTTTTCCTGAGTGGATTGAGTGCAGTTCCTACTGGGTATTCACTTCATTGACGAGCAGAAAAACAATTACATTCTCAGCCCACAAATATTCATGCATCGACACTCATGCCACATGAACTCCAGCTGAAAGTTGAGAATTAAGACAGTCTACTTCAATTTTTACTTACATATGCATAAATACCCATCTGAATTACCTGAATTCCCTTCCATATTCTAGTAGAACCACTTTTTAGCAGTAGCTCACAACCTTTTGACCACACTTGGCCCACTTACACATTAAATACTGTATTTGAAAACCTTCCAAGGAGATCAAGATAGTAAAAAAGCTATAAAATTAATTTAAATTTACAAAATGATTTAATGAAACAGCTTTGTGAAAAGGCCAGGCAGCACCAGTGATTCTTTAGGCTACAAAGGCTTCTGGACAGTTTTGTTTTGCCTTATAGAAGTCCAGCTTGCTTAAATTAGCGCATAACTGACTTTTTCTTCCTCTGCTTAGTATTATCATAGCTGCAACAGAGAAAGATCTTTCCTAGAAGAGCCTTAAGCTTTAAAAACTACACAGAAACACTCAAAAATTTCTTCTCGCAAAAAGATATCAGTTGTGAAAGTTATTCTGTGATATGTGTTTTGATAAAAGTCTGAAGTGTCAATCTTAACACCTTCTGTAAAGCTCCAGATCACCCCTCATAAATAAGTATCTGTTAATATTCAGCCCAAATCAGTTGATTACCATCCTACTTAGTCTCAAGAGTTAGTAATGAGCTGCATGTATTTTCTGATTTAGAGGTTTGGATCAATGTGATCAATTTTATATTGGTATCTCACAGAAAATTAAGCATTAATTTCAGCATGTAAATTTTCACATTGAAAGGTTCCTGCTGATATGTTTGGAAAGACAGTGGAGGAGAATGTAAGCGTTACTCCTTCATAACTCCAGGAATAGTTAAATAAGCTACTTACATACCAGATATGGAACACAACATGCTACAGGAACATTCCGTAAGCTTCTCCTCCAAACAGGAGAGTGAGTCTTTATTTACTGGAAACACATCCTCCTGAACACATCTGAAGGAAATATGGTTTAGGAGGGTAAAAACTGAATCAAAAAAGAAGCCTGTCTCTCCTTTCAGGAGAGCAGATCAGTCATGGAAGTGAGTAGGTTTGGCTGGGAAGAGCTCAACTCTGACAGACTTAACATGGAGCCCAGGGGACCTATGAGCACAGAACTGCTGAGGAGGGAAAGCATCTGTACCAGGCAGCTGGAAATGGGAAAATAGAGGGTGACCTTTTAGATTTAGTTTCAATATATTTTCAGCAATTTCCTTGCATTTCCTCAAAATTGATTTGTACAAACATTTGTGCTGGTGTTCTCTCTTTTGGATGCTGCAGGTGAATCCTTTCATTTAGAGTTCCCTTAAACCTGGTTTGTGCGGAAAGTGATTGCTACATGGCATGTGAGCGTCCAAGCATCTCACAGAAAAGCACATAGCAAATAGGAGGGCAGGGAGGAGAAAAGATGAAATGTGATGTGTGCAGGTGAAAAGGAATGGAGTCTCACAGGAAAGACTGTGATTCTGATCCTGTTTGCTGAGATTTGGAAATGTATGCATCCAAGACAGAAAGTCTGAAAAGGAAGGAGATGTTCCATAACTGGGAAAGGCTCAAACACCATCCAGGAGCAAGCAAAGAAGAGGGTGACTAAGGGGGCTGCTGAGGAAGACCTTAAAAAAAAACCAAAACAATACCTGTTTAGGGTGCAATAGTACTCTCAAGGTATTAAAATTCAGCAAATAGTAAATGACAACACTAGCTGTTATTCAGGGAAGACTAATGATAAAAAATTAAGTCCTTCCTACCATAAGAGAATAGATCCAACAACATCTCTAACACCTGAAAACAAAGCTGAGCAGAATGAACTAATTCCAGCTTTCTTGCTTTCCCTGGCACAGATTTACGTATCTACATATGTCTGCTTGATTTTACTTGTTTCCATTTTCAACCCAATAAAATCAGATGAACGGCATTTACTGTTAAGTGTCCAGCAGTACCAAGTTCAGGTGTTACAACATCAACCATGCAGGGGAACAACTGAGCCTCAGAATCTGCCTGCCTGGGAGAGCACTACAGAGTAAACTAAACAAGGACCTTTGACTTTGCAATAATAGGGAGGGAAACAAATTGCCAAAGTCTTTCCTAGGGTGTTAATTAAGCTGAAGTACAAGACTCTGAAGAGAGCTGTTATTATTCAACTCTGCTTCGATTCCAAAATAAATGGAAGACATCCAGGTTAAATTTATCTCCTTAGACCAATGCTTAGGTTGCATGGCTTGCAAAGTAAAAAAGAAAATGACCACCCCCAACACACACAAAACCACCCGAAGGCCCCCAAAACTGCCTCAATAATCTGTTATCGTATTGTCATTTGACAACAACCAAGCAGAAGAAACTAAATTAGAAAAATGACCAAATTAAAAGGCTTGAAAAATATTCTCTCCAAAAGATGGCTGTTTTTTGCCTAATCCCTTTTCCACCCCAAGTGTTTCATAAATACTTTTCTTGCATTCAAATCCACCTTTATTTATACTTTTTTTTAAACTGGTGAAACAGCCCTGGCCTTTGGCTTTTAATTTCACACCAGCTTGAAGCAAGACTCAAAGTTTCCTCTGACTGCAGCCTGGCTGCAGCCTGCCACAGTTCAACAGCTCCTTGACAGCAGGGTTGTGACCATGCCCTTTAAAACCTTCACAGTTTAAAGATCTTGCATACAGAGCACTCTTTTCCAGGAAATTGGTTGGCACACTACGCCTCCAAAAGCCTTCTTTCCTCCTGCCTCCTGTGACTCACATTAGGCTATTTATTTTTAATTTATTTTTATTTTTTAGAAATAATTTTGGCTCAAGGCTAACACAGGGAAGGCCAAGCAATTTAGTCATCCAGTAGAGTGCTTACTGTTATGTGAACAATGATAGCAGTGTGTCACTGTGCTGTTTCCTACCTAAAGTAGGATTAATGGAAGCAGGCAAGCCTGCTGAAAAGAGGTCCCAGAGAAGAATCCAGCCTTTATCCAAAAACAGCTCCTTTCTGTGCTCTGGGACTACACCCCAGCGTAAGGGGGGAAGGGAGAGGAGATGAAATCACAGAATTGTAGAATTATAGAATGGTTTTGATTGGAAGGGACGTTAAAGATCATCCAGTTTCAATCCCCCTACCGTTGGTAGGGACACTTTCCACTAGACTGGGTTGCTCAAATCTTCATCCAACATGGATTTGAAAACTTCCAGGGAGGGGGCATTCACAACTCTCTGGGCAACCTGTTTTAGTGTCTCACCACCCTCACCGTAGTATCATGGTATTGTCTGAGCTGGAAGGGACCCAATAGGATCATCGAGTCCAGCCCTTAAACCCACAGAGGACAGCCCAAGAATCACACCATGTGCCTGAGGAAGTTATCCAAACACTTCTTGAAGTCCCTCAGGCTTGATGCTGAAACAACTTTCCTGATAAGGCTGTTCCAGATCCCAACCACCCTTTGAGTGAAGAACCTTTTCCTAATCTTCTGCCTTAACCTCCCCTAACTCAATTTCATCCCATTTCCCCTAGTCCTGTTGCTGCTCACCAGATTTAGAAGATCAGTCCCTGCCCCTCTACTATCCCTTATAAGGATGTTGAAGACAGAATTTCTTCCTAATATCTAATCTAAAGTTAACCTCTTTCAGTTTTGTTTTTTTTAAAGGGCCATTTTATAACTCTAGCAATTTCCTCCTTTAGAAATCTCTGGCCACTCCCATTGCTTAGCTCTCAGGAAGAAATTCCACCTCAAAAATCACTTATTGAAAGAATGATTATGGCAAAGTGTAAATTCCCTATTTCTTTTTACACCTCCCACACAGAAATGTCTGCAAGGCACTGCCAAAACATTTTCTACAATGATTGGCAACTTGCTTTCATGCCAAGAGAAAGAAACTTGTATGAACATGCATAAGTGTATTCTTGCCATTCCCTGCTTTTAAATTTTTTTAAAGACGGCAACTACTTTTAATTGAGTTTGAAGAAGAGAGCTACACTATGTTGGTTCTATTTTTACTTTTAATCTTAAACAACTCACCCACATCTAGTCTTCTACCTACAATGTGAACAGAACATACCATGCATAGGTAAAATTTAATTAGCTAACACTTGCTTATTATCCTAGGCTACCATTTTCATTCCTCATGCCCCGTTTAAGAAAAGGTCTTCTGCAGTTCAAGTGTTATTTATGCACAGTTCCATCATCACTTCGTCAAAAACAAATGTCAGAAGTGAAGAAAGAAGCCTGCACTGCACTAATTGCTCACAGATAACCTAGTCAGGCTTATCAGTCTTTTTACAAAAATATTCATATAAGACACCATAGACCAGTATCTGTATCCTGAAAGAGTCTTTTTAACTGTTTTCTCCTGTTGATAAGCAGGTTTCTCACAGACAGAAGAAAAAGCAGCCGATATCCAAGCCTTAAGTTGTTTCTTAAAACAAACACCCCAAAACAACGACGACAAAACAACCAAAAAATAAACAAAAAACCCCAACAACACCCCCTCCACACACACAAAACCCAAACCATTTTATATTTGAGGGCATAACTGTGTTTCCTTAAATCATGTGCAGAGAGAGGAAAGGTCTGTGATTTAGGAGTGATGGCAAAGTCAATGAGACTTATGTCAACATCCTTTCTCCAAATCTGACTTGATAGTGATGAAAAGGTGACACTTAGTGATCTCTCTACTTGAATTTATGGTAAGACACTTGATGGGCAGGTGCTTAAAATAGAAAAGCTTTTCTTATACCTCTGGCAGCTTCAGCTGCTCCTTTTCTGTAGACAAATAAAATACCAACAGTATCAGTTCAGGTAAATAAATCAACCCCTACTGTTTTGAAGGGATCAACTGATAAAGGAAAAAAGCCAAACAAAACAAACTCAAAGAACTTTTTCCCTCCACCCTGCCTCTCTCCTATCACAGTAAAAGCTTCTGATAAATAATTTCCCCAAACCCCCACATTTCTGTCGCAGTGAAACAGCAAGATATCTTCACAACAACTCAGAGAAAGATGGTTTCAAGCAGCGGCAGAGGAACATGCAGAAAGCTAACCTTAAATGATTCACTTTTGACTCTAACTCATGATGTTTTGTTTCTTCTGAAAAGTCATTTCACTCTTAACCTCCCATCCAGCTTTTACCTCTGCTCCCCAGCTCTGAGAATCTTTGCAGAAACAGAGACAAGGTCCTCTGCAGGCAGAAAGAAGCAGTTCCCTGAACCATGCATGATTCATCAAGGGTATGGCTTCAGCAGTATGTTTATAATGAAGCTACAGGTGAAGAAAGTGAAGTAACACTGACCTTGATGCAGGCTTATCTTTGACTTTGGAGAAGTTAGGAAGATGCCTTGACACAGCTGAAGAACTCTAGAACATGACACAAAAGCAGGAAAGAGTCTAGTGCGTATGAATCATCAGCTGGTCTTGGTTTGCAGTCCCTCCAGCCTTCCCCTGCTGTGGATACAACAGAGCACAAGAAAACAGAATTAACCCTATGAATAGTATTCCTTGTCCTGCTCTGTGTTACAGAAACTCCACCACTAGAGTTACAGAAAACAATGAAACTCAGAACAGCTTGAAATTGAGGTGTATTGAAGCTACTAGTGCTGCACTGATAGATTTAAAAAAATAAAAATAAAACCCAGACTATTGCAAGCCAATGGACTCAAGGGTCTTCATGACCCTTTTTTTTTTTCCAGTCAAGGATATTCTTTCTTCAGCTGAGTAGTAACTAATGTTGAAGGAATAGATCCAACTAGTCCATGCTACCTTTCAAATATTGGATAAGAAAAAATATGAAGCATTCTTTCACACACAGTCAGCTATGCTCATGTTATGCAGCTTATCTTTCTAGTCCCTTACACTGACATCTGTTGGACAGCAGGCGTATATGGAGGGCAGGTTTGATTGAATCCTAATTGTGCACTGGAATAGGTTGCCACAGAGCTTGTGGCTGCCCCACCCCTGGCAGCATCCAAGGCCAGGTTGGATGTGGTCCTGGGCAATCTGGTCTAGTGGGTGTCATCCCTGCCCATGGCAGGGGGATTGGAGCTAGAAGATCTTTAAGGTCCTTTCCAACACAGGCCATTCTATGAATCTATGGAAACCACAAGAAATATCAGGTGTTCAAGTGTATGAAATAACAGGCAAACTCTTTGCTCTGACAGTCGCTGCTGCATGTTTATTTTGTCTTCCCTACAAGACTTTCTTTTTTTTCTTTTATTTCCAGATTTGGCTTATATGTCTAATAGCAACCAGAGAATTCCAGCTCACAAATTTACATGTGCTTAGTATTTTTATGCTTTTCCACATGAGGCATCCTGTGGAGACAGAGAAAAATATTACTCCACCTATGTTGCCTCTCTTGAAGAGCTGCTTTAAGATTGTTATTTTTACTGCACAGATCCATGCCCTGTTAACCATCACAGTAGCAAACTGCCACGACTAGAAATTCATCCCTCATTTTTCTCTTGATTGCCAATTAAATGAGGCCAAATTGTAGAGGGAAGGATGGTATTGCTGCTTGCCCAGCCATGGCCCTAAGTAAACATCAGGAGGAAATTAGTCCCACCCAAAACCTACTGCCAAGTGTGTTTGTACAGATGTCACCAATTAGGACAGAACTTGGCTTACAGAAAATGTCCAACCGTATATGCCAGAGAAAACTGACAGACTGGTTTGGGGATCTCACAGGGACGTTTGTAATGCTGGCTGCAGACAGGCTCAGGGTCAATGGGAATGAGCTACTGATTACTTTTCTTTGTGAATTGAATACCCCTGGTGCATGTACTGTGTCTAGCTGGGGTAGAGTTAATTTTCTTCATAGCAACCTGTATAGTGCTGTAGCACCTTTTTAAAGGTCACATTTCACCCTTTGCCCCTGCCCCAATCCCTTTGCCAGAAGCTGAGTAACAGAGCTATATCTCATGTCTCTCCTACCTGTGTGAGGGCTTCTCTTCTCCACAGCATTTCACAGGAAATGGATGAATGCATCAGCTTATTTGTGGCAACTTTTTGTAAACACTAGGGAATGCGTGGCCATATGGAGTAGTAGTACACTGAGCTAAGAGACTAGTGTGAATCCTCTTCTATGGAGCCAATCTCTCTGTCAGGAAAAAGCAAAACAAAGGAACTCTGCAAATGTGCACTCAGGATCCTGCAGATGATAAAAGCTTAAAATAAGTGCCACTACTTCACATATGCTGTGTGTAAACACAAGTACAGTTACTTCAGTGTAGCTGACATAGAATAACTGGAAGTGTGGTAAGCCACTACACTGTAACTATTCTGGCTGTAAAGAGGGATTTCAGCTATTGGAGAGCTTTCCCTGAGGTTTTGTTGGGACACTCTCAACCATGGGCAGACCTGCTCATTTCATGGAGCACTGCCACATGTGCCATCAATGATGGTTTAGATAGTATTTTAAGTCTTTTCCCTTTTCTAGTGCTTATCAGAGGACTCCAAGATGACCATGAAGATCTACAGGGACACTTGATTAACAGGAGAAACAAACACAAAGGATACATATATCAAGGAGGAAAAGTCGTTAAAGACAGGGCGAGACTGTAAAGTAACATGCTTACATAAAAGGAGATGTCAATAGTTAACATTTAATTGAAGGACCTCTGGTTCAAAACCAACTGCTACAATTTAACATAACAATATTAACAAAACACACTGAAAGAAGGACTTTTAAGAAAAGACACTGTTACCAGCAACTATCCGACCTGAGTTGTACCTTGTGGTAAACACTATAACATCACAAAAATCTGCAAATTCTATTTTTTTCCTCTTTTTTTCTTCTCAGCTGTGCCATTTTCACAATGACCTGCAAATTATTTCTGTGGTCCCAAGACAATGACCAGAAAGAGCTGTACAAATACTTTTTTAAATAAATGTTTGAGCAAACTATTTATCATATTAGTTATTTCAGGTAA
The DNA here is from genome assembly GCA_013399015.1 of Galbula dea. Lineage (NCBI taxonomy): Eukaryota > Metazoa > Chordata > Aves > Piciformes > Galbulidae > Galbula > Galbula dea. Next base: position 318,054 of record VWZX01007042.1, on the reverse strand, counting down.
ATGTTAAATCATCCTCATATTTATCATTGTGTTAATACTTGCACTACTGGTAGCTAGTAATGGCATCCTCAGTCTCATAAATCCAATTTTCCAGTGTACTGTTCCTGGCCATACAATTCCTAACTTCTCCCTCTGACAAAGCTCTTCCCTTTATTCATATTCATATTTATATTCATATTTATTCAGCAGATAAAAGTAAATCTTAGAGCTTTCTACATAAAAACTGCAATCTATTTTACTTTTAAAACTGGGAAAAGTATTTCTTGGGATTTTTTTCAACTGTCTGAATAGGATCTAAGACTCAGATTTCAAAGGAAAAAACTGAACAGACTCAGCTAAAAGTTCAACCTAGTATTCTCTCACTTTTATATCAGCATCCCAAAAGATTGTTCATTCCTCAGAGTGCCCAACTGCCGTTAGTGCAGTGATAAAGTTGATTGTGTCATAAGGTACATATCATGCACAAAAGACACAAGTGCACATCCTTACTAGCAATTCTACACTTACTGGTAGGAACTCTACGAACACGAACTTTAAAACATTCCTGCCATATTTTGACATGAGTACCAGGACCTAAATCTATTAGCTTCCAAAACTGGAAGACTTCTTATCTTCATGCTGTGTAACTCTTTTCCTGTAGCTGTTCCTTTTTAAACATCAGCTGAATAAATCTTTATCCAGACCAAGCAAACAACAGCAGAACATAATTTAAAGAATAATACTGCCTTGACTGGCAAAGAAGAGGGAGTGAGATGGATCTTAATGACCCTTTTCTGTGTTTGAATGCTGTGGAATTATAATGCAAACATTGAGCTATCCTTAACTGAATGAAGTCAAGGTAATTCAAGGACAAAAACTTGTTTGCAGCCAATACAGATATTTGAAATCTTCTCAGTAGTTCTTTAAAAACCTCATTACCAGCTGAAATTGTTGTTATTTCTTGCGGTGTTCCTATTGTTTCGTTGTGTGTGTTGTGAATACAAGATGGGATCTCCCATAGATAAACTACAGAAACATGTAGTCTACAAGAGATCTATAAATAATTATTTAATTAGTTTATTCATTAAAAAAAAAAAAAAAAAAAAAAAATCACTCCTGCCCAGAATATTTAAATCTGGATATTACTCTATACTCAGAACAGTACACAAAGGGCTTTGGTTAGTTTTGTAGAATTATGAGAAGACTGTTGTTACTTTAGATTCAAATCCAGTGTTGGTAGTTGACATTTAAATTTTTTGGAGGATGATAGGTAAGCTAGAATATATGGTATTTGAACACTTTCTTCATCCCTTATTATAGCTACAAATATCCCATTAAGAAGCAAACTATCAAAGCTGCACTCTGAAATAAATTGCTGGGCTTCATATTACATATCTAAACAAGAAAAAAGTAAAAGAAAACAAACCAAAAAAATCCAACTCAAAAAAGTATCTGGTAAGTAACTGAAAGCATAGTTTTGGATTACAAAATTAACTTGTCTTGTATTCTATCAATAGCATGATAGCTTTAAAATAAAAAGGTAAGTAATCTTCTATTAACCATGCATGGATTCAGAACAGATTATTACTGGTATACTCTGGCAGAGGCTTCATACATTTGCTTTGGCCATGTTGCTAATGGGAAGACTGGTTCAATGGAAAAAAACCTGATGTCACTTGAGAGCCCAGAGGAAGAGAACGGGGAACCTTCTGCCCTGAAGAAGACTAACTGTTGCACATCAGCTTAAACTAAGCTCTTAAAGAGGACAGAATATTCTGTAGCAATCATTGCAAATTGCATGACATTAATGACACAAATGTTTTGCAGAGATAATGGGCAGTCCTTCTTATCTGTCATAGTAATTACAAAGCTTTAATAAAATAATATTGAGATAAATTTCAATGCTTTATATGTTGGAGCTCCTTACAGAACACTCATCTTCTAAGCTTTATCTTCAACATGTTACTCATTTTTGAAAGCTAATGCTATGCTAAATTTTCATAATATGGCTAGTGCACATTTCCATGCTGTATTAATTATGCATTTAACACTTCATAGAAGACACTCACAAAGAGGGCCAAAAGAGGAGCTAAATTAAAACAGCACCTATGACAACAGTAGAATTTTCACTAGATAAAACTATTCTTGTTCATCATTTGTATGCATTAAATTATCATCATGCTTTCTTATCTCATCTCCTTCCTTAGATAGGTCCATGGGTCTATGTGACAGTCTCGTAGGACCTATCACTTCTACAGAATACTAAGAGAGATCTAAATAATTTCATTCTCCTAGCATGCTAATTAGGACAGTATGAAGTTCTACGCTCTCAAGTCATAAAGTCAATGAAGAACCATGCACGTGAGCAGTTACTGTTTTGTTTTAACATGGCTTTCTCCTGCATCAGATTTAGTCCAAAACCCTGCCATAGTCAAACTTGTGTAAAGGTTTCCATCATCAGACAGGAAGATTTTTGCTGGTAACACAGGACTGTTATGATACAGTGTCTTCCTTGTCTAGGAGACTCCTGTTGCTAGAAAGCCTGGAAGCTTTAGTTTTACTTGGCTGGTTCATGAGCAAAGTTGTCACAGGGAACAGAAAGAGGCATTAGGATACACAGGGAGGGGGGAAGAAAATACAATCTTGGTGCCAAGCTAGGGCAAACTATTGAAATGGCTAATTCTAAATCTTGCCAAGTGGGAGACTATCACAGAAACAGCTGAGATTTTCACCTTGGAAAGTGCTAGTGAACTAGACAGCATATTAGAAAAAAACAGAAAAGCAGAAAAAGTACTAGAAAAATAATTCAGATTGTACTTTGCTGATAAGAAAATATGCAATAACAGCAATGAAATTAATGTGTATGTCTACTGAAGTAGCTGATTTTTTTTCTAACTTGCAATATATTATTATATATACAATAGATCAGAAAGATATTACAGTTAAGGACCAGCCCTAATTATAGTGACAATCTGCAAATACAAGATGTAACCTCTGGGAAATAGAAGACATGAAGATAAAGTTGCTTATGTAGAGAGTGGATTATGGGCATTTTTTGACCCTGTATGGACCTAGAACACACCTTCTGGATCATGAAATACAGTTCCCAGACATGCACATGAAAGCACAGACAATCTAATGAGGTTCAGTGTGCAGACCTGAAGCCCATAAACAAAGGTGAACAAAGGCTCCATGTTCCACCTTCAAATTCTTTATAGGAGGATTGGCAAGAATTCAGAATTCAGATAAAATACAAAATCTCACTTCAATGCTGAGTGATGAATAAAACTCAGCTCTTAAGAGACTTCATTTTTGTTGGCTGCATTTTTTTGGTAGTGAAGATAGGCCTATATCTTATTTATAAGATAAATATATTTTTAAATTTCTACTGTCACTCACCTCTCATAATTCTGGTTATTGTCTGAAGCATAATTTTGAAAAATTTAACTGGTGTAAGGATTCAATAACTTACCATACCAAACTTTCTCACAGTCATCCTCCTGACACTCTTGTCTTCATCCAGTCTTACTACACTTCTTCCTCAAGGTAAATTAGTACTATACATGCATAAAAACACTATCTACAACTGAATAAACTGCTGAATTTGTATGGGTTCATTTTTTTTTATTATTTCAAACTAGCCTTGCACTCTTTATGTATTTAATACTCACAGGTGTATTTTACCTGCTGATTGTGTTCTTCCCTATATCTCCAGCATTAGAAGCCTAATCATACCAGACAGTATGCATGCCTTCTCTTCTACTTTTTCATTATTCTGCTGGCAGATAACAGTGAACAACAGCTGAGGGATCCTCCAGGTCTTCCATTAAGTGCTGATCAAAAGTTGGCCTCAAGTTTCACATAGACAAGAGTATTTGTGGTAAATAAGAAATAGAAGTAATACAAATCGAATATGGGCAAGCTGGAAATATTGCCTGATATGATCATACCCAGCTGTATTCAAAAGGAAATGACACAGACTTTATCATCTTTGACTTTCAGATGGATAAGTAATTTTCATCTGCATATCTTGGCAAGTTCATTAACCATATCATAGGTTTATTCACAGAAGTCCCCATGCTCATACTCAAAAGGGCAAGCAGAACCAGCCTCTTGAAATATGTACACTAATGTGTGTGTAATGAAATATGTACACATCTGTTGCCATGCTGGCTGTGTGGTTGCTATCCTCTTTAAAAGCCACCACAGGACACTTCACAGATGCTGCCTGACGTCAGCACACTGGTCTGTACTTAGTTTTGTGTATCGGCTCCTGCTGCTGAAGAACTTCAGGAGCTTTGGAGAATAAAAGATGAACAGACTGTCCCTCATCCGACAGTAACTTTAAGGGTAAGCAGTACCCTTAGGCACCTCATGGAACAAGGTTCACTGGTAGTCTGTTTAAAAGATTGAGAAATTGCTTCCAGGGATTAGAAAGTGAGCTCAAGAAGACAATAGAAATGAGTATAGCAGAGGAAACACGGAATACTTTCAGACTATTGAACTTCACAGAATATAATAGATGCATCCAGATCTTTCTGTGGTTAGAAACCAGGGTAAATTCATTTTAAAAGTAAGGGGCAATGACACAGAACAAATTGCCCTCTTTTGAACTCCCATTGTGTGAAACAGTCCCAGTGCTCCAATTGCACTTGAAAGACTCAACTATTCTTTCCTCCAGAAAATCTGGGACATGCATGTTGGTTTAAGAAACATGTCATTATAGCCAATTTTAGGTGAAAATTTTGCTTCCAAACCCCATTAGTAAGAGGAAAGAGGTAGGTTCACAGACAACAGGTTTGTGGTGGAAAATTAAAAGGAAGTAATGGTGCAAGAGCAGGAAAGAGGAAGACAATCCATGAAGAATACTTCAGGAATAGCTCTACACAAGATGCCTTGTTGAGATTAATGAATTTGTTGTACATGCCCATAATTGCTTCCATTCACATGGAACAGGTCCAGCTGCTTTCAGCTTCTACAAATGAGAAGCAGAAGGAAGCAGAAAAGAAAACAACCGTATTTTGTTATGTCCAACATTTAAAATCACTGGATAGCAAATAAATTATGCTAGCACAATTAAACACAGAATTAACAGTAATCATTTGTAACATAACACAACAAGACAGATGAGATAAATGAGAAAGGGCTTGCACTGCATTGTATTGAGAAACTGAATGATATGTTGCCAAGATACATGTTTACAGAAATATGAACCTGAGGTCAATTAAATGATTGGCTTCTAGCAGTATGTGTATTCAGCTATGCTGTGTTTGTAGATATTTCAAATCTCTTCCCCTGGTTTTGTGCGTGCCATGGTAACTCCTACTCTTGTAGTAACTATTTTAGCATTACTAGGGGCAGGAATGCTAGTGTAAAACTGGGCTCAGGGGTCTTATCACTGAGCAGGTTAGACTTACTCTGTGCTGGGTGAGAGATAGCAAGGTGGCAAATAGCAGCTGCCACCCCATTTTAGGTCGCTCTGATCTTTAGAGCACTACTAATGACAGCAAAAGAAAAAGAGGGAAATATTTCCCCAAAGTAAATACAGTCAGGTCACACCTGCACAGTACCTTGTCAGTAGATGCAAGCCTGGTCCATGTGTGCTCCAGAGCATTGTGCCAACAACTATAATTCAAAAGCCTCATGTCCTGATTAAAGAAGTCCATGTGCTGGGTTGATCTATACTTGGCTCAACAGTAAAAGCTTGGACTTGTGATGACAGTAACACAAGCACTCAGTTTTGGTCAGCTTGAAGTGCAAGCACAGCAGATCCACATAAGCCTGAAAGGTACCATTTAGACTTTCTCACAGTAAAGCTTTCTCAGCTTTCTAAGGTTCATGTGCTTGCACTTGTTTAAAAAAATATCTCCTTTATCTGTTGCTATAACAACTTTCTTGCCTTTCTAATCAGCAACAGCATTGGCCCAGACCTTATGCTTGTTATTTCTTTCATTGCATTCTGTGCTGTCTTTCAAAGGTATTTTAACTTGTCACAGTAGGAAAGCGAACTATCACCTTTCACTGGGCAATCATAAGTCTCAGCCATGGAAGATGACCAGAGCATGCCCCAGGACCCTTGGAAGAACCAAGCCCAGGTTTCCATTGTATGGTGGGGATGACTGCTCAGAAAACGACAGGGCTGGACTGCTGCCATAGCAGGCATCCAAATCTAGATGCTGAAGAGTACTCTCAGGAGCTAAAATAAGTAGACATAGAATCTGTGCACCTAACATGCCAAAAAGATGATAACATTTAACATCAGCGTGTTTAAAAACTAGCCAGCATGATACTTTCGCTTTGCCTTCTTGGTTGCAACTTCTAAGTTGCAGTCATTCCTGCTCAGCACAAGAAAAAAGACAATAGCTGTCAGGACAAAGCTCTTGAACATAATCATGTAATAGTAATAGTAATGTAATAGTGCATCTCTGGGTTAGGAGGAGATGGAGAATCTGAGACCAATTACATCACCCCAGGCCAACTGTTGGCAGCTGGTAGGATGTTCATCTGAGGGTGAAAGAACACGTGGAGGAACCATCTTCGAAATTTACTGCTTCACCAAGTCTCCACCAAGGAGCTGTTGTTCCCATACTAAATAGAAACACTCTTTAGACTCTGGCTTTCAGCACTATTTTACTTTCTATTTCAAAGACACAGACGTACTCTCTCTATATCAAAACACACCTATGCCACAGGCTTTCCACAATCTTTGAAGGATAGGTCAAATTTAAAATCAGATTCCTAGCTCCAGATATCAAAAGACAGGCAGAAAATTTCCAAAATAGATGAGTGGATGGATCAGCAGATCTGAAGGAGATGAGACAAGCAGGGCCAAAATGTAATTGTTTCCTTAACGATGCAGATTTGGACCTTGCCTATAGATTTCACTACAAACCTGGATCAAAATAAGGAACCCTAAATCTATTTGGTTTCTCCCTACTCTCTTTTCTCCTAAAGAGTAGCTGACAGGTGGAGACTAAGCCAAGAGAACATAAACCCTGCATTAACCATTAATGGAGACAAATGCCAGGTGTACATGTCAACTGCAATTTTTCATTCTGTGCTGGTGGCATAAGGTTCCACAGAACAGTGCCAAAATGTTAGGTTAGAAAATGCACTCACAGCTCCCCTAGTCCTTTTGTGATTTTTAAAAAAGCTTCTTTTTCAGAAAGCAATTTCTCTCGGCTATTTCCATTACTTCATGTAGCTTTGTCACAGCTGATCTTCATTAAAACTGAAGACACTACAAAAGAAGACACAATTTGATCGTAAAGGTAATTGTTCTGTAGTTTGATCCATTGCAAGTGTCAGCATGCAAAATGTTATGTACTCATGCATGCTGTGTAGTGTTAGACATTGACACAAACAGCAGTGATTTTCCCAGTTCGTTTTGATTTAGGAATAACAGTGAAATCATCTTCTGCTAGAGGCACTTATCTACAAAATAGAAACAAGCAGAGTCACAGACAGAACTGAGATTTCAATTCACACAGAGGAGAGCTTGGAAATCTTTCAGGGTTTAGCATGAGGATAAGACTGGTGCTCCATTTTGTTGACTTTTTCAAGAGCATGCATTGCTGGAATGATCTTTTATTTAAATTTTTATTTATGTTTCCACTTTTGTGGAGTGAAGGTGACACTGAATTTGAAGAGATTTCTGCCTCAATTATCAAATAGGGCATTGCATTAATAGTATCTACAACTACAAAAATCTGACAAGGTTGCTGTGATGCTCCAATTCTGTGTGTTGAACAATCTCCTAATGAAGGGAAGACAAAGAAATTGCAGAGCACCAAAGTTCTCTCAGCAGTTGTTTTTTGGCATTATAACTCTCTGCACAAAAGACTCAGTTATAGTTTCCCTCATCTGTAAGACTGTCTGCCTGAAACTCACTGACTGTCATTCTACAATGGCTGATTAACAGAGTATCCGTTCTATATTAATTACCAGTAGTGGAAGGTATGTGCTCATTTAATGGATATTGTTTGCCTGAAGTATATCTGTCCATTTAGTTGCTGATAATAAAATGCAATATTCAATGGTCTGAGACATTTCAGAGTGAAATGTACTTGCTGAGAGGCTGTGAGAACAGAGGAGCCAGGGAAAGGTATTATGCCCTGGATAAGTTTAATAGAGGTAGTTAGGAGATAACACCTGATGTGTCAAAAGTCATACCAATCTTTCCAAAGGGGGTAGATGTTCAGCAGTCATTTCCGGGGCGGGGGGGGAGAAGGCTAGATTCTTTCTTTATTGGGTTCCTGTATACTTAATGGGGAATGAGAGACAGTTTTTAATGTAAGTGAAAATGCAAGAGACTCCAAGGAACTAGATATAAAGTCTAATGCAATTAATATGGAAGGTGCTCCATCCACCGGTGCTCAGCCTTCCTGAGCATTTGAGTCAAAAAGCAGTATGAACAGGTTGGCTAATATAGAAGATGATTTTTTTATTTGGTCTTAGTGTGAACAGACTAATAAAACAGCTTAGTTTTTACTCCATATGCATCTTCTGTCAGTGTTTAAAATGATGTTGTCTATTCTGGACATTGTAAACAGACTCTTATTTGCATCCAGCTGAGCTTCACCTGAGTTAAGGGTGACTCCTGGGTACTTGTTCAACAGCAAGGTACTCCTTATAGTTTTGTGGTGATCCTTTAAATGGAAGTACCTGAAGACTAGCAAGCAGTTTCTAGAGAGCCCCCAATGGGTGACAAGATTGCCCTGAAATTGTACAGGAGACTCTGCACAGATATACCCTGTTCTTGTTGAGGGTACAGAGAAGGACGAACAACAAGCATTCTAGCAGAACTTTAAGAAAGCTTATTATTAACAGGTCATGTGCAATGATTTTCAAGAAAGAATGTCAGAGAAATTATGTTGATTCTCATCTGGCTTAGCTATTAGTAAATTCAGTGTACCTGCAACCTGACACAACTCTTTCAGCTCTACTATTTAAAACTTCAGTCAGGAAGGGAATACACTATAGATGTGGATGCTACAGGCAACATTAAGATAAAAATAACGTGAGTTTGGCAGAAAAATTGTCACAGATGTGTATCAAGTAAAAATGACACAAATGTTGTTAATAAACAACATTTTCTCAGCTTCTGAGAAGCAATTACACCCACATACATATTGGCTTTTAAAGTCTGTATACATTTAGAGCAATCTGCTTATAAGCCTTGAGTTGAAGAAGTACATGTGAGAAGGAGGAAGGAAAAGAGACAGTTGTTTTCGTGCAAGAGAAGTTTGGAATACAACTCTGTGGGAATGAAAAAGGACTAAGATCTTCAATACCATTGTCTTAAATTTGGAAATATATTTACAAAACTAATTAAGCAATGAGGTAGGCCAGGGTTTTATGATGGCATCTTGCCCTTGACAAATACAATTTCAATTTATCTCAAATTGTATCTGTAAAAAAGATTAATTTTGCTCTAGCATTGATGTAGTAGATTGAGCAGATCTAATTAAACTCACACTCAAAATCCCCTACGTATGTTAGTGAGTGAGGACAGCTTATTAAGCAGTCTAAATGAAAATAATTGCATCCTGCCTGTGGACAAACTCATTATCTTCAATGAATTGTGGATTTGAAATTTTCTGCTTTTTTCACTGGAGTTCAGAATGGTTACCAAGTATACATCCAAGTGTTACAAATACAGTCCTTAAATGACAGGTCAATTCAGAAGGCAGAACAAATTCCTAGAAATGCTGGAGAACAAGGGGTGGACAGAATGCATTACAAAGAAATTATGGAAGTGACAATTTTTGGCACAGAAGATGATAATGGAGGTCAAAGAGGTAGGAAAGCACAGAAAAATAAAGATCAAGCTATACTGCCCTCATTAAATACTTACCTCCTATTGGAGATAAAAACTTGTCAAATTCAGAAAAAAAAAAACAAAATAAAACCAACAAAAAAGCCCAATCAAAATTCAAAGCCAGGAGAAAATTTATGTTGGTAGCAGCATGTAAAAGTTAAGCATCATCTGTTTTTGTGTTTGTACAGGGAGAGAGGATTTATTAAGGAGGGACCATTAGAAAACAGAACTAACAGAACTGCTAACCATAGAAATTGGTTGTTGTCCTCCCATCACAGACTTAAGCATTAGTGCCAAGATTTTTTTTGTCACTGGTACCAAAAGAGGAAAAGTAATTCTCTTATTAGGTTCAGACTAGGCCAAAGAAAAACATGATCCAGACTCACACAATTCAAGCTGAATGAAACATTTCTAACAAATAAAACCTTCCAAATATGCAGTTTTGAGCAGACCAAAATAGTGCATACGTTCAACTAAGTTCCAAACAATATTTCCCAAACAGAATAAGTGAGGAGAGAGAAATAAATTTAAAAAAAAAAAAAAAATTGTTGCTTTGAATAAAGTGCTACTGTTGGTAATTTTGTGTTTAGAAATAAGATTTTTCAATTTTGTTACTGAGGTCAAAGTTTCATACAGAGCAAACCACTTTTTTTCTAGTCAGACAATATGTTTGGACTTGTAATAATTCAGCCTCACCACATTTTTTTTTCACTTCTAAACAAATTTAGTTGTGAAATACAGTGATTTAAGAAAACTGAAGCAAACAAACTGGAACAAGCTTCAGAGTCATAGCCTTTGTGTAGCTCTAAGTCTGAGCGACAAAAGGCAGACTACAGATGCTCAACAGCCCCTGGGAAAACTCTGCAAGCAAAATTAAGGAAACTGCTTATGTACCTCTCCAAGACCAAGGAACAAATATAACCTCTGGTGTGTAGTAGTGCTCTTTTCACCTTCATCAGCCTGAGAAGGGAAATGGTGTTTTCAGGGCTGGTGAAGTTCTGCCACCACCTTAAATTTCAAGTGAGTGACTTACCTGATACACACAGTGAGCACACCAACTGTGCATGTCCAACATGTAAGTAGGATGACTCTCAACTTGTTCATCTGTAGCATCAAAAGTTGTCCAAAGACCTATGTCAAGATCAGTCCATCTGGTAAGAACCCACAGGCAGGGACTCGGCCACCTCAGAAACATAGGTTTGTCATTTTTATCTTTTCAGTCTATAAAATGGAAACAAAACTACTTAAGACTTATCAAAGTAACATACAACCTTGATTTCAAGGCACTCAAAGGCACTACAGTAACCATATAAGGCACTATAGTAACCACAGGCACCATAACAAGCATATAAATAACAACATATGAGTAAATATAAAGGTACCTAGTTGGCCAGAAAATACCTTTTCTGCTAAATGAAGGAAAAGGGTTTCTTTCAACGTGGCCATAACTAATGCACTATTGAATTGTTAACCCACAAGAATGGGCCAAAGTGAATATTAAGGTTACTATCCTAGCAAAATTGTGTAGAGCATTTCAATAAAATAATTTTGCACTTTCAATCTAACATATTAAAAAATATGTTATAACAGTAGCTATGTAGTAATGGAAGATTAATCAGGTATGGTGGAAAAAAAATGTGGAATAAAAAACCAAGAAATTCTCCACGTGTGACATTCTTATCACAAGCTCAGTTTCTCTAGGAAGAGAATGGTAAGAGCCTGGCTGATAATGTTTGCAAATCCAGCATGGAAGTATCTCTACCAGCCTTCATTATACTGTTTATTTGCAGTAATACAATTAAGTAATTCAATTAAGTATCACAATCTCTTATATAAGAATACAAACTTTGACTAAAAGATCCTATTTTTGGCAGAAGGCTGAACAAGAATAGTACTTATAAAATCAAAACATCCAAACCACTGTAACATCTCTGAGGTGGTTTAATTAAACTGTGATTAATTTGTTCCTTGTCATCAGCTCAAGTAGGAGCTCTAAAGAAAGACAACATATCAGCTAACCGTGCCTTATTTAATGTGAAAATGGCAACAGACTCTCTAGGGGTCACCAGAGCAGTAAAACAACTTTTTAATTACTTTGGTAGTCTTTTTTCACCATTGCTTGGGGAAGTACACTACCACTGCTCCTTGGCTGTTGTCTGTGTGGCACTGACAGAACCGCAATTAAATATTGACCCTCAGGGTTTTATACATCCTTCTGAAATGCCCTGATATCAAAGAGCAGATGTTAGTTTAAGGTAAGCACACCTTCCTGAATAATACTACAGACCAAGAGGATTCCTAGGGAGAGGAAAAGAAGAAACTAGTAATTGTCATCCCACCTTTAAATTTTAATTGTCATCCTGATCTTTAAAGAAGTCCAGAATGTCTTCCAAAGACAAGCCTAAGGCTAACATTTTAAACTCTGCTGGTCACTACAAAACAGGGATTCAGTAGAGATAGCACAATATAATTTCCTTTCCCCATCACTAACCTTTCCATGTTTCACAGGCTATTAATTCTTTTTTTCTTTCTTTCCTTTAAAGACATACCAACTGCCTTACCAACTTTCTCTGCTCTACACATTAACTACCTTTTCTTTCAGATGTAGTTTACCCGGTACCTATCTGAACAATTGCCTTTATTTTGTGTTTAGCTCTGAAGCCTGCTTATTCTATTTCAGACCCGAGGAAGGCTGGTGTACCTGAAAATTTGTCTACTTTTCCCAGTAATGCCAATTGTTTAAATAAAAAATATTATCTCAATGCACACATCTATTTTACCAGTATTTTTAATACTGTTGCTAAAACAACACAATGACATCTCCTTTATAAATATTTCTGAAGCAGGCAGGTTAAGGGAACACAGTAAGTAAAGCAGACCAAGTGAAATAAATATTCAACGAAAAAACAAAGCGGATCAACATGTAGTGGTGGAGTAAAAAATAATCATTATGAAGAGTACTCACCAAGGACTATGCATAAATGTGTATTTTTCTTCCCTTTCCCCCTTTATCCTGCACACACACACAATGCACCTGAAGATTTTGATAACAATTTACTGTCTCTGCGAGCTTCATATTGAAGTAAAAAAGAGGAAAAGTGATAGCACCGTCATCCTAGAGAGCCCTATTCAACAGACTGCACTTAGACCAAAAGGAGAGCTATCTTCTAAATACAGTTACTTTAGCCTTCATGAACTTTCACTATAATTTTAACCCTTCAAAACAAGAGAGCATTTATAAATCTAATACAAGCAGAAAATAAGATAAAAATATATAATAATTCAATAAATTTTGACAGACTGTATCCTTTCTGGTTATAGGGGACAGTCCCAGTTTACCACATGAAAAATAATACAAATATCTTATAACACACTGTGACCTGGTTGTGATAAAATAAAGCTTTTACCCAGTCTTGATAACATTTCTGTAATTCAAAACATGAGAGTCATCAGTGGGAGACACTTCCACATTTAAATTAGTTAGATTTCTAAGCCAATCTTTTGCTGCAAGTATTATATTTGCTGTGTCATTTTTTTGTATCCTTCAGGAGTTATTCACAAAGAATGAATGCCAGAAGCAATGGCTGTGTTAAATTAAATCTCACGAATACAGAGAGCTAGCTTTAATATTACCTGGCCAGCATGGACAAATTGGAAACATAAAAATGTTTAGTACTGTGTTTTGCTATCAGGAAAATATTTATTTTTCAAGGCATCAGATACTGATGGACACAATTTACTCTTTTTTATTAAAAAAGCACTTCCTTTGAAATCCATAAACTTAAGTAAAAAATTACATCCAGTTACTATAAGCTATTGTTACATTCTTTCTTGGGTTAGTAAAAAACAAGGATGCAGCACATTAAGTGATTATTTTTTGTGATATTACTATGCTTTTTATTATTATTTTATAAATCCCTAAAGAGAGTCAGTGAAGGTACTAATTGCCAGAGCTGTTAACAATCCTATCAGGAAAAAAATTTAAGAGAACAAGATCTTAGCACTCACCAGAATCCATCTGCTAGTGCTTTGAGAAGCTGCCATTTACAAACAAGTAAATCTGCTAATCCATGGCTATGAATCCATATTGCAGAACATCATGGGCTTAAGGTTACACACGGGGGAAAGAAACTGATACTTTTCTTCCCCACCACTCAAAGTATAAATAAAAGGCCAGGTGCTTGATTAATATGAGTGAAATAAGACTCACCTGTGTTGCTGCCTTGGTGTTACAGTCAGTGACCAAGAGTCTGGTTTGCATGACATTTTTCTGTCTTCTGTGCCACTTGAGAGAATTCCCCACAAGCTAACGTTTTCAGTGTGTGGCAGTTTAGAAGTTAACTATAAATATTAGAATTTGTAATAAATTATTCTTTATTCCTTGAAAAAAAAAATGATAAATTTTGTTTTAAAGCTCATTAAGAAATTTTATCTAAGGATTTTTGGGCTCTGAAAAGATCCTACAATCCTAGGAACATCTAGGAAATCAGATGGAAGTATAATATATAAATATTAAGGAACAATCAGAAGTGACTGGAAATCTGCACACCAGCACGTACCTACTTCCCTTTGTCAGGATACCCACTCAAAATTACAAGGTTTATAACCTATTTATTATCTGTCACACATTTTACCTCACCGATTCATGTATCTATTCATTACATGAAGGAAGCAAAGTGGGAGGAATAATCTCTTTACTTAGCATACGAGATGTCAGCTGAAAAAAACATTGTCTGTCCATCCATTTGCAGTGTGGGAGTGAGATGTGTAATTGATCTGATTTTTCTTTCACGTTGTGGAAAAATAGAAAATAACCCTGCTGACACCAACAAACTCTTCAGCTTCTCAGACTTCAGTGACAGACATGTACACAGCTGTCATCTTTCTTGTGCATGATGGATTAAAAACGAAACCAAATTTTAAAGCAAAACAAGAGTTGAAATCACAAGGTAGCACAGATCAGAAGCAACCTTCCTATCACACCTGTGTGTGCATCATTTCAGCACAACTCCACTGAAAATGCTAGATAACTGAGACTACAGGCCTGCTGCCTGTAGACTAACTGTAACACTTGTGCTTTCTGCTGACAGCTCTGAGAAAAGAATGCTCTCTCAATGGTGAGTGGTCAGACTCAGCTGAATGTATTGCATTATTCTACTTTCTCACAAGAAAATCACCTTCTTCTCCATCTCCTGGCTTTGAAGGTGACAGTGAAGAGCATGTGCAGAGGAGAGAAGAGGAACAGCTCTGGAAAGTCATCCACTACCCCTAAATCAGTGGCTGTAGTATGCAGGGTTAGGCAAAAATGGTGACAGAGCATATTTCAATGTCCAGCATTTTGCTTTCCCTCTTGCTGGTATTCACTGACACCCTAGAACAGAGAGAGCAGAAACCTCTGCCAAAGCAAGCTTGGAGATTAAAGCCATCACACAAGCACACAACTGGGTTTTGACGTCAAACTGCCACCACTAACACACACACTCTCCACTCACCCATCCTCAGGATCCTAAAGGGAAGAGATTCAGTTTAACCTCAGCAGATACAGTTAGCCCTTTCAGAAAAACCTTCCTAGTGTCACTCATCTTCAATAAAAAAGCTGTGCACTTACAGTACAGAGAGCAATATAAAACTTGAGACAACCATTAAGGTCTTATCCAGTACAGAAGCTGCAAGGATAGAACCTCAGATCGCATCTGTAAAAGCAGGAAAACCTCGAGGTTTGCTTCTTCTAACCTGTGATGCTCCTTTTCTCCTCAGTCTCTGTCACTTTGCCCGGGGATGAAGCTTGCAACAGAAATCTACACAGGTATGTAGTCCTGAACTCTGGTTCTAAGAGCTTCTTCCTGAGTATGACTTGCCAGTCAAAAGCTTCAGTACAAGAACTAAGTTCTGTTCTTCCACAGAGTGATCCAGGCACCAAAAGGAAAAAAAAAAAAAAAAAAAAAAAAGGAGTGCTTCAATCCACACACAAAAGTCCCAAGATTAAGGCAGGCAGGATCTACAGCAACAGAAAAGAGGGGGAGGGGCAATAACACCCTGAGTGAGAAAAATAAAACAACAGAAAAATCCTGATAGCAAATGAGAAGACTAAACTGTTTTAAAAGCAACTTTTTTTTTCTTTTTTCTCTTCTCCTTGAGTCAATGAACAAATCTCTTCTTCAATATGTTAATTTTGTACAGCTACTCAGCTTCTTCTTTCTTCTCTTCTCCCTTGTGACTAGTGACAGGACTAGAGGGAATAGGAAGAATTTCTTTACTGAAAGAGTGGTGAGATATTGGAATAGGCTGCCCAGGGAGGTGGTAGAGTCACCATCCCTGGAGTTTTTTAAGAAGAGGATAGATGTGGTTCTTCAGGGGATGATTTAGGGATAAGAGTAGTGTAGGGCTATCGGTTGGACTAGATGATCTTGAGGGTCCTTTCCAACTGTAATGATTCTGTGAGTCTTGTGTTGAATTCTGCATGATTTGCATAAAAAGTAATCCAAGGGGCTGTGGTTTTGATCCAGGAGTAGAGGCTTTCATGTGTAGACCATTATCTGTTCTCAGAGGCAGACATCCTAGCACGCTCTTTTAAACTTATTTTCTCCCCTCAAGAACTTTTCTAGGACTGGAAGAGCAACTATAGGATAGTTAGCCTGTGCTTTTATTTCAATATTATCTTTGATACTGCAAACTGTGTAAAACTCTGTACTGCTACCCTTCCTTAAAGCACAGATAAAAATGTCTTCATTTTCATGGCATAAAGAAGGCCAAAATTACCTAGCATGCACCTTAACATTTCAGAAGGCTGTAAGGCTCTGACTGCAATGAGAAGAAGGAAAGCAGAATTTGTGCCCAGTTTTGTCACAGCTTATAGCAATACATCTATACACATAATAGCCATATCTAGCACATAAGAATAATCGACACAAACCTAGGGAGTTGATAACTAAATGTTGCTGGTATTATGGGAAGATAAAAATGAATGTCTCACACATGCTACAGAATGAAAAGGTAGTGTCTTGGTCTTTTATCTGTTACAGTATCTGTACCACTTTTAAGCCTCTGCCACCAAGAGGAGGTTATTTTTGCAGTTGCTATGCTCTGTTGTGTAGCAGGGAATGAGCTATATAAGCTGCCTTCTTGCCACTATTTGACATGACATGCTATGAGCCTTTCCTTGGTTCTTGAAACATGTCAAGAAAACACATTCCAGCTTCTGGGATGCCCAAATTCATCTTGGACTGCTGACCCCGATGGGTTTGTTTGCAACTCTAATTTATTCGAATCTATTATTTTGAAGCCAATAGGGGGCCCTTGTGCCTGTTTGGCTTCATTTTGAAATCCCTAAAAGTGCAAAGCAAGTTAACCACAGCAAAGCAAAGGAGTTAGGCTGGAAACAGTTAGACACACAGACACACAAAAAGACCTAGAAGTACCAAGTAGGAGGCTATCCTTAGCTTCTGCTTGCTACCAAGGCTTAGAGAGATGTGGCATGCTGAAGGCAGCCGAGACTGGCGCCACAGAGGCATCTGTGAAATACAGATTTCCGTATCAGCCCGGCGTCAGGCTAAAGGTACCTTTTTCTCCAGCAACCTCTGAGTATGACTAGAATATCAACACATATAAATATAATTTCAATAACATTCCACTTACTTTTTTCCATTATTTAATTTTAGGGGAATATAATAACAATTGTGATGAGCCTCATCTATGAATATGCACAAAGAAATGTTTTTCAGGGTTGTCTAGGGGTTAAACAAAGACTTGACATACTGATTTCTCATGCTATAGTGGAGAGAGAATTGAGCTGGAATTTTCTTGACTTTCCATGTCCCTGGCACCATGACTTCAGGTTGTTACATTTTTCATAGATTGATTACAATTTACAAAAATGTCAGAGAAATCATTGTCATTAAGATGCTGTGTTTCCACAGAGGCCACACACTTAAAAATAAACCAACAATACATATTTCTAAGCTGGCACATAGTATCTCTATTTTCCAGTGTAAATTTACAAGCTGGGGCCCACCATACTTAGCACTTTTCTGCTTAATTTGAATCAGATTGATACATTTAAAATGCTCGAGGATTGAAGTTGCAACTGATTAACATAAAATAGAGAGATGGGTGAGCTTTAGCCCAGATGAGAAAATCCCATCAGAAAACTAAACAAACTGTTCTCTAAACTTCCAATTGCAATGTGTGGAATGAACAAGTCATAGCTGATTTTAACCTGAAGTATTTTTGCTGCACATCCAACAAATCTAGGATTCCATTTTTGAGTTTGAAAAAAAGAAGAAAAAAAGAGACTGACAAATTTCATACTAAAATGACTTGTTTTGTTTAATGTAAGATGACTCAAAACTGAATTTTACCTTAATGGACAAAAAAAAAGCAACCCTGTAAGCACTAACTAAAATTGGTCTTCACCCATGAAAGAAAATCACAGCCAATATACATCTATACTGTGTACCCAGAATGCAAAATCAACCATAGTATATATCCTAGGGAAAAATTTAGAAAGCTCTTTCTCCATCAACTCAAAATGGTTGCTAAAAGAACTCCTAAAAAATTTCAGGAGCTATAGACATAGAATTACTCATACACTACTGGAAACCTCCAAACTTCACCATTTCATATATGAGAGGAAAAAGAAAACAAAAAAGAAAAAAAAAGAAAAAATGTTGCTAATAAAAAATAGTCCTACTGAAAAAGAGATCTATTTCTAAGAATATAGAGGAAATGAATATCTAAAGAAAGGACAAACTGAAGGATTAGTTAAGAGGTGCGAGAAGCAACTTGTGCAGCAATTTAAAAACTCAATGAAATCTCAACAGGCAAAATAATCAAAGACAATAAGATGGATTTTTTTATAAAAATAAGAAGTGCTTGACTAAAGAGTAAATACATTTCAAGATACAGACAGAAATCATAAATAACAACAGAGAAAAGTTATCTTCAGGAGATATTTACCTTTTATAAATAAGAATTATAAATTGAGAGTACATCTCTTCTACAAAACATTACAAAAAAGTTTTAAAAGGCCACATCTACCAAGATTATGTGTGGTCATAAATAATCAAAAACTTTGGTTAACTTTCTTGCACCCCCACAAAGCCTAAAATTGCTTTGCTAAAGGTTCTGCGGTTTATTGCTGTTTATAAATTTTTTTTGTTATAATAAATCATGGGATACTGGAACAATGCCAATAGATGGGACTACTGCCAAGAAAAAGGAAATCCTGGGACTGCAAAAGAATATCCTGCTTCAAAAACTCATATCATCTCAATTTGTTGAAGATTGACTCAAAAAAATCTTGATCACTATGCAAAAATGATCTGACAGTAGACAGATTTTTATTCTGTAGCAATTTCTAGCAGGAAGATAAATGCTGGAATAGCTAACTATATGGGCTGAAGGACGATCTCAGCATGAACTTTGGCAGGTATTTTTTTCTAAACCATACATTCTTTCCTGCAGCTTCTTAGGATAGGAGTCTTTGCAGTCAAATCATCCAGCTAGGCGGCAGGTTTCTGTGACCTCAGATGTTGTGTAAAGCTCCCCAAGTGTCTTCAAAAGCCTTTGACGCTGTTCCTATAGGCACAAGTATTCAGTCATCACACAGACAAACCAACAGCACAGTCACCGGGAGGATGAAAGCAGGATTCAGCCCATAGAGATTAAATAAGTGTTTGCAGATTCTTGTGATATCTCTCAGAACAAATGGAAAATCTGAAAATTAATTAAAAGCACAGCTTCACAGCTGAGACCTTGAACATGGTATTTCATCTGGAGCTAATGTTTATGAGAAGTTACACTCTCCCCACCCTGGCAAAAGGGTATAAATTTGCAATTAATAATTGTATTGCTATTAATCTTCGAGTGAAGTGGAACATAGTTATTAAAGGGAAAAAGCCTTCTAAAAGTAGATGCATGCAGATGACTACAGAATCCTTTCAGAGGATGAAGTAGGAAAAGTGTCAAAAAATGTTTATAAAGGCTTATTACTAAAGTACTTCTATTCTGATTGCAAATAATTTCCCCAATTGAAGCCAGCTGCAGCAGTAGCTAGGCCTGCTCCTGTCCCATCCTTCTGTACCTATATCTGCCAGTACATGGGTGTTATTACTGTACAGCCTTTCTCTCCAGGGAAGGGGAGCAGAGGGTGCTCAAGATACACCATCTTATAGCTCTTGAAGTGAACTGCCACCTGGAAAGAGTACCATGTTTGAAAGGCAAAATGGGAAGATTACCCAGCTTCCACGTTTTGTGAAAAAAAGCAGACAGATCTCTCATCTCACAAACAACCTCTGTCCCTACTTCAGGCTCCACAGACCCCAGCCAGCCCAGTAAAGCACCTACCAGAAAAACGTGGTATCTGTGCTCTTGTAGCTTCTAAGAGAGGCAGGAGTGCGTCACTGTCACAGAAGCCTGCTGTGGCACACTGCATCACTAGAGGGTAGCCAGACTTCTTCAAGCAAGGCTTGTGAAAACAAAACAAAAGGACTTCATTTCCATTGAGCAAGGTGACTTCCTTACTTAGAAGAGGAACATTTTTAGGAATTTTTATCTAAGCCCTGCATTACAAACTGCCTAATGTAGCTCATACAGTTGTTTTCCATAGTGCACTTTTCTGTAGAGCATTTAAGTAACTAGGAGTTAGTCACAAGAAACAGGGAAGCAAAATTTAATGCAGAATCATTCAAAACTCACTGTCAATTCTCCTTGAAGCACATAGCTTCATCTGAAGAGGGAATTAAAAGGAGGGCATAAAAGCCTGGTAGGGATGAGTGCCTATTTATTCCCACCTTTCTCTCTGAGATTGCTTGTAATATACTACAGTTGCAGATGAGGACTGCTACCCTTGAGACCTGGGACACTGCCACACAAGTCTTACCAGGCATTCCTACAGAGTTCAGCCTGTACAGGCTGTTATGGTTTGGGTTAGAACAGAATTAATTCTGTTCAGTAACTGTGTTTTCTAAAAAGTATTCCATGACCACACACATAGGGTCATGTCAGTTCTCCCCCCACACACACACACCTTGCTTGGACTGTCCCTTTAAGAAACCTGAGAGTCCTGAGTCAAGGACACTGCAAACCCCACCCCCCGGGGTGGGGGGGGGAAGCCGGGAGAATGCTGGATTTCTCCGGGGGACTTTTGTTATACTCGTGGGCACGAGAAAGATCTGTTCTTTCTGAGACTTTTGGCCGAGCTGGATGTTGTCTGCCTGTGCTGGAAGCTACGTGTGCTCTATCACTGCTTTGGACTGCTTGTGCTGATTCCACTGGGAGCTGGCATCGGGACGGTTCAGTATCTTGGGTCCTGTACCTGTTTATATTTGTTTCATTTATATCTGTTATTATTATTAAAGCAGTTTTTAACTTCCAATCCAGTCTCTCCTTTACCTGCCATGTGGGGGCTGGGAAGAGCCCTTAAACCCACCACACAGGCTCTCCTGGAAAAACATCCCTTGGATTTACACCCTGATGAACCACCTTTTAAGACACTATGAGTCTGGAGTAACTGAGATATCCAACCCCTTTTTAGTTATAGCATACTTCTTTTGAAATAGAGGTCAAAGAAATCAAGCAACAGTACTCTGTCAGGGTGGACAGCAGATTACAAGTGTCTAAATGACAGCCTGTGTAGACAAAAAACAAAGGCGCAGTACATAGAAAATAGCTATCAAAAAAACCCCACCAAAAAAACAAACAAAACAACCCTAACACCCCTCCCCCCCCACAAACCACAAAAAACCCCAAACCAAAACAAATACCAGTAGCCTAGGTACCAATGTTATACTTTCTGATTCTGGTCACACAAGTGATGATGTTTTCCATCAGCAACACATCCTTTAGATGACTAAATGCATTGGCAAACACAAATCAAATTTCCACATGAAAAAAATGTAATCAGTTGTCAGCTTTAAGAGCCACCTGGTTGAAAATGTCAGCTTTATTCAGCTACGTACAGTAAGCAGACTTATACTGGATATTGTAACTAATATTCATATTTTCATAATTTAAAAAGTATTACATCACCTATTACCACTTAAATTTACAGTTCACCAAACTTGATGCAGATATTAAAGCTGTATCTGATAGAATCATCCACTGAATAAAATTAATGAAATTAATTTCATAAATGACCTGACACTGCTTTACCTTTAAAATTTAATGTGAAATCCCATATATAAACTTTTATTATATTCATTTTATTGTCATATATGATGCAAGAAACCCAACTCTCTGAAGGCTTTTGGAAAGGAGAATTATCAGAATGGGTTACAGTTCTCATGAAGGTTTCTGCAGTAATCGATCTGGAGTCTGAAAGTACTTTTCCCAGCTTCTCTTCAAAAATTAGGTGCAGTGTAGGGGGATAAAAACATCAGCTCCCTGTGCACAGCTTGCACAATATCCTTTCCCATTATCTCTGCCTGGAGTACCACTCCTAGGCATGGGAAAATAGCTGGCTTCATCTCCATCCACATTCCTGCCCTCTATGCTTGTAAAGCCAAAAAGGTTACAAATAGTGATGGGGAGTATGTGACATCTACATCTGTGGGGTTAAGACCTCAGATTATTTCACAGGTTGCTGAACAGCTGCCTAAAATATCCTTCCTGTCTCCCATTCCTTTTCCTCACTCACTCCCCTAGAAATTTACACAGAAAAGATGAGCTTAAGCCAGCAATATAGAAGAGATCTGAATCTTAATAAGCAAGAAGCAGCACTGCTTTTCCTTAAGTAGAGCAATCTATGAAGACAAGATTTTTCTCCCTGGCTGGGAAGCATGTGGAGAAAATCACTACATTGGTTAAGGGCTGAAAGAAAAAGATGCTTTGCAAATAGAAAATTTAGGGTATCACAGTGACTATGTTGCCAAGGGTAGAGAAATATTCAGTGAAATAAGTATCTATGGCAGCTGATACTGTCCACAAACTTGGAAGCTAAAAGACTCTCCCCTACAAGAGGATGCTTCACAGCTGTATTTCATATATCTTCCCCAAAGCTCCTAAAAGGCTTCAAGGATCTCCATGCAGCAACCTGTTCTCAGTGGCCCCATCAGTGGGTCCCATTATTTGTCCCATAATGCGTCTGTTGGGCTGAGGCAGGAAGCAGTGTGCAAAGTGACAATTAAAGCTGCTTAAAGTGGACAAATGTGGATGTTGAATTACGAGTTCTTCAGGGCCATGAAGCAATTTGATCTGTCTGAGGACATCTGCTGCAGAAAGCAGATTTAAAAGGAGACAGTCACATACAGATGGGGGTGTGCAAACAAAGCATTTCTCTGGCTGGAGAGCGTCTGGTATACCATTAAGCTACACTTAAATAGCTACCAAGATAAACAAAAGTTTTAAGCAATGCACGATGCATGTCTTTTGGAAAGACCTGAAATATGACAGCTGATGACATGTCACTAAGCGTCTAAGTTTCGTGTGCCTCCAAGTTTAGGGACAATGCTCCATGGTCTAAGTGGTCCCATACAGTCTTTTTTTCTCTGGTTTGAGCAAGATTCCTATAAACTGTCCTTCTAAATATTTACCTAGTTTGTATGGCTGAAGAGGAAAGAAGTGAAGATGTGTGAGAAGACCATATGGCCATCTTGGCCACCAAAGACAGAATTATGCTGTGGCTTTCAAAAACTCTGTTACACTCTCCCAGGGTGGAGCCACACCTGCACTTATGTGGGTCAGAGTGTGATGCCATGAAACCACCACCCCAGGATCTGTACTACACAAGAAAACATTTGCAGGCTGTGCTCGAGGTCTGCTGTATCCAACTGCCTAAAAATGCTGCCAAATCAAAGCTGAAGAGCTGTGAAAATGAATCTGATCAACTGTTGCTTCATCTATGGAAAAAGTGATCTTAAACTGAGCTCAGGTCTGTCTTCCACTGGGATATTCCAATAACATCGAGTGAAAACATGTTGAAAGTCTTTTATTAATTTTCAGAGACAAATCTGAGTGAACCCATCCAGCCTGTTACCAGCATATGAGAAACACCAGGAGCAAGACAGACTCCAGCAGTCTCTTGTTCCCAGGTCAATCCCAGAGGGCTGCTATTTCATCAGTCTTGGGTATCACTAAACTGTAGGTAGGGATCCTCCATCTGATCTACAAGAATAAACTAAAATCACATAAATTTACACAACTGCTTTTTGATAGATGGATATACCCATTAGAGGTAGATTCAGTCCTTCTAGCAAGTTCCTGGAATAGCTGCAACTCTGGATTTAGGAAACATGCCCAATCCCTAACCTTTTAAGCAGCTCACTTTATTATCTGTTGGCTGTCTAATAAGTCTTGTAGAACATGGGCATAAACACCCTGTTAATGGTATAGTTACACAAACACTTCTCTGGCAGCAAAGCTTGGTCAAGAGTTCTCCTGCTGCTTGGTCCAGCTCCAGCTTTAGCATTTCTACATCATACCAGCCTGACTGTCTGAGGCACTGCACTCTCAGAAAAACTGCTGAAGTTACCAGGGTAAAAAAAACAAAACAGAAAAACCTCTCCCATTGCAGTCTTTTTCTCTCCAGCAAGGAAAAGGAGGTGGAGAGGGCAGGCAGAGTAGAAATAGAAATTTGGAAAACCTTTTCCTAGTATTAAAACAGAAGAGGGCAGAAAATACTTGAACTTACTTTGTCATCCTTACTAAGAAATCACACTCATAGCTGTAGAGAGAGAAACAGGTATCAACAGAAGAAACTATATGCCCACCTGTGTTAAATTAGTCTCAGAAGCCTTGCCAGAGACAGACTAGAAGATAACATGCATTCAAACTTAACAAAACTACAGTTCAACATTCAGGGCAATTCAATTCAAGATTTGGCTTAAGGTTTCTCAACAAAAAAGTTATAAGACGAGCATGACTGAATTATTAGGGCAACAACCTGGATGAGAGATAAATTAAGAATCCTTGAATCCAGAATAAATCCCTAGATAGTTTTGGTCCTGTTTACAGGAGAACAGGAGTAAAGGAGTCCCTGGCTCTTTTAATTTCATGAAACCTCATTGGAATTTCCTGCTGCACTGATCAAACTAAGGTCAAAGATTTGTGACCCTACTGCTCTGCAATTTGCCATAAATTTGCTTAATTTTAATCCCAAATTTATTCATGGCTAATTTATTTCAATATATCTTTCATAACACTGTTCTTTGGGTTAAACAGAGAGAAACTTGTGAAAAATCAGGTCTGTCTTAGGAAACAGAAACTGCTATTCTGATTTGCAAGACTGTGAACTCAGAGTAAGTGCTGAAAAAGGCATTGGATAGAAAAAACAGAAAACACATCTACCAGTTCAGCTGAACTAAGCGACTGAATCCTCACCTTTTCAAATTTGAGATGCTGAATCCAAGGGCTACCTTTTTAAAATTGGCAGAGCAACTTTTGTCTGTGATCTCAATATTTTACAAATACGAGTTGTCAAAATATTTCTTTGTAAAAATTACTACCCCGTCATCACACAAATGTTTTTCTCTTTCAAATAGGGGAGATATAGACCGGCTCCACAAAGCAAGCTCTGCCAG
Source organism: Galbula dea (assembly GCA_013399015.1). Lineage (NCBI taxonomy): Eukaryota > Metazoa > Chordata > Aves > Piciformes > Galbulidae > Galbula > Galbula dea. Next base: position 292,740 of record VWZX01007042.1, on the reverse strand, counting down.
AGGTAGGACAAGACTCACAGAGTTTTTGGAACCACCTTCTCAGAATGAGCTCCATCATATGTTGTATATAGCCAAGAAAAATGAAAGCCTAAAAATTCTTAGCAACTCAATTGTCTGAAGACTAATGCCAACATTACTACACTTCAAAGAGAATCATTTCAGCAAAGGGAGTAAGGAAAGTATGCCTACTCCAAATATAGTGGTCATCTTCCATTTAGGGGTCCAGAACTTTCACAACATTGCTGAGAAGCAAATTCTAGCTACCCTTAGTAAAAAGGAAACAGCACAGTTGCAACCCCAAATAGCTGTGGTTTCTAGGATGCTTAGAAAATGTAGCCAGCAGAGGGTAAATACTAGTACTATGTCTCTTCCAAAAAGTAAGTGTAGTTGCCATATTTATAGAGAGATATATGTTAATATATATTTGAAATAAAGCTTTTTTTTAAAAAGTCTAAAAAAAAGTCCACTCCTCCCTTGTAAGCAGGACAAAGACTGTGTAAACTGCTCCCTGTGCCATCAATCACGGCTGGAGAGCAAGAATGCTGCTGACAGTTGCTATTCTTTTGACACACCAGATACATGCCTCGAATTCCTGCAGCAGCTGACCCCACAATTAGTTCTTGTATGGCAAAAAGAGGGTGGGGAAGGAGGGAGTTCTTCTGTAGAACATTTGGTTTCCATGGATAAGACTAGTTTCTTCTACAGCCATACTGTCAGCCATCAGAATCATGAAATTTTAATACTCTAATTCCATTCATATGTAACTTTTGCCTGTTAGTAAAGGTTTCTGAGAGAGGAAAACTCAATGAATTTCAACATTCTATGAAACTTCATGCCAGTGAAACTGGGGTGGGAAAAAACACCCTTTTCTCAGTGAAGTTATCTTGCACGTGAATGAAAATTCTATTGTAATTGGGAAAAGTTTTGCCCTGTAAGTTTTTTGACTTTCTTTTTACACTTCCCTTATTTGAAAATAATTTCTGACTAGGGATAGTGCAGAGGACTTGGAAGTTTACTAAATGCTTGACTTTGTGTAAAGCCATATACGTGTAAAGAAACTATAGGTGTTAATGACTAGTAGAACTTAACATGTATATTTCTCTTAACATAAAATCACTCCAGTGATCACAAAAATTTCATCATCTCCAATATTCAGAAAACAATTAAAGGTTCTGTCTGGTCTCTAGTAACAAAAATTGAAAATATGTCCAAAACCAAAGTGCTCTATAGACTTCAGTTAGGGAGATAAATATATATATACACACATATATACATATACAAAATTACAAACTGGTTCAAAATTTCTATGTTAAAGACAGAGATACACCACCATTTTTGTTTTTTAAGTAGCTAAAAGTTGTATGTTAGCACAGCTTCAGATATTTCTGTTATGTCATGATGAATGGATAATTTGTGCCTAGAGGTCAACATCTTTTCCATTCACCACAGTTGGAACAGAAGTTGAGTAGGCTGATGCAGAGCTGCCAAAAATTGTTGTCTCCCTTGAAGTCTGCATAATTTTTTGCCTTTTTCAGAAGACAAAAGGCAAGGAAGTGCAATCTATTGGTTTGCTTCCAGATCAGAGCTTAAGATGCATTGGAAGTTTAATGATTTGTGTGCATTGTGGAATAGCTTCACCACTGATATGGTTTAAATAAAAGTCATGTTCTGCTTCCCTGACTTAGCTCATAATTTGACTATCCAAATGTAGATTTCCCAGGGGCTCTTGTAAGACATTGCAAACAAACATTTCACTCTTTTTCTTCTTATGCCTGCATTTCTCATGCTATATTATTCAAAACTAACATTTGCTATGAGAAAAAACAGAAAGTACATTTCTGTCCAAGTGGAGAAAGAAATAATTTCTGCAGAAACCTTACCTTTCCATTGCAAACCCAGACTCTCTTATTGGCAGCCTCTTAAATAATTTGATCCTCTGCTTTTGTGTTTCATATTTTTGAGGCTGGAGGATAAAGTGGAACAAAGGTAATAGTTATTTCCTCTTCTTCTCATTTGCACTCTTCCTATTGACTATTATGAGAGAACCATGTCTGAAATATAGCATGCAGGTTTTATTACTTCTTATTTGAATTATTACATGGTACACGATATTTTATCCTAGGCTCTCATTAAGAGAACATGCTTATCTCTATACCACTCAAATATAGAAATTCACAGTAAAAACTAGATTTTGCATTCTATTCTCTTCCCCTTAAATATTAATATATTAAGTAAACATTTATATAGATTTAGTATGATCAGATGGTGGAGCTGTAGGTTACATGTAAGGAATCAGCCATCAGATCACAGTTGTGCTGCCCTGGCAGTGCACTCCACCACTGACTAGTTTCCTTGAGAAGAGCATTTTCCACTAAGAATTCCTTCTACTTGAGCATCACAGGCATGTGAAATCGGTCAGTGCTCTGTTCCTTCTTATTTTAAACTTGCTGTTTGTTGAAAGAATTTTGGAAGAGCCATATAAGTAAACCAGAAAGGATTTCCAGAAATACTGTATACAAGTGTAGAAAAGTCAGAGCACAGCTGACCTGCCCAGCAAACCAGTAGCCGAGCCAGAAGACACCTTTGCAGTCCCTTACTCCAGCACTGACTCAGCCTGTATAACTGCTGCTGCTGGTACACCAGGCTCTCCAGGCTGAACATCAGGACCGGTATGAATTTTACGTGTGGGAAGAAAATAGTTTGGGTGAAGCACTAGGAGCTGCGCAGGGGCATCAGCCGCCTAAGCCACATGTCCTCGGACAGAACTCACTAGAGGGAGCACATACACCACTGGCTCCCGTTGCTGTCACCGCAGTCTGCTGAAGAGGACCCGCTCGAATTTTCAAGTCTCCTTAACTGCTGAAAGCAAAATGAAAATAATAAATCCTAATGAATAGACATGAAAATCACCATTACAGTTTTCTAAGAAGTGTTTTCCTTCAAAGAAATTTAGGTTTAGAAGCAAGTCTGTTCTGACAGGAAAAGTACAATACGGTAAGATGAACTTGTTAACGAATAAATCCCATCTCCCTTCCAGAAACACAAAGGTAGTTTTCCCAGCCTTTCTATTTTCAACAGTTGCTCTGGGATAATAAAATAATCTCATTACCATATGGTGTGAGCAAAGAAGAGGAGCCAGGGAATCATGACAGACTATGAAATGAAGACTTGTTTTTCCCCTCCACTGTTATAAGTTTATTTTCCTAATCGTATATTGATGATAGATTCTGGTGTAAACAATTGTATAGCCATATGATTAGGTACCATCACTGGGGTCTGCTGGGCAGCAGCAGCTATTCTGTAAAGAACTTCTGCTAGCTCAGACTGAAGCCATGAACAGCTACTGAACAGCTACTGTCTGCTGTTCGTTGTACTCACCTTTCCAAAACAAACCAGTCATGTGTCTTCAAGCAATTTTTTTTTTTTCAGAGATGTGTGCCAACGTGCGGTTGATTTGCTTGAAACACAAAGAGCTTGTGCATTTAACTCATTTTTTCAGCTAGGACCTTTCCATAATTAGCATACAAATTTTGGGAGCCTGAAGCTGCTGGCAGTTCCCTGTTGTCTAAAATGGACCTTTGATGTACAAGATGCATAACAACTTCTTCAGTCTGCGTATTTGCATGTCTGCATCCATCCAGCTGCAGATGGTCTGGATAGTGCCTTTGGTGTGCCTGCTCATGTCTGCACCTGAACCAACAGTTGCATGTCTCAGACTCTGTTTCTGGCTTCTCTCTTATCCTCTTTTTTTTTTTCTTCTTCCCTTTCTTTTTTTTCTTCCCTTTTTTTTTAGTGGGGTTTTGGGGTTCTTTTTGTGCATTTGTTTTGGTTTTCTCCCCTTGTTTTTGCTTCTCAAATCGTTATGCAAGAAGGTTGCAAAAATCCTTGTACCACTCTTTGGTGAAATTGCCTTTGATTCTCCCCTTGCTCCACGTTCTTTAAAGGCAAACATTTGGTACCTGTTTTTCTTGCACAGTTTTTCAAACACTGCTGCATGAAGAAATTTCTTTTCTAATCCTTATGGGGTCTGTATCCTGCTCCTAATTCAGAGCAGTCTGGAGACTGGTCTCCTCAGGAGAAAAGTCAAAGTCAGACTTAGTTGCTCTTGCAAGAAGATACACAGAAAGATTTGATGATCATTTCAGAAATGTCAGGAGGTTAGTAGTTATCACTTCTATGTAGGCATGTAAAGAAACATCACACATTGTGAGGGCATGTGTGTTGGGAAAGCAAGAAGCAAAGCCTTTGAAAAGGACCAAAATGAATCCCTTTGTCCTAAAGAATCACAGAGAAATATCAAGGCAACCACTGCAGCCTGCAAAGCCCAATAACTTGGCAGCGTAAACTCCGTGTTGCCAAAGAGACAACCTTTAAAAAGAAACTACTGTGGCCCTCTCTAGTGGAGTGCACCATTCCGGCCCTGTCAGAATGCTGTAGGTCATGAGCAGAACGTCTTGAGGGTTTCATTCTCTAATAAAGGGAGTAAGTCACTTTCTCTGCGTTTGGATTTAAGTGATCTTTCAGCAGCTGCCATGAAACCTTTGACTGTTTGTGGTAACTGGGAATCTTTCCCCACTGCTGCTCAGCAGTTCTAGAAGGGTCCTTAGACATTCTTTTCCATACAAATACAAACATCCAATTTATAGAAATATATTGGATTTCACAGAATCACAGAATGTTTTTCTGTAGATGACAGTTACCTTCTTGTTCCTTTTTTCCACTATTTTTTCAGCCTTTCTCTGACATTTTTAAACTGTCTTTATTGCCATACCTTCATTCCAAATAGGTCAACACAAACTGAACATGATGTAAGAACCAGTATGGCTCAGGAAGAATTAAACCCTTTTCTCTCCTGAGTCTTTGAAGGCCCTTAAGCTGCCAAATAGTTTTCCCATTAAGTGTGCTGTAGCCAACCTAATAAATTGCTGGAAGATGCTGCTTAATTTTTAAAGCATTGCTCTGAATTAGCAAAGTTTAATCTTTAAAGAGTATTGGCTGCTAAGAAACCCTGACAAGCCACCTACACAGTCACAACACAGGGATCTTAAGCACCTTTATCCAAGGAGTTCTTGATCTTCCACTTTTAGCATGTGTACTCCAGTACCTGACAGATGAGAGACCTTACTGTGGCAAAGATCTCATTTTTTACTATTGCTGCAGGGACAATAAAATGACTTCTAAATCATGACAGAACCAAATCTTTAAAGAGTGAATCAGAGTTGCTCAAGGTTTTCCTGAAATTCTTTGCCTGCTGCTATTAGCACTTGCACAATTCTTGTCAGTTTTGGTAACTGCAGAAATATTTGTGTCAAGCACATCAGCTACAGAGTTGGCAGCATTGTTTGCTGAGAAACTTTTCTGTTTTTTCCCCTCCATGACAGTTTACTACAAGCCAAGAAGAGAACATGTGAGATCTCAGCGTGATTTTGGGAGAGAACTGGGTAAGAAGGCCTAAGATAATACAACACAATTTAGTCTCTGCGTTGCAAGAGGAGGGGCTCCACCTCAAGAACAGTGCCTTGGAGAGGGGATGGTGTCATGTTAATAGGCCTTAATGCTACAGAGGGGTGGAACATGAGAGTTGTGTGTAAGTTTTGTATAGTATGTGCTCTCACCCAACCCAGAGTCAGTTGTTGTTTGGTTATATTATGATTTTTTTTAGATTAAATATTGTGCTTACCCCCATATCTGGTTTGTCTTTTGCCTGTGACCACAAGTGGTGAATGAGCCCTCCCTGTCCTTAGCTTGGACCCTTGAGCTCTCATTGTATTTTCTCTTTTCCATCCCACCGCAAGGGTGGAGCAATGAGCAAACAGCTGTATGGTTTGGCCAGCTGGGGAGGCTAAACCATGAGAAGAATAATTTCAAAGTTCTAAAGTTTGTCTTCCTCTCTGGTTAAATATCCAACCTAAGAGTCTCTATACTCATCTATGTCACTTTAATAAAATAGATTAGCCTTTGTTCTGAAGAAGAGCTCCGTAAGGCCAAAGGTAATTCAGCTTCAATGTTATACTTTGGGACTCTCTACCTGCATCAGCCATAGACAAGGAATACCTTCCAGTTAAATATCACTACTGAGTCAGTTGTGATCAGTATTTGAAGTACCAAAATAGGTATAGTTTAGAACTACAGAGAAGGCAGAAAAATTGCTCAAGGTGCAAGTATATCTCATGGAATGCAGTGACAATCCATCTCAGAATGTGTGTTCACAAAATGAAGCTCTTGAGAAAATTTTATGGCAAAAAGAGGAATCTCAAAAAAGACAAAACACCTAAAGGAATAATTGAGTAGAAAGTTAAAAAATAGTTTTGTCACCATGTTAGTAGAAACTGTGAATTTTACCTCCTTAAAAATTCAGTTTAGCTAATTTTTTGTTCAAATTCAAGATTTCTAGATGTCAGATGAACAAACATAAGACATCTTAATAATTTATCTAATTCTACATTACCAGCTTGTAATAGGAGACTGGAGACTTTAGTCACAGAGTGTGATGCAAACTCGACATTTTTAGGCAAATAAGTGTATGAAGTGCTCTACTGGAATGCATAAAAAGCTTTAAATGTCTTTTCCCATATCCATCAGTATAATGTTGTGTACTGAAAAACACAGAAGGGCTGATATTAGTGCCTAAGCTAATACGAATGAGCAAAATAATTAATTCTGGTTTACTCAAATCCCACAATTCAGCTTTACAAGCACCTGTGCTGAGTCTAGTAACAATAAACAGAATAGCTTGCAAGAAGATGCTTTACATAGACCTCTTTAAACTAAACTGCCTTCCACATCTGGTCCCTGCACTTACAGATCACAGATTTCCTATGTGAATCTAGGCAAACTGCTGAGGTTTTGTGTGCATTAATTTCCCATCTAATTAAGGGTAACAAGTCTTTTTTCCTGCTTAAGAAAGGTGTCCTGGGAATATGCAAGTTAAAGGATGAAGTGTGCAGGTACTGCAGCAGAAAACATTGTGCCAGCAAAACAGAGCAAGCAAATCTAAAATCACTCACAACTCTCTAAATGACTAGCTCTTAATATTCAGACAGGGGCAGGGAGCCATTAGCCATGCAGCACATTTTCTAATTTGTGCTTTTCTGAGGCCAAAGGAATGAATTTCATGTTTGACAGGTGCCTATTCAGACAGTTTATGCTCCTTAGCCACAACCCCTGGGTAAGGTGATATTTAGTAAAAGCACATCAGTGATATCAGTGACATAATCATGGAGGGCAAAGGGCAGTCAGACATCACCAGGTCACATCAATACCTACATACCAGAAAAGGAATTTTAGGAAGTGCTCATTTGCTGTAATAAAAAAAATATAATCACAAGTAGAGCTTCCCTGGGAACATTTTCTGACCTTAACTGCATTGTCTGTCTGGTGACAGCACCAGCCACTTTAAAGAATCATAAAATTGGACAGCAAATACTGTCCTAGTAGAAATAGATGCAGTGAAGGTTGTGTAAAAGAAATATCTGGATCACAATCAGTTTGGCCATTTTCAGTACATGAGGTTTTGCAGCAAAAGTCTCTTCACTCCAGACTTCTGTGTGACTGCTCCTTCTCTTGATTCCATGGACTGTCCCCCTGGTTATCCTTTCCCCTGTTGATGGTGCTCAACTTACCTGTTCTGCAGACAGTAATGCATATGCCCTTCCCTCAGTTGCTCCTTGCTGCCATGAATTTTCTCCATCCATCTTCTGGGAAGCAGTCATTCCATGAAGGTTGTCAATTGTGCATGCAGCTGTGGAGATTTTTCATTAAATATAAAGACTAATTTGACAGGTGCACATTTTCACCAATATTTTTAGTAAATCACTGCTATCCCACTTCCCTCTTTTGTCACTTTAGCATTTTACTTTGTCATCTCTACTTGCTGCCATCATTTCTGCCCTGACCATGAGCTCTTCAGAGCCTTATTTTTCTGTAAAAATCGTAAGGATTTTTCCCAAGTCTTTGTTAATACTTTGGTGATTTCAAAGAATTTCCAAATGGACAGCAGGCACATAAATGCCTGGCAGAAATTGGTGTTCTCAACAAGGAGATCAGGGACAGAAAAGGCCCTAAAAATTAGCCATTTTGATGCATTTGAGAACCGTTAGCATGAAATTGGTTCCATTCCCTCTTAAAGGATTAAAAAGAGAACCTAACAGCAGCCAAACTGTGCTCTCATTGAAGACAAAATCTTTGCCACTCACATTAACGCAAAACAATTGGACAAATTGGTGTGGCAGTTAGTGACGTGGTTTAGTGGGCACGGTGGTGGTAGGTTAACAGTTAGACTCTATCTCAGATGTCTTTTACAACCATGATTATTCCATGTCAATGCTTTATAAATGTCAAATGCTTTATAAAGTCCTGACCCACACACCTGCTTTATATTCAACATATGCATGTCTGTATATTAATGACTGCACTTCAGCTAGCATTGCAGCCTTCTAAGTATTGCAGTATTTCTCAGTGTGAAATATTTTTTAAAGAAACCTCCATAAATATAAATGAAACATAAAAGCATAAAATAAATTAAACCAGCAAAACCACATAGAGACATCAACTCTACCTTTTAAAGTATTAGCACTGTAGTAGTAGTGTGAGCTAATCTAACTCACCTCTCTGTTTCCCAGCTCCAGGCAGGTAGAGGCAACAGTAACATTGGCTGCAGCAGACAGACAGGATATGTACTTGCTGTGGATGTTACTTACCTGTCTCTTTCTTTCCAGTGTTGTTTTTACTCTCAAGATGCTCTAACTTTTGAAGTGAAGCATGACGCACGCTGCAGAGTGCTTCAGATTTACCATTTTGTTTTGGGTAACAAAAGAAATAAGAGAGCCCTCCCAAGTCAAATTATTATACCCCCAAACATAATCAAAGGAAGAAATTTCTGTTTAGCTGATAAACTGCTTAAGGGGCACAGCTGCACATTGAAATATGGAGAGCCAAGACAAAGGAGTGAGAGAGATTCGAGTGACAGTTCAAAACAAAAGTGATGGAGAGGGGGGGAGACAATTCCATCCCATGTGGTAGTGGTGTCCTGTAGTCAACAGGGTCTGCCAAGGCGAAAGGGTCTGCCTTTCCAAGAACATCCTGAACTGTAGACAGCTTTGAAAGATATTTGAATCTAGATATCCAAATATTTTTGAGAATGTGAGGTGTGGAACATGAGAGGGCAGAAGCAGGCAGGCAGGACAGGGTGCAGGTGCCTTAGCAGTTGTTGGGTAGGTAGAAAAGCCACCAGGGCATAGAAAGACATTTTCTGACCATAAAAAACAACCACCAACCACTAAAAAAATATCCCTTTTAAATGTCAGCTCTGCAGGACAGGGCTGTTCTCTGCTTTCCAGTAAGTGCTAATACAGCATCTAAAAATGTGCTTTTTGATTATTTTCCCTTTCCTTAGTCTAAGCTTTCAGGTAGCTGTGGTCTAACACTGTGTTTTCTACCTCCTGCAAAGATGCAGACATTGTCCTTTGACAGTCCCTGCTGGGAGAACATGACATACTCTCAGCTAATCTTTTCTAACAGGGAGAAAATGACCTCTTGTGTAAAAGGTTTTCCCAGATTTATGCCTCAGTTTACCCAGCAGGACAAATATGTCTGCCAGAAGAAATCTAAAAACTAGTTCAAACTAAGAAATTACACCTGCTCTGATCCTTAACCTGCTCAGCAAGAGCCACTGCAGGATGTCTACAGGGGCTTTTGTTGTAGGCTCAATGAGATATTTCTACTGTAATCTGTTAAATAGTGCAAATAAGTGTGGTAGTACAGAACCATGGGGCCTGACATTTTTGTTAGGTTGCTACAGAAACTTTAACTTCCCAACGACTTTGGGGACATGAGTGAAGATATTCTGCCAGGAGTTAACTACAGCGTCAAGGACTAGGATTGAGCAGAAAGAGCTCACTATAAAACATCAGTCCCAGCCTCACCCAGAAACAGAGGAAATTTACACTGAACTTTCTGCTGCTCAATCAGCTCATTTTTCCCACATACAGGCATCAATAAATTTATACTTAAGAACCAGGTTTTTATGAAACACAGAAAGGTTGAAGTGAGGCATATGACAAAGTTGCAGTACCTAATTTTCAAAATTATTTCAAGACCTATTTTATTTTTCTGGTGAAGCAACTGCTGAGGCAGGAGGAGGGTGGTTGTCCTCTCCCTCAGTGATGCTATGCCACAGTGATACCCTCCTCCCTGGCAGAACTGGCAGGATTTGCCAAGCAGAATGGCACAGCTCCAGGTGCTGCTCACCCTGCAGGTGAGCTGCTCCCCGTCCCTTTCACTTCCACTCTACCCCTTGCTGTTGGCTGCCTTTCAGGCTCTGCTCCTCCTTTCTCTGTTAGTCAATCTGGCCAGCTATTTGCTTTGCCTCTTAGTCCTCTTGGCCTTTTTCTTCCAGAAATAACTATTAAAACTAACAAAACCATACACAAAACAAATAGGCCTATGTGGCACCTGCTTCAAAGTATCTCTCATCCTCTCAGCCAGATGTGCCAAAAAAACTCCTCATCTTATCAGGCTTCCCTCTCTGTGGTGTAGCTGTCAGTCTCTAGGCTTACAGAAGGCATTGCTTTCAAACAAGCTATTTTATATATGACTTCCAAGCTAGCCAAAAGGGAGCAATCCTGCCTTGACCGACATCTCCACTGAGATTAATGGGACTCTGGGCCTATTAATGGGTTCATATTTAGACATCTTCCTAATCTTTCCACTCCTTTTGTCCTGGCCTTCCTACTATTTAGTTTCAACTCCAGACAGGTCAGTCTTATTTTTCATAACATCATTAATTTATATTATAACAGACTAGTTTTCACTTTCGAAAGTATCTATGGGCAATCAGAAGAACCACAGACCATGACAATCTTTAAAAATTAAACTGACTGTGGACTATAGTACTTCACAGCCCGCAGATATATGTGGCCATGCATGGGTAAAAAAATGGGAGCAAGGGGTTAATGGCCATGAACATGTAATTGCCACAAGTTTAGTGGGGCATAGAGTTAAAAGGCAATTTGTTTTTTGCTTTTTTCCCCCTCCTTATTATACTTAGCTGCTCCACTTGCTGAAATTCTTAAGATAGACTGGTATCCCAGGGAAACAAATCTGTGAAGGGAAGATCTGACTGGCTAAAACTAAAAAGCTTTCCTTCACAGCTCCCAAAGTAGTTCCATGTCTGCTGCAGAAGAAGTAACCAACAAGAATTTTACAGCTGTCCTTACATGAAGCAGAAATCCAAAATAAATTAAAAAAAATTGAAAGAGACTTAAATTTTAGGAAATGTTAATTCCTAATTTATCTAGAAACAATAAGGCTGAGAGCTATTAAGCTGTGTATGTGGCCACATATGGCCAAGCCACGAGCAGATCTTCACTGCAGTGCTCTGCTATTTTAAGGTGTTACTATTCCTCCCCCATGCTGTTTTTACTACTCTTGTCACTAAAACTGGCCTAAGAATAGCCAAGAGCACTCCTCAGCTACTCAAGCACAGAACCTTGCTCCTCATCTCCCACTAAGTCTTTGGTGCTGAGCCACCAAGCTTTGGCCACAGACTCTGCTGGGGAGACATCAGTCTCTGTGACAGTGTGGCACCATGTGCTTGTGAAAACCCACCTTTCTCACTGCTGCAGATGCTCTGACAGCATGCAGCTTCCCTTGTCTCTAGGCAAGATCCCAACTTGTCCTCTGGTATTCAGAGACAAAGAAAGTGGTCTCTGTCAGCTGTCTGTCAGAGACCACTGAACTTCAGGGGTTTTATTAGTTTTTCCCACTGTAATCCCTCCATGGCAAATATTCTGCCTAGGAAGCTCCTTTCCTAGTGGACTCATGTAGTAGATTCCAGTAAACCCAAATTCCTTTCTGAAACTTGGAGAGTCCTGTTCTTGACCTATGAAATTAATTTCACAGGGAATATCAAAGAGTTGTGAAACAAACTGACACCATGAGTAAAAGACTAAAAACATTAAAATAAATGCACGCCTTTTTCATATTTCTCTAATCCAATTGCAACTCTTAACCCATTTACCTTTACTATGCTTACTGTGTATTTGAACTGCAAAGGATACACAGCTCTTTTTGGTGCTATTATTCATATGCTATCTGCACTAAAAACCTAGGCAGTTGGGGTGCTTTTGTTTCTCCCAGAGATCAGTTTTCCAGCTCTTTTGAATGGTAAAATTTCTATTTGTTTTGATCATTTGGGCTTTAGTATTAAAGAAGCATGTTAATTGCAGGTGGATTTCACTTGTTTCACACCTCATTCCTAAACTCAGCATTTCTGTCAACATTTTAAGTTGTACTCTGATTTTCTGTTACACTGTGTAGACATATATTGCAGTTTAAGAAGTCATTGTACCCTGGCATTTGCCTTTTGTCTTTCAGAATCCTGCATAGAATTGCCTGGTTAGTTAAACTTTGTTCACATTGTTTCTGAATTAGGAAGATGTGGATGTCAACAAGCGGTTGAATCAACCTCAGATCTGTTGGTTTGGGTGCACTCCAAGACAACAGAAGGACCAGTATTATGAATTAGCCTGTTATATTGCAGCCATGGCTCTGCTAATGTTGAGTTTCTCTGTGGTGGTAGATGAGTTGCCTAAAGCACAGCGTTTCATCAGCACATTGAATTTGAGGCAATCCATTGTCCAGATACTTCAAGGTTGATATTCAAAACTGTTGAGAATGTCAGAGTCCTGCTGACATTAAAGATAAATCCACTCTAAACAAACATGGTTCTACACAATAGCGAAACACCACGAGAACTCATTTTCTAAGAGTCTCAAATCTGGAAACTGGTGACTACCTACAGTACCTTAGCTGTATGTCTGTGGAACAGGAGTGATTGCACCCATGGCATGGAGCTGCTGCGTCAGGAAAAAGAAGGAAGGGTCCACTTGAGCATTGACATGGAAAATCACTCTGCAGAGAGAGCTCCTAAATCTGTTCTTATTCTTAATAACAAGCCACAAAGAAGTGCAAAAAGCAAAGAAATTATTTGCACTCTGGACTCCACACCAGGTCTGTCAGAAAGACAGAACTTTTTGGCATGGTCTAGGAAAGCACCAACAGCTTTTAAGGTGAGGTGGAAAGTTTAGACCCCAGAGGGCAATTGCTCTTTGTCCCCAGAGAGTGCACAAGCAAAAGTTACTCTCAGCTGAAAATTTAAGCTGAACTAGAATCATATCACCAGAAAGACTGTTTGCACAGTTCTGCTTTTATGTCTGCTGTCTTTTGATATTTGGGGGAGAGAGTACTAATGCCCCATGTTGTACGGGAGCCCTCTCCAATTTCTCCACTTCTCAAATCTTTTCTTCCCTTCTGAACTGGCAAACCTTATAAACGGTAAAGCAAAGTTATCCCAGCTGTTAAATCCAGGCCCTCTCTAACGCTTCAGAATCTCTCAGAAGAGAGAAGCTGGACTTGGGGACTTTCTCAGTTGTTTTCAAGCAAATTCTTTTATATAGATATATCCACAAACCTATATATATCCATTGACATAAATGTATACGTATATATTTACACACATTTATATTTGCACATTTTAACTAACTAGGCTCTAGGAAGACCACAATTATTTCCCAGTTCATTTTTTCAAGTAACTTAAAAAGCCAGCATTGAAAACTAAAAAAAACCCCAAAACTTAATCTTCCCATTTCTAAGCCAAATGAAAAAAAGAAATCCCTCTTTATTACATTGCAAAACTGAATAATTCATTTCTGAGAGAGAAAATTTTTCAAGTGTGTTCTGAAATGTTCTTGAGAAAGGCATCGTATTTCATTCTGCCCTAGCTTTTGCTGTCTTGCTCAATATGAAAAAAGTCACCAGCAAAAGAACAGGAAGAAAATGTTGTCTCTTAGAGGATAAATCCTCTCACATCATTGCTGTGAGCCATCTGCTCTGTATTTTTAAGCATCTTGCCCCTAACATCAGTGTTAAACGACTGCAAAAAGTATCTTTCAGGAAACACTCAACATCCCAGGCTTCTGCCAACAGATCGGACTGACTTCTGGAAAATAGCACACTAACAGCCTCTTGCTGGGGTGAATCTAGAGACAATGGCTATGCCTTTTGAGAAATGGTCATCGAGGTGGGTCATTTTTTACAATGGCGTTGACTATGGCTTCCAATTATGTTTAGCATGTGAATACATTACATTTAATACCTGACGGTTTAAAAATAATTTTAACCTTAAGGGAATATTTATTGTCAGAGAAAATAAGGTACAAAAACGGTCAAAGAATCCTTCCAGCTTGCCTGCCTGGCTCTGGTAGACCTGCAGAAAGGAAATAAAGCACACAGGACTATTTTTTTCACACTCATATATTGCATGGTCCAGTCCATAATCTCCTTCAGCTTTCACTGCACTTGTTCCTTGGAAAGAGTCACATGATGCTCTCAAATGCTGGGGATGATCTTAATAGCACTACCAATATAACAAGATTAGGCTCATAGTAAAAAAAAAAAAAGCCACACTACAAAAACCTCTTACAAACAGTAAAACAAAACTTTCTCCAGCTGAAACAGACAACAAGTGCAGAAAATAAGCTATTCCAGATCAAAATCCTGACAATGTCATGCCAACAAGAAAAATAACAGAAAGCTTAAGAATATATAATGATGTAATTTCTTTTTTGTTCCTGTTCAATTTTTTTGTAATCAAATTCTCTATCCTCCATAAAACACTAAAAATGTCATTTAAATATTGAATAAACATCATTCGTAAAATTATCAGAAAGCCCAGCGAAGTTATAAGGTCAAAGTGACCACACAGTAGCTTTCTTCTGTCTGCCATGGGGAAACAATTTCCCTGGAGACACATCTTAAACTTCTAGCACCATAGTGATCATTCCTAACTTGTCTGAGCTTTCTGCAAATAGTAGCTTTTGCCCCAAGACGATAGTGACATAGTTAATTTTTCTCTCTTCCAGCCTAGAGCACAGGTACAGACACACTGGAAAATTTACTTTCTTGGGCTAGAAGTAAGGGAATTGGTCAATGTGTGACAATCTTGTCAGCTGACTCCTCTTTGACAAAGAAGTCATAAAGCATATAAGTCAGTGTCTGAAAGGCAGACAATCTTGAGAAAATGTTTTGCTTTCAGTCAAGTTTACAATACCAACTACCTGAACCTGGGATCAGTGAGTGAAAAAACACTGCTGAGTTTCTTATTTTCTCCCATTTATTGTCACTGCTGTCAGAGCTAATATGGATAAGAGAAATCTGAAGAACTTTGTCTCAAGCAAGACAGAAAGCATGATAACTACATTAGTCTATATTCAGTAATTGAAGGGAAATTTGTAGTTCACGTTACTGTTCCCTGTTGTGTAGAAATTTATTGGGGGGTGAGGGAAAGAAACAAATGAAAGGGAGAAGTAAAAGAAAAAATGTTTACATATATCACAAGCTTACTCTTGCTCTAGTGAGCAGCAGAATCTCCAAGTGTTTCTATTATCTGTGACTAGCTTTCAGAGTAAAATTCACCATGACATTTCCCATGTTCAAAGGTCCTCACAGGCTGACTTACACAGGCAAGTCACAACCAGACAAACTCATTTCACCAGTCTGAAGAATAGGTGACAAAGTGCTTTGCAGGAAAGAATATGAAGATCTAAGCATAAACATAATTCTAGGTCCTCAAATAAAATTAGATTAACTAGGTATGTGTGTCTGAGAAAGAAAACCTTCCTCCACCCCAAGCTGCTTCTTGATCTACTTAATATTGATCCAAATACTGTAAATACTTACATCTTCTTTTTGATGCAAAGCTGTTGACTGTCATTCAAAACCTCATGAAGCAGCCAGTAGACAACTTCATTGCAAGGAACATATAATGACATCAAGAAAATCTGATAACTTGTCAAAGAAAAAGCATACAAAATGTGGAAGAATTGTGGCCTTTCCTTCTCTGTGAGGAAGCCTGACTCATTACGTGTTCCTTCTTCTTTGATGCACACATCCCTTTTTGAATGGAAAGGGCAACATAAGGCAGAAGGAAACACCTGAAGAATCAAACTGGATAAAAGAGACAAGATATGCTAACATGAGCATTATCTACATTAACATACAGACATTGTAATCAGCTGGTAGTAAGCTCTGAAATCCAAAGATGGAGCTGACAATGCTGATAAACACATGAATAACACCTGCTGCCAAAGTTGCATTATAGAGGATGGTGGCAACTAGAGTCCCTTGGAACAACATAACTGGTGGAAGGTGAAAATGTAATGTAAAAAGGAAAATAATAAGGGGCAATAGTTTCCACACCCAATAAAAAACTCATGTCAGATGCTCTCGTAACATGCAATGTAATTTCCAATGTAAATTAGTGTTTATATTAAAATAATAACAAAACCAAACCCCTACAAGCTTTCATATCTGCTGTTTTTTCATGTCTTCTGTGTGCATGTGTATATAGATACAAATACATGTATATCCATTATATTTATACTTTAATACTTCAATACGTCAAACGCACATAAAACTGAGACAGAAGAAAACGTCTTCCAAACTGCTGATACCATCCACAAGTGAAAGCACAAGCCCTTTGCAGCCTATAAATATCAAAGTAATATCAAGAGGGGACAAAAGGAGTTACAGATGAGGAAACTGCTATGCTGTACCTACCAGTCCTGTGACACAAAACCCACATGCCCATAGCTGATATCAATATCAGCATTTCAAAATGCATACGTAAAACAGCTCAGAAAAAATCTCTGTACATGGTAGTTGGGACAGGCAGCGGATCTGAGCCACCAACAGCATTGTTCTGTCATAGGATGAGCTAGTACAACTGTATTCCCAGTGTGGGAAAGACCTTAAGAACTTTGTTAACTCTGTTTAGATTTGTAGTGGCTTAACTGATTTCATTGTTGCATGCAAACAGTAGTGAGCTTCTCAAGCTGTTTTCATTCCCAGTGTTCTCTAATTAAGTCATTGAGATTTTTCTGAAGGAGATAAAAGTCCTCTTGAAATGCACCTCTAAAAAACCTGATTAACTTCTCTTCCAGAGAAGTAAGGGTCTCTGACGCTCTGAGAAGGCTGCAAATTCAAGGTAGTTCAACTGGCAAAGAGATGAGTCTCCCACCATCTATATATGCAAAGCTGAATGTCTGAGCATGTAATATCTTCTTCCTCCTTTTAACTGAATGCCTCGGATAATATTTTCACAGAACAGGCTAAATCACAATTACTGTTGAATCAGATATTGACTTGTTTTATTTATTAAAAGATTATGAAATATGAACACAAAAGAAGGTCCTTTATGCAGAAGTGCTTTCTGTGATGCTACACATCAGAAAATTTGCCTGATTCATCATAAGCAACATCTCTATTTCAGCAGCTCTTGGAAAGGTTATCACACACAGAATCACAGAATATTAGGAATTGGAAGGGACCTCGAAAGATCATCTAGTCCAACCCCCCTGCCGCAGCAGGATTCCCTAGACCATTGTTTGCAAAACCTGTGGAGTCCCGCTGAGGAGATAACATCCTTAGAACAACTAACACTGTGGAAAAGCAGGCAAACTTGGAGCCTTATGTCTTTCTTCTACAACACTTCTTTTACACATCAGAAACTAATCTGTACCATTCCTCCACAATCTGTATTCTAGCACATTATATCTTCACCATTAAATAATTTCTGTGCCATAAAAGGACAAAGGTGTCAAGATGTAAGGCTCTTGCTCAGAAGCATCACAGGGAGTTTTCAGGCTGTTCTAATGAAAACCTATTACTGAAAAGATACTCTAAAAATCATCATTCAAGTGTAACAGTGTGCCTTCCCCTCAGAGGCAAGGGAGAAAAGATTAAGAGAAATAGTCGGAGAAATCAGAAATCCTCAGAAAGCAGAAGAGAGGAAGATGCAGAAAAGCTACAACCAGTTATATCATGGCCAGACATCTATGCATTGCTGATAAACAAAACCTGGCTTGCTTGCCTCACCTAGACTCAAAAAATCAGACAGTTGGACTGTGCAAGTGCACTATTACATTCCTCCTGGCCTCACCAGAGCTATATGAATGCACTCAGTCATCCATCCAAGAAAAATAGCTCTGTGTCCAGGGCAGCTGTTTTCACCTTCAAGGTAGCAATGCTGTATTGCAGAGCTAAACCGCTGCTGTCTTGTTCAGTGAAGGAACCACATTGCTGTAGGATCCTGGGAGTCTCACAGGAAGAGACTTCTCCTGTACACACTCATAAGTATGTGCTGGAGAAAGGCTCAGCCCCAAGTTCCACAACTAGTCAGGAAAAATGAAACTGAAATACACAGAGCTGAGGAAATAAAATCTTTAAGGTTTCTTCTTGTGATGAACTGCCACACTGCATAAGGTGGGAATGTAGGCCAAGACTTCATCTTTTTTTAAAAAAAATGACTAGTAGGAACTGCTTATGGCTTGAATATCAGTGCATTGCTGTTTTGGTTTTGTAGCTAGGCACCTAAATAAGAAGAGACCTTAGAAACACAGCTTTTTCAAGGAGGAGCATATGATTTCAGATTGGTCCCTCTTGCCAAAATGTATGTCTGACTCACATTTGCAACAAAACAGTTAACTTAATTGTAGGGTCCTGATCTAGTCTGAGGCTTTGTTTTACAGACCTTATCTGAGTGACATAATTTTCTCATTTATCCTAGAACCACCAAAATGTATTTGCTGTTGCACACTCTAACCTCACTCTGGCAAGTTATTAATAAAGTTGTTCAGTGTTTTAACCCTGAGTGAACAGATCTAATTTTATGCCCTGTACAGAATGTTCCTCTGAAATGATTCAAAGAAAATTAATGTTATTTAGCCTGAGGCTGAGAAGCAACAAGAGAATTAGCATGCATGTCACTGTGCTCAAATGCCTACAAAAGGTGACAATTCTATTTGCAAGTATAATTCCAGACTGTCCAGGGAAATGACAGACAGACAGGTGCAGGCTGGCCCAAGAGGGAGACTGCTTTAAGGCAGCACACGTAACGTGAACAGAATGAATCACTGCTCTTCCCTGGAAAAATGTTAAGGACATTCTTTAATTAATTGTTTGACACGAACCTGAGTATATTAAAGGAGAGAGGCAACAGAAGCCAAGCAAACTATTAACCTATGCATCTTTTCCAAAACTTCTGTTTGCCAAGGTCGCAATAGCCTTGTTGTCCCCACTGGAAAACTGGGGAATTGAACATTCACAGTACAAAGCAATGAAAGAAGTGCTCTTACTATAATAATTCAGGGAAAACACTGGTGCTGGTGGAATTCACTAGCAAGGAACAGCTTTTGTAGCTGGCTAAATGCAGGAGGGAAGCTTGACAGAGGCCATTTGGCAGAAAACCTAGATGTTATGTTCAGTGTATTCTGAACAAGTACTTGGCATGCAAAGTGAACTCAGCTGAACATATTCAAGAAGCAACAAGCTGTGAAATGTGTATTTAGCATAGTAGATTGGTAATAGTAGCTTCAGCCAAAGAAAGGACCACCTACTTTCTCTGGGGTGTTTCTCCCGTTCAGAGGTCTGTTTGTCACAGACAGTTTATATAGTTTATTTTTCTGTAATTTATCCATTAATAAAGGCAGGGCTGATATTCCAGCTAAACATTTACATTACTCAGAAATCAAGTAGCTTAGTGAACAACATTCAAGATTGTCACTGCAGAACATGGTATGTTTCTGCTTAGTCATCTATCTAGTATTGGTTTTTACCCCTGAGAGAGTTAAGGCTGTGGTTGTTGTGGTTAAAAGGTATCTCTGCCATCTCTAACACATTATGTCTGAAGACCTGGGAGCCAAGTATAAAGAATGCTTTGCACACTGACTGCTTGCAGCAAAACATGCCTCTAAAGAAGAGAGAATTACAGATCCCTATGCGTTTCTCCAGCAATTTGATTTGTTTGTCTAACAGTAGCTAGTGGAACAAATTGTTTATGACAGCAAATATTAGCTCCAGGCTATTGCTTACAAGAAAGTTGAATATAGCCATATACTGGTATGAGACTCTAGGAGCTCACATTCATACAATATACAGCCTGTAAACCAGAATAACACTGGAGGCTGACACACAGGCCTTTTTTTAGCATGGAAGTATACAGTGTGAAGGCAACCTGATCCATGGATGTGAACAGATATCGGGATGTATATTCCCGGGACTAATCCTTAATTCTTTCTTTATCCATGTAGTTAGAATAACACATTTATTTCATCCCTTTTTTACTCCTCTTTACAGAAAAGGGGTTGCAGGTTTGGTGGGGTTTTTTTCATGTGTTTGTGTTTGTTTTGTTTTTTTCTTTTTTTTTTTCTTTTCCAACATATCTATCCATCATATTCATAGGATAAGTTTGAGAAAATTATACTATCAAAACAATATACAAAAGATGTATTTCTTAGTTAATGTCATCCTTTTTTAAAAATGTAGTTCTGGAAATTTTTGTTATGTGAAAGATGTTTTCCCTCAAATTCTTCAATGTTATAATTGGATGCATTTTTTCCAGAGCTCACTACTGGTGCCAGATATTCTTCTTCAAGAATGTTGTATTTAAAATTTATACACGTTGAAATACAAGTTTTATATGTACCTTAACAAGCTTGTAAACAGAATTATTATTGTTTTAAGTGACATCTTATTTCCAAAGGGATCTTTTTTTTTCCCATCAGTTGAGAAGGAAAAGTTATTTAAAGAAATGTAAAATATCACACAAAGTTGCATAGGCTGTGTCTTGGGTTGTTTTTTAATTGTCTTTTCACATGATGTTTTCTACAGTTTGTTTTTACTCAACATCATGACTGAGTGCAGTCTTCACTCTCTTAACAGACCTTGGAAATATTTCCATAAACTCTGATTTTTAAAAAACAAACCAAACCAAAACATTACTAGAATCCTTCATGTTTATTCGCCACCTTTTTCATTTTTTTGTGTGTTGTTCTTTAATTCCTGAGACATCTGTGGGGCCACTTGCTTTAAACATATGCCACAATTTCTATGCCGTGACCCTGACACCTGACCTTAAGAAAAACACCTTAGTAGGTATTTTTCAAAAATGTGTGATACAATCATGGGCAAGCAATGATTGATTAAACACACAGGCCTGAATTCTAATGAATTTCAATTGACAGGGATCTATATTTAATGCTGAGGCACTTACTCAGCAGTACTTAGCAATATGAATCTGAGGACTGGATCACATTGCCATTTTTCGTACTCCTCAAATTGAACATCCAAATCTTTTTTGGCTTCTTTCGAGAAATCTCTGACTTCTTAATGACAAAATTACATCTATTATAAACTTACTGACCTACCCTTCTGCTAAATCCTTAGCACAGTTTATTGTGTCCTTGCACAATGTAAGTTGTTTACACATTTGTTCTTTATTTAGGAGGCTGATTACTACAAGTGAACCCATATGACAGCCAACAAGATGAACTAAAACAGACACTGTTAAAAATCAGTGCTGTTTGCAGATTTCTAATGCCAGTGCAAAAGAATGCTTGCATTCAGGAAACAGGCACCACCTTATCACTTAAAATGCGATATATTAAGTACAAGAGCAGAACACAAAACACAAAATATTCAGCACAGTGCTTCTTCCCAGGAATTTGCTAGACTCCAGTACTATTGTCATGTCATTTAATGAAATGGAGTTATTTAGCACTCATGACAGATTGAGAACAGAAAGTGTAAAAGTAATACATTAACAAAACCTCCATTCACTCCATTCAGCAGAAGTTCAGCTCCTTTATTTGAAATAACTTAAACACGCTATTCAACCAAACAGCAAATCCAGACTTGACTACCTTAAACAGCTGATGCATTACTGAAAACTGTCATGTTAAAGTCCTCCATAATCTGAGCCAATGGCCAAACTCACCCCTGGTGCAATTCCTTTGACTTCAGCGGAGTTGTGCTGGCAACCACCTCAGCTGTACTTGGCCCAGTGCCATTATTTATGCAAGGCTGTGCTGTGTCTTCTCTTGATAAATGCGAGCACTGTAGGACTCTCAAAAATAAAGAAAAATATGTTCTTCAGTAATCACAAGACAAGAAATGCAGACACACACACTGCAGCATAGCAGATAAGCAAGAATTTACAGCTGTACTATATACAAGCACTTAGCAGAAGTTTTTTCTTGTATTTTAAATAAAAAATTAAATGATATAAATAGCACAAGCCCCTTTCTAGTAAATGGATTACAATCTGAATCTTTCCTCTCTGCCTTGAGTTGTAATTTTTCAATTAAAAATAGAAGTGGATGGAGACAGATGCTAACTGACTTCATATGTAGGGCCCTTAGACTTCAGATTAACAAACTTCAGGAATTGTAGGACTTGCAAATACAGAGTTATAATTTTAAATTTTGAAATATTTACCACTGCTACATTAGCTACAGGGTAAAGCAAAAGCTTCAAGGCTCAGAGAATATGATTATCAGTAATCAGATACTCAGGTGAAGTGCCCATCAATTACAGTTACTAAAGGCTTTAAAAAGCCTTTAAATACAAATGTGAAGGCTCTAACCTACTATTTCACTGAACTGGTGTAAATAATCTCCATACAATTGTAAGGCAATAGAAGGCACAAAACAGCACCTACAAAGGAGACTGTGACACCTGTCTCTCAGAAGCTGCCAACCTGAAAAGAACAGTGTGTTGGCACACAACCTGGCTGAGCAGCAGTAAATGAAAATTCCTTCAGTGGCTCTGTAAAGTCAATCTTTTCCAGTTCTTACATGTTGGAGATTTTTTTTAAACAAATCATTCCTATATGTATATGCAAATATGTAGCACTAGTATATCTTTTTCCCCCATTTATTGCAACAATAATAATTCACAAAACCAGATGTCTGCTGGAATCAATGCATGCTAATTTACGTGACATGCGTTTGTCTGCTTAGAGATGATGATTAACCCTGTACATTTACATATGCAATCAAATTGTCATGCCTTCCTGATGTGTTCATTTGCTCATTGTGATAAATGAAAATATGTAAGGATTTGGGGGTTTTTTGAAGAAGATGTAAGTAGGTGTAGAGTCAGTATTGCTTAATACTTCATAAATCACTAGTCTGCTAATAAAAAGTAGTCATAGCAAATTTAGATGAACACAGATTCTACAAGAATATATGAAAGTACATTTCAAACACAGGACAGGAAAGGCTTACACCAAATATTTACTGAAATGTGATGCCAATAAACAGTTTTATTGCCTTAGGCAGTCTATTTAACTGCTGTCTCAGCTTACCCATTTGCAAGTATGAAAAAACGTCTTTTTTTCTGAATGAACATTTCTAGTCCACTACCCTCTTCAGAGCAGGATCTACTTTGAAGATCTCAGATTCAGCTTCAGAATTAAATCAGGATGCTTAGAGCCTTACACAGTCAAGCTTCTAATATCTCCAATGGTGGAGATTCTTCAGCCTCTATGAGCAACCTGCTTCATTTCTTTAAGAACATTTATTTTCCTAAATTCAGAATGGGAATTTCCTGCATTGTGGCTTGCATCCGTTCCCTCATCCTCTCAATGTGCCCCTTTGAAAAGAATCTGGCTCTGTCTCCCATACACCCTTGCAGTAGACAACAACAAGGGCTCCCTGCCTTCAGCCTTCTCTCATCCAGGCTGAACAAGCCCAGCCCTTGCAACTTTTCATAATATACGTTGAGCGCCAGCAGCCCTGACTAACATAGCGGCCTACTGCTGGGCTCTATCCAGTAAATCAGCCTTTCTCTTGTACTGGGGAGCCCCAAACTGGGCACACTGTGTGCTTTCACCAGTGTCAAACAGATGGGAAGGATCACCATCCTCAGTAGTACACCAGTAGTGACCAGCTTCCAGCTTAACTTTATGGTGCCAATTACAACCTGGTGGTCTTGCCAACTTTATTTTAACTGGTTCAAGACATATTTGAAGTGCTCAAAGCCTCAAAATAACTACAGAAACTGCTAAGTAGCATTCATGTAAGAAAGAATTACAACTAATATGTTTTTTTTTATTCTGCCCAAAAGATTTACTTAGCTAAACTATCAAAGTTTGAACTTTATCTGACAGAGTTTCTGTAAAGAGATGCCAGAGACCTTTTAGCAAGAATGTATTTACTATCACAGCACACTTACATTACTACCAGATGGAAGATTTAGGCAGGGACTAAAAAAAAATTTCATCATCTGATGTGACAACTGAGTCACTTCATCCTGTTTAAAAAAACATAAAGGAGAAGGTAGTATGCTTAAATAAAGAGCAAATCAGTATTTGTGATTCTGTTCAGTTAAAGCACGAGTCCCTTTCTCCCTTTCTTAGTTTCTAAATTGCTATCCTTCACCAAGACATCCACCCAATACATGGTTATGTATCACTCCCTTAACACAATCATACTACCAGCAAAACACAATCACTTCACTTTTTTGATGTTTTATGGAGTGTGAAAGGAGATAGCCCCAATGCTTATACTGAAAGGGGAATATTTATTTCCTTATCTGCTGCTCTCCTTAAAATTTCTAGGTAGCCAAGATAGTGCTAATTTAGAGATGTTGTCAGCAGACGTGATATGACTCAACAGTATTTAAGAACAGAACATCAGAAGTGGAAGACAGAGCAAAAAAATCTTTTGTCGATCCCACAAAGCTACCAAAAGCAGCTCTTCAAATGTAAGTATTAGCCTAAGAATTTGGCCTTAGGAACTCTGAGCTTAGAGCAGACAGGCTGAGCCAAGTAGCTTTGCTCTTCCTTCCAGGATCCAGCTCTCTTTTCTGTTACCTTCATAGCACCACGCTCCCTTCCACTAGCTTACTTCCAAACAGCTCCAGCTCTAGTGATGTGCAGTTAAAACCAGGTTTGTTTATTTTGCATCCTTTTTTAATAAACCCCTGGAGTGCTACCTTACTGACAATATTTCAGACATGTTTGCTGTTCCTGTTTCATGAAATACATGCACATTATTCTTCACTATCTTATGCAGACAATAATGCACATATGTATTCCTGCAAGCTTTCTTTCCAGTGGAAATCAAGTTGTTCATACCTGAACCTGTCAGAAACACCACCCTAGGAAGTGAAGTGTTCTTCTGGTTGCTCAATACTGCCCACCTACAGTAGCATAACACACTATAATCAAACATGCTTTTCTACGATATGAATTTCTGGGCAGACTAGAAAAGTAGTGCTTCATGTTCCTAGCGGTTTTGACAGAAGTAGTTAAATATACCTTTCAGACTTTGTCCAAATATGGTTTTTATTTTTGATAATTATATTAATGGTGTGTAGTTTAAAAACATAGGACTGATGAGAGATTTCCAGGTTAGTAGATCTGATCTTCTCTTTTCCTACCATAAACAAGAATGTCATTCAGTTCTGCTCATAAATATATCCAATTTCATTTTACATAGATTTTCTTCTTTAAAATCCCCCATTATTGTTGAAAGCCATACCTGACGCTTACATCATCTTCTGCTTTCTGGGACAAATGCACTCAGAGGCATTGAAAAATCTGTGCTTCTTATACTTAGTCTTTTCACTTTGCTCTCTGGTGTTACTCTTCTCACTCCTCCTCTTTCCCATTCCAAGTGATATAAATAGAGGACTTTCAGACTGCTTTCAAAAAGAGAGACTCCTCTCAAACCACCTTTCCAACTCTTCTGTTTTACTGTTCACCTTCCATGATTGCATGGAAGACTAGGACTGTATACTGTATCAACTGTAGTCTTCTCCATAGTCAGGCAGAAATGTATTAATGACTCTCTAGGTCTTTTGGAAGTATTTTGCCTGATGCATGTGGCTTTTCCAAGGGCACAAGCTTAACTCTGTCTTCTGTGTGCGCTGTAGGTACAGCCAGACTATCAAACCCACTTCTAGTCAGAAGAGGAAGTCTGTGCTTGGAAGCATTCAAAGCTGTGGAACTGCTGTAGCTAGTGAGGGATGAGATTTTGTTAGCAACTAGGTTGATGCTGATTCAGAAAAAGCAATGCAATATTAGGAGAAAAATTTGTAACACAATATGGCTTTTCTATATTAAGGTTCTTAAACTTCATTGACAGTGGGTGTAGAGTTAGAAAACATGCAGTTCAACATTTTTGCTGGTTCAAACCAATAATCAAATATTGTTATCATCTGACAGATGCCCATCCAGTGGCTTGAGAAAGGCAAATTATTTTCAGCCCAGTCCTCACGTGAAAATTCATCTTCCTAAAAAGCTTCATACTATAAATGTGCACTAACTTGTGATTGTAGAAGAGACAATGATTTAATAGATGTTTTGTGCCACATCTTTCGTGCCTACAGGCAAACCCTCTGTCATGGTTGAGTTATTTTGCTGAGAAGTAAAGACAGGGATGTTTATCTTCCCTCCTTGTACCCAGCTGTTTTCTGGAAAGGAGCAAATAAAGATGAAATGCTTTCCAGATGGAAGTTAGTCAGGTGAACTTATTTCACTTCAAGTTTTGTTTCTATGCTTATATCTCAGGCTACGCTTGCAGGGAGATGCACACATTTGTCAAAATTTAAGACTGTTCTGGAAGGTATCATGTGAAAATTTTACTATTTACGTGCAAGACAGCCTAACAGACGGGGGGCAAGGGGAGAGAGGAGGGAAGGATTTAAGCACTTCAACACAAAGTAAAATTGTAGTAATCTAATTCACCTTTCCACAGAAGCTAAAGCCAAAGTACTGGCTTTCCAGTCTTTTCTTTTAGCACTCTTGAAATATTATTTTCTGTATGACATTATACCTTACTTAGATGCATACTCATTTCCAAGTCTGAGGCTAAGATATACAGAGCCTTACAAGCTGTCTTAAAATACCACTTAAATTAATACTTCATTGTCTAAGCATTGGATTTGTTTGCTCAGTGTTTTTTTATTTTATACCTCTTCACACACACAATTAAAATGCATGAGAAGGGATTAAAGAAATGTAAAGGTTGTTTTTTTGAGGCCTCTAGAAATATCATCCAGACTTCCATTTGAATTCATAAGGAAACAGTTTTCCAGATTTCCTGGTTTATTTTCCTGAATAATATAAGTAGTCCTCATCCAGTAAAAAAAAAAACAACAAAAGAGGTACAAAAATATTTCACTGCTTAAGTGCTTTGCTGCATCTTCTGTCTCTTTTCCTTCCATTCTTTTTTTACTGGCAACAGCCTAAACAGAAAATCTCAAAGACTGCATAAACCTTCAACTTCATAATAATTAATCTGAAACATTCAGGATCCTAGCACAGGAGACAGAGGATAGCTAGTAATAGTGGAGCAAGGTTAGAACAATAAAACATTTAAAAAGCAAGCAAGATGCATAGAAGAACCAGTGAAAAGACGAAGCTGAAACAGAAATGCAGTCTGTGTGTTGAAATAGATGTAAATCTGTAGTATTCTAAGAGCTGTAAAAGAAAGAAGGTTAGTCCAAAACTAGGCTGAAATACAAAAAGTATAGTAAGTGCTGTCTTAAAATGGAAAACTATTGCCTGTTGCCAATGCTGGGAGTTACAGAGAAAAGCAAATAAAATTATATCATGGTACCTGAAGTTAGAGGAGAAAAAGTGACCTAGGGACAAAAACATTACCAACAGAATATAGTATGTTGAAAATGCTGCTACTCAAATACTACTGTCTCATTCTTGGTCTGCAGAAGAATGCCATTATTATCAATAGAAGTTACATATGCAATGAATGGCAAAATTATATGCAAACTTCAAGGTGAACTTTTTGAATTACAGGGCTTGTAAAGAGCTGCAGCAACTTGATGTGTCAAGCTTATTAGAATTCAACAATCCCTGCATGAGCAACATTCCTTTTTGCACAATACCTTCAAACTTTTACAGCTCCTAGAATGATTTTATTCAGAGTGGGTTGCTGGGGGTTTTTTTGTTTATTATTGTTGTTATTATTATTATTAATGGATAACGGAAAATGAAAAGTAAAGGAATCACAATCTAAACAAAAGCTAGCTAACAGGCTCCTTGCTAAGAATCATAGGGTGTTATTTCTAAAGCCTTTTTAGAGAGTTAGAAGACAAAAATTTCCAAGCTGCAAGACTATTCTTAAATCTTTGTCAGACTGCAGATGAATATATTCGCTAAGAGAAAGTACAACAGTTGGGATGAATAGTGTCCTGAGAACTTAAGGAAAGAAAACTCTAACGTAGAAGTGCCAACTGTTAATGTAGGAAGCACAGCCTACCTCCCTTAGCACAAAATAAAAATCAAATTTTTTTGTGAATCATTTTTTAAAGAATTGTATGACCTTATGAGCTGCTAGAATTCTTTAGGTTTTTTTCTTATAAACACATGCTGAAAGAATATTTCAAAATATTGGAGAGGCAAAATAATTTCAGATACTGTTGTATCTCTGAATGATACAACCCAGAATTTATGACATATCAAAAACAGGTCCTACTCCTACTCCAGTTATATGTATCAGGGATTTTACAGAATGTAGTCTTCAATCTTAATGCATTTACTGGAAAAGAGAGAGGACAAGGTAGCTGAAAGAAGACACACATTCCTGTTAACTGCAACATCCAGTTTGGTCCGAACAAAGGCAGAGATCAAATATCTGCCAGTTTACAAATTCCTGTTTTCAATACTCAGAGCATACTAAGTGATGCTGAACTTGACAGGTCTTTGGAGGTAGGCTATATGTAAGCAGATTTACGTAAGGCTATTTAGCAGGTTTGGGCAGGGTTGTTTTGGTTGGGGTTTGATTTTGCACTTACCCACTTTGATGATGGGGTAAAGCTTGCTATGAATCAAACCTGTGAGGTTAAGCCACTTGAACACTGTTAGTTTAAAGGTGCATGGGCTTTGGATTCTTTATTATCTTTGGATAACCTGAGAAGATTAGAGCCTGACAGAAATATCTATTTCACCACTTAGGCAGACTAAATTCAGTTTAACTGGTACACCTTTGTCTAATTCCTGCTGCAATTCATTACCTGGAATCACAGAGTGTAATAACTTATTGTGCCAATTATACTTTTTTTATTTCTCTGTAATTCATCATTTTTATTTGATTTCTCACATAATATGAAAAGTACCAACCAACAAAATTACTTACGACCATAATGACTTAGTACAATGAAGCTATTCATCATCAGTACTAGGTCTTACTTGGCACAGGCCCTACAAATAGTTTCAATTAATAGCTTTACACAAGTACTGCTGTAAAGCATACATTAAACACTGTGCCTGATCCTGAAGGCTGCTGGGTTTGAATTAATAACAGTTGGAAGTCTTTTATGTCACTCAGTCTGGATCAGAAGTAGCACTGATTCAGCCCAATCAGACCCATTTAGGAAAGACTTGACTCCAAAAGTTTTTGTGCATAGAAATGTCTCACACAATTTAGCAGTAATACACTGAATAACTGTGGCTCCCAAAGTAGAAATGCTAGCTAGGGAGTGTGGAGAGATAAGAAGAAACAGTGAAGAGGAAATTCACACCAATCATTAGATACTCTTTCATAACACTGTTTTCACACATATATAACAATTTGCAATTTACATCTGTTTCTTTTAAGGGAAGAGACACATCTATAAGCAAGAGGACAACCTTAAATACAGAATTACTGGACAGCACAGAAACACATACACACCCCCACCCCCTATTACTATAACAGACTTATGTACATATATTTATTTTGTTAATTTTGGCAACAATTTGGTTTCTGAAATTATTCCTCTTACCAGATCCCTGCATAGATTCCTCATTCACAGTACAAACTATGTATTCTTTTCCACTGAGCCATGCCTGCAGTGAACATATAGAAGCCTCCAAAAGGACATCTCAAGGGCAAACCGTGACAGGCTACATTGTACACATGCATTACATTGTCCCCATTTCCAGTGTCTGTTAAATACTT
Organism: Galbula dea; assembly: GCA_013399015.1. Classification (NCBI taxonomy): domain Eukaryota; kingdom Metazoa; phylum Chordata; class Aves; order Piciformes; family Galbulidae; genus Galbula; species Galbula dea. Next base: position 262,936 of record VWZX01007042.1, on the reverse strand, counting down.
GAATGCTACCCTGCTAGAAGTGAGATGCTACTCCTAGATTTCTGTCAGCCTAATTGTATTTCAACTCACTACCTGAAACAATCAAATACATCTACCACATTCCACAAATAGATGTTACTTTATAAAAAAAGTTTTACTTTTACTTTTACTTTTACTATAGCATTCTTGTAAGAAATTACAGACCGTTAAGTACCTATAACAAACACTTCTCTTTTTGCTTCTCTAAGGATCAGTTAATGTTGGTATTAGCAATGAACATGTTATAATTGCAATTGCCAACTTAAAAAAACCTTTTCCTTAAAAATATTGAACACTCTCTGTAGAAACACCTCAATTTGTATCAAATACCTTATGTCATTACAAAGCCAACCAGCACATCAGATCCACAAATTATTTCTATATCAACATGCAGTAGCATGCTTTGTAGCCTATGAATTAAGATTTTGCAACTTTACTTTCTACCATTTTCCACATGTACTGAGAGATGCTAGACAAAACACAGCATATTGGACTGTGACATTTAATATGATGGGCACAAATTTACTCTGTGCTTGATTTAACAAATTTTATTCTATTTTTGTGGAAGCTGTTCTCTCTTTATAGTTACATAAATTAACACAATCTTAGTGCAAGCACTGTGCTGCATAAAATCAGGTTTCATACATATATGTAATGGCTAGGATTTTTTCAGACAAGGGCAAAACACCTCTTCTCACAAACTTTTAGTGGTGACCAGTCAGCTCCAGTGAAACTGCAATCATGCTTTCATAGATCACAGGTAAATTCACAAAGAGGGAAAGAAAAAGGAAGAGGAGAGGAGCTCAAATGAACAGCCAATATTTACGGTAGTGAGTTGAATCATTTTTCCCACCTCCAGGTATTCGAATAATTAAAGAGTATGAACTTATCCCATCCTTTCATGGAAGGAGTCTTAACCGTGAAGCAACNGGGGGGGGGGGGGGGGGGAGTAAATCAAGAACTAACTACTCTATCCTGTTACAAAGGGTAACTAGATGAAGACATCTCAACATGTGTAAACATAATTCTCATCTTCTGACCAGTCCAAGTACTTCTTACTGTTATGATGAACTATTTCTGAAATATACATATCAATAGAAAGTAATAATGCTCTGAAGGTTGCACTCACACTCTGTAGAAGGTAAACCTTCTATTGACATTTAGATTGTGCTAGAAAGGCAGCTTAATGACATCCTTTTATTTGTAACATGCTTTATTTGTATTACTTTAAAATGAGCAGTTTACTTTTTTTTTTCTGCATAACCCTTGGGTCACTGTATCACAGTGTGCAAATCACAATGCACTTGCCAGAGCTTGTAATATCAATGTCTCACAGCAGTCATCTCTCACCAGCGTTGTTTTCCCTCTTGTGTTCTCACTCAAATTTTTGGGGGTTTTATGCATGTGATACCATCACAGACTGTGATGGAAGATTACAGTGACACATGCTCAAAGGGAAATAAATAACCAATTGTTGTGATGCAGGTTTTGTGATTTTGATTGAACAAATGGGAGAAGAAAAGAGTCATCAAATTAAATAGAAGGATCATGAAAGAAATCTACGACTTCCTTGTACTTACTGTCAAATGCAAGACAAGCATGCTGGCATGCTACTCCTTTTGCTTCTGCCAAACAGCATCATCCCTGGAGTTAACTAGCTGAAAATTTACATTAAGACCAATCACTTCAAGCAACTAATCCCTCCTTTCTTCTGGTAGATTGGACAGGATCTTTCACTACAGTTAAAATAGCATCTACCTGCTTCGTCAAGGGATCATCTCCTTGAGAATATTCCCAGTCAGGTCAACATACTTGAGCAGCTCTGTAGAGTTTCTACTTTTCAGATGTCTTAGACCTGTATGAGAAACCCAATGAGAGAACAAATTAGATCCCATTCACTCTTTGACACTCAACCAAATAATAGAAAGGTGCTCATGAGATTGCAATGCTTTTGACTGCAGCAGAAGCAGGTGCCAAGAAAAACTTCAAAAGTTGCAAGTAAAGTTCTGTGAAGTTCAGATTAGACAGCACCACAGATTATGATTAATTTGATGTTGCTATTAGCCTGAACAAGCAAACTATTATTGAGATTGAAGCCCAATCAATTCATTCTCCACCTGGGACATGAAAGAGCAATAGTGACTAGCAAAATGTGCTTGGCCAGTTAAGACTGTCTCCAGGCATCAAAGTACTCAAAAAGATTCACTTCCTGGGATTTTTTCAGGTGATCTCTTCACATTTTAACAAACAAGCCTAGAAAAGCATACCTGAATTATCCTTTGTTTCTTTAACATTATTCTTGTTTTCTCAGCCAGCCATTTGTAGTGCATAACAGTAGTCAGTATGAAATACTGTTTTAGTTAGTCCTCAGAAACCATTTCAAGACACCAGATAGAGTAGACAAATGTAAACACCTTTTGTAATCTAAATTTCTAAGAAATCTATGAAATAATTTTAAATAATGGGGGCAGAAAAAAGCTAGATTTTTGCTTTTCTTCTGATTTAAGTTTACTATTACTGATTTGAAGGATACTAACTATACAAAAGAAGTTTTTGGATAATTGCTTTTATTAGAAATCTAAATTTCCTATACACACACTGGAAGATGATCAAGATCTGATTCTACATATGTAATGCAGCCTTCTTTTACACTCTGAACTATGTATGTAGTCTAACCATATTTTGTGCTTTGATATTTCTGGCCATGTGATTATTTTTAGAAGACTGGTTCTTCACTGTTACTAACTCAGGCAGTGTGCAACAAACTAAGGACCGACTGAAATGAAGAATCAATTATATTCATCTCACTGAGCCTGTGGGTAGCACACTTTCCTTCTGTCTTCATTTGCCTACCTTAAATGCAGCCACTGCTGACAGCTGGGACAATTCATGCTTTCCTAATACCTTGAGGACAATACACAATTGCTTTGTGATTATTAATAAAATGTCAGAGAAAATATCTTTTCTCTTTAAATACTTATAGTGAGGGAGACACCCTTGGTGAGCCAGACATAATATGCATTTCTGGACCAGCTAAAAGAAACAGGCATGGTTTCAAGCTCCAGCATTAAATTGTAAAATGGTTAGATTTGGAAGGGACCTATAGAGGTCATCTAGTCCAACCCCCTTGCTGCAAGCAGGGACACCTGTAACTAGATGAGGTTGCTCAGAGCCCCATCCAACAGGACCTGGAATGTTTCCAGGGATGGGGCATCCATGACCTCTCTAGGCAACTTGTTGTCTTGAGGACTTCATCCTCAGATAAAAGTAGCAGATCTACTCTCCAACAGATCTGATAAGCAAAAAAAAAAAAAAAAAAGAAATCCAGAAAAACAGAGGTTAAACATAAGCACTCCTCACATGGTTTTATGTTTAGTTTTACTGCTTTTCTGCTGATCTGATGAGACTAAAAACTGGTGTGTATTTTTTGTTCCAGATAGTCTAACAAGACATATTAACTGTTCCTGTGTAGTGGATGCTGTTACATCTTCAGGCCATTATCACAGCTACAAGACAACTGACTTTTACATATTCATCATCTACACGATTAGAAATTCAGATGGAGATGTCTAGAAATCAATAAATGCTAAACAAAAAGATAGATTACTGTGTGTTTCATTTAAGTTCAAAAAAAAGATGTGCCAACTTAACATCCTATGCATAAGTTTTGATTTAACATTGAGTACCTGATGTTTTCCTCAGCCTATCCTCTAGCAAATAACAGGTAAAGTCCTCAACTTAACTCTTCTTTGGTTTTTTTGGGGGTTTGGGTTTTTTGTGTGTGTTTGGGTTTTTTAAGGGTAAACTTCAGTCCTCTTCTGACAGGCCGATACAGCTTCTTTACATTAGGCTGAAAAAAACAAACAAATTTGTATCATTCACAAGAAACCCACGTAGGTATATATCTAGAGAGAGCAAACAGTCCATCTGAAGCATTTCTTCCTGCATTATTATCCCAAAACAGTTTTCTGTTATTGCTTTAGAATTATTTATAACAAATATTTAAGGCATTTGTTAAGCACTAGGATATTTTACTTATTTATTCTACCATAGTCCCTTTTTCTTTTATGAAAAGGATGAGCTTACATCACAGGAGGAAAAGTGCCTGTCTGTGTTTTTTCCCATCACACACATTTATTCTCTCATTGATTTATTCTACTGGAGGGCAAACATATTGTGCACAGCTACTTGTGATTCTGTGCCACTGAGATATCTGCTTCTGAGTATCTTATAAAATTGCTGATGCTGCCCTGAGGGTCAATGCTTGCCTTCCAAAGAGAAATCTTTTAATTTCAGCGCAGTTATATCTGATTTCCTTACATTTTCTGCACTCTTGCTTCTAATTTACTACTTTACACATCCCTATAAGGTCAAGCTGATTTACATGTAGAGCTTTATTCTGCCTTGTAAATACAATTCCAGTGACTGCTCTTGCTTTTAGACTACTTTTATGCATATTTATATACATATGTACAAATATATATACATATATATGTGTGTATAATTATATTTTAACCTATTAATATATCCTGTCTTCAGCAAAGAGCCTGTGTACTGCATTGCTCAAACTGAAACAATCTACCTACTATAATGTGCCTTTCTGCATGCATTTTTCTGCAGACAAGTATACAGCAACTGCCACATCAGCAATGTTTCTAGTCAAGGGAAAAAGGAATCCAGTTTGCATAATCTAAACAAGCATATTGCATCAGCATTAAGACACATTAATAAAAATTAGAGTAGAAGTCTCATAAGATGAGAAATTCCCATACATATTTTCAGTGGCTAACATTCATACTTGCTTTAGTACGCATTTGGAAATGCAAAATGGTAACAAGTATAAAGTTTTCACAGTTTGATTATGCATGTGTTTACTTCCTCAAAGGGGTACCTTTCTGTTCCCAACACATAAAGCTAAAAGATCTTGGGCCATTGCTGAGGTTTCTGGATACTAATAAAATACAAAGAAATAGAGAAGCAGTAAGCAAAGAGTTTTGCATCTGTGAGCAGATAAAGGCACATAACACATAAAATTTTACAATGCTTGCCATAAATACATATTCGAAAAAAACAATAATTGCACTATACTTGCAATATATTTCCTACTTGGAACTAAACATCTGTGAATCATGAAGGCTTGTATTATTGAAGATATGACCTGATAAACTGTTGGAGACAATTTAGGTTTTTAAAAGACAAAGCTCTCAGAAAAACTACTTATTTGCTTGCTGAGTGCAGCACCATGGTAGAAGTGAGAGGTGTAATAAAGGGAGCATGACATGGCTAGGGAAAAAGTGTTATAATTTTAGGGCTTAACTGTATGTCAGGCTTTAGAAAAGGAGCTGGGAGGCAGCAGGAGGGGGAAGTTGAAAGAAGTGTTTTAATAACTTTTACTTTATATTCATACAACGATGTTCTTCTGAAATGACTAGCCAGTTGGAGAAAGTAACTATCTGCCCTGGAAGTGGGTTACAGTAATTCCAGCATAGGCTGCTGGGGAGAGGGAGGGAAGGAGACAGAAGCAGGGAAAGCATGTACAAACATATCTGTATTCAGCTTTCAAGTCTGCTGCTGGCAGTTCTCCTGCTGCTTCTCACTCTGCATTGCCCCTTGCCAGGACTGAGCTGCCTGCTTGCCCATGTCCTCTGCTACTCCCACTCGTGTTGCCAGTGCATAGGCCAGAACACTTTCTCTGATCTTACCATACTCATGGGGTCATGAGTCCTCCCCACATAAGAGTGATAGGTGGGCCAGGATTTACATAAGTATGTCAATTCTAGGTAGCAGTCTGACATTGCAGGTAGATATATTTTAAGTATCCTTTAAACAGCCACTGATATAGTGTGTATGTACAAGTACTTATGAACATACAGTGAGTATGGAAATGATTTTCCTGTGCCACAACTAAAGGAAGAAAATTCAGATAGAATATTATTTTTAAACACAGATGAAAAGAAAAAGGGGACTTTTCTCAATTTTAAAGATCTTTCTTACTTTGACAAAATAAATTTCTGCCTTGTGCCATGCTCCTCAGAAGCTCAAATCAAACACAAATAAACTACTAGCAATGACAATAACTCTAATCAAGCTATGATTCAAGTGAGAATGATCTTATTAATTGATTATGGATTCTGACATCGGCACTTGCCTTTATCATGACATGCAATATCATTATGAAATGTCAATTAGCACATTTACCCTGCTTTAAATGAAGTTATACCTAGTCCAGTTGAGCTGAGGATCTGATCTCAAAAAGATGTAAGAAGTAATCAAGAGAAACACACTAAAAGAAGAGAGAACTAGCAAGGCTGTAATAATAAGCAAACGTATTAGTCAGAAGTATAGTCACTGTTTCAACATAATACTGTCAGGTGAAGGCCCTAGCACAACTCAGAGACATGAAGCTTTTTGTTTTGCCATGGATACCAAAGGATCAGGACAGAGAACAGACTTCAGTCTCTGATCAGATTAAGCTTCATGTACATCAGAAGCATCTCTTACTTGATAGGGTTTGTCTGTAACACAGACAAAGAGGACTTATTAAAAGATTAGGCTGCCTCCATTCTCTGCTTAATTAATTTTTCAGTGTAGAAGGGAACCTCCATGGTCCCTAGTCTATTACTGATGTAACATACTACAGTGTTTTACTGTACTTATTCAATGCTACTTCCCAATGAAAGGCACATAAACTACACTTACATTCTACACAGAGTAGCTAAAATAATTCACCACTGTATATGAGAATTTAATTACCTCAAGTTTAAATTTACTTTTATTTCCCACAGTAATTAACTTAATCCCCTTGAGGTCTATATACCCATATCAAGAAAATGAGTTTTATCATACTGCACAAAGCATTAAACCTCAGCATTATGATCTGTCAAATGACCAATTAAGGCATTTATAAATGGATAAATGTGTCATATTTATTCTATGTGTGTAATTAGGGCTTGGTAAAATTGTGACTTTCCATCGCGTAGAGTAATCTGATGCTAGGCTAAATGTCAAAGTAAAAAATTCACAAATATGTATGTCCTGGAAATACATTTGTTTTCAACCCTACTGTTTCATTAACTCTTGCTATGGTAACTTAGTAGTACATAATTGTTGAAACTAGTGAAAGACTGCCCAAAAATGTTGATAGAATTGATGCTCCTTCACAGCACAGCAGGATTAATTAGACATGCTCCTGGTGATGGGCTGCTCTACCAAGCAGAAGTTTGATGCCCTACTGAACCATTCCACCATAAGTGGTGGTATAATCCGCATATAATTACTCCCTAGGAAGAAAAGTAACTTTTCTCAGCACAGATCAGAAGACACTTTTAGCTTCTGCAGACTTACAAAGAACCCTTAACTCCCACTGATTTCAACCCTGTCTTCTGTTAATGTCAGTTTGAGCCAAAACAAGTGCTTCATTTCAGTAGGTACCTGTAAGCCAAATGAAAATGTTCGCCTGTCAAGCAGCTGAAACAGTCCACGAGACACCTGTAAAAAACAGATAGTGCTGTAAGGTGGCAATAGCTCATTTTATTCCTGTAAATGCAGCCTTGGGAAAGGCAACTCAGCCTCATAGGCCTAGAGGTTGAGCAGAACCAGCCCCTTCTTAAGGCAGAGTCCATGCTAGGAGTCTTTTCTGTGCATCATCTTCTGATGTCACATACATATTCTGGTCCCAAGCTACCTGCTCTGTACCAACCAGCTGCTAGCCAGGGTACCTGTCTTGGCTGACTGAAGTGCAGGATAACCCTATAAGTCTTCAAAGCCCAGACAGGTTTCACAGGCTGTAACTCATGTTTTAAATCATTTTCTTATTAATTTCCTAAATTTCAGATCCAGGTTGTTTTCATATTTTGTCTCTCTCCTGTGATTTCAGATGTACAGTTTAGAAATGAAGGAGAGTCCTTGGGAAAGACAGTTTTGCAATTAATCATTCAACTGCAAGAAGAATTATGTCATAACATCACATTTACTTGAAAAGAACAGAGTCTGCAATAGATAGCTTGTTAAAACCACAAGATTAGTCTTTTTTGTTAGATAAAAGGATACTTTCATGTTGCTCAGGAACACCTTTGTGTTCATATTGATACAGATCTCTCTTTTCTCCCTTCTGACTTTAATGAAAGGAGAATGAGGCATTTCAGATTTTATTACCATGGACACTTCTGAAATGTGTATTAAATTAGAGATGTGCCAGTGCTGGGTTTTTCAAACAGCTACGGATCCACTACAGATATGCCAGTCTCTTCTCTTTGCTTAACATCTGCTTCAGTAAATACAAATCAGATGCTAGATCACCATGCCCACAGTAAAAGCCTATGAACTTAAAACAAATGCCTTTTGAAAACACCTCTGATTAGGGACAAACATATAAATACAGATATATTCATAAGAAACTAAGCTTCCCAGACTAAGCAGTGCTCACCATTACATACTTTGCTATCTACAATACTTAAGTGTTTCAATTTCATAGCCACTCAATTTTTTAATTTACAGAAAAGGATGACAACTAAACACAGATCAAAGAGTTGTATTTTCCTGTTAAGGTAGCAGCAGAGTTAAAAAGTCTTTGGGTATATATTCACACACATGCACCTTTCCTTCACCTTTCCTAAGCCTAATTCTTTTCCTGAATGCAAACAGAGTTGAAGCATACAGCACAGCTCATAGGACCTATTAAAAAAACAAGATCCTTCAAAAAGAAAAGAACATTTATGCAACTGCACTCTTCTCTGGTTTGACATACCTTCCCCAGCAACAACTTCACAGAAAGAAATTGGGAGACCAATGCTGTGGGCAAGAGTTTTGTTCAGTAACTCTCAGCTGAGTATCTTACCATATTTAGGAATAGGCAGTACAGAACTAGTGCTGGTACCACAACAGAAAGTAATATAGGAGTAAGTTAAATGTAATCTTCTTCCTTTTCACATACATATGTCCCTGGAGCTCATATTTAATCTTTCAGCCAAGTGAAAAAGGATTTAAAATAAAATTTTGCAATGGGTACAATTGTATAATTCAGACACGAGTTAAAGATCTGAAGAGGAAAAAGAACAAACAAACATGGGGACAAACCTTAAGATTTCAGGGCAGTGAGATAAGAAAATAACATGAAAAAGAACAGAAAGTAAGTATGCATTTGGGAAAAAATTATATAGAGGGAAAAAATGAATGGAAAGGAGAAAGACATAGTGAAAATATGGTCTGCAACTCCCTTCTCCATTGCAGTTTTGTAGGGAGCAGTCAATGCTCTGAACTAAGAACTCTTTGAAGTAAACTAGGCATTTGGTTTTAAGACACATATTGATTACAAAATGTATATGTTGCTCACCTATAGACCCTTCATAGCAACTGTCATCAATAGTCAATGTTAAGACTCAGGAAAACTCAGAAAGGGAAAAAAGATGTGTTTCTGTTTCCATCATTACTTTCAACTCATTTTGTACCAGTAGGAAGCTCAGATCAAGTCCATACTTCAGCATTTCTGCAGGTCTGACATCAAAATAAACCTTAAAAAAATGTTTGTGGAAATCTTCCAGCTACCAAAATGTAAATACACCTTAAAAATATATTCCCCCTACCACAGAAGATATTAAAGAATAGTCCAAATAACTCTTTTTTCAAATTAGTATTTTGACCAAGTGACACAAACCATGACACAGAGCAGGTGCTTGCTCTCTAGAAAGCTGTGGATTTGCCATGATAGGTGAACATATGCTGGGTGCAATGTTTTTATTATTGCAGAATAGCAGGAACAACTCCTCCTTTTTAGTTAAATGTAAAAGGAAAGTTTTTAGCAGTTCTGGGAGAATATCATCCCCCTTTTGTTTTCTGTTCTGCTAAATTAAACCTCCACATTCATCAGAGTTCTGTGGGCTGACTTCCTGATTATGCTTCAGAGTTATATTCCTGATTAGCATGCTACGAGCAGAAACAATAGGTTCTACAACAACAACAAAAAAAGCATATTTGCAGAGAGAGAGAATTTGAATAGAAAGAATTTGAAGAGAATGGCAGAATGGCCACCTTATGGGCAACATAATCTATTTAACATTCATAGTACTTAGCATAAACAATATTGTTGACTGATAAATATAGACTCTGTTTTAACTGATATAACAGATATCACTTCTGTCAAATTAAACTTTCAAAAACAAATCCATCATCTTTTTTAAAACACAGTCTGCAAAGATTGAAGTTCATATTCCAGGTGGCCCAAAAATAACCACTAAAATCTTCCAGATATGCTTCAATTAACAAGCCAGTATATATGGTCCACAAATTTGACATCTTACGAATTAAGTCTATAATCATGGGGAAGGGGAAAGAGGAGGAAATTAAGACAAAATGGAAAATATTCCCTTAGCTTTAGATACCTAGTTTAGGCATCCAAAACACAAGATTAATTCCCCTGGGTTTCTTTTATTATCAGGAAAACAGGAATCAGACCTACCACTTTCTGGCAGAACCACTGTCTATTGGAATCCATACTATGCTCTCTCCAGAATCCTGCCTGGTCTGGCATCTTAATCTAACATCTTCAAGCTGAACAGAATAAATAAGCCCCTAAGATTTACAAGGACCATTACTAACGATAATCATTTCAGATCATTAAGCATGTTACTGGGGAATATTAAGGGCATTTAGGCAAATGGATTTGTTATAGCATCCCATTTTTCTGCTTTGTATTACTTCAGAAGAGGACATTGAATCCCCAGCAAGACACGCCCCCCCTTTTTTTTTTCTTTTTCCATGAATAACTGAAAACATCAGACAAAGGTATCATTATTGTTACAGGAGTTTTTAGAGATCTAGCTGGGGAAGGAGACTGGAAGTGTTTGTTGCAAGCTGTTTGCACAAGTTGTCCATTCCAATTAACAAACCAAAGCTGTTAATTTGCATCCTGATTAGCTCAGTTGCTACAGAACTACCATTCACATTTAAAGGGAGAGAGAGAAATTAGGTGTTTGCACTTTATAAGACTACAAGGAACGAAAGAATATCAGATTTAACAATTTACTACTTCCTACTGTTCAGACTATGAAATACACCCAACTGAATAGAACAATGTGTATCATCATCATGGCTAGGCTTCACGAACGAAGATTTGGGAAGGGCTCTACCCACATTTGTTGCACACGCGTTGGTGGCTAAAAAGACAATGAGTATACATATGAAATAAGACATATGGGATTTCTACAATCATAGTATGAAGTGATCACAGCAATAAAGTATCACTGATGATTAATGCCTAGATACTGAATACAAACTTTATCTTGAGCAACAACCCTGACACATCCTGCTCTGGGCAGGGGGTTTGAACTAGATGATCTTTCGAGGTCCCTTCCAACCCCTAATGTTCTGTAAACCTTCACCTGATGGTGTCTGGAATGTAATGGTTCAAAAGACAGATCTCAGATCTGATTTTGATTGCACCAAGGCTTATTTATTTACACAAATATTAACAGAGTCTTCCCAAGGTCTAAGAACAGAAATGGCATCTGACCAGGAAAATGCACTCTTTCAAATGTAAACAACCAACACAACTTTTCCCTAAAAGAGAATAAAATGAGGAAAAAAATCTGAAAATGATTAAGAAAGACATACTACATTTTTCAACGTTTGAATAGCAATTTGGAGAGTATTTAAAATAATGCTCTTAAATTTTTAGAAAAGCTTGGGTAAAAAACTGTCATAAAAGAAATATTTAAAACAGTCATGTTGAGGAGAAGGTGAAAAAGAAAGAAATAATCCCCTGAGAAACTCTAGAGGAAAGGAAAGTGGTCTTAAATAAAAATAGAGTTCCCTTCCAATACACATCAAAGAAAAAGACAACCAGGGAAGACATTAGTTGTAAACAACTCCTAGCAGGGAGCCAGGAGTTCTCAAAGATTCATCTTTCTACATGCAGAAGATAAGAAACAAGCTGAGAAACTCAAGCATAGTAAACTGCCAGATTAAAAACACGTATTCATGTGTCTGCTCTGAAGGAAAAAAGGGATGAAATAACAAATGAAGACCAAGCACCAAGCCACAGATATTTCTGAATATATACAGCCTGCAACATAACACTCATTTCTCATCATGAAGCCCAGATTAGTTTAGCAAGAATATGAAACCACAGAAACCGATAGACATTTTATGGTAGAGAACAAAGAGAAACAGAATTTGACCTACTGACCTCACCATGTTTTTTGTCCAGGCTTGTTTGGGACTCAAACAGGCAAGTTTTTAAAAAGTCTGCATACTTAAAGACTTTCATGTGGGAAATTATTGTAGATTAAGATGATACAATCATTAGAGAGGACTGAGGGGCAAAGTTAAGTCAACAGAGAACTTAGAACTGACAGAAGTGAATAAGACTGTGCCCGTAGGATTAGCTTTTCATAACAACCATTTTGTATATGTAAGACTAGCAAAGCAAAGAGCAATTCGGGAAAATTTGCTGATGAATCACATTAATTTTTTTGTTTAATGAAAAATAAAAGACATGGACACCCAACAAAACATCACCATACTGCCAAGCTCCTCTCCTTAGCAGTAAGATTTATGAGACTTTCAGAGTAAGGAAGAATATAAACACAATGGACAAAGTTAAAAATATCCCTTTTTTAAGGTAAGAGATTTTTTGGGGATGTTCTTAAATGGTATTCAGGTGGATGGGGAGATTGAAGAGTAAAACTTTTTCAAAACAATTGCTGGAAATAACCCAGAAATTTTCCTGTTTCCTTGTGCACAACATTCAGGGAAAATAAACTCCCTCCTACCACACAGCTAAGTAAGGTTGTACATACCAGAGTCCTATCTCTCGTGCTGTGAACATTAAATTAAACAGCAAACAGATAATCAGTAGTCAAATGGATTGTGCTGTGTTTGAAAAAGCTTTTATGCTGTCATCAGAAAAATCTCATTTTAAGGAAGGCAGCCACAAAGGTACTCACATAAAAGTATACATAGAAGAGAACAGCAGGGCAAAAATGGGTTTAAAGCCCTCAAATTATTTATCCTGAGAATAAGAGGAATGGGTATGTTTCCTTGGTGAGACATTACAGAGTCTTCCTGTGACAGTTAGTCTTTTCTTTTCTGAAGCACAAGAATGACACTGTAAAAAGAACAGCAGTGAAATTTAACACCAAGAAAAGAGAACATTGCTTCTAATGATTCACACTCATATTCTGTGAAATTTATGGCTTGAGAAAACGGCACTGAAATTAGCCATCCTTTCCCTAAATTGATCCATAGGTTGTAAGACACTCTGCTTTCGCCAGGTGTAGCAAAAACAGTATAAACTATACCTTATGTACTCATCCCATTCATTCCAAGCTAGACCATTAGTTCGAATGCTCATTGTTAACTTTTAAATGAATACAGGAAGTATGGTGGGTAGCATCCAAAATGATGAAGTTTGTCAAAATGAAGCTGAAGGAACAACAGAGTTCTCTATATGATTTTCAGTTAGTCTGAAAATTCCCTCAGGTTGGTAATATGCCATCAGCAAAAGTCAGGGTCAGTGCTCAGAACAAGATCTTTCTATTCAGCTCTGAGACCGTATTAAAAAGCAGACAACTCCTGATGAAACCCTTTTCTATTTTTAGATAATATCCACTCCCAGCAATCCTTTCACCTTTTTTCTTTCAATAATAAAAGCAAAAAATTAGGTTCTGAGAGACTCTGACATCACATCCAGCAGGTAAGACAATCCATGAGCTTACAAGCCCTTTCCCTTTATTCTCTATTCTCTCTAAAAAGGCCAATTTCTCTTGCCTGGGAAGACCATCTGTTATCATGGTGACAGTTATTGGCTTTAATTAAAGTAGCATAGAGTAGCTGAAAACATTAAGACCTATTCTTCCATGTTCAAAATAAACGGAATCAAAATCAATGGCACTGAGAATTTACACTAACACAACAAGGTATTTACTCCTATGTCACAGCTACAGCCAGTGTGCACAGCAGATGCCAACAAAGCACTCCAACAGCTTTAATTAGTATAGAAATCTGATTTGATAGTAGGGACAACATGTAATAGTCTTGGCACCAGCAGCTCACCAGGAGAAGGGAGTCCCTGTTGCAGTGAAATACTTGATGGACGGCAATAGCAGTACTTGCTTAATTTGTTTATATAACCAGGCAAGCTGGGTTTGCCCTTTTGTTTTTCCCCCATTACTTATTTCACACGGGCAAAGAGAATTAGTGTTTGGGTTAACAACCAGCCACTCTCAACTTGAAATGCCTGCCAACTGCATAAATCTCAATAGCCATGAAAAGGAAAAAGGCTTTTCCTTAGAATAGATGTAGACACACATACACGCACAGAAAACCAGAATACAGTCTGCTCCTAAGCTATGAATTCTGCCAAAGATTCCCAATATCATTCACAGGAGATATCTAAACCTTGACATCTCCAAGTTGCAGAAAAACATTTCAGTTACAGACTTTAGAGATGTAAACTGATTCAGAAAGGTTATATTTAATCTAATATTGCACAGTGTGCTTTTGCTGAGGGTTTGGGATTTTTCTGTCCTGTCAGAAACAGCACTTTGTGAAACAGTTTTTATACCCTGTGAAAACTGATGAAATGATGTCCACAAGACATAGGGAACATCACTGGGTAAGTGTCATATGCACAGGACTGATAGTTTAATAAAAAAAAAAATCCATTGATTTCTCAACCTCCACCTAATCAATAAGGATTAAATTGGTTTTAAATGTGGCTCCACCATATTTTAAAGTAATCTGACTGATGGAAAGACTTAACGCAATCTTCTTTCTTTTGGAGGTTTCAGGTTTCCACTACTATGTGGTTAGATTGGCAGAAACTTTTCTGTGTATTATATTTCCTCTGTGGAATCCCTGCACAAAAATGAAGTGATTGCCTCTTCCCAATGATTGTCATATATAAGTGCTTAAATATTAATTGGAAATGCTACTTATCTGGGCTATTTTTCATACTTTTTCTCAAATAACAAAATGATTATATAAAATCCATAATGAGCTTGTTCCATTTGTAAATCTAAGGGGGTTTTTATATGTGCCTTTGCAGAACTTCCACATTTAGGGAAAAATACATTGCAAGTAAAAAACTTTAATAAACAGTGTTACAGTTTGGAATGCAAAAATTCATCATGCCTTGTAAGGCAAAATTCTACTGCATTCCTGTTACAGACATTCCCTATCTTGCAGGTTTGAATACATTGTTGTCATCTGAATGTTTATGCCTTTCTCTATAATACCCTTTGAACAGAAATCTCACTTCAATAAATTAAAGAAGAAATAGAAGAGTCATTTGGAAGCCTGCCATTCATCCATCTCTTTTCCCAAGCATCTGTGGATTTGGCCATTTCCTTGATAGTTTCCGCTGTTTGATTATCTGCCTGCATCTTAGAGGCATAGAAATTTCAGGGGACCTGATATGACTGTGGCTCCTTTTTGAAATATATGCTGAACAACCTTTACTGTCCTCAGTGGCTGAGTGACAAGTATTGAGCCAGGTATGACTCTCTGATCAGGCCCATAGAGGAGCACCAGCTGCTTCTGATGCAGTTCTGAAGTCAAATAAAAGCAATTTCATCCTAGTCAGGACCACCATCTGAACCAGTGACTCTTATCCCTAGACAACAGTTTTAAGTAAGAGATTCACCAAGTGCAGTAATTTTCTGTGCCACCTAGAGAGACACCTGGCAGAAAAGTGGTGTGAAATTAACAACTGTCACTTACTCAATTTGTGCAGAGAAAAACTGAATTTTTTCCATTTATTTTGAGCTTTGACAAGGGAAACAGGATGCTATTGTTTCCAGCATGCAGTATCTGGTTAGACTGCAGCATAAACATCCATCAATCCTGAAATCAATTGCTGTTCTTCTAATGTCCATCACAGCAGAGGCCATTTTCCATGTATAAATATTAATTAATCAGACCACTACACATTGTAGATAAGTTCAAGGATGCTCTTCATTTCATGAAATGCAGGCTAAAACTCACTGTAGTAGAAATGCACTGTAATGTACATGGCTGGATTTTGCCAGAACATTGCAATTTAATCACAACACTGCTGGAAATTCTCTAGACACCTCACTTCTTGGTTTAGTCTGAGTTAATGACTGAAGCAGCATACACAAAGTATTTGTGGAGGGTGTCCAAGTATCTACCCAGCAGCAGATATGCCATCTTTGTCTCCTTTTAGAGAATGACCCTTGAATTATAGCGTGAACAAAAGAAAAAAGAGTATTTCAGAAAACTTGTGCAGTTAACGGAATACCAAAAAATAGAGAGAATAAGGAGTAATGAATTTCATGCTACTCTAGAGTGTAATGAATTTTTTTTTCCCTGAAGACATTAATCTTTCCAGGTTTTCAAGAGCTCCATGTCTCACTCTCAGCTGACACAATACAGTCACCTTGGGGTTATATTGAACAGAAGCAGCTATCGATTAGAAAAGCGTTTGCAGATTAGGAGCCCTGCAAAAGAGTTACTCATCAATCTCTCTTAATTGGATATGTTCAGCATTTGAAACTTAATTTCTGTCTTCATTTAAGTAAGTCAATATTGTGGAAGCAGCTAGAAAACAGGTCTGGCACAATAAAACTGCAGTTTTGTTCCTATTTGCTAGGATTGGTCTAGCCAAAAGCAGAATGTGTCTGCCTTTATATCAGGCCAAATAACGACTGGCCTCATGTTCTATAAAAAGACTATAATGGTTTCCTTTTAGCACTCTGCTAGGGAGTCATGGACCATACCAAGCTTACAGGATTACATCTTATCTAGGAAGTGATCTCTACTGATAGCCTAGCCCAAACCCCTCAGCTCAAGCAGGATCTACTGCAGCAAATCGTGCAGAATTATGTTCAGCCAGGTTTTGAATATGTCAAAGCATGGACACTCCACAACATCTCCAGAATGTGTTCTAGTGTTTTGACTCTCCCTGCAGTAAAATTTTTCGTTATGCTGAGCCATCTCATCAAGGCTAAAAATCCCCACATTTCTCAGCCTTTCAATGTATGTCCCCATATGTAAGCCCTTAATCATCTTTATGACCTTTGTTCCACTATGTCTACATCTCCTCCTGTACTGGAGAGGTCAGATCTGGACACAGCACTCTAGGTGTGGTCTCTCCAGGAATGAGTAGAGCACAGGGATCACCTCCTTCGGCCTGTTGGCAACGTACTTCGTAATACAGCCTTTGCCACAAGGGTGTACTTACTGGCTCATTTTCAGGTTTGGGTTTTTTTGTTCATCAGGACCCCCAAGGCCTTTTCTGCAAAGCTGCTTCTCAGACAGTCTGTACTGGTGTGTAAGGTTATTCTTCACCAGGTGGGGGATTTTGAATATGCCTTTGCTGAAACTTCATGAGATTCTTGGTTTATTTCTCCAGCCTGCTAAGATCCCTTTTAATGGCAGCCCAGCTGTGCAATGTGTCAACCACTTCTACCAGTTTTGCATTTTCTGCACACTTGCTGAGGGTACACTCTGCCCTGTCATCTAGGTCAAGAACAACATTATTGGGCCCACTATTGACCCTGGGTTATACCGCTACTGATGGACCTCCAACTAAACTCCATGCTGCTATCATAACCTTCTATGCCCAGCAGTTCAGCTACTTTTCAGTCCATCTTCCTGTCTACCTATCTAATACATACTTCAGTACTTTGTCTACTTTTGGCAGCTTCTGGAGATCATGAACTCCAGGAAAATCAGGTTCTGTTATATTCTGTTTCTAGTAGTATCAAGCTACTAATCCTTACAGCATGATATGTGAAGAGTTAGGCATCGGCTGTGTCTAAGCAAGATGGTTAGTTACAGTAATCTTGTCAATCTCGCTCCTCAGTTCTCTAGGAGATGACAAAATAATACCGAAAGAGTATCAAAAGCCATTACACAACTGAAGGAAGCTCCCCTCCAAGGCTGATGCTCATGTGACTACAGCAGAAATACTGAGCACATTTTCTGAAAAAAAAAACATGACCTCTAATAAGAAAAGAATAAAGTCTCATTTCCTTCTGCTATACAAAACAGAGAGCTCCTGTTGAAAATCAAGCAAATCTGAGCCTTAAGCTAACATCTGGAGTCTTTCATGTCTGTAGCTTAAGCAACTCAGAAGCAGAACATTTTCATTAAGTAACTTTCAATATGTATGTTTATGCCACACTAAATAGAAAGAGGTAAAAATTTACAGTACTAGCAAAGATGTGATGGAGACACTGAGGTCAAACATATGTTTTAGTTGAGTTTATCCATTTACTTTTTTTCAAGATTTGACACTTTTTTAATTTTCAGAAACATAACATCAATTTAGTGCTCAGAAAGACCTGAACACCTCATGACAATTTTGCTAAGAAAAAGCAATTACAGGTCTCCTGCACCTACCTAAGAGCAGGAATAACAGACTTCCCACGAGTTAAAACTGCGGACACAACCTCCTAGAATTCAGGTATTCTGTCTGTCGAGCGTACAGAGTGAGAGAGGTATCTCTTCATATGTTTGAAAACACAAGCTAATCATAGTTGCTGAGGTGTATAGTTCTGCAGGAACATAGAAACTAGCTGTTTTCTTCTCTCATTTTGTATAACTGCTGTAAATTTTAGTATTTTTCTCATCCAAATCCCACTGTACAGCTAAAAATACCAAAACAAAGTATCAGTGTGAAGCTAAGATAAATTTCTCCTAAAGTTCTTAATCATAATGACTTCATGTGTCCTTTCTTTCCCTTGACACATGAACATTTCATCCATACTCCTCATCTGCAGTAAGAAAGCCAAACTTTGTGAATGCATCTCCCCTAACTTCTTAAATCCCATTCTCCCAGAAGAAAGACTTGGTGACTCTGTTTTTACTGTGATAATAGGAATTGTGGTTTTTCATCATGGAGTTGTCTTCCAAAGATTATTAATCACTGTCAAAGGATGACCTGTTAGCATTATAGCTAATGGTTAATAAAGCATTTTTCTCTACTTAATTTATACCAAAAATTAAACTCTAAAGGTTATGCTAGATGTTCCTGATCCTAAGGCCCAAGTCTAAAGATACAGGTATTAAAAAGGTGAGAAGCATGAAAGCAGCACAGCTATTCTTGAGCAAGCATTAATAATTGGATATTATTTTGGAGAAAGGGCAATGCTTCATCTGAAGATGAAGTATTATCTTTGATATCTTTTTGTGCAGTAGGCAGAACATTCCCCCTGATTGTGCTTCTAATCTCAAAAATAAGTTGGCAGGTTTGCCCTTTTGTAGCTGAAATACAGTCTCTTCTGGGAAACATTTACCAACACATCCTGAGAATTGTTATGTCCTATTAAAGGTTGTTTACTGATATTTATATTATCTTAAATATATGCAGCATTATTACAGGTAAATTCTACGTTTGCTTAGAGTAAAGATATGATGAAAATAAAAGCCAAAGAGATCCACAGAACTACCTTGTTTAGAAAGCAGACTCATTACTGTGCTAGACTACTGATATATATGGAGTTTCTTCAGGAACAGCAAAGTCAATTGGGGATGAAGCTGCTGGAGCCTGGGAGAAAAGTGGTCATTTAAGATCTCCTATTCTCTAAGGCAAGAGGGTTCCACAGACATTTTAGATAGGAAAGGCAAAAAAAACAAAATAGTGACAACCATACCAGAGTGATATTAAAAATTACTTAATATTTTGCCTTTCCCCCAGAGAGCAGTAGGAAATCTCTCTTCATGTGGCAGAAAGGGGTTTTTTTGTTTTGTTTTTAGTTTTGTGTTTATCACAGTGTTTTTTAAAGTTTATCACATAACATAATACTGGATTTCATTGCCTTCATGAAGAAGAAAAATGCATACAAGTCTCATTTAATGGTTGGTAAAATTTATCTTGGCTTCAGTCAAGTAATTTTTATTTTTAAATCTGCTTGCTTGAAAGAACAAAGAAACTATACTAGAAACTAATTCTTTCATTAAATTATCTTTTCAGGGCAAACAAAACAGTCCACCACTCCATTTTAGTCAGAAATCTACCCTGGAACATCTGATGTAAAGACAATTTAACATTTATGCTTGTAATATTTTTACCCACTTCTGTTTACTAGAGTAGCAAAGGACTGCTCAAAAAGAAACAAAGAAAAGAAACAGTTTCAAATCCTTTTTAGAACTAGAAGTTAGAGTTCAGTAAAATAATCTGATTAGATGAATCAATATTGGTTAACAGATAACATACTGATAAGATCCAACAGTCACAATTCAGAGAAAACACAATAAAATAAATCAACAGGAAGGCAGGTTATAATAGTACTTATCTCTTTCCCAAAATACATATCACATTTTCCTGTGCTTCTTCTAAACCTGTGCACAGGTAACAGGAAGGTAATGATATGATTTTTTTCAAATTACTAAAAAAGTCCATAACAGCAACTCTGCTGACATCTGTCATGCATTCCTGGGCTAAAAGACAAGAGTCACTGGAAGGTAATTGCATATAAAGTGCTACAGAGTGCAATTATTGAATCTCTTTTATGTTAATAGCCACATTTAATCAGTAAGGCTGGTCAAAATGGTTTTATCAAACATGTTTTGGCTAAATGGTATCTGAATAGACATGTTCTGAAGACAATGTTTGTATGAAAGGAAGTGGCATCAACTTGCCTCAAGTGAGTTATATTCAGAGTGCTTCATCCTACCTGTTCCTCACAGTGAACCAATGTGTCCTGCTGCAGTATCCTGTCCTTCTGCAGCATTCCAGCAGCAAAACCCATGTGTTCAGGAATCCGGTAAGCAAAACAGAACAGTGGGGCTTTTTCAGTTTGTGATAGTCTTAAAGGAAGTGCTATGGACTCATCTGTAAAATATAAAATCCATTTAGCTTACTTGTTTTGTGGAGAAAAACTTGACATGATAAGTTAGCTTGTTTGCAAGTTTCTATTAGCTTGCTCAATGCAGAAAATTACTTTCCAAAATTTATTGCAAATGACACAGTCTTTATTACTCTTAGATATCCAGCAATAACCCATGAAAATCTGCAAAAATATTTATTCTTAAGACTTTAAAATTAAACACCTGCATAGAGTACAGACAGATTTTAAACAGGGATTAGAATTTGTGGTATAAACTTAGAATACCGACGTTTATAAATGAATCTTTAAAGTTAATTTAATGACATGATGTTAAGTATAACATTAACCTCAGCTGAATAACTTTTTATATTCTGCAAGTCCTTATTTAACCTCCCCATTTCTTTGTATGCCCCTTGCACTGGAAATCTGTGCATACTAAACTAACAATCACAGATTTTAAAAAATTACCATGGACATATATTACTATAAAAAAATATCATGGATGTATATTCATATAAGTGGTTTATCTTAATGTGACACATGAAGTTCATGTATTTTACTGGGTGGAATCTGAGTCTGAGTCCAGAGTATTCCCTGAACAACAGAGTCATTGTGTCATGTCTCTGAGAATATAAACCAATTTCACATCTTATCTTTTACAGACTAAATTAAATCAGACACTCCCTACCTTATGAAATAAATTGAAACAAACACACCTACACAAATGAACTCCTGTTTCAAAAAATGTGAATGGCTTGATTTTGAAGGAGAGAATTTTCTGATAAATTAAGGAGAAACCTTTAACCTTTGATCTTTCATTCTGACTCCTGAAGGGGGGGGGGGGGGGGAGAAGATGGGGAAGAGAGTAAGAATAACCTGATAACTTCATATTTGTTTTTCTTACAAGAAATGAGGTGAAAAAAATTCAGAAATTAAAAAAAGCAAAAAAACTAGATTTGTAATTTTATGGATGTTACAGAACTGAGATATGAAAAACAGAGCAACCCTACATAAAGCCAAAAATCCCATGAACAGTCCACACTGAGTTTTAATTCACAGAGAAATAATGAATAAAAAGCATTCCAGAACAGTAATTACAGTATAAAATATAGGCATTTATATTCTAAGATGTGAGCCAACCTACAATCCAGTTAAATGTTTCTCACTTTTTCAAAACAGATTTTGCAATAACAACATGTACACAGTAATTGAGCCTATGAGAAATAGGACTACAAAGTATGATTATACACCTCTAAAAGCTTAACTGTTCAGCTTAAACTGAAAAGATATTTTAAAGGCTTTTTAGGCAGCTGGAATTCAGGGATCTTGTTTTGACAGTGTAATAAGAAAAGAGAGAGAGCAGGCATGTGCAAAGGCATTGTGTGAGAGGGCATGAGAAAGGGGGTGAGTGAGAGAGCACAAAAGGAAGAGGGCAGTAAGAAAGAGCAAGTGAGAAAGAGCATGAGTGAGTGCAGAAGTGACAGGAAAAACAGTGAGGGCAAGTGGGAGCAATACAGCTGTCTACAATATTCAGTAATGTCAGTTATCAACACCAGATATAGGAAACTAACCTGTATTTAGTGAACTGTGTTTTGACCCACTCATTATAGAAGACAAACAAGCTAAAAAAGTCAAGCTGGGAGCACTGAAGTTCAGCTATTAACACTATGTTTAAAAGCAGTATCAATTAGTTGGATGAGAGAGGGAAGGAGGTTTCTGTTGCTGGTGATGCACAATTGCACAGCTTTTACCATTTCCCTCTATCCTTTGCAAAACAAAGCTTGAAAGCACTTGTTGATTAAATGAGCATGGATTTATATAGAGACTAAAACCGTTGCCCTGAAGTGTTCCCATTAATCATTCATTTTGTATTTGAGGCCAAACAACCACTAAACTCTGTTAAAGAGGAGGAATACACATGAAAGCCCTAGTCCATCTCCTACTGTTACCCCACAGCCTCATGGGAAATGGAGTTCTGGGACTGCTTCTCAGAGCAAAGTAGGTTGGATCCGTTTTTCCTACACAGGAAGGAAAGCATTTGTATTATATCCAAAGTGGAAGCAAAAATAAGGTGGGAAAGGAGAAGAGTGGCTTCAGAAGCACAGCTGGAAATTAGCTGAACCTAGCTCCAGCCCTTTCAAGACGCAGTTTGGTTCTTTGCTTCACTAGGTGTGAGTTTTTGTATCCTATTACATACTTTTCTGTCTCTGACATTCAGGTTTGCAAGTCTGATGCCTTTTGAAGCGTATCTGTGACCTTCAAGCATACCTTTCTGCTACCTATCCCATTATGATGTCAGGAGTCCCAACATTCATTACCAGAAAATTGGTCTACTGAACAGATGCATCTACCATTTTGCACTAAGCAAGATGAGTTCGGGTCATGCTGCCCTTGCATTTGAGTGAACAGGTTGGGAAAAGCTGGACTTCTTCAAGGATCTACTTTCCAGGGTCACACTTGAAGGCTGGGAACAAATGTGTACCACCCCTTTGTTTTTAATTTTAACTGAAAAAATATTTTAGCTTCCTCTCTAAAACTAAGAAATGAAAAGGCATGTAATTACTTATCCAAATCACTGATAAAAGAATATTTCCTGACTTGTAGCTACATTACATAGTAGGACATTAAAAAAACCCAAACAAATAAGCGACACTGAACAGGAGTATCAAACATATTTAGGCCTTTTGGAAGCACTAAAATGTTTCTGTTGAAGGTATGGAATAATTGCAAGATCACTAAAAAAAGGCTTTTCATAACTCTAGGATTAATGAGATAGGTAGCTTCTCACTAGTTGCTCATTATAAAACAAGTTCAGATCAGCAATGCCTAAAAGTTACTAACTTCTGGCAGCAGCTCAGTGACATATAGGAAGAACTTGTGTCCTCAGCTCACTTCTCAGAGCATGTAACATTTCTCAGTTACCAGTCCCAGAAGAAAGACTACAGTTTGAATGTAAGCAGGAGAACTGCTTTCTACACCTCAGTTATTACAGCTCATGGAATGTGGAAACTAACAGATGAACTACACGTGTGGCTGCTGGGAGCTGTCTTCCATAAGTAGCACATATCAGTTTCAAATTAGGTAATTTGGCCTTTGATGTGGATGCTGACTTCAAGGCAAAGGGATTGGAAAAACAAACAAACAAAACAAACCCCTAACTAACTAGACTCTTAACAGACACAGGAGCCTGTCCAATGAACTTACTTCTCAGTCACTCCCTTTCTTTTAAATCATGGCTCTTCACTTTATTTCTCTCTCTTCTGTTTTGAAAATCAGCATAAAATGTCACTGAATTGTCTTTTACACAGCTGCACCTCCGAAAAAGTTGGAACTTACAACAAATTTTATTTTTTTTTAACCAAATAGTGCTAACACAAAAAAACCCCTAGGTGTCATCTTTTCTCATCAGAACATGAAAATCAAAAGCTTTATGATGACATAGTATTGTAAGAAATTATTCTGGCACCAGCTTCAACCAGTTTTGCAGTATTAAGTTGTCATGCACTACACTGTACACTGAAGCCTTTTACATGTCTGCATTTATCCCAAGTAGGATTAAGACTAAACCAAAACAACTTAACTCAGCCCCTTTGCCTTAAAGTGGGCAATTGTTTTTCCTCAACATTCCTTCTCTAAATAGCTATGCCACTTCGAGAATCAAAACAGCTAGTGACAAAGAAGTTGCCACAACACCTTGCTCTTGTTGTTTCTCTTGAACTCAAGTCAATAAACTTATGAACAAAAATATATGGTTCCTTTGCTTTCCTTTTTTTTTTGCTATGAAATAATTATTATGAAAAGCATGCTTCATTTCCATCACTGTTCCTTACCACCAATCTTTTAACTGAGAAATTCACTGCTACCCACACCACAAAATCTAACAAGGCTGACACATACAGCTTCATTTCTCTGTGGATTAAAACATTGCAACTGAAGATCTTGTACTCAGCCCAAGTAGTATAGTGTGAAATCAGGCCAAGTATTTCTCTATAAATTCAGGACCTACTACTGGCAGTTTAGGACCATGTTATTGTTCATGTATGAGAGATGATGATAATGTACTTCTACCAGGAAAAACATACGTTCCAGTAACAATGTTATAGGTCTGAAAAGAACTATAAAGAAAAGCTCAGCTGTATTCCAAACAGAGTTAAGTGGAGGTACGCAAAAACTAGAAGAAAAAACAGTGGACAAGATATAGCTATGGGATTTCAGCTTCTGTTTCATTCAGTTAACTGCAATAAATATTGAGAAAAGTCAGTGGATCTAGAACACCTAGACATGGCAAACATAGTAGCTTAATGGCATACTGAAAACACTGGCTGTCAGAGAAAAGTCTGAGATAGGATGAGCAGTCTCAAAGGAAAACAGATAGATTTTCAAGAAAAAAAAACAAACCTCAGTGCTGCTTCAGTGTAAAGTGAAAAGCAATGTTATGTTTAATTAAAAGCTAACTGCAGAATCATGCTGGTAACCATAAATATTTTGTTGATTTGATAGGACAGAAAGTCATAGACTTTCAGCCTAAGGCTATGACATTAGTTGCAACTGTTCACAAGCACAAACAATTACGGAAACAGTTTCCTCTTCAGAAAATAAACAAATACTTAAAGTTGAACTAGAAATTAACTGCTCTTAAAAGGGGCAAATATAGCAGCTCACTTAAACCACTAAGTATTCATAAATGCACCCTTAGTACAATTATGGAAATTTAATTATACCCTTTGTTATACTTTTGTAGACAGTTTTTTAATTTATGACAAAGGTCTTCTCAGTTTCATGTAAAGTATAAGGCCTTAAAATAAAAATGTAAAATTGCCATGCAACTTTAAGACCTCAGCCCTGGGAGGGAGATGAGGAAGAATTTCTGGCTACTAAAGTTCATGTTTGATGTGTTGCTAGACTCCTGGTGAAGTAATTTCAAATACAGATTTCAGAAAACTATACAACTGCAAGAAGGCAGTTCTCCATGAAGGTCTGGATTTCACAAGAGCTTTGAAACCCAAGACCACTTTTCTGCAATTCTGTCTTCCTCACTTTAAAACTTCTAATAGACATGCTGCCGTCACTACTTTGTTCCTTGGTTGCCCTGCAACAGTATGTCCTTCTTATCCTCCTTTTCCTACATCTTTATTCTTCATTTGAAATAAGCTGAGGGGTGCCTGTCAGCTCCACTAGGTTGAATACTAAATTAAAAGTGGCTTTTTCTAGTTGCACATCTCAAAGAACACACATAGTTCCACCTTCAAGGGCACCCAAAGCCATTTGCCAGTTAAGGAGAGAAAATAGAAGTTCACATAGAAAGAGAAAGCAAGAAGCTATGAAGAGTAAACTCTCAGTTATAACAATGAACTTTGTATTTCTTCTTTTGCACAAGCAGTGAAAAAACTTGGTGAAAGTTACTAAAAATTACAGGGAAGGATACATGTACAACACAGTAGTAGTTTTGACAGTAAAGAAAAACGTCTCAACCTCCAACAGCAGAAATAAACAAACAAAATTCTTAGAGCATTCTAGGGCATCCAAAAGCAGTGCCTTTCATCCCTTCCCTGAAACCCAAATCACCATGTCATTATGGATAGTTGAGTAAGGACGACCTTCGAAAGAATAACGTCAAGAACTTCCACTGAGTTTGAAAAGCCATGGACAGGCACACACTTCAAAGTCAGTGGGATCTCTCTCCAGTACACAAAGTCCAAAATATCTGGAAGACCTGTTAAGAGTGTCTCACACAAGGACTCACACTGTCCTCATCAACTGCTACAGCAGATAAGTAAACAGGGCAAATGAGGGGCTGGTAGTAGCAGAAGAGTAATGAAAAAGTTAATTCCTACATTGGCAGAATGCAATAAAACCCAACCATTCTGCCAGAGTATTTGGAACTGTAAAATCACAATTGTTTCAGCAACTGTGTCATTTAATCCCACACAGCTCCATCTGATGCTTTATTTTAACACTTTTTGAAGGGGGTTGCCAACAGTGATTGATCCAACATGTTAAAGCACTCCAATTTTATGTGATTGTGATCTGTAATCAGAAAGAAATGAGCAATCAAAACTGAGAATTACTTTGGAATATCAAAAAGCCTTCAGAAAGTAGTCTCCGAAAACTGCCCTCTAGGAAAATAAATAATAATTAAAAAATTAAAAAGTAATTATTTATTTCCTGTTTTTCTACTCATATCTTCAGGTTTGGTATCTCTAAGCTGTGTCTGCATCCATCAGATCTAGAAACTTATTTTTAAATGAGATCCAAGACCCCAATGCACTTAGCTGAGACTAAGTGCAAATATACCCAACACTCAGATTCATAATAAAAACTGGCAGTGCTTATGTCAAAAGTCAACTTAGGCAACTGTTGAAACCCCACAGAATTTCATAAAATCCAAAAGGATACAGAGTCCTTTGAATTGCAGTTCTTGATATAATCTGAGGCCTGATTATGGCATTGTCTTGTACTTCACATTTATTCCTCAAAAAAATAGTAGAACTTATCTTTCTCCTCAATATGTTGCTGAAAATAAGTACTGTACTTGTTTATTTTAAAGTACAAAGCTAAGATACATTATAATACCTTCTGGGCATAAATTTCTAAAAGAGAAATCCACTAAGATTAAACAAAAGCCTGAAAGGACAGCATAAAGTAAACTTTTATTAGATTTTTAGACTGGAAGCAAGGAAATAGTTTTAAGACAGCAGGGTTGATCTTCCCAGTTTAGCAAGAAGAGCATTATTAGTTCATACAGTCTCAGTTCTAATGCATCCTGTGAGACTTTCTACCTCTAGAGCTGAACAATTATCCAAAGGGATTCATGTGCAGCTCAAACATGGTCTCATTTTCTCTGCAGTGTTCATAATGCTTTATAAAACACTATTAAAGGAAATAATAGTATTTTAATGCTTAATGTTAGTAACCTATATTAAAATAATTTTTGTATGAAAAAAGAAACACAGAAAAATAAAAATTGTTTGAACTCCTTGGGAAAGACTCCCTTTCTACAATGAGTCTTAAAAATATTAAACTAAATTTTATTATGTTATTTTTCTGTCAATGTTTGCTTTATCTATGAATGAATGGATCACTAGGCTTAATTGTGACCCTTCTATCAAAGCAGGTGGTAGCACTGATTTACAGATTATTAAGGGACAGCACCTTTAACACTCGCTTGCCCTCAGGTTTTCTGCCAGTGATTATGACTCTCATAGGTTATGACTCTCATAGGAGGATCTGATATGCAGCCAAATTCCATTCTGGTCAATACATATCCTATATGCTTCCAATAAACACCATATATAGGAATAGGCAACATTTGTTACTGAGTAGTTTAGTGGAAACACACAGTTTTAATCAGCATCTATTCATTCACAAGACCAGGAAATATTTTTCATGCAATTAAAAAAAAATTTCAAGACTTAATTGAAATTCACAAAACAGGGATGCTGTTCACCATCATCTTCTCTATAGTCCACATTTAATTTAATGAATATCTGTCAGCCAAAGACTCCCATTTGCTCAATGTACTGATAATGCATTGAGAAATAAATACAAGCAGTAAGACCTCTCCGTCCACTTTTTCCTGCAATATGTCATCTACTTCTCAACCAACTAAGTTTCAAGAGAGGGTCACCATCCACTTTACAAACGAAAGGAATATGAAAAAGAAAAAATTAGCCAGTCTCTCTAACTCTCCTTCTCTGGGGTCACCAACGACCTACTAACCTACTCACCAACACAGAACTACAGCTAATACTCAAGGACCCTGGAATTTTTTCACATAGCTGCAGAGTAAATTCCACAGTGACAGCTTCAGCTGGAAGTCATCTTCTTGTTGTTTTCTGTCTTCTTGTCAACAGACCTGAAAATGTTTACTAAATAGGTATAGGATGCTAGACCAAAATACCAGGATCCTTCAGAGACCTGAAAGGGTTGTGAATGCCTCGATACAGACAACCAATAATTGTTGAGAGTTTGTTCTGTTGTTCAAGATAGACATGAGCATTCATGACAGTTTACCAAATCAAATATAATTTTATTTTCCTCCTCATTTTAATTTAAAACCCAGCATAAAAATGTGTTATGAAGGTGAAACCTAAATCAATGCTCCCTTTTTGTGTGGCAAACACACAAAAACCACTTCAGTGTGAAATATTTCCAGATGAACAATACTTTTTCCAACATTTATCCATTCTGAATGCTTGCCACACTACAGCCAGCTTTAATCAGAACACTTAATCCAGAGAAAATCTCTAAAGCAAGCTGCCTTTATGCTTTTTTATTTTCTTTTTCCTTACACCATTTTTCCTGGTCATACTGAATCCCAGAGTCGTTGCTGCTTTTGTGGTGTGTCAGATATTTGGTACTAAGCTGCTCTTGTCACATTACTCTGTTTTCAGCCACAGTAAACATACAAGTGGCAGAACATTAAAACTAAAAAATTACAGCTCTAAGAAATTATAGTTTAAATTGCTATTCATCAGCATAATTGGATGTTAATAATATGGTGTACAGTGCTGGCATTCTTATCAGGTACACATGCTATATATTTATTAAGTATAATTCGTTCTTCCAAAGTTCTAATAAAGGCTGCTTAATTCCAGCTTTAATCAAATGTCAGAGGAGCTAGAAACCCTAACAGAGACTGTTTTTTTACAGGTGACATTTTGTGAATAAATCAAACAGAGCATTTTTAGCATTAAGTGTGATTATACTTGGCTTTATCTCTGCCTACATACATTCTCTTCCCTTATTTGCATTTATTTTTCTTGCAGCTCATAACTGAAGATGAATGGAACTGAATACTATGTTCTAATTGTCTGCTTGTTCCAGTAACTGTTCTTCATTGTATGACTACCTTTAATGGATATATAATCTATACTCTAAGACAAGTGGGGAAAAAGAAGTGATTTGGAAATTTTTCAAACATGTTTTTGATATTTTTGAGCTACATATTATGTGAGCTTTTTCAGTTGCATATGAACAAGATGATACATGCTTTCAAGCTATTAAACTAAATGCTATGATCATGTTAAGTACCCATTCTTTTGTCATAAAGTTCTGTCATTGGCACAAGATTAAAAATGTAAGAGAAACAACAGCTCAAAATATTTGCTAGTCTGTTACCGTCATCCACCATCACTGTCAGTGCAAACTGGTACAGAGACATGTTCTTAGAAAGAAAGCAAATTCATTGATCACAGAATTAGTCTCTTAACCCCTAGAAAGGACTGCTCCCATACCTATTTTCTGTAGCACATGTTATAAAGATAATGGAACTGGATATAGTAAGACACAGAAATGAGTACTGAGAAAGACCCAAAATATAGCAACCTTTTCATTGCCTGCTTTGGAGAACAAGTTTTGCATCTTTATGGCAGTAAACCTAAGACACTCAGATGATATTCTATCTTCACAAGAAATCTGGCTACTAACACTGATTTCTCCCACAACTTTGGAAACTTATCTTCTGCTTGAACAAGTTTAGAATACTGCCTTGTCATTACCAATTTCTCATGCAATCAATTATGCTTTAGGAGGCAGAGAAAAAAAAATAAAATAAAATTCTTCAAGGTTTTAATCCACATGTGGGGTTAGTTCCAGTACATGAGGTTGACAGAGGAGCAAAGATTCAGTGTAGCAGGTTCTAGGGGGAAACTTGGTGGGTTTTTTGTTGTGGTTGGTCTTTTGTTTTGTACTTTTTAAAAATAATTGAAGTTGTTAAAGGACTTGAAACAAAGAAACAAAAATATGCATAATATATAAAAGAACTTACAAGCAGCAGCCAGAAGCAAACTGTATGACACACAGCCTGATGTCACAGCAGACCTGCAACTTACATAAAAAAGAATTGAATGTTGAGAACATACCAGGAAACCACTATGCTTTACAATATGCTTTAGAAAGGGGGAAAAGATATGCTGTGCAATAAACACCCCAGGTCTGTCATCCCATGAATATTCTTCCCTCAGCTAGGAAACAAAAAATTCCACCCAAATAACCATAAGCAGATGTGAAAAGTCATTTCAGAGTCTCTTGTTTATAAAAAGCTCAGATAATGGTACGTAGACACTCCCTGAGAGCAAGGCAATTATCAGTTACCTTGCTCCTGTGCTCTTAGTGCATGCAGTATCACAGCAGTCAGAATAACACAGCCCTACCAAAGAGCTAGGCTATGCTTGGCCACCTGTTGCACAGCCTGGAGAGGGCAAACCCAGAGCAGCTGCAAAGCCATAAAAAGAAACTGTGGATTGCCTGCCTATTTAAGTTAATTTTACCTAACCACATTCAGCCTCCTCACTCTCAAGCAGTGATCTACATCTAAGTAAAAATCCCAAAAGCTGGAGGTTGGTATCAGCTAAGGAGAAAGACAGAACTAGAAATATGGTTCCTTTGCTGTAACTGTTAGATCAGTTTAGGTATACTCACTTTATGAGCACCATTTTTGTGGAACAGGCTTCGGTCCAGAACTGAGATGAAATGGACTCTCATGCTCCACAGAAGCCACTAAAATCTTGGAAATATTTGCAGCTCTCATACTTAAATTTCTCACATGCTTAAATTTCTCTTATATTTCTTAGATCTCTCATATGTTTAAATATTACCCACAGTAACCTATGTAAGACTTAACTATTACTTCGGTATCTTTTTAATATCTTCAATATCTTTATCAATGACATAGGTGGGCTGAATGCACCCTCAGCAAATTTGCAGACAACATGAAACTAAGAGGTGCAGCTGACACAACAGTAGGGAGCAATTCCATCCAGGGCAACTGGAGAAGCTTGAGAAGTGGGCCCACATGAACCGAATGAAGTTCAACAAGTCCAAGTGTAAGGACTTGCACCTGGGTCGAAGCAATCCCATACACGAACACAGACTGGGAGAAGAACTCATTGACAGCAGCACTGAAGGACAAGAAGGACATGGGGGTTCTGGTGAGCAAAAATCTCAACATGAGCCAGCAATGCATGCTTGTAGCCCAGAAAACTAACTGTATTCCTGGCCTGCATCAGAAAGTGTGTGGCCAGCAGGTCAAAGGAGGTGATTCTGCCCCTCTACTCTACACCCATGAGACACCACCTGGAGTACTGTGTCCAGCTCTGGACACAGCTCAGCACAATAGAGATGTGGACCTTATAGCAGGTCCAGAGGAGGGCCATGAAGATAACCAGGGGGCTGGAGGACCTCTGATACGAAGACAGGCTGAGAGAGCTGGGGTGGTTTACCCTGGAAAAGAAAAGGCTCTGGGGACACCTTATTGTGGCCTTCCAATACGTAAAAGGAGCTTATAAAAAGAGAGAGAGAGACTTTTTACACAGGTAGATAGTGATAAGACAAGAGGAAATGATTTTAAACTGAAAGAGGGGAGACTTAGATTATATGTTTGGAAGAAATTGCAACCTCAGAGGGTGGTAAGGCACTGAAACACGTTGCCCAGAAAGGTTGTGGGTACCTCATCCTGGGAACTCTTAAAGGCCAGGCTGGATGTGGCCCTGGGCAAGCTGGTTTAGTGGGTGACATCTGTGTGCATGGCAGGGGACTTAGAAGTAGATGATCTTTAGGATCCATTCATTTCTGTGTGACCTGGTCTTTCTGTGTGACCTGGTCTAAGGAATCCTGCTGTGGCAGGGGGGTTGGACTAGATGATCTTTCGAGGTCCCTTCCAACTCCTAATATTCTGTGATTCTGTGAAATCCCAGGTGTTCTATGATGAAAGTATGGTCATTTTACAGTTGGAGTCCTCCTCTCTCAAATTTCTGTTGTGTGCCAGCAAAAATCTCATGGAGATATATTCTTTGACAGAACTCCCTTTTCTCAGTGGATAGGTGACTTACTTAGCACAAAAAATGGCCTTTTCACCTCTGCTATCTGACCAGTAGGTCAGATGAAATGGAAACTGCACTCATAATCTGGGAAACAAGAAACTCGTGTTGTGTAAGTTGTCTTTTAGAGGTTCACCTGTGATGACTGCCACACAAATAGTCCTACAAAAAGAGTTTCACATTCCAAACTGCTATCAAGAGGTAGCTTGTACTGCTATTGACATACAGTACATTTATTTACAGATTTTTGGCTTTCAGTGTTTTAGGAAACTTATAGCCCAGAGGGCCATTAGCTGGCCATCAACTCAAAGTGCAGTAGATGTTACTAAACATCCATTCTCCACAGGCTCAAAAGCAAGAATGTCATTAACCTGCTTCTGTAAAGGTTCATCTTCTATAGAGAAAATGTCATTTCTATTGTGAATCTCTTTTCCACTTCAAGAATCTTTTTGTTATTTTAGTTGTTGGTTGTTTGTTTCCTACTGATCCTTAGTACTTGGTTTAAGAGAATATAAATAAGTTTGTCAGCTTGTAGCACTGTCTCCACTAGAATTCCTCCAAAGGCAGACTACTCTGGTGAACAAATCATCAAATTACATCTTCATTTTATTTTGCTTCCCTTAATGGATATCTTCTCAGAAGAAGGATCTTGGGGAAACTATATGTCACGAGCCTAGAAACAATCATATTTTGTAAATTAATCATAAGAGTACTAATTTAAATAAATCAGTAGTCTGAATCTCATAGCATCCAGGTTACTGATCCAGACATTGGGTGTTATCCAAACATCCTTTTAAACAGAACAATCACATTGTATAGAAAGTGGACAAGTCTGCTTTCCTGTTGTAATGCTAAAATCTTTCATATAGCACTAAAATATATACTGCATAGATTTGTTTACTTTTTTTTAGGAATTAGAGCCAAACTATACACAAAAGTGTTGTTTTACAACAGGTATTTCCTAGAAAAAATAAATAGATCTCTGGTAAAAGCTGTAATTTCAATAATCAGCAGTCAAGTTTGCAGGATAGAACAAAAGCAGCACATTTAGCTAGTCCATTTCTTCATTCTAGTGTTCATTATGGCTCTGGAAACATGACAGCTAAGGACATTCATGTGGCATTTTAGGTACCTTATTCTGCAACTCAGGTTGAAAATCAAACACTGTATACAAAACTACAAAACCATTTGAGAGTTCTTTAATGACACAAGAGTACTTATGTGTCTATGTGCTTGGTGCTCTTTGCAACTTCCATGAAAAAGTAATATATGCAGGCATATTGTCACATAGCTGACTTAAAATAAGTGAAGAAAATATTTAGCTCAGTGTTAAAAAAAACATAGTTCAGAAGAGTCTCAGCTCAAACTTAATTACTTGGACTCTTCTCAATTTATCCTGAAATTGCTCCCATTTCAAGATTACATCATTTCATTAAGATGCTCATTCTCCTACCTAATACCTCAGTATCTAACCCTGGAGGATCAAGTCTGCCAATACCCATGGTAATTCACAATAAAAATACAGTGACATTTCAAAAATCCGAAAGCACTATTGCATGTACACTATCTAATAAGCTGATAAAATAGGCACCTTCATTCTGAAGTGTAGACATTTTGACATCTTTCAGCAGTGCCAAAGAGTGCTGCTAACAAAAATATATTAATCTCCCTTATGATGTTAAAGGTAGGAAATTATCCTCCAGTGAAAACTTCCCTGTCAAGTTCTTAGGAGATCAAATGTTACTGTGGATAAAGGATCTTGAATGAGAAATAAAATCAGTAAAATAACAGAAATCTCTTTTTTTTTTAACCAAACAAAAACCTTACTAGCCTTCATAGAATTTATCCAGCTAAGATATGTTTACATCAAAGCAAACAAAAATATTATTAAGAGTTATCTCAAGTTATTTTACCAAAACCAAATCTTACTTCCAAAATGGAATTCTGGAATATGTTTAAGATTAGTGAAAAAGAACTGGTTCTTACCTGTTTAAGTAGAATCTCTTAAATTCAATATTTCAGTTTCATTTTAGAAGACTTCAGCATCTGCATAAACACACGATCAAGTTTACTCAATCCTCTGTGGAACATGAGACAGTTCATTGTAAACAGCATTGTTGCCCTTGTGTCAAGTCTTAGCAGAAAACAAAATACAATCCTTATTCTCAGAGGTAGTCTCTCTAAGTTAATAAAAAGAAAAAATGGAAAGAAAGAAACACAGTAGAAGTTTAGGCTTGGTGCATGCATAATAACCCCATCATATTAGAACTTGTTTTCTGTAGCAACTGGCCAGGCACCCTTCACTATCGCTCTCCCAGACAGAACACCAGCGTGGAATTGTTTGGGAAAGAAGTGAGCTGCACAACATATTTTTTTTAGCCTGGTGTTTATCAGAATTAAAATATGGAAGTCTGCTCCAAAATACTGCAACTGGTAGGAGAAAATTTCTGATCAACTCACATTAACTTGTGCAATCTGGTACAGAATGAGGTCATGGAAGGTACAGTTTTCAGTGTCCCTGTATGCCAAAACTGCTTAGTTTTTGTTGATGAAGGATACATATTGGTCTGCTAGAATCAGCTTAGGTTATATTTAATGAGCTATATGCTTCAGATACACAAGAAAGCCCATTTTGAGGGGCATGTCAGTGGTTACTGATCCTTTTCCTACACAAAATGCAGATGATTTAATTGAACTGTGTCTGCTGCTGCTATTTCCAGACATATTGAACAGCAGTCTGGGCTTTCCAGACAATTATTTGCCCTCTGCTTCACTATGTACATCTTTCTTCATTTTCTTGCAGGTATATGGGCCTGTGTAAAAATACTAAAGTCACCAACAACAGCTTTAGTTATAAATAACCCTAGCAAAAAGTAATCTAAGTGTTGAGATGAGCATGTGTTAAAACTGCATGTATCTGGGAAAAAACCCAGCATTCTATAAGACCCTCTGATAAGGTTGGCACATATATTAGCAAACACTCACTACAGCTCCTTTTGCACATTTAATTTGATTTAGCATTAACAAATCTATGGAAGCTAAAGGAAAGGACAAAGACCTCCATAAACTTATGAACTTCCCCTTGCCTCCTGAGATACAAATACTACCATTTTCCCTTAAAATTGTGATCTTTGAAAAAACTACCATTTTATGCTAATAAAAAAAGTTATTAGTATTCAGCAGTGGAAGCTCTGGAGAGCTATTTCTAACAATTTAAAAATAGAAATAAAAAATGTTCCTTTAAACATCACCAAGGGAAATTGCACAGTCAGGAGAAAAATTACTTACAGTTATGCACAAACCCATGGTACTTAAGAGGAAATAAAGGCCTTCAGTCACAGAGCATCCATTTGTGTCCTTGGGAACACAGGGAAAGGAGAAAGTGAACTTGAAGCTAAGCACACACAGTGTCTTTTTGAGAGCAAGTTCAAAGGACTTTGTGCAAAACAGCTATTCAGATACAATAAAAAGAAGTCAGAACTGTATGCAAGGGATGAAGAACAGACTAACAGTGAAAAGCCATCCCCTTTAAATGCACTGGTCAGGAAACTCATTGTTTCTGGTCGTTCAAACAAGAAAATTATTTCCCAAAAGCATCTTTATCTTCTAGATCATAGGAAGCTTCAAGTAAATGAGGTGACCATAGACCTCTCCTGATTATCTTTCCCTTTTCTGGGCACTCTTCATTCATCAAGAAGCAGTGTAGCATAAAAATACAGAGACTTATAGCTCAACCTTTATACCCAGCGATGAAAGTGATCAGATAGACCATGTTTCTACCATCCCACAAAGTTTTAAAAGGTTCCTTAAAATCACAGAATCACAGAATGTTAGGAGTTGGAAGGGACCTCGAAAGATCATCTAGTCCAGCCCCCCTGCCACAGCAGGATTCCCTAGACCAGATCACACAGAAGCATGTCCAGACAGGTTTTGAATATCTCCATAGAAGGAGAATCCACAATCTCTCTGGGCAGTCTGTTCCAGTGCTCTGGCACCTCAACTGGGAAAATAATTTTTCTTGTATTCACACGGAACCTCCTATGTTTCAGTTGTCTTATCACTGGGCTTCAGTGAGAGGAGCCTGACCCCATCCTTCTGACAGGAAAGATGTTCCATCCTCTTAATCATCTTGGTGGCTCTGTGCTGGACTCTTTCAAGCAGTTCCCTATCCTTCTTAAACTGAGGGGCCCAGAACTGGACACAATATTCCAGATGTGGCCTCACCAAGGTAGAGCTAAGGGGAAGAAGAGCCTCTCGACCTACTAACCACACCCCAGAATCCCATTGGCCCTTCTGGCCACAAGAGCACACTGCTGGCTCATGGTCATTCTTCCATCTATCAGGACCCCCAGATCCCTTTCCCCTTCACTGCTCTCCAACATGTCAGTCCCCAACCTATACTGATACAATCCCATAGAGGTAAGAAGTCAAGCATATGGATCAAATCATAATGTGACTCATACTGAAATTTGTGGGAGTCCTGCTCCTAAATCCCCATTCACAAAAATCATGAGTGCTTATGAACCAGAATAAGCTAAGCATAGTGGCTTTTTAAGAAAAGGATACTTCTCCCTAAATTACAGTTCAGATTTTCCCTGTGTTTGGTAAGGGTAGTCAACTGACACTTTATATGACCAAAGTGAAGTGAGACGAAAAATCCTATTGCAGCTACACTCAAACAAGACTCAGTGAAAACACTCAATGAAAACAACGAATCTGAATGATATGGGATTTCTTTTCTCCCCAGCTTCCTCTTTTCATCCTGTAAGACCTTAGATCACAGTTAAACAGCACATGACAATAATATTTTTTTTTCACATAGTCACTTAAAAGGATTTATTGTAGTTCCACACAATACCATGTGTTTATTTCTCTTCTGAAATTATGTTTTCTCTCTACTAAGCTGAGGGCAATAGCTGCTGTTTTTCCTGATTTGATTACTGTTAATTAGAGTCAAGCATGTAGTGCATCAGGCAGGAGGACTGCAGATCATCATGACACTTCAAACAGCTTGTTTAACTTCAGCAGAGCCTGTTCAAAGTTTGGGGTCAAGATAAATCTTCACAAGAGTTGTTTATGCATAGTTATGTAATATTACACAGCATGTGGTACTGGACTGTTTGGTTAATTAGTATAAGAGCCTATCAGTGGCAGCTCACCTCCAGGTTTGCAATTTGAAATTGCAATTAACATGAAACAGTTTTCTTCTTTTGGTCCAATTTCTCCTGCACAAATCGTTCTCATAGATGTTTCACCAAAGAAACCCAGGACCATAGCCAGGCAGCATTCACTCAGTCTCTTCAACTGGGGTCTCCATGGGACGTCTAAAGAAACATCAAAGGGTTAGGTTAATCCCAACTGATCCTGGGAAAAGTCCAAGGTTTCCTGAGACTTTAAGGCTGTGATTAAAGCATACACCTATCTACCCTAATAATGAGGTCAGATTATCTTTGCCAACAGTAGGTTGATGCACTTTGTGGAGAAACTATTGGCAAATGGTGCAAACATGAAGAAGCAAACAGCCATTCAACATCAAGTAACAGTCTTTACAAAGCCACAACTATGACAGAACTCCTCTCCACCAAATTTTGAATCAACTCCTCTTATTCAGATGCCGAATAAACTTCAAATGACAATATGACACTTAATTACTTTGCCCACAATGCCAGAATTTGTTGGTTTTGTGTAGGTTTGCAGAGGGTAAGGCAGCCTGTACGGAAGTCACCTTTGAAAGAGAGGCAGCTTAAAATTTACTTGAACTCCAAAACTGAAAGTATTATTCGCTCTCCCAAGTTACTCAAGGATATAGACATTTAACAGTTAATCAATAACTATGCAGAAAGTCAAGAATAAGTTTTATATTTCAGTTTACAATTAAGTGACATCTTTTTCTATGTTCTTAACACTAGACAGTAATTTATCTTAGAAGCTTATCAGCTGAGCTTATCAGGTTACAGGTGTTAAACAACTAACCCATTATCCCTAACATCAGTGAACCAACAGTGATACTAAAAGGGAGTGGAATTGGGCTGGATAAATACATAAATTATTCAAACCAAGAAAATAGTTTCTTACATACTACATTCTACTGACTGCATTATGCCTTTCCTTCTACCTAATGTTAGACTCAGGTTCATCTACCTGTACTAATTTCAGGGTCAAGCAATTAAGACATAAAAGTCTTCTACATATCTGGGTAATAGTTATTCAGGGAAATGAGTGGCATTCATTAGTCGCATATGAAATTATCCACTTTATATGTCAGACAGAGACAGGCCCATCAGAAGACATCAAAAATAAAACTTTTTTTTTCCCAGGGTATTAATCGTTTAATAAGAGATGGAATTAAAGGTAAAGTCATAGTCTTTGGAGAAAACAGTTTTAACTCTTTAAGCTGATATTCCTTTTATAGATATTTAAACCAGAAATTAATACTGGGAGACATTCTGAGTTTGAGAAAGAAGGGGAGGGTTTTTTGTCTTGTCATTTCCGGTAGAGTATGTGTGTGGGTGTATAGTCTCCCACCATCATCATGACACCAGCTTACATAACTCTACAACCAAAGGCAACTTGAAAGCAAACAGCTGAAATCAGAAAGCGTAAAATCTCATTTTTATGTGTGTGGTTTCTATTGGGTTTTTTTCTTAGGATAATTGCAATTATGTTTTAATGGAAAAATACACATAGTTTGCATTGTTCTAATGGTGCAATAAAAAGTTACTGTAAAACAGAGTGGACTTTCAATAAGCAAAGAAATCTCAAAGGGTAATATATTTGCCCTGAAATTAATTTAAGAGTATTAGATGTTCCAGTAATATTAATATTTAACTTATAATTAGGGAGAGAAGATCCCTGTTCCATCAGATACATATCTATTACAGAACTAGTTCCCAATTTGTCATGAATTCATTTTTTAATTCTTGAATCTCCAGTTTTGTTTTCACTGCATTAAATACAAGTTTTTGAAACATTGCTGAAATTTCTTAAAAGAGAACAAATTAAATTGGATGAATAATTTCAGTTGTCATAATTACAAAATCAGTATTAAAAAAATTTGCCAGAAAGATATGGTACTAAGGCATATTGTTAGTAGTGCTAAGCTTTTCCCTGAAACCTGATTGAGAAAGGTTCATTGTAAGTGGACTAAACGCAATGACAACCTAACGGTCTGTACTTAACGCACACTATTTAAAAACTTAGTTACTGCATTCTGAACCCAGGTGTCAGGTTATCAGCAATGATAACTAGAAATGTCACTATCTGTTTTGCTTTATCAGAAGCACTCCACAGATGGAGGCTCATTCAGCTGCTACAATTTCCTTACATGGCTCTTTGAAAAAACTTCCCCTTTGCTCTACAGATGCATTCTCAGGGATCCATGTTCTGGATCCAGCCTGAAAAGCAGCTCACTTTAGACCACAACTCTCTTGTGCAGTCCTTAAGATGTGAGTGGTAATTAGGCTGTGGCTTTATGAACAATTCTGTCACTTTGCTTCCTGATGACCTGTTTCTCAAGAACTCCAGTCATCAGGCCGAGTCACAGGCATATCATCTGGTACCACAATGACATATCAAGTCATAAGAGAAGAAAATGTGCATACAGCAAATGAAGTTACAGGACTGCATAAACATTGTCAGTTGGTGACTTTGCTTTTCACAATCCTGATATTCATTTCAGACATAGAAAAAACCCACAGATTTTATAAGAGGTTAACACTGAAGTACTTCCACAATGTTCTATTCCATTTCTAGCATGAAAAGCTGAGAAATGAGTATGTCAGTTACAACCAAGG
Organism: Galbula dea; assembly: GCA_013399015.1. Taxonomy (NCBI): domain Eukaryota; kingdom Metazoa; phylum Chordata; class Aves; order Piciformes; family Galbulidae; genus Galbula; species Galbula dea. Next base: position 222,514 of record VWZX01007042.1, on the reverse strand, counting down.
ATGCAATCTCAATGGAACCATCACACTACCAAGACAACTCGTATCATGCAATGAAAGACTGGACTAAGTCCAGCATCCAAGACGATTTGAGATTCTTCACAGATAAAGTCATACCCACTGATATTTTTGCACTTCTGCTTTCTCATCTAGAAAGATGGTGGAGGAGAGTAAAATGTCCCTGAGAATACTAAGAACCGTGAAGGGCTAAAATAAAAAACTGTGTTGAGAGGCAAGATCCACAGTTGACAAGAACAGTTTTGACTGATTTGTATACAAATAGAGAGACAGAATAGTTGAAAGATACAATCTCAAAAAGAAGACTTGAATTGTAAAAGAAAGCTGCAGGGCTTTGCTTGCATTTACATTCATAGCCACTCTCATCCTATTTTTAAGTATCTTATAGGAACAATTTGTTCCTTTACCTCTGCAGCTTCTATTGTTTCCTCCAGCTGCTATTCTAAAAAATAACATGTTTGAAATCTAATCAAGCCTGAAAGTATCCTGCCCACAGCTTGTATTTTTGTTTCTATTTAGTCTAAGAAATCAAATAAAAATTACTACAGTTTTCCTTTGAGATAGTTCTAGTCTTGGAGAGTAATGAAGGCTGCTGTAAGAAGAAGGGGGAGACATCACACAAGGAGACAATGAAAGAAGATGATGTTAAGGATTAAGATAATTAAGTTAATTGTTCTCGGTGTGGAAGATTTGTATCTCAATAAGCCTATGTCTGCAAGGCATGAAACTGAGCCTGAAAATAGGCTTTCAACCTTTCAAAAGGAAGGTTGCAATCGATGATGGTAATGTATAAGTAGGTTTGATTCAACTGCAAGGCCAGAAATACAAAAAAAGCCACTAAAAAAAACAGTGAAAGAAAACAAAAATATTCCTGGAAGATGTGGTGCTGGGCAGAGTACTTCTACACTAGAGGACCTAACTGGGATTAAAGTTTAGGGAAGGTCAGTTGGACAATGCTCTTTAGAATGACCCCCCACCCCTGCTTTGCTACCTGTGACAGAGGTCAACATGATGGATCACCTGAGTGATCAAACAGACGTTGAACTGAGTTATCTACTACTGCTGGTCTGCATGTCTGTATGCCCAGCTGGGCTTCACAGTGAATGTTTACTCCAAAACATGTGATGCCAGTTAAAATTAGTTCAGAAATTATGAGTAGAAAGTAGTCTTTCACAGTGACAAACTGAGGTCGCTTGTTTATAAAACACACAAACTCACAATTTCACAGGTTCCCACAGTGGATATTATAAAAGATTTAAGAGCTCAGTCCTTTCTGATACATTCTGCAAAACAGAATTACCTTGTAGATCAACATCAGCTGTACACAAGCACAGGCTTAAGCCTAACCAATAAAACATGGGCATCCTTGAAATACGATTAAAAGAAACCCAAACAAACATAAAAAACCTCTTGGTTCCTGGCTCCCACACAAACAAAATGTTAGTATTTATCTGGCATTTTTATCTATAATTTTTAGACCTACATCTCCTGAAAGGGAAACCCAACCATTCTCACCAATTCTCAGCAGTCTGGAGATTGATAGTTCAGTGGCTGATTTTCATCTGCGTTTACGGCACTCAAATGCTTCTAAATGCATTCTGAAATTTCACACTAATCTGTGAGAACTGTACAAATAAGACAATATAAAGCTAAGCATCAGTTACAAATGATCAGAGTGATTTTGTTAAATAAGTTCATCATGGAAATTGGCAGGATCTCCCCCAGAGACAAGAAAGCAGAACAGGATAGGCAGTATTCTCAGTCTGTGACAGGAGATGCCTGTGGTGTTGTCTTATTAAGCTTCTCGGAAAACAGATTATTTCAGATTTTTAAGCTTAGTAATGCTTTCCATTTTTTTTTCTTTTGTTTTGTTTTCTTTATTTTTTCCTCTTATTTTTTGTGGGGTGGGGAGGTGTAGGATGGGTGTTTTGTTTTTATGGTTTTTTGAGCCAAGTATTATTGAGCAGCTGAGGACACATGTTAAACTTCTACTTCAAAATCATGCAGCCCCTCTCAGCAGATCTCCCCACAAAGTTTGGTCAGCACTGGACCCCCCTTGCTCTAACACACCATCTCTAAGCTATAAAGAGGCAGATGTTTTCAAAGTACATTTTGCAGCTCCCAGGCTAGGCCTTGTGGTCCTAGCAGCTGGTGGATGATACAAGGGTGCAGTGCAGGAGGAGCAGGACTGCCCCAGGGTGGGGCTTCAGCTACACAGGGCTTCTCTCTGTCTAGGCACAGTCTTCAAGGGTCTCTACGCAATGGTCCAGGTAGCCCAGCCAAAGCATCAGGGACCTGGCTGAGCTCAGGGCATGTCTAGAGCCCTGACTGAGCTGAAATGGAACCTCTGGGCCTCCCCGAAAGGAGGTTAGTGCAGGAAATTAAGGCCTGTGGGTGCCTCCTGGGCCCAATGGTTCCTGGCAGTGAGGTTTCCAGCCACTGCATGTCTTGTCACCACAACCAACAGGAGCCACAGACTACCAGGCTTATTTTAACCAAGGTTCTTTGCATTATTCTCCTTACCAAATTTACATTTGGAAAGCATTTAAAACTAAATAAGAATTAAATTAAAGCAAACTTCAAATTTGTCTTCCTCCAAACTGAAGTGAAATTTTAACATTGCCTGTGAGCCAAATTTCTGAATCAATTCTGTCTTTATTTAAGCAAGAACAGGAACTTTGGATGTGATGCCTTAAGCGATCCCAATAGTTGATGAGATGGCACAGCAGATGACACAGTTCATGACAATTTAGTAGTCTTTCCCTGATCAATATATGAAGACTAAAGCAGAAATCTACAGAAAAAAACCAGTCCTTTTGGTATGTTCTTTCCTGCAAATTTTATAAAGAATCTCTAAGTTTTTATGTCCCCAATAGCATAAAGAAAGCATTAACAAACTTTACTCTCAAAAAGCCTGAAGAATGTTACTCAAATCTCTTCACAAGAGAAAAAAGTGACCACAAGTCAGCAGGGATTTGTCTTCACTGATTGCCACCCTCAAGTTTCAAAATGGGCTCTTTAGCGAAAACTTTAAACTGCAATGCAGTTCTGCCAGTGCCAAATAAATAGCATTCACCTACCAGTAAAATTAAATGGCTAAATTTATTTATTTTATAAACCAAGTAACCATATCAATCTAGGAGAACAATATATCAAACTTGGTTCTCAACACAGAGCTATAAGTTAAAGGTAATTCACTTGATAACTGATGATAAAAATAGAAATAAAAACATACACTTTTATCTTAAGTGTACTTAGGAATATAACTACATTTATCATCCTATAGCAGGTTATATACAAGTTTGTTTCCAAGCTGACACTTCCACACAAACATAAGCAATTACATTGTTATTAGTCTACTAGGCCTTAATTAACTGTTCACATTTGAAACACCCTGAAATTACTCTCAGTGTAAGGGTCTGTGATTAGTGTAATTAAGATAATATTTTGATTACATGGCTTCAATATTTTAGGTCACATAATGGCAAACTGAGCACATTTTAAAGTGCCTGTCCTTTGTAAAAAAGCCAGAGTCTGAGGTACTCATTTGTTCTGCACCATCACACTGGCCCTTCACTCACGCCATGTCACCATAGCCTGGGAAGCTGCATCCAGCTGCTAAAAGAGAAAAATTTGGCCTTTCAGAAAGACCACCTTTTGTGTGGAACAGTTGGCTTATAGCCAAACTATTAGATCAGAAATGTGAAGGTTTAGCTGATTTACAGCCCCAACCTGATAGTTAAAAGCATTTTCAACATTAACTTGTTGACAGTACTCTGCAAGGGGTGAAACAAGATCCAGATTCTCCCCGTTTTCATTGTCAGCTGTCTTCTCACTTCAGAGTTTCATCCCACATGCAAAATACTCATCATCTCTCTTCCACTTAATTTTTGTCTTTATCCCCAGTTTTACTAAGACATGCAGCTCACTTACAGAAACTGAAAGTCAGAGCAACCTCAGAGGGGAAACACACAATGAAAAGAGAGAGATAGGGCATCCCACCTTCGAATTGGTGGGTTTTGCCCTTACTTATAGCTTGGAGAATCATCACCAAGGCAAAATTTTGTTCCTTCTTGAGTTGCCATCTTTCTGGTTTAGACTGTTGCCCATGTCTCCACAAGAGCTGCAGAAGTTCAAAGCATGAATTGAGGGTGACACCTGTTTCCTCTTCCTAATATGACACACATTTTTGTCTTCTCCCTAGATTCTTACTGTAAGAATGACATTTCAGTCTATTATATAAGATAGAAAGCTTGGGTAAAACACAAAGATAGTTATTTCAAACTGATAGCAAAATGCATATGGAATTCAGCCGTAGTCTTTCTTATCCTGAGCAATAATTCAGCACTGCATCTGAAGACACAGATCTTTGAATATTTACTTACAGGTTTAATACCACCAACATTTTTTTTAAATAAATCCTTAAGTCCCTCAGGCTTTTAAAGCTCAAATATTGCTAGAAATGAAGAAACACCAGTAAAGAAGAATTAGAGAGTCTCAAAAATTATATTTTTGGAGGTTTCAACTTTGGGGAATTTAAATTCAGCCTCAACTCTCTAGGACAAGCAGACGGCTGTCCCTGGTATTTCACCTTGTTTAAGATTTAAAATCACAAAAGCACTTCTGATGACAGGTTTCAGCAATCCAAAGGATCAACATTGCTTTCAGTGTTCTTTCATGAAATGGACTGACCATGGGGTTAGTCTCTTACCTTCAGGTTTAAAAATCACTATTAAAACCAGAACAGAGAGAAAACCAATTCTCATTGCAAAGTGGGACTATCTCTGTGCAGATTTCTGTAACTGTGCTTTACTATCCAGACCATCGAGCTAGAGAAGTGCAGATCAGAGTGTCTCTGGTTGGAAGAAAACTTTCTCTTATCTTCCCATAATAATGTCTAGACTAAAAAGAATTTCCAGGTCTGAAACCTACCTAGGGTGTTTTAACTTCAGATTCCATTCTCTTAATGTTCTCTAGCCTGACTCTCAGCACAGTTGTCCCAGCTCTCATCTCCAGATTCATACAACTACAGCTGCAAAATGCTATTATAAGAAAATCAACACAGAACTGTGGAGCGCTCTTAAAGTTATGAATATATTAAGCTATTTATTTTTCAGATTTTTTTTCTTTTAATACAGAAGAATTCGAAAGTTTTTATAACTTTAGAGCACAGAAGCAAAAATGTCTTTCTCAAAATTCTGTGCTCTAAACTTGCAAAAGCAATTAATCACATCAAGCATTTGCTAGTTATCCCACAACTCTTATTTTATTCTCTTGTCAAATGAGTATACCTCACAAGACATTTATGTTCCTGGGGTAATTAAATGGTATCACTACTTACACCAATAACTCCTAAGATTTTAATTGTAATTCTGGATATCCCAAATTGTGGAAAGGTAGGCAGGAAGACAATAGTTTGGTTCTTTGCAGACACAAAGGTGAACTTAATACTATACTTGAACCCATCTACTATCCTATAAAAGGAATGATGTATCTTCCTTTACCTCTACATGTGATTAGTACCTGAATGAATTAAAGACTTCCTGAAAGACACTGTCTCTATGATATCTCTCATAAGCTTAATAGGAAATGGTGATAGAGAATTCCTGATGGGAGATCTGATTCCTTCCTCCGTTCCTCTAATTAAAGGCATTTGAGTCTACTTCTCCCACAGGTCTGACATTTTTCTTAGCCAGGGATAACATGTTCTCTGTATCACTGAGTAGAAAGAATAGCCATTGTAGGTACCTGCCTTGAGTAATTTAGCAGTGGCATTCTGTCAGATAACTCTGAAAATATCGCAGACAAATATTTAGTCCATCTGTCCTTACAGAAATTGGTGTAATAACACTTAAAGATGTCATATAACCTTGACAGTTCCAAGACCTCAGCAAATCCTCCATAATGGGTGCTGCCTACTATCTAGAAAGCCATCAGCATGTTTTCCCTGAAAAGCCTTTAGAAGAGACATATCTAGAAAAGAAGATTCCTTCCTCATGAAAGAATAATATACTCTTTTGCAACCAGTTTCCCTCAAGCCTCTGAAAGTTGGAGAGGTGAGTACAAAAGTTAGAAAAGCAAACACCCTTCCACAATATCAATGGAGAAAGGTGCAGTCACAAAGCAAACAAAAGAAATCCTCAGCACACCTGGATTTGCCACTCAGACTATTCATCCATCTACTACTCACGCTCGGCTGTTGGATCCCAGAATTAAGCCAGTTGTTTGTACATCACAGGTGGACTAAAATTGGTTAGTATACAGCATAGCTGCCTTTCAGGTAGGACTTGACTACATGGTTTTTATTCCCAGTAGGGTTGTCTTTCTAGAAATGCAACGCACCACGTGCCTTTTTCTCCATGTGCCAGACATTCATCTTTCCACGCCTGCCTGGCACATTGGCTGCAGTTCATTAAACTTTTTAAGATCACAAAGTGTTGTCCACTCCCTAACAGTCTGCAAAATATTTGGCTACAAAAGCAACTCATAAATACAATGATAATACGGACTCTCATCCACCAAATACCCATGATACTTATGTATCCACACAGCCAGTCACTATATTCAGTCCACTTGCTTGTTTCCAGCCTATCCTGTTATTATCATTTCTCTCCAATATTGTAATCATGGACACTAGAAGTCAATGCTTAACCACCAGTTTGATTACTAAACCATTTCATTACTACTTCTCTAAGAGTTCTAGTTCATACTATGCCTAAACAGATGCTAAAACATTCCTAAATATCTGCTAAACAGGTGACTATTTGCCAGATGCATAAGACTATTAAGAGAGAATTTGAGCTTGCAGGAATGGTTGTGCCTAAAATGTGCCTTTGATAAAACACTATTTTGAGTACCACTTAGATTCAAAACATTATGCACAATCCATATTGCTGCTCTCCTTTTATTTTATTCATTGCAACAGTGAACTACAGAGCATCAGCAAGTAGTGCTATCTCTCCTACATAGTTACTTCACACACCTTCTAATTTGTCATAAGTTAAAGCTAAGTTAGTTGTTTGCTGCTATTGTACTCTGAGAGCATGCTACGTACACCCGTCTTTATAAGGCTGCAGGTGTGCTGAGACACTGCAAAGTGCACATGATGATACATTTGCCCGGTTCAACTGAACTCCTTAACAAACATGACAGTGGAAGAAAGGTAAAGTTATCTTCCTTTTATAAGTGACTAGCTGTATACACATAAATAGTTAAATTGCCAATTTGGATCCATTTGTATCAGCATATTTTCACTAAGCAGAGGTCAAAAATATCCTGTTTTGATTGGTTACAAATAGCACAGATACTAGACTCTGGTTCACTAACAAGATAGCTCATATGAATTGTAAAGAATAACTCCTAATATTCTGTGATTCTGTGATACCCATAAGAAAATCTGCTTTTTAAGATCTCTCTCAAAGACCAATACTTCAGACAAAGCAGTAACATTTTCAGAAGTAGACCAGCAGTGCACTCTATATCCTATAAGATGCAATCCTTCAGGGTTAATGACACTTTACAGGGCCAACTAAAAATCAAATGTCTGTTCTGCTGTCAACCAGAAGGTTCCAATTGTTGTGGCAAAAGCAGATAAATGAAAGCACAAATAGATTGCCCAAAATCTACAAGATCTTCAAATGTCTTACTCGTTTTTTTTAATTGAAAGACAAGTTGTTAGAGAGTTGTTTCCCCATACAGAAACCAAACAAGCTAAGGCATTTTTTTCCCCTTCTCTAGACCATTTTAAAATATCCAGTACAAACACTTGTTTCTGATCCACTCTTTTCCCTATCATTCTTAGCACAAACGAAAAACAAGGGAAGCTGTCAGGGAAAGCCTATTGACCCAAATACCTAGCCAGGGACCAGGCCTTTTTGTTCTGTTCCAGTAAAGAAATTCAGTCGGTTGATACTGTGCTATAGAAGCACACCATCTTTAGTTTTGCTACCTAAATCAAGTTACACAGCAGAATGATTCCTATTCTTCCACCTTCCCTTGGTGGAACTGCACTAACAGAAATACAGCCACATTATAAGTCAGGCATTGGAAATACACTGTGGATGGATGGATATGAAGTCTTTCACTACTGAATTAAAGTATGGAGCCGACTAAATTGATATAAAATGACTGACTTTCTGTTTTACTTTCAAAACCATTTAAAAACTGAAATGAATCCTTTCCCAGTGAGCATTTATCATGCTATTATATTCACCTGGGGGATGTTAATGATTTTGGTCTACTGCCTCCAGCCCTTACCTCACCTCCAAGTGGGTATTATGTGATGGCAGCGCACATTTCATAAAGATGTATTGCTGATTATACTTCCATTAAAGAATATAGCCAAGTCTGACTTCTAATTTTCCAAGACTAATATGCCACTGAGAGCTTTCCAGCACTGATGAGTTCATTGTAGAGAAAGGAATCTTTTTCCCTTCTCTTCAATTTACATAAAAATCTGTCCAGAGTGTGACTAAGTTAATTAGTTTGTCCACAATAATTAGAATACTGACACAATCTCTTTACTTCAGCGAAGTGTTCTTATTTCAATTATGCTTTTTGCTTCATAGAAGGTCAAACCCCCATTTAGCAAAGCACCTCAAATGGAAATTTAGACTAGGGACTTGTACTTCCCTAAAGGCATCTAAACGTGCATTTGAAAGCACTATTTAGACATCGCTGAAAAATTATGGACTTAAACCTAGTCAAAATAACAGTCTTGTACTTTATGTGTATTCTTCTTCTTTATACCAGTACTAAATTAACATGTAGGAAATACACTGGAATGATATCATTTTGAAAGCATCAGGCTTGTCAGTCAGACACTGAATTCAACCATGAAGGCATTAGCATTTACACAAAGAGCAAATTTTTTTATCCAAATGATGGTTTTGAAAGAAAGTAAGACACCTTCCTTTCAGTTCTGTCTCTAGTTCAAAATTGTAGCCTATAGAGCATCCTTCTACCTTCAGTTTGGCTGTAAAGATAAGCTTACTTTCTCTGGGCTCTGTTTATTCTGTTCTCAGATCTTGAAATATATTATTTTTATATTGACTTTTGTGAAGGGAGATTCATACCAGTGCTGTATTTATCCCAAGAAATGAAGGGTATTTCTTGTTGTTAGACTTGAATAGAAGTAGCTAGAGCATACTAGGATATAGGTAAGTGAGGGTATGTCCAAAAGAGCAGAGAATTCTTAACCACACTCAGAGCAAGCAAAATGAAGGGTCCTTATTGCACGAGTCAGACTAACTGCATATGGTGACACTTCTGAATTATGTTCTGATATGTGTTTTTAATTATTAATGTGCTTTTCTCTGTTGATATTTATGTATATATTTTCACAGATCCATAAGGCTCATCTCACATTTGCAGCACAGAATTCTTGTCAAGGCTGTTCTGCATTCCCTACTATTTTGAATGTTAACATTCAGGTGAAATATTTGTGTTTGACCCAGTCTTATCATCCCCTAAAAATGTAAATACATTACTATAATTGTCTTCACCAAGTACTATTACACTGAGTCATGGAAATAAAACCAAAATTGCATATCATGAAGTACAAAGCCAAAAAGCATACAGTCCAAGAATAACAGCATGGGGAAAATATTAATTTCCACATGAAAAGATATATTAAATATCACTCTTTTTTTAAATTTTATGTGAGTTTTTTAAGGTTTTCTCTGCAGATATTTGCATGAATTCATGTTTGTCCAAAACTGGAAGAACACACCATATTTAGTCTTAAGGTATATTTCTTGTAAGCAAAAATGGCATGCATGGAAATAATACTTCAAGCAACCAGCTGAATCCTAGTATAAACATATGGATAAATTAGCTACCCTGGAATGTTCTTCTGAAATTCAGTTCCCCAACTGGTTCACTACTGAGGTTACTTGCATGGAACTGTGGAGACTTTCTTGTCCTCATAGCTGTGAACATAGCCTGATAAAAGTTACTGGTCTCTACCATGCTCTGTGCCTCAGTTTCCTCTTTTGTAAGATGCTGAACCTGCTCTTCTGCTTATAGTGCTTTGAGTGTATTCCTGGGGTGGGAAAGAAGCCCTGAAAAGCAGAGCAGTACCTTTTGCAAATTAGGGCTGACTCTTCAGCTGGAATTATATATTTGACTGAGGCCAAAGTAAAATGTACAACAGATGTGCTCTTCATTTTCCAAGTTATGCATCATTACTGGGTGATTAAGTAGGATTTTACTTTTCAGTCCTGTTAATATTGCAGAGGCATGTAAAGGAATCACTGATCTCCAATCAGGCAACAAAACTGTCCATCCAAAAAAAAAAAAAAAAGAGAGAGAAACCGTTAGGAAGTGTAAAGTCTGAATATCCATCACTTCCAATAAACATTATCAGGGTTTAACAGAGTATTAGTGCTGAACAGTGTTATATCCCCATCGTCTGTGGAGTTTTGAAGGGAAGAGAGGGAAATGATCTGGAACAGAGGTACATCAACCCCATTAAAAAACACTCAACTATGTAAATAATTAAAAACTGTCACACTAGGGACCTGCCTTCCATTTCGTTCTTCCTGGAATCACAGCATATACAATGAAGTCTGTGGTCACACAGAGTAGTCAATCACATGGAGCAAGGTTCTTTATATGGTCTTAGCTGTTTAAAAACTTTCTCTTCTAAGAGAAGTTGTCACTGCAGTGCTGAATTTAGCTTCAAGAAGGGATTCTCTGTCCTTTAGAGACAGAAGAACTTTTCAGACAATCAAGTTTTAAAGTTTGTTTACCTGTCTGAGCAGGAAAGCAGCATCACATAACAGAAAACAGAACAAAATTCAACCTTCTTTTATTCTGATAGTAAACAGTGATTGTAATCCAGTACTAAAAAAGAAGACTATAAAAGAGACTTGCTATAAATTAGATAGTAAATCATGAGGTTTAATAATTGATTTTATTTTTCACAAAATGGAAATGAAGATAATAAACTAATGATATAATAATTTATGGGGATTTTTTTTAGGTTTCTGTAAGAAAACAAACTATGCAAAGGGATTTATCCAGGCAGTCATAAAGGAATACACTGTAACATTGCAGATCAGTATCTTCTGTTGCCTTCTCACGTTTTCTTAGGGTTCTCTAGCATGTAATGCTTATTATATTAAACCTGGATTGGGCAAAGCACTAACAATATGCTTAATTGCATATGAACCAGATTTGCCTGCATATGCAAACACTAGGCTGATAAAAAGGCAACTCATACTTTTCACTTTGTAGATTGCAAATCTGAAAACAGTTTGGTTAAGAAGAGAACAGCATCTAGCGTAAATAGGTCATTTTTTACATAAGCACCTACTTTACTATTCATTTCCTTTTCCATCTAAATCTTGGGAGTCACTAACTCCAGCAGGTTTGTAGTATGGAATAATAACTGCATTTTCATAGGATTAAAATGCCAACAACACATGACTTGGCTAGCTACACAGTGCATTAAAAGTTCTTGGCTGCTCTCAAAGATGACACCACTGAAATAAGGCTGTTGTGACTTGTTCTTTGTCCAAACACAAATAATGTAATTTCCATTCTGCATCTAGGGGAAGAAGGTATTATTGTTGATCAAGAACACCCTCATGCTGCCTATTAAACAAGATGTGCACTATGTACTGGGAAAATAAGAGGCAGGAGTTTGATGCCTATTTTCTAGTCCTTTTCGATCCCAGTCAGCACTATGGGGTTTTAGCATACGGACAAGAAGGTCACTAGACTCAGATCACATGACCAGCATGAGGAAGACATTACCATCTCATGCATCCTGAAGAGCAAAATAACATCTGCAGAAGGTGCTTCATGTGGAACTTCTGACAGGGATGCCAATAATATTCACAGTAGAAAAGTGCTTCACAGTTAAGTCTCCGCATCACATCTTTAGCAACCTGTTGCTGCCAGCAATATTTTTCAGTATCATACCTTCTCCACAGACTGTAACATCTAGCCACCTCCTTGGGAAACTGCTGGTACCTAGCAGCCTGCCTCTGAGACTTCCCAGATGTACCCTCACAACACAGACAATTTCCATCACTAGCACAGGAGAAAAGCCATAACAAATCTGTCTTTTCTTAGTGCTCTTGGCCCTTGTCTGTGGCATCTGAAAGTACCATCAGTATTCCACTTGGCTCATCAGATGAGTTATCATCTGGGTGCGGACATCAGCCCAACAGAAATCTGTCTTTACAAGCGCCAGGAATCATACTCCCAGGCTCCATAGCAAGCTAGGAAAAGAACAAGGGAGTGAAACCCACAGGTATTCTGCAGCCCCACATGTAGGGCCTGCTGCTGGATCAAGGTCCTTGGGACTGCTGAGCACCTGACACTGACCACCACACAACACCTTCAGCAGGGCTCCTGAGAGCTGACAGCTCTTTGTCATTTAAAAGCAGAAGATGGCTATAGTTTGCCTTTTTACTACTTCAGTAGAAGCTCATTTCGGCTGAAGTGTTACTGACTCTCATTGTCTAGAGCGCATCAGGGCTTTTCAGAACCTTCAGAAAAATCAACAAGTTTGGGAGCATACCCAGCCCTCCAGCTCCTGGTTTTGATTCTCAAGCAGGTGCAACACTTCTGTTTCCCTGCTCAGGGGAATGATCCATTTGGCTAGCTAAAAACTATAAAAAAATGCTAGTACCCTAGGAAACAAGAAAATGTGCTCTGATCTACAGCAATATTGCTTCCAAAAGTACCCAGTGTTTGAGAAATTGAATGCTCTGATCGATTTACAGAAAATCATAGAAGCTAAGAATTTTTTGCTGTGGCAAAAATTAATTGTACATGGCAAAGTGCACTGATTTTAGAAAGAGATACATTTCTTTAAAAGCAAATATAGGTGGCTGAACCATCAACTACTTGAAAAGAAGCTTTGGCTGTGACCATAAATACCACATGCTTTAAGACTTATATTTAGTCAAACCAAATAAAAACCAAATAATAAGGTAAAGAAAAGACAAATAAGAAACATTTCTTCATTTTCCTTTGGTAGTACATTTGGCAAACAATACTAAGATAAGTTTTCATTAGCATAAGGCAGAACATGATGAACTTCAAAAATATTAACTTTTGTCTTTCATGCAAAGTACAACCCAGTTTAATATGCAAATATCTATTTACTTAGGATCAGTTTTTATACAGAGAATAACTACTATTGCAAAACTTTTAATAATATAGATAAAGTGAGCTTTTTTAGGTTTCTTTGGGCATATGGATCAGGTTAATCATGATGCTATTTACGGAACAAAATGCTATTACTTCCTAAGGTAAGCTTAGATTTAAAACTTGATCTTTGAAATTTGTCCATGACTTTTCATTCAATAACAGTGCCTCAGACAACAGGTTTAAGCAGTGTCTTACAAATAAGTTGACTTAAAATCAAGATTTCTGCTCTAACTAATAAAGAGTTATTTAGCAAGACTGTGAGAATGCTCCATGGCTCTGAGAAAAATCTTGGTTTACTTACAGTCATAGAAGAATGAACCCAGGTAGTATCTCTGTTGGTGTAGGTGTAACCAAAGATGGGAAAACACGAATTTTATTTCCAGCCTGAAAATCATCACAGAAATTATTAGACAGAATCAAGCTAATGTTGCTACCTTTTACATGACAGCAAGAAGAATTATTTCTTTACAGTCTTCATGTATTGAGTACCATGCCAATGTTACAGAAACAGAAAACCTGCATTACAGTAACTGTCAGGGAGCATTGCAGCATTCAAACCTTTCCAATAAAGAATGTAAAATATTTCAACTCTTAATGGAAGGATAGGGCTAATTTTTAATCCATATCTCTCAGTTATGTATTCATTTTTGTCTTCTCAACCTCGCAGACTGCAAAACTAGAGCAGACTAGTTATTTTATGCAAGGTCAATAGAAATGTCAAAATAAATCAAAGAATAGAGGAGTAAAAGGGCACCAGGACATGATCATAGCCATATGATGATTATTAATATGGACTAAAAGTTAATTCTATACAAATTCAAGGTCTCTCAAAAAACCTCAAATTCCAGCAAAGCAAAGTAATAATGTTAACAAGATGAAAAAAGTGTGTTACACTCTCGGGCTAAAAAATGTGTGCAAATGCCAGCATCTTTAACTACATTTCCTCTACTGCCAAGCTATAAAGCAATTCACTTTGTATGTGTTCAAAATTATGACTGAAATGTAAAAGACCTGAGCTCCCTTCAAACAAAACACTCATTTCTAAGTGTAAGAAACCTTGCTTTTGTGTGTCATATGTTAGTTGTGTCAAAAAAATGCAAGCTCAGTGGGTATGATATTTTTCAAGTCAGATGTAGGAGGTTCACAGAAATAACAGAAGGGATTAAAAACACCTCAACTGAAACACAGTCTACAGTATCACAGCCCTTTGAGGGGTTTCGTTGCAAACTGGGTTCGGTTTCCTTAGCATTTTTTCCTCTTGTGCTTTTTCTTGCTAATGAGTGAAACCATTAAGTGATATTTACCTACAACACATAATATTAAACTAAATGCCAAGTTACTTATCATTTTGGTCCCTGGAAAATAAGGAGGGAAAAAAAAACAACAAGGGAAAAACTACATAGAAATACTTAGCACCAGCAGGAAATCAGTCTCAAGTGTGACTAGCATTGTACAGCAAGCAGTAAAGTGAATGGGACTTTATAACATCAAAGCCAGATGTCAAAGTTCAGAACTCTTTATATCCTTCCTACACATTGCTGTCTCATTCATGGTAGCAGAAACACAGTACAGACTCCTTTACTCACTTTTTTACTTCTGTATGTAATGAATCACGTGATATTAGCCATTTTGTTTCAAGTTATGATCCCAAGCAAGATATTTTGTCTGTGGATTACAATGGAAGACAGTTAATCCCTAGCAATATAAAGCTTTAATCACATGAAAAATGTTTAATCACTGTGTTTATAATCTCTTGGAGCAGAATCTAATTCAGAAACTCAGTCCTCAAGTGCTAACTTTCCTTTCTAATGAATTTCTAACTCCTGCTTCCTCTAAAGTTTTAGGCAGGTGTTACTCCTAAGACACATGCTTTGGTAAAATACCTAGTTATGACTTTTACCAAGACAAACACTGTAAAGTCAACAGGATTATCATTTCAAGCGCAGGTTGTTGGCTTGGTTAGTGAACTGTCATGCTGGGAGACTTTCAAGAATTTGTATGTTGTCCCTAATGATAATTTCAGCATTATGACTTCAGGGAAAGGCTTGGTTGGTTTTTTTCCCCTACTCTGATTTATCAACTTTTTGACCAAATACCGGGATTCTTAACAACAGTAATGCTCTAAACCCCACCAGAGTTATGCCTGCAACAGAAAATTTGCACAGCACTTACACTTTGAAAATTTGCTTTTGAGTTTAACCACAAATCCCTAAGAATCCCAGATAATATACAGAAGCTCATGCTCATCAGCTGAAGCTGTTTTTCCTCACAGAAGCAGCTTTGCCTCTGCAGTGATGAAATAAGATTCCCTGACACTGCAACAGCCAGTCCTATATTTCCTTGCCATTCTAAATAGCAAGAACAATTGTGCACAGGAGAATGTAAAACTTTGTGCACATCTATTAAGTCTTGCAGACAAAACTTTGAACATTAGTGAGATTTTGACATGTGGACAGCTGTTCATCAGCAACTCCACTGAAATAACCAGTCTTGGTCTCAGGTGCTACACCATGCACAAATGAACAGACAAAGGCTGAACAGTTTTCAACTCTTAGTGGAGTAATCTATTCAAAACAGACGGTTCATTAAGTATCATCTATGCTCTTTTAGTTTTCCATCACAAAGGAATCAGTTTCAGCACTTAGCTAACTATTGCAGCTGTTGATCATCAGTTCTGCCCAGTGACCTGTGTTCATTTTCTCCAGTTGTAGTTTGTGTGGCAAGGTTTTGGAGCAGGAGGTAGCTACAGGGGTGGTTTCTTGTGAGAAGCTGCTAGAAGTTTCCCATAGGTCTGAAAAAGCCAATACCAGCTGGCCAAGGCTGAGTCCTTCAGAGACAATGAAAACATGCTTAAGGGGGGGAAAAAGCTTCCATGCAACTGTAGCCAGAAAACGGAGGAGGGAGACTATGTAAGAGAAATGAACTGTGAAGACACCCAGGCCAGCGAAGGGGGAGGAGGTGCTTGAGGCATCAGGACAGAGATTCCCCTACTGACCATGGTGAAGACCATAGTGAAGCTGGCTGTTCCCCTGCAGCCTACAGAGGTTAATAATGCAGCAGGTATCCACCTGTAGCCCACAGAGGAGTCCATGCGAGAACAGGAGAATGTCCAAAGGAGACTGTGACCCCATAGGAAGCTCATGATGGAGTAGGCTCCTGGTAGGACCTGTGGACCAGTAGAGAAAGAAGACCGCACTGGAGCATGTTTGCTGGCAGGACTTGTGACCCTGTGGAGTACTCACTCTGGAGCAGCCTGTTGCTGAAGAATTGCACCCAATGGAAGGGACTCACACAGGAGCAGTTATTGGAAAAACTGTAGCCCATGGGAGGGATTTGAGTTGGAGAAGTTTGTAGAGACCTGTCTCCAGTGGGAGGGACCCCACACTGGAGCAGGGGAAGAGTGTGAGGAGTCCTCCTCCTGAGGAGGAAGGAACAGCAAAGACAAGGTATGGTAATCTGACCATAACCCCCATTCCCTGTCCCCCTGCTACGCTTAGGGAAAAGATGCGGAGAAAATCAGAGGTGAAATTGAGCCTAGGAAAAAGGGAGGAGTGGGAGGAAAGTGCTTTTAATATTCAGTTTTATTTCTCATTATCCTACAGATTTGATTGATGATAAATTAATTTTCCCATGTTAAGTCTGTTTCACCTGTGGCAGTAATCGGTGAGAGACCTCCCTGTCCTTACAACAACCGTGAGCCTTTTGTTGTATTTTTTCCTCCCTCAGTCTACCTGATAGAGAAGGCTGATAGGTGATAGAAGGAAAAGTGATTGAGCAGCTTCAGTAGGCATCTGGCATCATCTAGCAAGGGGCAATCCAACACACCAAGACACTCCTTTCCCTAAGTCACTACCAGTTTTTCCATTCAATCACTCAAATACTTCTCTATTCAGTTGAAATAATGAGATAAGATGAATTGGAAAGAAAATATTCTCTTAGACATGCATGTTCATCTATCAAGAATAAAAGTGAGATCTTGCTAGAACAAAAAGGCCTTTAAAATAGTCAGCAAATGCAGACCTGTAGAAATGACACTCTACTACTTAGCAATTTTAGCCTGTCAGCTGCAGTGTAATCCAAAGTACCAACTTCAAGTGGAATATAGAACATAACATTGCTACAGACTATAGATCATATTTAGCCTGCTGGGTCTTAAGCAGCAATAACTGAAAACAAAGGCAAAAGGCAGTTTTATTCCTCCACAGCTGACAGTTTTATGTACTCTCCAGCTTTTGATGAACAGCGGAATTTCCTTTTCTCTTCCTCTCTTCTCTATTCACAGGTCAACTTCTTGATCTCAATACTGAAAAATGTCACTTGTCATATCCACACTCTAGTAATACTTTCATATTGACTCTCAGGCAGTTACAGTAAAGTTGTTCAAATGTATATTGACTTACCTGTAACAGGCAGTTTTCAGTTTTTACACAGTTTTGCGCTTTCTGATGACACTATCCACTGCTTACAGTCTTAACTCATCACTCAAAAGCTACACTACATGGCAGAGCTGAAGATGGATATTAAATACAAAATTCTCTTTGTCTGGATAATGGTTTTAATCTTAAAATCTCAAGCCGCTGTATCATATATTAGATGGAATAGGCAATAAGAAAAAAAATCCTCTCTTTTTTTTAAAAGAGAAAAATTGCAACACATTCTGATACTGAAGAAAAATTTTCTTCACTCTTTGCCTCAGGGTAAGTACTTATCGTTCACCTCATCATATGGTCATGGCCTTTTTTCTAACTGACAAACAGATACACAAAAGGGTTGATATTCCAACTCCCATTGCTCCCAAGGTACCGATATTCCTGGATTCCTTTTGCACTGAAATACCTGCATCAAATTCCTTTCAGCTGCCCTCATGCTTACAGGATTTTTGGTTGGTTTGTTGTTTGGTATTTTTTTGGTTGGCTGGGTTTTTTACTTCCAATAAGTCACCTGGAAAAGTTGCTTTTGACACTATTGTTCAAGTTTTCTGTTCTCTTTTAGGAAAAGTAGAGCACATATTTCATTTCCACTACCTTGCAATACTACAAAACACGTAGCTGGTGAAGTCCACACTTGAGCTAGTAGCTATATCATTACTTCTGCTCACTGTGATGTTTTGTTTGCCCGTGGTCTATAAAAGGTAACACTGTATTTTTAAGTCACCAGTTATGACTCCAGCACAAACTTCATCTCTGGAGGCAAAAAAACCCCAACAATCGGAAGTGGTAGCCAATAGCAAAGGCAACTTCCACAGATATATTTGTAGAGGTAGCACAGGCCACACCTTCTTGCAGAGGTACACCTATGTCAGGAAGGACTACACTGCTTGCCACTTTTCCCTGCCACTCCACCCCTCCACATGATTTAATAGAATCATATAATCCACAGCACTAGGTATGAAAGCTTTCTAATAAGTATTCATCTAAAACTTTGTAATAACTCTGTAAAAAGCTGTTTAAGCCATATTTTGTTCACTCACAACAGCTACATCTGTAAAGCTCTACCATTTTGGTACTTGATACACACCAGTGAGCAAAATGAACTATTTCCACATTTCAATATCACTATATTCTACTGGATGCTAAGTTCCGATCAGTCACAATTATCTTAATTTAATTAGTCTAATAGTTAGCCTCTAATAGTTAGCTTCAAATAGATGTTTTTTTCATTACTCAAACTGTCACTAAATGTCATTTCAAGTTCACAGGCAATTGTCTTACATGCAGAGCATTTAAATTGTCTGAAAGCAATAAATATTACCACCAACACTCAGAAATCACTTTATAAAACAGAATAGCATCTGTATTAAAGAAGTTTTATTATTCTACATTTCATAAGTAAAAGTAAGATCAACTACATTCTCACATTAACATGTGAAGGTTGATTTTAAATCATGCAGATTATTCTTGCTTTTAATTAAAGCCAAAGAAAGTTTATTTTGCAAAAATACGTCCCACTTGACTGAGAATTACATTTGGTGTCCCAAGAAGATTGCTCTTTATCCTAGGTCATTGTGAATAAATACAGACAAATTGCTTAGTCTTTAAATTTAGAATTAAACAAACTCTTTTGTTGTATAAATTTGTTCCCAAGATATCCTGGATATCTTTCCACAACCTGTTCTAAAACTTATTTCTGCCTTTTTAAAACACAGCAGCCAATTTTTATTATGAAAACAACCTTTATAAAGCTACATGGTCACCTTGTGTAGACAAATTGAAACTGTAAATTACTCTTAAGTCAAATCTTTCAGGTCTTACTGCTGTAAGATCCTTTGATTAACTTCAGTGACATTCTTTCACAGTTTAAGAATTCATAATAACAATTGCTTATGCTAAAAAAAAAAATTTGTATGCCTTTCCAGCTAATTCAGCAGTGTTTTTGGCACAAAAGAAAAGTGCTGAAAGGACTGTCCACACTGCCATTATATCTGTGAATGCTCCTGGGTTTTTCAGGCAGCAACAGTTCCCATCTGGCATTTAGGAATGACATCTTGAATAATTCTACAACTATTCCATTAGGGAAAATCAAGTATCACCAAAGGATTGCCAATTATTCCTCTTTCTGTGTTACAAAGGTGTCTGTCACCCACAATAACCATCTCCCTATCAATGAGCTTGTCACCTTCATATCCAAGCTGAAACATCAGACTGAATACTGTAGCTCCCAGAATACAGGTGTTGGAGACCTGGCTTTGCTATGAAAGAAACCCAGGCTGAAAGTATATAACTTAAAACACTATTTCCTTAAATATAAGCTATTTAATTTTGAGCACAGATGTGCAGTAATAAATATAAATATAAAATTCTTACACAGTATTATAATTTAAAACCAAGCTTCCTGGTTAAAGTTATTGAAAAACAGAAGACTAATAATACAATTGACTGAAAAAAAGCCCTCTGAGGGATTTTTGTAAAAATTATTTACAGTTTTCAGAGGTCTGTATTTTGAGACTATTTTTTTTTTTTTATAGTTACCACCTGTTTCTAAAAGGAAAAAAAATCTTTATCCTTAGCAAGCCAAAATGCAAATTGTCACTTTATTCCTTTAATTCAGCCCACCAAAACACCTCTGCAAACATATAGTTACTTAGCTTTCTCCATAAGAGGAGTTTATTTCTTTGCATCCTCAAGTTAACTCGGCTCAATTTTCACTAGGGTAGGGGCAAAACAAAACAAATTTGATCTAACTACAAGGAAAGGAGAAGTACAAATGTGTATTATTTTTCAACCCTTTATTTAAGAAAACAAGGTTGCGTAATGTGAAGTCTTACATAGCTTGGCCTTTTCCATGGAACTTTTAGGCACAGGGTGAATAATCAGATTGCAGAGTAAAGAGTTCTGCCCAGAAACACGGGTGCATCAGCAGTCTCCCAATTGTAGATATACCAGGAGGACTCAAGATTAGATCTTCTGTGATGATTTTCAAGATCATCGATTTTGTCCAGGAGAGAATGGGGTTTTTTTCTGTTGCTGTCAGCACTGTCTGCTGAAAAGAAGTTTAGATGTCCCTGGCTTTATTAATTCTTTCCTCTCTTGTAGTTATTCTTGACTCTTTATCAGCCAAGGTCACACAAGCTGTTTATACATCTGCTTTAATTGAAGGCACAACACACATTAAATGGGAGACATCACCTGCTTTCATTTCATTTAAGATCATTTGAAGGTCCATGGTTTAGTTGTAGTCTCGCCTTAGATTCATTTCTAACTAAACTGCTAAGTGTATTAAGATCCCTATTAATGCAGACATTCAGTACGTGAAAGAAAATACCCAATTCACAGCATCTGAGGCTTGCAATCTATTCTTCGGACGAAAATCACAATGGTGAGCATTCAGCAAAAGGTTGATTACTACAACCCTAAAGAAAAAGAAAATACAGCTTTTTTCCTCCCCATTTCTACAAACGGTACCTAAGAGCACATTGATGCAAGATACATGGAAGCAACATAACAAATAGAAGGCTTCTTTCAGACATTTCATAAACCAAGTGAAGCAATCAATCATTGTTAAAACAGTTTGGCTTCTTTCATTTTGGACACTGGCAGATTGCACATATCAAATCTTGGTATGTTTCTTGAGCTATTTGCCAAGAGTAAATTCTGGAGAGGTCCTTTACTATGTCAGTTCAATCATCCCTTCCCTCTTGCTCTGTACCAGTTTTGAAAATCCAGTTTGTGGTTACAGTAGAGCCCAGTGAGATCTGTACTGTGGGCATGTGTTTACCAATCAGATATTACTAATGGCATACAAACTGCTTTATGTGCACAGCAATGTTTCAGCTGGTGCTTTGCAAGTGTGCCAGGATATTCTGGGAATGAGATGCTTCGGGTGTCTCTGCTGAAAACTCACAGTTACTGACTCTGCTAAGATATCTCTCAATAACAACTCATGCTGGAGCCAAACATTTCTACAAATTCCCTCTTTCCTGGACTCTGAGTTTTGCTGGTGCTTGGATGACCTCCTTAGGGTGATGAGCAGCTTTTATATGAAGGAGAAAGACTGTATGTTAGCACTAGTAATTTCTGTATATATTATCAGTTGGGGGATTTCCTAAAACTTTTCTGCAGCTTCTTCTTATGAAGTTTCACATTTTTCTATAATAAAAATGTCAACACACCATGTTGATTTCCCACTTCTGTATGACAAACCTTTCCTCATTGCTTTTACCACCACCTACACTATTGTGGCTTTACTACCATCCTAGAAAATGGTTCCACTGCATCCCAACAGAAAGAGTAAACATCAAGCAAAACCAGGCATAGTCATTTTCAAGGTAAAGCACTGCATGAGGGTTCAATCTTCTTCTGAATTTGTCTTTGTCTGCAGAAACTCTTCTAAAACCATTTCTTAATCACTCAGGATAATATTTAATATAGTGCTATATTATGAGTCCTTTATTGCACAGTTCATTCTAATGTGAATCACCTTTTGTACAGATACAGCTGGGAGCAGACATGGTATAAGTTTTTCTAATACACATTTTAGTTTTTGCTTTGGATCTCAGATTCATCAGAACACCAATCTGGAATTCATAGTTCAATAAATTTGTCATTTTATTTTAATGTCTTTTCTGCAAAGCAACTTGCTAGCATTTGTTTTATTATTATAAAATTTCACTGCATGACTTTCCAATTCAAAATACATTACAAAAAACTTGTTTTTCTTTCCATGATTTAGATATGGTTTCATGACAATAAATGAAACATGAAGAAAATGCTCCTCAATAAACAGATTAAGTTCTTAGAGATCTAGAGCCAGAAAGCATTTTCAACCCTGTTACTTTAATGGAACTGCATTCACACATGGTCTCAGTTCCATGAAGTAAAATGTGTGTCACACATGAAAGCAGTTAAATATAAATGAATTACTCAGTAGGATAGCATTCTTGTGAACACAGAATTGAAAAAGCAGAATTTCTCCATCCCTTACTTTCGTTAGCTTGCCAGTGGTTATTTAGGAATGAAAGATTTCTTCCCTAAAAGAAGGTGTCTATACACCAACTGAGAATAGTTGGAGACTAAACCCCTGACTTTCCTGGAGACTTTTCAGTCTTTAAGCAACCTCCACCCACAAAAGCTGCTTTTGCATATTTAACAGAATTGTTATCCTTGCAAAGGCAAGCCTAAAGTAAATTTACTGCAATTTAAAAATCCACTGCTCCAGGACATTCAGAGTCCAGTTTGACTGTGCAGGTTGAGGCCCTCTTGAATCTGAAGGCAATAAGTCGTTGTGCCTTTATCCGTGGAAACAAAAATGCCACTTTGCAACATCTGAAGTTAGTTGCTACCAATGTCTATCAATCCCCCTCTGAGTGGGTTGATGGAGTCAGTAATCTTTGGCTTGCACAACTGTAATTTGATATCCACTAGGACAGCCATTCATAGCTCAAGCATCTCTCAGACAACACAGGAAAGGACTGTAGTCCAATCTCTCTTGACAAGCTTGCTTGATAATTGGAAAGTACATTGTTTGCCATCTTCTAAAAGACATTGAAAACACTTACTAAATAATACATGCAGAACAGAAATGTAACACTTTCAAAACAACATTACCCTTAGTGAAGCTCCAACAAAAGACAAAAACATTTAAAACAAATGAATGGGATAGCTCCTATGAAATGAAATATACAGCTACACATATACAAGTTAGTGGGTTTAACAGTAGCTTGTAGTCTATTAACTAAAAAGGCAGACTAATAAACTGTAAAATGATTTATGGAATTGGATGACCTTACCCTGCAAAACCATTCAAAACATATTAGAACATCTATGTATGTAGTAGTTGTAATGAAAGGGTAGCATCTCACCACCAGCACTGAGATGCTTTCTGCCATTAAAAGAGACTACAACATTGGCTGCTCTACCCCAAGTATTAAAACAGGCAATGCAACTGTATCCATCCTATCACTCTCTTTAAAGAGTGCATTCTAACTCCTAAAGTACTTGACAGATAAATTTAACACTCAAGAAAGCTTAATGTTTGTAATAAGTCACACTTGGAAATCAGAAAAAAATCTTTATCATTTACGGGTCCCAGCATAGTGAAGCTCTTATTAGAGACAGAGAACCACCTTAACTGGGGAATCCTCCTCTGCAGCCAGCAGCGTGCCAAGCAGACAGCCAACCATTTACCTTCCTCTTGGTATGCCTTTCTCATACTCCACCTATTTTATAGGATTTCTCCTTGTGAAACCAAGAGGACAGGATGTTAAGTTAGGAGTGCTGAATAAAGCCTCCTACACAGCCAGGTGTTTTTGGTTTGTTTGTTTGGGGTTTTTTTCCAAATTACAGATTATCAAATTATTAGGCTATCCTGATTTAAGTATAACATTTTAAGTATATTTCAAGTAAGTTTTCCCACATAAATTTGACACTATTGGGGCAAATGAGCCAGAAAACAAAGCTGAGAGATAGGATTTAGCTCCAGCTACAGGGTCAGCACTATTTTATGTACACCTGACATTTTAATTCTCTCAGTTAAGAATGACCCTAACCAGGAAAAATATATAATCACCCAAAATTCTCTCAGTTAAGAATGACCCTAACCAGGAAAAATATATAATCACCCAAAATAACTTCCATGTACAGACATCACTGAAGAAATTCTAAGCAAATGAAACTCACAGATGTTCACCACGGGTTTAGCCCTAGATTTCTGTTTATCAACATGTCAAGTACCATGGTGTTCTGGTTTGAGGTCAAATATTAAAGCCACTCTTTAGTGTCAGTCCCCAGAGCCCAAATCTTCATGGCATGATCAAACTTTTGTTTCCTAACTGCAGAAAACATCTCTTTCAGTTGTAGCTACTTCTAAAGTGCTTTACACAGGATCTTATGTGTAATGATGTGGGTTTTCCTGCCACTAGCAAGTGCTCTTGGTTTGGTGATTTTGTTAAAGCGCCAGGAACTACATATGAATGTATTATGTTCAGGATGAATGTAGAGGTTAATTATTTAAACTGGTTAAGAGGGTTTGTTTTGATCAATTTGCTAGAAAATTGCATGTTAAAAGAATTCTCCAGCTTTATCAGAGTTAACACACAAATCAATGTCCTTTTCTACTCATGTATCTCTTTCTCTCATGTCACATCCAATCATTATCTAAGATAATAGATTTGAAAGATGAAGAGTTTTGTTCCTTGTGAACCTGTTCTTCTTTTCAAGCTTGATATTTCCATGAAGACATAATGGTGTTTCAATTCCTATATCAACCCACATTGAGGTTAAAACACAGCATTGCAACTTTTTATACTTTGAAGTATAAATAAAAGAATGCATACTGAAGCAATTAAGTCTTCAGGGATCTACTTTGCGTTAACAATGGACAAAGCTAAATAAAACAGTACAGTATATTGCTCTGTGTATAGTTTGTCCCTGAAAGTCATGAGCTAATAGCTTTCTCATAAGATCTAGACAGTGAATACAAATCAATAAACAGAAATACTGTAAAATAACATTAGTGCAGTGGAGCTAGAAAGTAATTTGGTATTTGTGGCACGTGAGAAACTTATGTCATAGATATTGTAATGGTCAACGTAGATTTTTTCCACTAATATGACTATTTCCTTATATTTGTATATTTCCTTGTATCTGAGAGAGTCTGAGCATCTGATAGACATACTTACTACAGGAGAGATATATTCATTCATACTAGTTAAATGTGAATGTTTGAAAATATGGATTTATGCTTGCTGTTGAAAATTGCTCTACTATCCATGTACTTATCCTGACGCTGGAGAGAACCTGTGAGCCTGCGAACCCTAAAGAGATCATCACATCTTTCCTGTCTGCAGAGACTGCCCTGAGAAGTGGAGATGGAAACCTGCAGTCATGGACTTAGCAATTTCTTTTCTGTATTGAGAGGATTGTAAATGAATGATAATTACTGATAAGTACTATGTAAGTGATATGGAATAAGGGGTGAAATGTTATGGTTTGGGTTAGAACAGAATTAATTCTGTTCAGTAACTGTGTTTTCTAAAAAGTATTCCATGACTACATGCATAGGGTCGTGTCAGTTTTCCCCTTACACACACACCTTTGCCTGGACTGTCCCTTTAAGAAACCTGAGATTCCTAACTCAAGGACACTGCAAACCATCCCCCCCACCCCCGGGGAGCAGGGGGGGAAGCCGGGGGAATGCTGGGTTTCTCCAGGGGACTTTTGTTGACTGGACCACGAGGAAGCCCTGCTCCTTTTATCTCTCTGCTGTGACCGGAGTGCTGCTGTTTTCTCGCTGCCTCTGCTATCTGAGACACACGTGGAGCTTTCAGGACGGGGAGAGCCGGCCCGGGACACTGCCGTAATTATCAGTGTATAGGGGAAGTGGGTTTCAGTATCTGGGTCCTGTATATGTTTATATTCCTTTCATTTCTGTTTGCTGTTGTTATTAAAGCAGTTTTTAGTTTTTAAACTTCAAATCCAGTCTCTCCTTTAACTGCCTTGTGTGGGGGCTGGGAAGAGCCTTTAAACCCACCACAAACAACATATCAAATGAGCTAATTAACATTTAGAAAGATGAGCAAAGATCTGTCTAAAAGAATCTCCTCAATCAAAATCAACAGGTACAAAAAAACCCCAGACACATTAACTCTTAAATCCAACAAAAATTGGCTTAATAAGGCAGAGAACAGTAAAGGTTTTTTATACTCCAATTGATATACAATAGCTCAAGAATGACTCGGAAACAGAGACCAGTTAAAGAAGACTGGTATCAGTTGCATCACTTCAAATATAAGCAAAATGAGTTTAAATTTACAACCCCAGTGTCTTTCCTGATGTTCCAGACTTCGCAATGCTTGTGATACGTGAATTCATGAAATGAAGGCAACACAAAGCTCTGCTCACATACACAGTCAAGGCACCTGTGAACTTTGTGGGAGTAAAACCTTCTTGGTAAAGTTAGCATGTAGTATCTCAGCTTCTCATAAAAGTTGAAATATTAAATAAATTTTAGTATGCCACTAACAGGAATGTAGTATACATAAACATACAAACATGTGGAGAAAAATCATCACAGACTGGAAAGAAAAGAGTGCTGAATTTATGGCAGAACGAAATGATGCTGGGACCAGTGGATAAGAAATAAAGAGTTAGATATCCAGCTATCCAGGAGAAAAATTAGGCCGTGAATGAAGTTCTCAAGTTCATTTCTAAGAAAATATATTTGTGGAGTTTCCCTCTCCACTAAGGTAAACCATTTTATTCATGTGATACAATACACAGTGGTTTGCATGCTGGCAATACTGACATGTCATTGTTGTTGTCCATCTGTGGTGGTACTGACACCCTCCTTCCCTAGGCCTCATTGAAAAGATGGGTCCTAGGCCACTTCTTCACCCCATTCCCCCGCCTTTTCCTTGGGCTGTTTTGCAAAGCTGCTCCTCAGACCACTCTACAAAACCACTACCAGCCCTGTGCAGGTAGCCTAAAAAGTGTCAACAAGTGCACACAGCTGAGAGAGGGAGAACTTGGTACATTCTGACCTGGTACTTTCTAAGCCTGGAGTTTGTTTACTTGCAACAACCAGAAAGTCCTTCAAAGGTTGCCAACAGGTGACCATTGCCCTCTCAACAAAAGCCAAAACTGTCCTGACACAATTAATGGCCAGAATTGTAAGGTACCAATGTAGTACTTGACAAAAATCAATCATATACGACCCTATAAATATTGATTCTGGAACACTCATTGGAGCTCTCTGGGATCATAGCAGGCTAAGTCTCAGTATTTCCCCTTGAGCTAGGAAACCTCTCAGGCTTAACTGTCTGCTAGTAAAGCTGACAAAGGGTTGAAGAACATCATAAACCACTGATCCAGTCTAAGACCAGGCCTAGCCGCACCTAGTCTCCAATTTGAGAAAAGTTTAGAGAGCAAGGAGTTTCATTCTGAAAATGTGGTAACTCAACAGGAGAGCTATTCTGTTCCCTACCCCTGAAGAAAATCCCTAGCCCAACTCATTTTCACTGGAACCTATACATACTTGCACTTTGCAAGCATTTATACTAATACCTTAAACTGTGTTAATCAATTTGTAAATAACACAGTGACCCTACCACCAAATTGAATCTTAAATAACCTTTGCTGATTTTTTTAATTTTTTCAAATTCGTTAAGCTTTGCCCAATCATTAAGCTACCTTGAGTGTGTTAAGACCATTCATGGGTACAAGCAGCCTGATTCATCCTCAAAATCAGATATTTCTGCAAGTATCCAGTGCTAAATAAACCATCAGATTTGCATGTATTTGACTCTGAACCAAATTAGTATGCAAACTGCAAAGATAATAAACTAGGAAAAATACTCTTGATCCACTAAAATCCAGTCCTCCTATGTGATTTATTCATAAATCAGGCAAAAAAAAAAGGTAGATTTCAGAGAAGTTTCAGTGCTAGACAACAAAAAAAGTATGATTGACAAGAACAAAAGTCTAAATGTTGATATTGAATGCTAAATGAATAGGGATCAAACAACACTACAACAAATTCAAAACATATAAAGCAATCCAGCACACAACCATTACAAATATGATCTTCTGTGACTGCAATTTAGAGAGAAGGGTACCTAAATGAGTTTCTGATCTTAATATTTCAAGCACATCAACATCCAGTAGTTCTGTTTGGACTCAATTCAATATGACTCCAGCAAAAAGTTGCTCCTAATGTTAACAACTGGCTATCATTCATTCTCCTATCCTTTTGAAGGAAATAGACTAAGGAACAGTTTGGCCCCAGGACTTCGGTAATGAGCCCATGAAATCATCACACAAAAAACAAAAGCCCTAAAACCAAGACCAAACAATGAATAATGTCTTTGAGAAATATGTTAGAAATATCTACCATGAGAGCTTTTAGCAGATGTCATGATGACAAACAGTAAAATCACAGCATGAAACCAATCTACAGATTTCAAAATTTCATGTACTGAGTTTCAATCGGCAGTTGTTCAGGTTGTCACTTTTCCTTACCCTCTGCATAATCTTCATGGCTCAAAACTGTAAAACATACAAATAAAAAATATGTCACATTTATGCTAGCTGATGTGCTACTATCATTAATTTCCCTTGTCATGTGTTATTTCTCAGTACACAGTGTTAGAGCTGTCAAGATATATTTCCCTAGATCTTGTCCTGTTAACAAACTAATTCAAATACATGACAGACCAGTTTTCATGAATCTGGCAGAGAAATTGAAGTTGTTCTAAAAACAATGTATTTCTAGAAGAAAAAAACTGGTAGCCCTACAAGTTGCTGGATAAAACTCATGGTTAGAAAACCATAGGTAAGAAGGAAAAATAATAGATGTAAAGAAGGAATAAAAGCGTATTGTCTTTTTGCTAAGATCTAATGACTGCTAAAGCTGCAGTCAAATCCATATTTATGGCCATATTTGAACAAGCGCATAAAGTGATTTTTGTGGACAACTTACACAGTTGTGTTTTATGCCAGTTATCAAGCCCCCAGAGCACTGCTTACAGAGGAAAAGCAAGTCTTTGAAAGACCAGAAAAGAGATTCTGTGGTGTGTTTCAATTTTGACGTCTCCACTTAAATTCCTTCCTTTAACTTCCAGAGAAAAACTCTACTAATAGATGCAACTGAGGCAGTGTTTGCATGCAAGATGCCTCTTGTGTAGATTTGTACATATAAACTCAATATCAATACCTTTTTTTTACTTAAATGACACTTTAGTCATTTCAGAAATACTGTACATCTAGCACTTTTTATTTTAGCCAAGCTCCAGAACACCACCAAAGCAGTTTCTTTCTAGTCACAGTTTTGCTTCCTCTAAAACAGTGTTAAGAGAAGTGGACACAGAACTCTGAGTAAGTGACGATCTCCAAAAGAAACCCTTGAATTGCTAGAGTCCTCCAGTGTGCATCATTAGTCAGTCCAATGTAATTCGTTACATCGTGCTATTCAAGTGCTTGTGTTTAAACCATCCCATCATTGCTCGGAACAGTTCCTTCTGTTAGTTTCCTTCTGCCATCTGAAAAGCAGGACAAATCCATCTCCTGTTTCCATTTTTTATCAGCTCCAGAGGACTGTTTGGACAGTATAAATGAAACATTCCATACAAAACATTATATTCAAGTGCACTTTAAGGAGAAAAATCTCCCAGAACAATCTCTCAACAGCCTAATACCTCTCTATTAGGGCTATTTTTTTGGACATGGTTGTATTTCCTACTGTTATGTTGATTAAGGGGGAAACTAACATTGAATATTTGCAGAGGGTGGCTGAAGACTGGACAATGAGACAATCTAGGTGTGGTGTACAACACAAAAGAAACTGCAAAGATAAAGATTGAACAGAGACAAAGAAATTGAATAGAAGCACCAGCCTGGGCAATGGGACAACTTAATGGTCTGGGTTTGGAGCACAACACAAAAGAAAACCAAAGATCAGCTGGACTTGATCTTCAGTCTGGCATCTCGATTCACAAAGGGGGACCTAAGGGGTGGCGTATATGCATATGTAATATGTTGATAGTTTCCCGTAACACATTGCAGTTCAATTGTACACCTTAAATACTTTGTAGATGGTAGCCTGGTGCATATGTAATACTTTCCTTTAACACTCTGCAGCTGCATTAATAGTTTCAATTGTACACTTGAAATACTTTGTAGATGGTAGCCTATTTCTTATGTAATACCTTTATAGAAATGTTGATAGTTTCAATTGTAACGTAAAATACCTTCTTGTCACATATGTTATACCTTGTAACGTAAATAGAGCATGGCTCAGGCAGCAAGATGTGCATAGTTTGGTGGAAATATCCCCTCCGCACCCGGCGCCAAGAATAAACTTTTCCGTCAGTAAAAATATTGATTAATTTCCTTAAATCAATGTCACAATAGTTTAGCTTATGCTTAAACTATTACCAAATAAACTACATCAAAAGGGGTCTTCAAGCAGTAATAATATATTCTGTATGTAATTTTATTTGCTCCAGAAACAGCATGACAGTTTTTGTTTACAATCAATGACTTATACAGTAACTTACAAAAAAAACCCAAACAAAACAAAACCCAAAGTGTATATAAGCTTTATCACATACAACTAATTTTCTTATTCACTTTTTTGTCTAAGAAGCTTTAATGTCACCTAAAGTACTTCCCTTCTGTCATTGTCAGATGTCTCTTAACAATCTATTTTAAAATCACTTTTATACCTCTGTACACTTCAGAGATACAGGCTTTTATTTACATTCTGGGACTGACAGAGAATACTGCCATCAAACCCCAGAATTTCAGTGACCCATTGCAACTTTGTCTGGAGCCAGAAACTCCAGTGTCCCATAGCTGCTTATGCTACCACAAAAACCTAATCATTTTTTTCATTTATTTTCAAACCTTATCTAAGAACAACCAAAGAAACCTGAAATGGTGGTAAACTGTTCATTGTTTACATTAATGATATCTTAGAGACAGGTTAATCGTACCAATTTACATACATCTGCCTAAGAATTGGGCTATTACAGCCACCAAAGAAGTGAAACCCAGAGCTCTCAGACACCCACCAGGTTGCTGCTTGCAGAACAAGGAAGCCCAAACTGCTAGCCAGGAGTTGGAACTGTCTTAACTGGTGATTTCTGCACCATCAGCTTCTGGAAAGCTGAAGTGAAAACAGGCAGGTTCTTGGCTACTTGCTGGTTAGCTGTTTTTGACCTTGCTGTGTTCACTGCTTTAACACAGATTTGTCCAGATAAATCGTGCTTGTAGGCCAAGAACCTTGCATAAGTACATGTGGGCTGAAATGCACGGTTTCGGGAAGAGAACTGAGGACTCAGAGGAAACTCTATCAGCCTTACACTGCTTTCAGCGTTTGTCTTCTGTGGTTTTATCTCAGGCTTTCAATTCTTCTCAGTTTAACATACTCTATCAATGCTGTAGCTCCACAGAAGTCATTTCATTAACAGAACAAGCACCAGCATCATATGAATGAGTAAAGATTAATCATATTATTAGAAGTGGTGAAAAGAAAGCATTATACTTCTTCATTAGGCTAAGAAATTATTAAATTATCCTACTAACTGAATTTAATACACTTATAATCCTTCCTTAATTCTCATTGCATATTCAATTTTTCCAATAGCTTTGTAAGTTTCTTGGAAGAAATTCAACTATTTCATTTGGTTATGGTTTATTTTACTTTTACAGCTCTGTCACACAAACAATAAATTTCTTTGGGGCAGGTATTTTCAGCTAAAAACTAGGAACATTCTTTCTATAAATTTGGCTTCCCAAATGAATATAGTTTCTTCAATATGTAGAGAATATATATTTTTTTAAATATACACAGAATTATCTTGAGTGTCAGTCAGGTATATTCTGAACTAATTGGTCCTAAACTGAGCTTTAACTCACTTTACATTCATATTTTTAAAGCCAGAAGCCTACACTCCAGCACCCTATGACCAAAGATTCCAGCCTCTAGACAAAAGGTCTCTGCCACACAATTTAGGAAAAACATTATAAGGAAACTATTCTGATTCATCTTCTAGTTGTTAACCTCTTTAGTTTAGTGGGCACTGTTAGCCTTTCTAGATGAAAAAAAATGTTTTTAAAGTTCATGCACAAACACAAAATGATGCAAAAAGCAATGAGAAAACAACACAAAAGCAAAGCTTCAGCCTCTGCCAGCATTTGGGTTAAATAACTAATAACTCAATTATAATTATATTTGTAATGTTACCTGAAAAGCTTTTTTAGTAATTTTACCAGAAGAGTGTATTCATAACACTGACTTAATGAGAACCCTTGAGCCCAACCAAATTTATATTAAAAAGTAGACAAACAAGCCTCATGAACCCTCTGGAGAGCTTTTCAAAGTTAAATGCATTTATGGTATTGATGAAGATAAGCATCATTCTCAAAAGCCAGTTCTTTGTTTACAGTCAATAAGTCTTATTTTCTGCAGCTGAATTCAAATGTGTTATACTTTCAAGTGGAATTTTCATTCATCTATCTGTTTTGGTAGCTTGGCATCCTATAATTATCTTTTAATTAAATAAATGCATAAGGAAATATGCAATACACACAACAGAGTAATTATGAACGAATTATTCTCTGACAATACCTAAAGCAATGTCTTAATGGCCTGAGTGAAGGAGAAAAATCAGAAGCTAGCATCAGAAGCAGACTAAACAATAATCAGAAAGCCCAAAATAAAATTAGGAAAAAACCTCTGAGATACAACTGCCAGTAAATCTTGTAATACTCCTCACAGAGGAAAATGCAGCAAAACAAGAGATGAAGAGTTGCACATTTTCTACTCCTGGCAAGTTTGTTTGCTCTGCTTTGCCCTTGTGTGCTCCAACTGATATAGAAGGGGCAGGAGGCAGACTTGACTGTAGAAAGAGGACAGGTATTTTTAAATTTCTTTTTACATGGTGAGTTCTTCAGTATAAAAATAAAACCAAACCAAACCACCAAAACCAATTGCTACCCAAAGAATATCAGAAGTGAAGATCCTATTATATGCACAAAAACTCTTACATTTTATTGTGCTGGGGTGATTGTTTCCCTATGGCAACTAAGAGCTCATCTGATATTAAAGGTGTATCATCAACAGAGCACTCTTATCATAACAAAAGAACACAAATAATGAAATAAAGAACACTTTTTTTTTGTAACCCTTAGTATGGCTAGAAAAACATGTCCACTTCGATGATTTATGTTCTTAACCTATGTCAGGCTACTTATTGTCATATCTGTGAGGAATAAACTTTCTGTTTTCTTTCAAGCAAAGGGATCAAACAAGGGTTACCAGTATAAGGGGGTGCATGCAAAGGGGTTTCCTTCTACCAACCTATAGGCGTACCATGGAGTTGTAAGATGCTTGGACATGTCTGGACATGTATCAGGGAACATGCGGCCGGAAATGAAGGGATTGCAAAATATATGTAAATAAAGCAAACCCCCTGCCATGTGGTCAGCCATGGAGGCTGCCATTTTGGTCAGGGCCCTGCCTCTCAACACAATATAGCCAACCAGAGGAGAGGAAATGCCCCTTCTGATAAGAGGACTGGGTGGTACTTGGGAACCCTTTAAAAGGAGGGAAATTTGATTTCACGATGTGCTTTTGGGATCATCAGGAAACTAGGGCACCCAACACGTGTTGTAAGTAATCTTCCTATTTGTTATCTATCTTTTATGGACTTTATCTTTCTAAATTTGAATAAAAGGAAATAATTTTCTCTGAAATAAATTTTATAACAATATCCATATATGAAAATTAGACCCTAAGATGCTTGACATCAATACATCAAACAATAATTTAAGAAACAGCATCCTAAATTAGGTGTATGGAGACAACGAAACAATTATGTCCTAGAAACTTTACAGCCACTAACCACCAGCTTGGTCACCTTCATACATGTACCTATTAAAATTTTAAGAAGTTAGAAAGTAATAGCATGGGGGAATGTTGTTTGGTAGGGATTTTGAGACTGTCAGATGTAAAGCCAGAAGTTTTACCATTTTTTCACTACATTGCTACCAATTTAAGTCACCTTAAAGAAAGTCCATGTAGGCATAACAAAATTAATTTTACGTTGATACAGAAATAAAGGGTATCTCTGTGAAAACCAATTTTTTAAAGAAGAGCTCAAGCAAAGCACAATTCATTTTAACTAATTTTTAGTGTTCCTGTTATACTGACATGCTGTTAATTAACAACTCAGAGGAAACAACAGCCTGGCAGAACAAGTAAACCATTTAACAGGCAAATCTGATTTATAAGCAAGAAGCAATTTCCTGTTCACTATTCATCTGAATGACCTTAACTGCAAAATTCTGATTCTGTGTGAAATGCAACTGAGAGGTAAATAACAATGAATATTCATTCAAAACAATAAATTGTTTATTATCCACATTCCTTTTGTCTGCTTTATACAAATGTAAGAGCATGTCAAGCATCTCAGAGTATGGCTCCTGGAAACAAAACTGAGCTTGCTGTGTGACTTGCTAGGGAAGATACCATTTCTGAAAATTAGAAAAAAAAAAAAAAAAAAAAAAGCAACTATGCATCTCTTCCCTCCAGGAGAGTTTTTAACCTTTTTCATTGTGCTAGGCTACTACACTATAGAAACTTCACCTGAGTATCATAAATAGGTAAAAGTTTAAAAATTGAATAACCACTTATCTATGAAAAGTCTGGTTTTCAGAATTATCTGTTCAATAAACTCAATCAGCTAAGGACAATGTGAGCTGTTTGTACACAGTTATGCTAAAACGAAGAAAAATATATTTTTCTGCAAGTTGTATTCTTTTCTCCAAGAGGGAGGCCTGGAGACACACCATCTATAATGCTGCAGATGCTTTTGAGAAAGCACACAGGATCTCCCTTGAGTAGAAAAGACAGCGCAGAAAGAATCGTGCCTTGCAGAACACACCATCTAAGGAGTCTTTCTGCTGTGTCTTTTGCAACCGTACATGCCTATCTCGTATTGGACTTTTTAGCCACCAACGCGTGTGCAACAAACGTGGGTAGAGCCCTTCTCAAATCTTTGTTCGCGAAGCCTAGCCATGATGATGATTCTTTTCTAAAATGAAAGAGGACAATACCTTGGTGTAGTCTTAATTCTTGAGAGAGGTGAGATGACATAGCTGAGTTTTACAGGACTCAAAAGTAGGACAATGTGTTTTATGATTTATGACAATTCCCCAGTAGAGAGACAGCTCAACACAAATGAGGGTAGAAGTAAAACTCTCTCTAATCATCTTGATTTGTTCATCAGCATCTCTTATTATTAGAAGCATCTTTGCCTTTTACTGTTCACATTTCCCCAAGCAAAAATAGTTTTACAAGTTGAGTTAAACCAGGGGCTGAGGCTGTGGATCTAAGGTCCTAACATCAGCTCTGATAAAAGCAGTGCTGGTCAGCATCACTGCGAGATACCCAGCCGCTTCCCTCTGCTGACATGCCACTACTGGCTTCAGCCTTGCCCTAGCACTCCACAGCACTGCTCTGCGAAGCCAGAAGGCACAACTGGACCACAGAGAGTGATCTCCAGCACAGTGCTGCATTGTGCAACTCTAAGACAAAAAAAAAAAAAAGTCTCCAAAAAAGTAAGTTTGGTTTTGACGCTCAAAACAAAAAAAAAAAAAAAAAAAAAAAAAAAATGAAGACCAATTTTAAAATTGTTCAGAAGCAAAATAAAGAAGGAAAAATATTATGTTTGGACATCAGCAAACAAATGCAAGAAAGCCCCTGATCCTGTCTCTGGTTATTTCCTGACCAATGCTAGGCTTAGGCTAGCTGCTCAATAGCTTGGGAGAAACACAACCATTTTCTCGTCTTCTGTTTGTGATGATCTGTGGATGGCCAGAGAGGAGCTGAAGCATTCCTTATAGTAACAGTCACTGGATGAAACTTACCCATATAAGGACCCAATGCAGACGCTTCGCAGACAGTGTACAAACACACAGCTGCACGTCGTTATTTCTAAGTCTATTCTTTTCCTCCTGCTTTGTTCTAAGACAACAGA
Source organism: Galbula dea (assembly GCA_013399015.1). NCBI lineage: Eukaryota > Metazoa > Chordata > Aves > Piciformes > Galbulidae > Galbula > Galbula dea. Next base: position 186,357 of record VWZX01007042.1, on the reverse strand, counting down.
AATACTAATTTAATCAATAACCTATTTATGCTGGGGCAAAGTCCCAATATACCAAAGTCTACCAGATGTATGCTTTCATAGTAACAGCATAAGTAATAATGCTCTTATAACCTTTACCCATTTCTTTCAACTTCTTCAGTTTTTTAAAACTTCAACATTTACAAAATTCTTAGTGTTATCTGTTTAATTTCCAACCTCTTTCCAAGTTACTTGCAGCCACAAACTATTTCAAATTCAACTAAACAGAAAAGCACAAACTGATAAGTTTGCAGGCTTTACTAAATGTGCTGGTGAAACACGTGCAAGCACATTCATATACAGTGTTAGGTATGAAAATGTGTCTCAGAGCATCCTTAACACAGGATATCTAATAAAAAGGCTCTAATGAAAAAGAGAATTATTTTGCACCCCAGAGGTGCCCTTTCCATATGCTGGTAACATACTGCTGACAACTAACACCACACACACAGCTCTGAGTATGGGATCTCACAGAGACTTCCTTTTCCTCTCCTAGAAGATTTTCACTTAACACATTGCCAGCCATCTAGCTCCAAAACACTTCAAATTGTGAATTGAAAGGTTTACTTCTACACTATGGAAGCCAGGCACCCAGCTAAGGAAGGTCTAATTATGTATTGAATGCCTCTGCCTGCCTGCTCCAGGTACATGCCACGGAGACTGTGGTAGCCCTCAGAAATGGGATGGATATTCACAATTTCAGAAGCAGATTTATGAGGAACAAACTGCAACCTCAACTGGCTCAGCCAAACTGTGGACTGCTCTTTTCCTGAAAGTTTTCTTTGTGTCCTGACCATGTGGCGTTAGCACCAGGCTGATTTTAAAATGGAAGAACAAATTCCAGTCCTCATTAAGTTAAAAAAAAAAAAAAAATTAAAAAAATTAAGCCTGAAGTTTTATCCTTTGTCTGGATTATGGGGAGAAAATAATTTTTAAAAAGTTAAAATAAAGAGCTGGAATTAAGATGGCTGAATAAATGGTGAATGATTTGGGAGTGGTTTGGAAAATCACCAGGCATAGCTGGTCAATTCCACCTTACACCATTCCCTCATGTGTAAGACACTTTCCCTGTACAAATGTGAAAATATTTGAGGGATCCTTTTGACACCTGACAGATGCTGGACACTTGTTCCCTGGCAACAGACCTTTTTCTTTTAGCAGCAGAGAGAGAAGAGCAAAACTTTGAATTTCAGAGAGAAAAAAGTACCAACATGAAAAGTGAAACCAGCATCATCCAGTGTCAGTAGATCCTTTAGTCTGGATGATAAAAAATGCATCTTAAACAGCAAATGTACGTTTTATAATACAGCTCTCTGTAGGAAAGATGGCTGCTTTAGATCTCTACAGCACTAGCAATGTAAAGTGTCTAACCGAGTCAGTTTGTGGACATCAAGATAAAAAGAATGTTAAAAATAAACCTACCACTAACCATTTAATTAGTGGATTTCATGTGCAGCTCTAATGAGCCTTTGATTTCAGGAATGGTTGCATGTGTCATAAATACTTATTCTGGGCATTTGAAACGTTCATTGGGGAAAAAAAGGCAAGTTATTATTTTTTCTGCTTCTCTACTCCTAAAAGTTCTAGTACCACATCTGTGTGACAGCCCTGGAAAAAAAAAAAAAAATCACTTCACAGGTCAAAGCAAAACAACTCAGACATGCACTCAACTTATTTTAGAATTACATTTTAAATGAAATATTATTACAAAAGACAATGAAATACTGAACTCTTTTTCTCACCAATTCCCCTTCCCCCACCCATAAATCGTTCCCCGTCTTGCTTCATCTTGTAACACTTTCTGGCTAGGAGTAATGTTGCTGCACTTTGAGTGTATATTTTGTCAGCAGTAACTGCCTGGGATGTTCATGCCGGCAGAAGAGCACTACTGCTCACTGTTTCTTATGCATGGTCCTGAACCATTAAGTGATTCAGGCACAGCCTCACTCCTGGTTTCCTAAGGTCCTGGCCACCTTGGTTTTGGTTTGAGCTTCATTTGCTGATTTTAATTTGTGTGCTAATTAAATGTGCTCCTGCGGTGTTCTGGAGTACTGCAGCTTCATTTAGATGATTTGCAAGGGGGTCCTCAGGATCTGTCGAAGGGCTTGTTTATTAAGTTGTTCTTCAGCCTTGTCCCGGAGATCATTAGAGCAACTTGCTAAAACCCTGAGGTGCTGCATGACCTTTCAAAGGAATGGAAGAGGTCTCAGAAGCTGCCAAAGACATTAGGTTACAGGAATAAGGAGAAGAAAAAAAAAATCCTTCTCCCTCTATTACTGCCTCAGATACTGCAAACTGCCAGAGTCAGCTGCAACAGAGAATTAAGAAAAGTCAAACCTTTTTAAGCCTAGCCTTTTAGCAATGTATGCCTAAGCAGTCAGACGGCATCTGTCTTTCTTTCCCAAGACATTTCTAACTTCATTGCTAAATTTCATTCAAGCTGGCCAAATAACTCTTACAAGTAATAAAGCATTATATTCCCACAGAGTTTTTGCAAAAGAACTACCTAAGCAGCAAAAGGTGACTCCACAGGCTACAAGACAAACTCAACTTTTCCTTGGTACCAGAAATATTTCTTGAAAGTCAGAGAAAAAAGCTTTTGGTCAGAAAATGCCTTCTCAGGCAACAGAAAACCTATCCGCAAGAGACAAATACATGGGAACTCAAGATACATCACTCTTGGAATGAGGTTTTCCAATTTCTACTGTACAGTCAAATCACGAATATTTTACAGAAGCGGGGACAAAATACAACTAGCATGCAAGTATGATCTGTAATATCTTCATATACACATAAGATTTGAGTAATGTTACTGCTATGGTAATTTCTTTTTTTTTTCTGAAAAAGTGGAGAAAAGGGAACCTAATTCATTTCTTTTAAAGCTAAAAAGTAGCAATTCTAGAAGCATCTTTTTGTACTCTTTTTACTTTATTGAAGTGCTACAGAGAGAATCACAAAGCAGATCTTATCTGTTTTCATTCTGCTGCTTCTCATCAAATGTTTACTTTATCACGTCAGCAAACCACAGGACATTTTCTATCTTATCTCTTATGATAAAGATTACAGACATGGTATGAATTAAAAAAAAAAAAATAAAACCTTCCCAATTTCTGCCTAAGTAATATCATAATTTTGTAAATGAGCTCTTTTTTTCTCCTTATTCATTTTTTTTTACACTAAGGAAAATCGCTTAATTTACTTTCTATATAGAAACATGTAGTTATATATCTTCATATATACAGTATTTTCTAAGAAAGATTTTGCTCAATAAGAAAAAAAAAATCTTTAGAAAACACCTAAATCATCTATTTAGTGTAGGAATACATAATGACTCCAAAGTTACGTTTTTAAGTTTCAACCTATAACAGTAGGTACATTTATATCAATGAGATACCATGTATTTTACAAGTACACATATTTTTTCTAGTTTATAAAAGGCAAAACCCAATTCTCAATAATAGATTTCAACTTTTAAATCTAAGTAATTAAAACCTTCTCTTTTTTTTCAAGCTTGTTGAGAATTTTACCAGGTTTTCAGCTGCCTTAGAGGATTAAGAACAAAATCAAAACAGAATCAAATACTTGCTTTTCATGAAATATACTGGGACAATTTAAGCTATCATGAAAAGGGATGATGGCTATCAAATGAAGATCATAGCCTACACTGTATTTTCACATGGAGTAAAATGCTGGCTTTTGTAATATTTGTCAAAACAGCATCTGGTAAGCTAATGATAAAACTGAGAAGTGAAACAGCATCTATCCAGCCTTTATGTCCAACAGTGGGAAATAGGAACCAAAACCAAGAAACAACATCCAGAAAGCCTAAATAATTTTTTTTTAAAAATAAAAACAAAAATCTGTCTTTGTACTTGCATCAATCCTTTGAAATCTTACCAAATTATTGGGTGGTAAGGCTACTTTCCTGTTATACTAAATCAACAGATGATCAAGCATTTCAGCTGTCATACTGTGTGCAATGTTTGGAAAAATGTGGAATGAGGGACAGAAGAGGTGATTTTTCCATGCAGATGACTCACTGATACAATATGCATTTGACAATTAATATCTTAGCAATGCCCCCATCTGGTGGCCAGGTGGGAGATTTTGCTCACCCAGGTGAAAGACACAGAAGGGGCAGTATACATCTGTCCAAAGGTGTACTTAACTGTTTTTGTATCTGGAAGCCGTGGCTAAAGACGATTTTGTCAAGGAGGTGACTTTATACTGTTCAACCTATTGCAGACCACCCAGTTCCTGCCTGAAACTCTTACACACCAGCCTACTACAGCTGTTAAGAGGAGATGCGTAACATTATAGAAATAACTGTCCACTGTGGTCGGAGAGAGGACACCTTTCTTAAGAAACTGGGTTGACCTGAGCCAAAAGAGCTTCATCTTTCCAGTATCAGTAGAGGAACCCCTCCTGAGCAGTGGCTTTATTCTGTCACGGTCTGGAGAAGAAAAACAGAGCCCAGTGTGATCTGGCTGCCAACAGATCTCACCAAAAAAAAAAAAAGGTCTTCACTCCAAAGGGACTAAAAGGGTTTGGTGATGCCCAGATATTCCATGAAGAGCCCCAGTAAAGCAAGAATCACCATTTTTGATTCATCAGTTAAGTAAGCAATGCCTGTGTGATCTTTTCTCATGAACCTGAGTCATCATGGAAACAAATACACAGAGCAATTCCAGATTCTTTAGAAAGTCGATTTGTTCCTACTTATTTCAAAGGGGTTTATCTGAAAGCTTTCATAAGAGACAGGTAATTTTAAGGTCATGTGTCAAGCCAGCTCTGAAAAAACCTAAAGAACACACAGCTTTTATCATTTACATTGAAAAGACACAATTTTGTCAGCGTCAGCTTTTCCTAAATTGTCAGTATTGGCTGTTTAACTTCAAAGTCTTTCAATTTGCCAGTTACCTTGATGTCTCATAATTTCTTTGACTAACTTCTTTTGATGGTCAGCTTAAAAACTCAAAACCATGTGGCAATTCAGCTAAGAAGCCCAGATAAGTGGCAATGTTCCCAACAGGGAAGGACCTTTTGCAAAACTGATTTTGCAATTGTTTTGAGCTCAGTCTTTTTCAAGACTTGTGAGGTTCTTAGACACATGGCAACTACATGAGTAAGATGTCTTCCAACACCATAAATAAAGGGAGGCTACAGGCAATATCAGACCATGGATTAGATGTTTATTATACTAAAATAAATAGAATTACCTAGATTGCAAGGCTTCCAGCGAAAAGATGTTTTACCCATTCTCAAGCTGTATTGAAGATGTTACCCACCTGTCAGACTGAATAAATTAAAGCTGGCTTATTGCATGAAACAAACATAAAAAGAAATGCCAGTGAGAGGTTATACCTTCTAAGTCTGTAATTGTTTACTGGGATTGGAAACTAAAACTGCAACATGGTTAAGGGACCTGGCAAGCAGAAAGTACAGCTGTACACAACACTCTATCCTCTTTCAGTTGCTTATGCTAATCTCAGTACTGTATTTAACACTAAAATAAGGTTAATACTAAATGGAAACAATAAAATATCAGAGGCATTACTTAGCTGAATTTGCTTGTACAACTTCAGCTGTAATTTGAGACATTCTGTTGCTAATTAGTAGTTAGTTAAGCATATGTATCAATGGCAAAGCTCTGTCGCCCACCCTTTCTCCAGGCAAATTCTAAGTAACCCTCCAAAAAGGAAAAAAAATCCCAGGTTTCAAACCCTGACACTAATTTTCACAGCATATGCTTGGCTACTAATAGGTTTTTAATGATTGAAGCCATCTACCTAGACTTCTGTAAGGCCTTTGACATGGTCCCACAAGACTTCCTTATGTCTAAATTAGACAGAAGTGGATTTGAAGGATGGACTACTCTGTGGATAAAAACTTGGCTGGATAGATGCAGTCAGAGAGTTTCAGTTAATGTTTTTTTGTCTAGGTGGAGACCAGTGATGAGTGGTGTCCCTCAGGGCTCTGTCCTGGGACCACAGCTTTTCAATATCTTTATCAATGACACAGACAGGTGGGTTAAGTACACTCTCTGGAAGTTTGCAGATGACATGAAGCTAAGAAGTGGACTTGGCACAACAGTATGGAGTGATGCCATGGAGGGGAACTAGAGAAGCTCAAGATGTAGGCCCAGATGAACTGAATGAGGTTCAACAAGCGCAAGGTCCTGCACCTGGGTTGTGGCAATCCCAGACATGAGTACGGACTGGGAGAACTCACTGAGAGCAGCCCTGATGAGAAAGACTTGGGGGTTCCGTTGGACAAAGAGCTAGACATAAACCAGCAATGTGTGTCTGCAGTCCAGAAAGCCAACAGTATTCCTGGGCTGCATCAGAAAAGGTGTGACCAGCAGGTCAAGGAAGGTGATTCTGCCCCTCTACTCTGCTCCCGTGAGACACCAACTGGAGTACTGTGTCCAGCTCTGGTGCTCTCAGCACAAGAAAGATGTGGACCTTTTCTAGCAGGTCCAGAGGGGGTCATGAAGACAATCAGAGGGCTGGAGCACCTCTCCTATGAAGACAGGCTGAGAGAGAGTTGGAGTCATTCACTCTGGAGAAGACAAGGTTCTTTGGAGACCTTATTGTTGCCTTTCAATACTTAAAGGGAGCTTATACAAAAAAGAGAGACCTTTTACATACGCAGACTCTGATAGGACAAGAAGGCATTGTTTTAAACTGAAAGAGAGGAGATTTAGATTAGATGTTTGGAAGAAATTCTTTATTCAGGGCATGTTAATGCACTGGAACAGGTTACCTGGAGAAGTCTTTCCAACACCAGTCATTCTATGATTTTGAATACAAACATTTTTCAAAGGGCTTTGTTTTGGACTTTCTTTTTCTTAAGAAAAAAAGTGTTTTATCTGCCATAGCATCAGGTTATGGGAACCTGATACTTACTAGTAACATCGTTGTAATAATCAAGTTACTATAACCTGATGTTATGACAAATACATATCTTTCTAGTACTGTCTAGCATAAATAATTGAGTTTCACATTTGAGAAACGTTCCAGCTTTAAAGTTGACATTTTGCAAGTTGGAATAATAATAAAAATCAGGTTCTCAAGTACATAAAAGAGAAAACACAGGATTTGTCTACCTGTTAATGATTAATTACTAACTCAACATATTTCTTCAAGGAAAACAAAAACAAGTAAAAAAACCCCTGCTCAACTAGTTTGGGAGAAATCCGTAAATAATAGGAATATTCAATAATTAAGTTATTACTAGTTTACAATCTTTAGCTAAAAGCCAAAATCTGTAGACCTATTCTCTTGCTCTCCAGCACATAATCTTTCTGAGGGGCCCAAGACAATATCTCCAGCTTCAATGTGGGATGCTGGTGGCTCCTATGCTTCCTGATGGAATTTTAGATCCAAGGGAGGATAATAGGATTAGAGAATAAATTGGGTTGGAAGGGATTTCCAGAGCACATCTAATCCAGCCTCCTGCTCAAAGAAGAATCCCCTGCAATGTTAAGATTAGGCTGCACAGGGCCATATCATATCCCCTCCAGCTTTGGCTGTGTCCAAGTATGTTTATTTATGCTTTTATCTCATGGGATAGATGTTTCATCAAGCTAATGCTGGATGCTGGTTTTAATCCAACTCAACTTCCACAATACATTACCAGGAAAACTCACATATGAAGGGAAACCCAAGCAGACAGGACATCTAACCCTGGAGGCTTCTGAGCCCCAAGGCAACCATGAACACAGAACTATGTAGAACCTAAGGCTCAAAAACCAGCAGCTGTAGAAACTGAAATCTGTGTTCCATACATGCAGGAAAGCCAGAACATTTGGTGTTTAGGATTTTACTTTCCACGTATTTACACTTTTGCACAATACCTTGACTTTGTAGAACACTCTCAACCAGTTATACATACTGCCTCCTGATTAGGGAATGTTTTTCTAGTAGACAAGTCTGAGTAATTAACAATTGCATTTTAGTAAAGGTGCATTTATAGCTCTACAGTGTCCCCTCAGCAAGAATACTAGCATTTGATTAACCAAGAGTACTTTATTGAATAGAGACACATAGAAGTGACAAATCTTGACTCAGCTACCAGCAAAACCAAATTGCAATTCTGCATTAGTGTAACTGTACTCCAAACATCTCATAGCATACATGTAGGCTACTGGGGCTAGGACATACTAGTTCTTATACCCAGCATTTCCAGGGTTTAATATGTAAAATAGACAAACATGGAAATACAGCTTCAAAGTCCAAAATACTGAGCTTTCAAACTCATCAACTACTACAGTTATTACAGAACCTCAGAATCTGAGGAAAAAAAATCAGACCTAATATTTTGTACATTTGATGTTCTCATTCTATATTGATTTAGGTTTGTAGATGATACATTGACCTTCTCTGAGAAGATACAAACTGAAACAAAAGAAAATCATCTTCCAAAACGTTAAAACCATTGAAACCAAGGAAAAGTAACAATTAGGTTAAGTCTCCATCTAAGTGTAGCATGCTTATGACACCAAACCAGAGAAGGAAAAAACCCACAGGATTATGGATATACAAGACATTGAAAATTATCATTTAGAAATGAGTGTCAAAGATTATCATTACACACGTGTAAACTATAATAGCCAACTTTTCTTTAGAAGAAACAGCAAAATCAACAAGACAAACAGTATTCACATTACTCACTCTATTATTACACCACTTTTCTTACTACAGAATGATTAATTGAATCATATGGTATTGTTTCACTTTTGACCTCCAAATCTCTCCCCTCCCAGCTTTAAGATTAATCTTCCAGTTGTCAGGTTTATGTAGTCATTCAAGTGTTCTGTATGCTGATTCATACTCTTGGCAAGAAAAGATGTAAGGTTTGCAAATACTCTGACGTGTTTCATTTTTTTTTCAGTTCAGCATTCCTTTGTCCACAGAAACAAGCAGTGTGGACTCATGCAGGAGGCTTCACAAGTATTCAGGCAGCTTGAGTATGAAAAAGCTTCATAATTCTATTAGTTTAAGACCCTGTTCTGAAGTGGGGATTTGAGCAAATATTTACTGCAGTAACTAGTACTTTTTCCTAAGAATGGACAATGGTATTCTTGTGGAACCATAAAGGTGCCTCTAGCATCTATTAATACCATAAACCATAGGACACATGGCTATGCAGAACACTCTACTTTGTCTCCATACTCAAGCCCTAGCAAGTTTCCTGTTACAAAATAAAACTTCTACATTGCCATATATTTTTCAGCCACCCACAGTAAATGGCTAAAAGACAGAATCTTAAGGACTTTCTTTTTATTTCCCCCCTAAATTGTGAAACATGCAATGATGAATATCAGTCTGGTTCCACATAAATTGAAACCTCAGCTGCACAGCTGTCTTCATCAGGGGTAAAACCGTCCAAGTAATTCTCAGCAGTATACAGGCACACAGTAGCTGTATAATGTGTCCCAAAGACCAGAAATTTGAACAGGGTTTCAAGTCAGATTGGTTTTGTTTTCTTGGATGGTTTGTTTTTGGTTGGTAGGTTGAGTGTTTTGGGTTTTTTTTAATCCTTGTCAGCTGATTTCAGCACTGTCAGAACTTTACTAAAACATGCTGACAGACTCATTCTGCCTAGGGATCTCTGCAAACCTCAGAGTAAAGTATTTTCTTGGCTGTATACAAGACTCTTGCTAAACACTCTGCAACAAGTTGATACACTTCAGCATGAAAACAACTTTACTGACTTTGTATGATGCTCTCACATAATAGCCAAAGAAGGGGTTTCCTTACAGTCCAACTCATTATTATTTTGACTGTGCTTTTCAAACAGAACTACACAAGTAGCATGACCCCCAACAAACCATGAAATCAAGGATTTCCATCCCTCATCAAAGGAGCAGTGAACTGGGAAAAAATTGGGAATGTGATAGTAGAGCAGATCAGAGACCAATGCAGCAAAATGTTATTCACTTTGATATGCAACACCACAAAAGAGACTGACAGGTCAAGTTTTAACGGGTCCCCAAAGACAAAGGGTATCAGAGCAGATGACTGACAAAGCTGCTTCTCCAGAGATGAGCAACAAGACTAACAGCTGGGGCTTCCTAGAGAAAAGAACTTTAGTTTTACCAGCTGCTTATTTCCCAGTCATCCCCACAACCTACACGGAATTATTTCTTTGTATACTTATTGCCCTGTTAGTTTTCAGTTTTACTGTCATTCGCTTTCCACAGACTTTGGGAATAAACCAAATTAGTGAATATACTGAAGAGATATTGACATGCCTCACTTAAGTTCTGATTACTGTGCTACAAGAAATATTGGGTTAAGGGACCATTACTCTTATTTATGAAGTTATTACCCGTCACTGTTTGGTCTCACTTTCCAGATCAGACATTTCCCACTCCATGTAACTGTATGCTTAATAACGAATCAGGCAGTACATATACTTTTAGCTTTCAGCAGTAAACACAGTACTGTAAAAAATGTCCCAAATCATTGAAAGATCTTTTGTGCCCATGTTGTCTTAGCAAGAACAAGACCCAAGATCTTTCATGTGGACTACCATATATCTCATGTTAAAAATATTAGAGTATTACTCTCATATATGTGTCTATAGGAGTTTTCCCATTAGGACATTAAGTATCAGTAGTGTATTCCACAGTGTGGCGTACTACGAAGACACCACAAATCTGTTACAAAACTAAATTCCAACATTTGAATCTAAGCAACATCTCTGACAGATCCTTTCAGATACTACTCCTGCTCTTTCCTTCTCATAGAAGTGTGTGTTCTCATAGCATGTGTCTATTAGCTCATTAAGGCACCATTAAATCTTACCTGCTTTCCTAAGTCTTTGGAATTGACTACTTCGAAACTTAATACAGCTGCAATCACAGCTTAAAAGACATTTATCCTCAGACTTCTGCCCTTCCCCAGACATAAGGTCTTTCCTGCTGTGTATAGTACAGGTTATTTTCTGTAGCTTCTTCATGTATTTCTCAGCAGATAAAAGGGATTATGGTGAAGTGCAAGTAATCTGCTGACCATACTGAGCTCTAATGTATTTAGGCTATATTTTCTGCCTCTTCGCTATCTTACCAAGAAAGGCAGGGACAGGCAGGGCAAACTCTTGTGTAAACTTACAGTGAAAGCGGGTGAATAGCAGTAATTTAAAGTAGGCAAGTGTCATATTTCTTCCTCTGAGTTTTAGTTACTTGATCTGCTAAATTTTGTCCAAACTCTCTCTACTAGACAAAGCATCAAATGATGCGAGGGGGCCTTCACCAAGACTATAAGGCAAGAGCCAGACCTGTCTATCTGGAGGTATCTTGGATGTTCACTGATTTTTCTAGTGAGGCTTTCTGAACTAAGATTAGTCATCTTTTGGCAAAGCCTCAATTAATATGCTACATTTTAACAGCTAGCAAACAACTAGAAAATCCTGAATGTATTTTGCATCAACACAAAAAAGTAAAAAGGTAACAAAAAACAAACATGAGAATTCATCTGATGAAAACAGGAGACCTCAACCACAACAGCAGAAAAAAACACATTTAGGAACAAATTCAAAGTTAATTGTTTTTGTTAAGCCACTAACTCAAAGAAAAGTATTTGGTTTTCCCATTTTTTAATCTGATTTTCATTTTGAGTGGCCTGAAAGTTACCAGCCTATACAAGATTTAAAGAAAGAAACATACAATTCCTTCATCGGTATATTTTATGAGAAGTGTTTCAATATTTTTCAGTACAATTATGTACCCAATATACTTCAAGAAAAAAAAAATCATTACTGGCACTCATTCTAGGAGTCTGGGCTCTTGATTAGCTGGTGACAGAAGAATACTTTGAAAAAAGTGATAGAACTGCTTAGTTACAAACTCAATGCATTGGGGCTTTAGTAGCATGGAAGATATAGGCCAAAAACCAAACACATCAGAACCCAGAAAGCACTCAGAAGTGCAAAAATAATTCAGAAAAAAAATCCCATTCAAGCTAATCTGGCATTTTACTCTTAACAATGTGTGAATTTGTTAATCCCAATTACTATTTTACTCCAGCTCTGGAGGAACAGGAAAACTATGCAAAAGGCATGTGCATTTGTGGGCTTCCTCCATTGTTTAACATATGGTCACCACATAAGACACTGACAATTTCACACAGTTCGAGCATTATTTCCCTGCTTTCTCCAGACACCAGATCTGTAAAAGCTGTTTGTAGATACTCTGTAGAAATTCAGAAAACTCATGCTAAGCTTCTGAGAACAGCCTGAACATGCTGCCCATTGCACAATGCATTTCCATTAAAAAAATAAAAATATAGATACTCTTAGGGAATGGAATGAATACATTGTCTGTTGAAGGCCAGTTGTCCTCTACCTATATAGTTTCAGGGAAAGAACATTTCCTAAGAGGAAAGAAAAATATTTCATGTTCATCTTCCAGAAGTTTTATAGATGCTGGAACCATGATACACCTCCATCAGGAAAGAGGCTTTGCTCTTAATGTTCCCCTGACATACTAAATAACAGTGAGATAACTTTTGTGAAAAAAAGAGCCTATTTGTCCATTATGAGCATTTACTAAAAAACTGAAATGAAATGCCATGACATCAACTTGCAGTAAGAGAACTCTTGATACCAAGCAGGAAAGTGAACGCAACCAAATTCCCAGCTCAGCCAGTTTCAGGTTTTTTCCTGGTAAACACAGTGGTTATTCTGAAGCCTTTTGGCACTGTCGTCTCGTGCTGCTTTAAAGGTAGTATTTTCTTCCAGATTTTAAAGTAATATCATCTGTTAGACTCGCAAAATTCCTCCAGAGCATCTTTAGTGTAGCCTAAGTGATTTCTAGCATTTCTTATTTTTGTAAGCCAAACACTTATCCTTACCTAAAAAGGATGGAGGAAGAGCTTAACTTGTCTTGGTTAATTTAAATTAACCTGGAGTGAAGTCCTACTGAAGGCAACAAAATTTGTCATTATCACACCTAATGTGGCAGGTCAAAGTTTACACAAGTTCTTACAGCCTTTCTCAACCTCTTAAATCATATAGCAACTACTCTTAATGTCTTCACTAAGATTTTACCTTCTGTTAAAGTGAATTAACTAATTCAAGTTAAACTCTTCTCCCAGGTTATTTTTCTTTAGTTACAAGGAAGCTGAGACTCACTTGTAGCAAAGACATCTAAAGACCAACTGTCTAGTATTCCTCTGTGATGTGTGTTTCAGGGATCACCTGGTCCTACCAAGTTAGATATTAAGCAGAAGAAACCTCATTTTTTCCCTTCTTAAAAAGAACTAATCTCAAAACAACAGAGCTATTTCTTTGAGCTAGAGTAGAACAATAAGTATGCCACCTCCATGGTGAGATTTAAGAGCACCAGATAACCTCCAGTCCCTTCACCATATTTGTAGCCCTCCTCTGGACACTCCAACAGCTTAATATCCTTTCTATATTGTGGAGCCCAGAACTGCACACAATACTCGAGGTGCAGCCACACCAGTGTAGAGTAGATCAGGACAATCAACTCCCTTGACCGGCTGGTGATGCTGCTCTTGATGCACCCCAGGACATGCTTGGCCCTCTTAGCTGCCAGAGCACACTGCTGACTCATATTCAACTTACTGTCAACAAGGACCCACAGGTCCCTCTCTGCACTGCTGCTCTCCAGTCTCTCAACTCCCCAGTCTATACATATATCTGGGGTTGCTCCATCCCAAGTTCAGAACCTGGCACTTGCCCTTGTTATATCTCATTCTGTTGGTGATTTCTCAATTCTCTAATTTGTCAAGGTCCCTCTGTAGGAAGGAGGGAATTAACAGCAAAAGTCATGTTTAAGTACTGCAAACACCTATGTTTTCAACCCATGCAAAGAGACTACCTGAGACATCTTACTCTATTTTGTCCATTCCATCTTCCCTGCACTTGACTGGTCAAACTTGCAAGATGGTATGCAAGCACCAAGACATCCTTGACCACTGTTTCCCAATCTTGCTTATGCAAACATATTAAGTGAAACATGGAAAGCTTTGCTATATTCAGTGACATCTACCATTGCTGCTTCTTCATGCACGTGGCCCTTCAGCAGCCCTGTGAATAGACTAGGCTGCTCCAGCAAGATCTCCTGACAAGTACACATAATGGCTGCTACTCACATCCAAATTTTTTTGGCATTTGCTTTAATATTCTCTCCAGAAATCAAACTAGTGGTATGACTCAATAATCTGTTGGCTGCTCATTCTCACTTTTAAAAGACCAGGCCTTGCAGTTAGCAGTGCATTCCATATTGCTATTTGGCATTACAGAATACTCCAAAGAACAAGAATATAATTATAAGCAAAATCAAGCACTGTCTCGGTTGACTAGTGGAAAAATTTTATCTTGGAAACCTCAGAAACAGGAAAAGATGCTAACCCCTCTAACAGCACCACTTTCACATAAATTTTAGTTTCCTCTTTTCCCCGTTGTCACTAGTTTCCACTTTATAGGTGCAGTGACAAACTTACACTTTCATGAGCATTTAGCTTGCAGTTGCTGAAAGTATTTATGAACCAAAATTTACTTTACAAAACTATTTTATAAAATAATACAAAACCAGCAAGATAGAGGGGAAGAAAGTAAGATGACAAGTGGAGATGTAAGAAAGAGGTTTGTGTAGAGTTTTATCTTTCTTTTCTGGCACTAGAAATCAAAGATAATCACTTCGCATAATTTATCTGATTGATGTTGACGAGACTGTACTACAAAGAGCACATCCATTAATTTCAGCAGTGATCTATCAACTCAGTGTCTTACAACCAATTCTAACAATTACAAAGGTGGTTATCTAGTGAATGATTTCTCCTGTTACAGTTTGGAATTGCCTTTAATGTCAGTGCAGAAGTTATATATGCAGAGCCTTTGTCTGCCAAAGTGGTTCAGCAAATCTGGAAATGAGTCAAGATTCAGCTGGGACCAAAAAACATTACTGTTAAGATTTGATACATACTGTGCATCCAAAACATTTTTCTAATATACATTTGTTTTCCTGCCAGTCCTCACACACTCACTCATTTCTTCAGTGTGGCTCTGCTGGACACAACCTGGTCCTCAATCTCAACATTGTGTACTGAAGAGATACATCTCCTCTTAAACAGCTGGAGGCTGCCTCTTTAAGGCCCACTTCACACCTGTCTGCGGGAAAGGTGCAAGATGGAACTGCTGCTTTTAGGCAGCAGGGGTGGAGGGGTATGTGTTGTCCTGGGACAGCTACAGCAGATTTTTATCTTTTGATTTGTAGATCCTGAAACAATACTGATCGTTTGAATTATAAACACTCTAGGGAATTTTGCATTTGTACAGTAGTAGAGCACATTCGAATTTCCTTTTCTTTAGCTCTTTTCACATAATTCAACGACCTCTAAGTGGGCAATCATCCTCTTATCTGGACCACCACAACAGAGACTCGGGTGCCTCCCCCATCAGTGGCAGTACATACTTTGAAACGAATTCACTGTAGGTTCACAGTCTGTAAAACCTAAAGCAACTTCACTGAAGCCTGGGAGGATATCCATACATCACTCTTCCTCATCTGAACAATTAATGAAGCTTCCAACCGCAGGCACAGAAGAACTGGCCAAGCATGTCAAAGAAACTGTAAGCATAGTGATTTTTACTCTTTTTTTTTTTTTTACTTTAAACATCTTTGTAGAAAGTCATTAACATGTGGCATTACTTTGTAGAGAGAGTTCTGCATATCTGTGAGATAATGTATTTGACTTAAGCTGGCAAGGATAATGTCTGCATATAAGCAGACAGACATCCTAGTGATTAATTATTTCTTTATCACACATCTTTGGTTCTCTGATTGTTCTCAGCACATTAGTTTGTGTCTTTTAGGGGCTTTTCAAATAGTTTGTGCCCTTTAGAAGTCCTTGGAAAACACACCTTCAACAAAAAGTCGTGTGGGCTCCCCCCAAACTGTTAACTATCTTTAGATAACCAGAATAAAAAGCTTTCTAGCAACAGTGAAAAACCTTGTATTTCAGCTCTGAATGGGACAAAACCACACAAACTTGGTTCAAGATAGCCATTAAGACTGTCAAGCTTCATCCGTTAATTTATCAAAAAGGATGTTAACAAATACATAATATGGATGTGGAATGAGGTACAGTGAAGCACTGAAAAACATATATTTCTGATTTTTAAAAGAACTGTTACACTTTTTGTTCTGAAGTTTACACAATTCCATCTCTGAGTTACTAAGAGAGGTCTTTGTCCCACAAGTAATATGATACGACTTATTTTTAAGATTAATATTAGGGATTGAAAAAATATGAAAGAATTTACCTGAGAAGTTTAGGTTTTGCAAAATATCTAAACCCTTAAGTGATATAAATTTATGTGGCTCCCTTGCTAAATGATCAGCAGCTCAGTGATCCTAAATTTACTGTTATAGAAGATAATAGCAACAAGATAAAATAGATAACTTGAGCAAAACACAAGATCATAGAGGTACATGATAACATATGTTTCAAAGCTTCTAAAATACAGTGGACAAACCATTTCTCCCTATTTTTTAAAGCCCTTATCGATCTTATAAAAGAAAAGCTCAGGCATTTGTGGATGTATGGGATATAGACGCTCAAGTATGGGCAGCAGGAGAATCCTGGGGCTGCCCAGAAGAGAAACAGCAGCTGTTTGGCTGTTTGTCAAGGTTAATTCACCACAGCAGGGAAAAAAAAAATATTTTTACTAGAAATCAACTCCAGAAGTACACATTACCATTCAGAGTCACACACATGCATGCACATAAATAAAGTGATAATTGTTATAGTTTAGAAATAAAGTTGTATTTATTTTGGGGTGGGGTGGGGGAGTGTTCTTTTTATTTGGTTGGTTTAGGGATTTTTTTTTAGTTGTTATTTAGTCGGTGTTTTGTTTTTTCTGACACATTCAGATTTTAGACTGAAGTTACAGATTTCACTGTATCGCAACAATTTATAAATATAAACAAAATAAAACTATATACATGAAAATGTGTCTCCTCAAAAAAAATCTCAAACAAAATGCTGCATTTTGTAATTTTGTCTGTAACCAATCACTACCAAAACAGAAATCAGTCCTGTTTCAAAATTGCCTAATTTTAGTTTAGGATAATATAATACTGAAAAAAATCACATGGTCACTATGTTTTTGACATTAAAAGCCCACTATAGAGTGCATTTAAGGTAACAGTCAACAGACATACCTCTAAGTGAAGCTGCAAGCAATTCACGTAGCTATGCTGTCACTTCTACAGCTAGAAGTTTCTGGATCCAATCTGGTTTTTTAGTAGGTTGATAAAAAGAAAGTTGAACTGCAAGTTGCTACATCAGTCATGCTGACTTTGTAGGTGTAATCAGTTAATCAATGTCTGGTTAAGATTTTGATCCTTACAGACAGTGCGAAAGTTGACTCTAAATACAAAATTCCTGGAGATTGTTAGAAAGCAATCTCAGTTAGATGCTTGCAATGTACAAAATTTGTCAGAAGAGTCTGTACATTCTGGAGAGACCATAAACATTTTATCAGTACAGCTAAGGGACATCTAGCACACATAAAGTAGGACTAAATTAGTTTTGCTTAACCGCAAAGCCAAGAGCTAATTTGGTCAGAACAAAATGCTGTGAAAGTACGAGTTCCCAGAATCACTGAAGTGAATTCAGCCATTTATGAAAGTTTAAAAGTTACCTGTTTTACAATGAACAAACCTGTTTCTTATCTCTACCCAAGTAGTTAGAAGAAAGACTCACGCCTTTAACTCAGTTCCTTATTACTGAACTGTAGACTATATACTGTAGTTACTAGCCAATCTCTAATTTTATATAAGAAACCTAAGAGATAAAACATTTCAATACAGCAGTACAAATTCAGGAGCATTATGTCCTGACTAGCTCTCCCACTAACTGCTCTCAATGGCCATGTTATTTAAAATACAGCTTCATCACTGCTTGCTTGCAACTGAAAGCAATTTCCTGCTTCCAAGGTACTATCTGTGACCAAGCAATACTCTAAATGGAATTAAACTTCAAAGTTTGTATTGCTCTAAGTAGTCATAAGTGCAATCACATGGCAAATGCTGTTGTTGCAATTCAAAACACTAATACATAAGAGGTTTCTTTCTATTTTGGTTCTGAATATTTGAAATACATGCCTGGTTTTCTCTTTCAATATCAAGGTAAATTAATATGGCTTTTGCTTTCTCTGTACTCGCCCCTCAGACAGCTGTGGAACTTTGTTTTTCTGTGTTTTCATTTCTTGATGTAACAGCAGACACAAGAAGCTCAAGACATTACCTACAGCTCATTGCATTAAAATTGCTACTAACAAGTACATATAAGTCTCATCTTCAAGGTGTTTATAGTGCAAGTATGCTGTTAGAAACAATAATAGAGGAGCCCAAGATGCGACATCCTCCCACCCCTTGCCCAAGTAAATGTGCCTTAAAATATCTTTGCCTGATTTATTTACCATTTGATTTCAGTAAGTGAATAGTTTCTGCATGCTCACACTTCTTCCAATCAAAAATAGAAAAAAAAAGCTAATCACCACTAAATCAGAATACCTCAAAGTTTCAAAGGTTTAACTTCTGATACTTTAGTGTACTCTAGGAACTTTACACCACTGAAGAAAATACCAGTGCATCTCTTCCCTGCTTCATTAAATTATGCTTTACAGCTCTTGATATATATTTTTTTTTCCTAAACTTTTTGATTTTAAAGTAACCTGCGCAATTTTATATGTTGCTTCAGTTGTATTTATGAGGGGAAGCTAGAAACAGAGACAACACTAGAGTCTATACTTTTTCTTGAAAAGGTCTGAAGCCACTAGAAGTTTGTTCCCTCAGGACAACAATGAGATGAAGAGTTATTAGTATTTTCTTGCAGTAATTTCAAAAATGAACCAATAACTTTGAAGTAATGTAACAAAATCTATGGTGTTATTAATCTTTAAATACATATATAATACTAAGTAGATGTAAATCTTGTAGAAGATCTGAACATGGTCCTGGGTTCTAGGTGGCCCTGCTTGAGCAAAGGGTGTGGACCAGATGACCTCCAGAGCTCCCTTCCAACTCCCACTTCTGTTACATAAATTGTCCATCCAGATTTGAAAATGTACAGAACTAACCATGTTCTGCTCAAGGCATTTATCCAAACTTGATGGAAGCACACCGTAATCTCACTGAGACATAGCACCAGCAATTTAAAAAAAAAATCAAATTTAAAAGGGAATAAAATGATGATTAGTAAGTAGTTATAGCTTTGAATATTACCATTCAGTTCCACCATTTTATCGTTTAAACATACTTAGTTTTACCATTTCTTTCAAGAAAAACTTTACTTTTTCTTGCCTCAAAAATTCCATTTGCATCTCCAAACCTAAATAAGAAAACTTAGTTTTCAATCAAGTCATGTTTCAATGTCTTCGGTTCCATTCAACTTTTTGATGTTTAATGCTGTGAGCTAGTGATACAGTGTATGCTTTCCTAATTAACATATTTCATGGGTTTTCCTCATCTCTTCCTTGTCCACCCATTTTCATGATAATTTACATCATGAATCATCTACATTTCAAGCTGGTCAAATTATTTAAACACTACCAGGCAGAGGAGAGATCAAGATATCATGACTTTGTAAAATACCTTCCTTTTGAGAGTTGTACTGAAATCATAAGATCAAAGGATACATTCATTGTTATGCCAAACTCAGTCAGAAGCATATAAATGTGAATAAAGTACATAACACTAATTTTTTTATATATAGCTAACTCACGGCTCTTAAGATTTGGAATGCTAACTCTCCTACCCTCTGCGTTAAAAAAAAGTTATTTTTGTTCTTGTATTCACCATTTACAAGAGTAATATGCGCTGCAGCTGAGGACTGCTATTTCACCTCTGCATCATTCCAGAGGCATACAACACCAAGTCAGGACTGAAAGCCCCTTGCATGGACCTCTCTTTTCATCAAAAAATCAGCAACATTTTCTGATCCAGCTACACAATGCCATACATGCTAAATCAGTTTGTAACCTCCTTGGCCTAATGAAGTGTTAAGAACACAAAACCATAGAAAATTCAGTTTACAAGGAACCTGTGGTTTAAACCTCTGCTCAAAACAATGTCAACTAGAAGAGTTCAGTATTTCCACAAGAACATGACTCTTCCTAGGACGCTCTGGCAATGCTGCACTGACTAAGAGACTTTCTCTGCCTTGTCAGTGTCTGTGTTTGTGGTTGCACATTTTTCAGGGAGAGTCAGAAACCATTTCTAAATCTATGTAAGTGTTAAAACTAAATTAAACAAAGCCACAGTGCTAATGCTGCTTGGCACAAAAAAATAAAGGAAAGAGGAAATTGCTAGAGCAATCTTTATTCAAGTCTTTTGTTTAAAGGAGCTGAAAGCATTATGGACAAATCTGTTCTTATTCATATGGCCCCCACTTTGGGACTCTTACATAACACAGTATCATAACACAGTATTGTGGTGTAGCACAAGTAATTGGGAAGAACTGTTTTATCTCCCATCTGCTGCTGATATACTGGGCTTTCCTGAGTGATGGCCTTCTTAAAGGTCCCTGTCTTCCATTCACAACACTAGTTGCTGTCTGCACTGAGCTGGAGTTTTTCCTTATTAACACTCCTGAAAAAGCACTGTAAGATTAACTATCTAAAGTACCTGTTTAATTGCACTGGCAGAGCTATTCAGACTGACCTTACCTCAGCAAAATAGTGACAGAGGTACATTTGCCTCTCATACAAAGAAGGAAAAGCAGGAAGACTATGCAGGACTAAACTCATCACAAGATTTGAGCTATCTATCCACAGGTTACCGTGACTAACATTTCCTTGAATTCTAGTTGGCTGTCCCAAGTCTTCAGGAAAAAGCCATCAAAGGCACTAATCACCACAAAGTTTCACACCATCACAACAAAACACAAAGCATCTGTGTTCTAAAAATACATTTTAAAATTACTTCGTATTTGTGTAAAATAGGCCTTCAGAAAATGTTACGAAATGGAGCCTTAATGCAACTCTCAACACCAAAGTTACAGCAGACAATTTGTGTGTCAAGTTTCAGATTGGGAATGGCTGGAAGTCATTATTGTGCTAACAGACTTTTTGCTTCAGTACCATCTTTCTTCCTCTCCTCCTTCCCTGCTTGCAAATGAGGGATAAATAAGATCATTGATTTTAATTGAGATGCAGTACACTCTGTGCACAGGGTAAGGGGGCAGAGTGATGCATCATCTTAATACTCAAGACAGGGCATGTCACTTTGTGCCGGAACTGTGCTATGAGTTAGCTGCACAAAAATTAATGTTAAGACTTTCAAGGAAGGAACTTCATTTGCACCATATTGACAGAGAAATGGAAATTAAATAAAACTAAAATATTTCCCCCTCTGAAAATCTAAGCCTAAATCCAAATATCTTTTATTTTGATGATATAACCCATTGCCAAGCATAATTTGGGGTTTTACATTTTCCAGTGCAAAATGTCACTGGTTTAGAACTTGAGAGGAAGTACCCTATACTTCTCTGCTTCTTAAAGTAATATTCAGCATCTTTCCTATTTTTAAAATGGAAGAAGTAAAATAGCAGCCTTTTCGTATTTATTTTCTAGTATTTCAGCTTTTATCACATGTAGCCTCATTTATATGTTGAGTGAAGTGTTCAGTCAGTGATCTCTTTTTTTCTTTCAAGGATACTTAACCAGAATTTCCTGGTCTATCTAAAACCTTCTTGGTATATTAAGCTGAGTGAAAGTAATGGTGCTGCATTAATTTTGAAGTTTTCTTTCAGGAGTTCATCAAGTCTAATATCTGTTGCTTTATTTAACTGTGATGTAGTTAATAATCCTTCTTCACATAAGGTGCTGAATCTTGTGGAGATGCTTTTCTTCCTCCACATCTGATCAACCTCCAGTCAACTCTTCAAATGTTGTTATAATACGTAGTGCTGAACAGCTATCAGCTAGCTATTTTTTCACTTTTTTTCTGCCCTTGTTCTGGTCAAAAGTCCCACAGCTCTCTTACAGAACATGGGTAGTGTTGGGTTTTGTTCAAATATCATCTTAATTTTTAAAATGCATGGTTTACAAATATATTCCTCCTGTGGGCTCCAGTCAGTTGTCACTTCCCACTTCACTGTTGCAAGCTAACACACCATGGCTATGCTGATCCACCCTCTGAAGCATCTGTGGTTCAGTATGAGATCAAAAAATGGAAGCATTAGTTAAGTGAAAGCTTTTATATCCATCTCTCAGACAATTTCAAGATACCAATGACTATGCTACTGTAAGCACTGGTACCCAATGCAATACCTGTGAATACATTAGGTATGAAATAGTGAATATATACATACAGAATTCAGTGCAGAGTGGTCATTTATGTTTTATCTCAGTGATAATGACAGCAGGTGCTGTTCTGCAAAGCTAATAAAATATCAATATTAATTACTGAGGACTACATTACAGAGTTGTACAAAGTCACTAATTGGTATTTCTGTTCTACAGTTATGCACAGAACCTGGAATATTCTCCCAAGATCAGCCTTTATGTTTATTTCCCATACCACTTACTCTTTTCTTAGTTAAGTGATAACTAACAAAACTGCATTGTTGAATTATTAATGAAACCATAGCTTTTCTTGTTTCACGCTAAGATTCCTTCATAATTCTAAGTGGACTTCAGCCTGATTTTCAAATACTGTAGAGTGGTTGCAAGCCTAACCTACCTCTACATTACCTCCATGTTTTATTTTTCATTGTTGTTTTAAACTAGAGTTGATGAAAGAGGAAAACCTTTTCTGGATGATTTTAAATGGTTTAAAATGTGTTAACTGTTGGATTAAAAGGTAGTCTTGAAATCACAGAACTAATCAACCATATTTCCTAAAAAAAGCTTAAGTTTTACATCTCTGTTCAGTGGGAAGACAAAATATCAAACCCAGTCACCCAAATGGAGAGAAGAGTCATATACTTAAAAACATTTTTACTGCTGACTTCACAATTAACTCTTAGGCAATATAGGAAGATATGAACTTTGATGATTTTACTGCAAGCACACTTGAACTTTCCAACACACAAAATACCAGTTGCAACTGAACTAAACTTTCTTCCATTTCTTTTTCCCCCCTCCCTTTTCCTAATTACTTCAGGGGAACACATTTTGATACCTAGCTTATCTCTAAAAGCATTTAGCTTGAATTGGAAGCAGAATCAAACTTTTCATAACTAAAATCCTGAACAGAATCCAAGAAATTATGGCCCTATAAGCATGAGTTTTTCATATTTTAACATTCAAGTAATGAATTTTGAGTCCAAGTTTACTAGTAAGCTTCACTAGTCTGTAAAGACTCCCCCTCCTCTCTTCTACTCCACTCTGTCTAACTTCTGAAGTTTAGAAACTGAACTTATGTTACTGAAGCAATCCTTCAATATGCAGCATGAAAGCACAGCAAAGTGCTCCTTTGCCACTTGTTGCAAGAGTGAAGACAGGAATGAATTTCTCTAAGACGAGGTGAAGATATAAAAGGTTATTTAAAGATTGGGTTTTGGGGAAAGACTACTTAAAAGATTGAACTACAGATCTATTCGCCTCCGTAGCTCTCCGTAATCTGATCTCTCTGACAATTTTGAACTCGTTAAGAAACTTCAGCTTCATTTGAAAGAGAATAGATGAAAGATGATGAAAATACATGAATGGTAATGTTCTACAAGTGACTTGTTCACCCTTCCTAGCCACTGGAAAGGAGATGAGAGTATATTTGCAGACTTGCATGTCAGAAGGAGAAGGGGTAGGGGGTAAACACACGTTTTATTTAAGACTGTCCATGCATTGTTAAACAGAGCTCCTACCTTGCACCCAAGCAATCCACTGGCTCACAACCATGCTGGCTGAAGCAGAAAGTCATACCCAAAGCTGTAAGGGTTGAAGAGTAAGGTTTGCATAGCTATACTTAAGGGTGAGCCAGCAGGGGCTGTTAGCTATAGTTAAACGGGCAGTCAACCTCAAATGCTTTTGAATGGATTGGACACTCTCTACTACCAGCTCAGGGATCCAAATACCAATGATGAGTGTAGGATGTAAATGTGTAAGAAGTTCTACTTTGAGCAACCTTCAATACCTAGAGGGAACCAGGAAGAGCTACTGGCTGCTGATAGTTCTGCTGCATTGAGACTTCTAAGGCAATAGCTCTCTGGAAACATTTCTGTTCCAGAAGCACCACACCCTGCCCACAAGTCAGGAACATAGATCTTAGCCTGCATGTTTGCAGGCTCAGCCTAAGAGATCCAAAACATAGAAGCACCAGCTGAACTAATTTCCCCAAATCAGTTTCAGTTTCACACTCCAGTCACATATGTGGCTCTTACATGCAAAACCTTTAGACTTAAAAGCAGGTGATAACGATATGTTGAAGATCATTGGAAGCTAATTATAGGCAGTCAGGTCCTCTTACTGCTCTTCGTAAGACAGTTTATTTAAGCCATGCATTGTAATCAACCCACATTTCTTGTGCGAGTGCATTGCATAAATGTGTTTTTAAGGAAAAAATTGCATCACGTCCTACATGTGTAACAGAGAGGTCTATTCATCCTTGGTGTTCTATTTTCAACAGCTGCTTCATACCCATGTATTTTAAAAGACACTGTGGTGCTGCTTCAAAATCTCTAGGATTAAAGCCATGATCTAAAAGCTTATTCAAGTCATGTTGAAACACAGCAAGCTGTGAGGCTGAACACAGCCTGACAACTAGTCTATTGTAGAAATGAAAGTTATTTTAGGAATCTAGCATATATGACCTACATGTAAGGTCAAAGTGAGTAGACCTCATAGTTAGTTCAACTGTACTGCATCTAGCAGCTCTCACATCAAGTAGAATCCTAGGAAATACAGGTAATGCTGGTAAATTATCTCTTTCCTGACAGATCTTGGAGAGCATACATGCTGCCATAACAAGAATACACATACTATCCTCTTCAAACTTCTCTCACACCAACACCACATCCTTTGCTTTTTGAAATACTTTAAGCTAATGCACTTATTTTGCAACTAGGATTCCTAAATATCCACCTTTGAAAATTCCTACTGCATACTTAGTGTGCATATCTCCAAAGATCATCAGTTTTCAAATGTTTTCTGTGAACTTCATTTTCAGAGATATTTAAGTTTAAAACATACTGCCAAAACTTTTGAAGAAATAGAAACTGAAGAAAACAAGGAATGAAGTCTTTGTTAAACTGAACTCCCATGCAAAATGAACCCTGCAGTTGTCAGCAAATCCCCAATTCTCAAGTTGTTAAATAAAAAAAAGAACATACAATTGGTTTGGAAAATGAAAAAGCCAAGGGCTAGTCCCAACCTGGAGGCAAGCAGAAAATCCTGGATTTTTAAGACACTTGAAAACTGAACAAACTTCATTTCCTTTTCCTGTATCTGTGTTATCACAGTACTTAAATGGCTGAAGCTACAAACAAAAACATCACAATAAAAGGTTTATATAAATTTTGTACATATTTTCACTCTTGGAATATAGAGATCACAGGATATCATCTGTGTTTGGTGTGTGACTACATCATCTGTATCTTCAAAACTCCTGAGACTTGTTTCTAGCTGAAGAGCAACTACTTTAATTTCTAAAACATGGGCACAATACTGTCAAAACTGTTCTATCTAGGCTTCCTAGATAGCATTCAACTCAAAAGCCAGACCTGTCAGTTATAACTACCAATGCCTTTGAACGTTTGGTTTGTTTTGCTAAGGCAGTCCTTGGTTAAAAGTGGATAGCTATGTCCTCTGGCAGCGAAGATATGAAAGCCACTTCCATTTGCTAGAATCCTAATTTCTGGCCATTCAATAATAATCTCCATTCTTGGTACTAGACAGAGAAGACTTAAGTTTCGTATTACCCCAAATAGCCTCAAGAGGATTTCAAAATCATTTCAGCAGATGTCTAGCTGGCAAATTACAAGAGTTCCCATCGTAGAGGAGCAGCACAGTTACTTTTGACTATGCATATCGATATCTGTCAGCAGAATGCCCCCAAAACGCCTGTGGTTAAAACATGAAACCAAACCTGAAAGGAGAACCAGCTATAAGGATTAATAAATACTGTAATGCAAAATCCATAGTATCAGGTTTGAGCTACTGCCTGTGGCTTTATGTTAACTTCACCTCATTTTTCAAATGGGGCGTCATAACTAGCATACAGTTCTCAAGACAATTCTGAACTGGAAGATTACATCTCAGTTACAAACAATTTATCCAAACAGACAAAGTTGTCTTGGGGCCAGTAAAACAATTGCTTTTGTCTGTAAAATTCAGTTTTGAGTGTAACAGTGTTGCCTAGGGAAAGATCCTTGTCCTTGGCCAGCTCTTATTTTTCACCGCTGAAGGCACACATGCACACAGTACCACCAACAGCCAAGTCTTGCCCAAAATACAAACAGCAATAAAGAGCACTTCCAGAACTGATAAATAATAACAAAACACTTCTAAAGTACTGACACCTTAAAGACATTTCCAGTCCAACTCTCTAGCAATCAAATCTCCAAGTTTCTCTTAGTGCTCTATGCATCTATGTCCTTCAGAAACACACCAGCAATGGGTACATGTGTCTCTGAAAGAGATGGTTCTTTGTGCAATAGGGTTTGCACAACACCTGCATTTTCAGAAAACACAGAATCATGCATTCCAGGGGATGAAGCATCCCAATATCCAGAAAAATAAGTTCTGCAAGCCTGGTGAAACAAAGAATTAAAAATAAATTCTAAAAATAAATAACAAAAAACAGAATTCAAAAGAACTATCCACAACAGATTTACATTGCTTTTCTACTTAAAAGTGTCCAGAACAAGATGATTTAGAAAGAGTTCACAAAAAAAGAGGGTCCACTAGCACAAGCTACTCACAATTTTTTTTTCTTCTTCCTGGCATATATAAATGAGTTTAGTTGTACACATAATTTCATATATTTTTATAGTTTACTATCCTTTTGAAATACCATAGTTCATATTCTCCAGCTGTATTAATAATCTTTTCCTGATTTTGCTTTATCAAGGCCCAACTTGACACTTAGCAGCATTGACTTCCACACCTTAATTGTATGACCCCAGAGTAAGGCTTTCTGCCTCTAACCAGTTTTAACAATGTATTTTATTACATCAACATCAGCTCCTGGTGTTTTTGTTCCTAAACAAATAACGTTCTTCCACTTAGGTAACCTACATGGTATATTCTGCATGATTTATTTCACATTCATGTTTGAAGGCTTTATTCAGGTCAACAAGCCCCAATGACAGCAGACAATAAAAAGTTTTATTGGACTTTATGAGCACATCTTCACCAACATCTCATTATTTTCAAATTAAATAAATGCTATGTTCATGCTGTTACACAGTGGGATGAAAGACTTCTTTGGATCATCTACACTAACAGCAATTCCAATTTCCTTCTTCAGGCCAGATCTGGAGGCAGAGTGGCACATTCTGGCACTGCGAAACATAGTGTGGGCAGCTAAGCTCCACACATGCTATGTCACGCTGGGTGTCCAATATTCAAAAAAAAAAAAAAAGGGAAAAGGTTAAGACTGTTTAAACTCATTAATTATGCTCATTTTTTAGTTTCAGATCACTGAGTTTTCAAATAGCTATGTAGACATAATATTTTTGATCAGGTAATCTACTGGTTTTGCCCATGCTTTCTCCAAATTAGGACACATATCAAGGTTTGGTCCACTGAGAAGCAGCCACTCTTAGCAACAATAACTTCTTCACTCAAACCAGTAACTGCCATTAAATTTAGCACATCAGTAAAGCAGTCACACATGCAGACACTTGTCTCAGCAGAGACTTCCAGTCACTAGTGTTTATCGTCAGGTGAAGCAGGTGTTTGCCTAAGACCTCCACTGCCATCATGTTTTATTCCTTGTGATTTGACTACAAGGAACAGGAGAGCAAAACTGATCTGTGCTCTCACACAACCAGGAAAAAAAAAAGAAAAAGTAAAAGAAAATCTCAGCTGGGAGGTGGCACAGGCAGCTTTGCCTTCCAGCTCAGTCCAGGGACCTCACTCCTTTCCAGCCTCTCCTTGGCTGCAGGGGAACAGCAAGCAGCACTGCTCTCAGCTGAAAGGCAGCAGAGGCTTCCTCTCCTGCCCAGTGAAAGGGCAAGCGACAAAGAAGTCATGCAGCCTGGCTGTGATTGCAGCAGGATGACATCAGGTATAGGACTGGCAGGTAGCCCCTGTCCACAGCTGTGATTCACCCTTCATATCTATACTGCACATTAAAATTGATGTCAGTCTCTGGCCTGAGATTTCAAACCACATCAGCAGCTCACAGTCTCAGCTCAGATATATGACATCTAACATAAACTGGAGCCTAAGCCGAGACTATAAATTAAGTCAAAATGCAGCTTAGACTTCTCCGTTACCCGCAAGGGGGGAAGGGGGAAGAGTTGAGTACTCAATGATTTTTTTCACTCATAGAGTATAAGAAATCCCTTACTGGGCCAGGCCCCACAGTGCACCTTCCCCAGAGGCAGTAGAACACTTGATAATACTGCTTCACAGTATTACAGTATGTTAGGAGTTGGAAGGGACCTTGAAAGATCATCTAGTCCAACCCCCCTGCCAGAGCGGGATTCCCTAAGACTAGGTCACAACAAAGCTTCCCTTACAGGGAGTTGAACCGAGTCCCAGGGATGAGAACGTTGAATCCTAACCCCTAGACCACCTCCTTGCAGTCTATTTAACTCTTTCGCTCCCCTAGAACCTACAAGAACTGGATTATGGATGCTGAAAAGCATATCTCTGTGCATCCCCTATCTGCTTATTAAAAAAAGTACTTTATCTGTTTCTAATTATTCATATCTGTTTCCTAGCTCTTCTGTAGTGAAATTTAGTGAGTAACAGTTAATCTCTTGCGCCAGTTCTATAAGCCTCAGTCATAGCCTACCACAAACATTTCTGCTCCAAACTAAAGAACTCAGTCTCCGTGATAAGGCAACTTCTTGTTCCCTTTGTCATTTTAACAATGTACAACAGCTACAGCCCAGTCCCCTGTGTCTGTCTTGAAACATGGAAGCAAGGACAATGTGATTCTCAAGGAATCATAGGTAACACAGGAATGAGCTAATGCCAACAAATAAGAATCGCCTCCTGACCAGAGGGATGGCAGGGGGGGCAGTGAAGGTAACCTAAGAATAATTAGCATGATAAAAATCATACCCCTAGGAGCAGACCCTACATGCTAATGTCACAGTACCTCTGTGTAATGATCTAGCCACTAATCACAGCAGAAGCAGAAAGGCATTAGTTATATAACATACAAGTTCTGTGTAAGTTTTTCATTCATGTATGTGTATAAAAAAATCTGCAGCCTCTATGAAGAGGTGTGCTAGCTTTGAGAACTTTACTTGGCACCCCTTTCTGTACAGAGCTGCATTAAAAGTTAGAAGGTGGATCTGAGCTCTGCATGATCATTGGCTCCTGCACACCAGGCACAAACCTAAACCCCGGCTGAGACACAACAGCAGCACATTGCCTGTAACTGCCTCTAGTATTCAGCATGATTGGGCGGGTTGGGGCGGGGGGACGGGGACACCGACGAGAGAGTACTTTAAAAATAGGTTTGTTATTCATGTCAGCATGGCTTAAAGTGAGTCCCTCTAGGGTCCTGAACCATTTATTTTAAATAGGTCCAAACTATACCTAGTCCTCATTGTTGAAAAAAATGCCTCAAACCCCATGCATTTAAAGTGTCTTACACTAACAGGTTATAATTTCTATATTTGCAGAAAAACCCTTTTGTATCCTTCAGAAGTTTCACAAAATACCTGATTCCCATTTCAAAATGCAATCATCCTTCCTGTTTTTCAGATTATCTCTAACTGTTGTCTTTTGTACAGTTGATCAAACAAAACCCAAGCTATTAAGAATCCTATCGTCAATGTATCTCTACTGACTGAAATTATATAACTGCAGCTATCTATATAAAATGGCTTTAAGAAAGCCTTGCTTGATCCAGATTGGAATAAAAGAATCCTCTAAAATAACACTTCACCACCTGGTGAATTAATCAGAACTGTTTCATTGCTGTTAGTAAGCCTGAAAGACAGGAAGATGTGCTTGAGTCCTAGAATATTAGCTGCATGAAAAAGAGACTCCAAAATAAACAAAGTTACCAAATCAACATTTCCTTTTCTCCATTTCAGTCTCCTAACCCCATGAAACAAACAAGTTATCCAATCTTTTGTTTTCTTGAATATTTTGCAATTCTTGAAAATTTTATTTTTACTCTCAGCCTTCGGCACAAAATTTAGGACTCTTATCTCCTTTCCTTGATGAACCAGGAAATATTAAAATAGACATTACATGTGTGATTTCTTAAATAAATCAATTAGTCTTCCTTGCTGTGGGCACTGTTATGTCCATTTAAATGCAACTAAGTACTCTGGCTGCAAAAAAATATTAGAGAAACAGTAACCCTTATCTATTAGAGATGAAAAGGGAACCAGAGTTAAATGCTACTGGATGGCTCAACGTGCACCACCAGATTATGGTGGAGGTGAGGAGAGAAGTGCAGCATGGAAATAGAGTAGGAAGGAAAAAGAAGGGCAAAGGCTCACAGCCTTCTTTGCAGCTTACACTGTTACTTCGGCATCTACGTAGATTGAGAGAATATTAACTCATTTCAATGTAGAATTATCCATTCTCTGACTCCTGTGCGGGTATAATATAAATCAATTTTAACTTTGCAATAACTTGTAATTACATCCTTTTAAAAAAAATGTTTAAATATCAGTGAGTTACACTGACAACCTGACAGCCTTATGCAGCTGTCAGAGCTGAACTTCAGAATCATGTGTATTGGGTTGCCTGCTGTTTAAGGTTTACTCTTCTTTTGTCAGCTCGCAGAGCATGCTTTTCCTCCTTCTGCAGAAAATAAGTGTGTTTTCAATATCCTTCAAGAGATTTTCGTTGTTCCCTTGAACCTTATGTGTTAAGGGCACAACTAGACAAGCATTTATTCCATTATCAAGAAAAACTCATAAATGTTCAGTGACTTCTGAAATTACTTCTAAATGAGGAGTGGCATTTACTTTAAAAAGAAAATAGTTATCATTAATTTTCACATCTGACATAGTAAACAGATTCTACACCATTAACTTTACCATGCCTGGGAATAAAAGTAGAAAAGCACTGAACCAACCTTCCTCCCTTCCAAATTTCTCCCTTTATAGTGTGAGGTGTGCCTGACCTAGAAATACATTTCATTCAAATAGAGGATAGAGACTAACAGTCTTTGCGTGGCATAGGTGGAGAGACAGAGAAGAATGTCAAACAGGAAAGTTTTCTTTGGCCACTCATTTGGAAAAAAACACAGCCACTTTAATTCCTATCGGTGAAAAATAGCCTGTTATGTTGCTGCTTTTTGATTTTTTTTCATGCTGTATGCTAGCTTTCAGGTCCCTTTCCCTTTCACATTCTCAGTATAAAAAATACCCACACTCAAAACCACACCCCCACACACACACACCCCCGGCTAAAAAAACACCAAAAAACCTTCAAAAACACTGAGGGGGAAAAAAACACAAACAAAACCAAAAAACAAACCACCCAAAAGCAAAAAGCCCAAACCCTCAGAGTGATAGTGATCCCTCCAGACCTACTGATACTTGACATACATGACAGAAGGGTACAAACTTAAAAATGGACCAGAATGAAGCAAGTGCTCTATGATCAGCAATCTAAAATCCCCAGACTCTCATGGCTGAGCTGAATTGTAAAAGCCAAAATTAGAGAAAAAGCAGTGTTAACCTAACCTTCCTGTAATGAAATAAAGAAAATCTTCCCTAAAACCCTACCAAAAATAAAATTTAAAAAAAAAAAAAACACAAAAAGACTACTGAATTTAAACAATATATTCATGGAAGAACTGCATTAGACCACATTTTTTATTTAGTTAAGCCACTGATTCATTCAGCACCATCTTATTTTGTGAACCGATCAAATCCTCAGAATTATGAAGATCTCACTTCATTCTAAAAATACGGCTACATTAGGTTGCTTTCTTTCCTAAAGAGATGACAGTTCAATTATATGTGCATCTGAGAACCACAGAATCATTATGGTTGGAAAGGACCCTCAAGATCATCTAGTCCAACTGATAGCCCTACACTACTCTTATCCCTAAATCATCCCCTGAAGAAACACATCAATTCTCTTCTTAAAAACCTCCAGGGATGGTGACTCCACCACCTCCCTAGGCAGCCTATTCTGATATCTCACCACTCTTTCAGTAAAGAAATTCTTCCTAATATCTAATCTAAACCTACCCTGGCACAACTTAAGCCCATTCCCTCTAGTCCTGTCACTAGTCACAAGGGAGAAGAAGCCAACACCCGCCTCCCTAGAATGACCTTTAAGTAGCTGAAGAGAGCGATAAAGTCCCCCCTCAGCCTCCTCTTCTCCAGGCTAAACAACCCCAGCTCCCTAAGCCTCTCCTCTTAAGGCCTGTTTTCCAGACCCCTGACTAGCTTAGTTGCCCTTCTCTGCACCCTCTCTAGTAGCTCAATGTCCTTCCTAAACTGCGGTGCCCAAAACTGTACACAGTACTCGAGGTGTGGCCTCACCAGTGCCGTGTACAACGGCAAGATCACCTCCCTGCTCCTGCTGGTCACACTATTCCTGATACAAGCCAGTATCTCTTCAAGTAACTGTTCATTCAATTTTCAGGCAGTCTACTTTTGCATTTTTGCCAGGAGATTTCAACCATAGCCTATCAACAGGCTAGCAAACTCAAATTTATAATTTCATGCACACACCCCATTTGCACAGCACCATAGTTACTGCATTTTTCGTTTGATACAAACCCTAGCAGAAGGTTAACGTAGGATGGACTCCCAAAAAGTGAAACTGAAAGGCAGATTTGGAGTAGGAGGAGCTGTTGATCACATATGCCTGATGGTAACAGATTATATTCTTTTAAGGAGTGTCAGAAAGTAAGAAAAGAATGAATGTGTTGAACACTATCATGAGAAAACTTAGGAACAGGATGTTCTCCCTGCAGTTTTCATTTCCAACCATTGAGATTACAAACATTAAAAATGTAGAATACTGTTTCCTGGATTCACAAATACAGGTAAAGTGGGAAAGCTAAGTAAAAGTAATTTACATTAATAAATAAGTGTCCCATTGTCTAATTTCTTCTTTCAGCTAGAAGACAGAAAGAGTATATAGAATATCTTGAGTGAGAAGAGACCCACAGGGATCATCAGGTCCAACTCCTGATTACCTGCTGGATGTGTTTAAAGTTTGCAAGTTATCATGGCTACATTCAGACAAACCTAGTTAATATAATAAAATCCAAGCCTGTTTTTTTGGAGGTACACACACCACAATTTAAGACATGAAAAAACCTAACTCAAGACCACTCACGCTTTGCAGGTGTTTCAGAACGCGCTGTTTAACTATTAACTAATATATGAAAAGGTATTAAAAAACAAACCTAATAACTTACACTAACTCTCCAAATCAAATTTTTTAAATCTATGAATATAAGTAATAAAAAAACCTCAAATGAGATTACTGCAGCAGCCACTTGAAACCTCTTCCATGTAGGGACTTCACTAAATAAAAAAACATTTACTTCAAAGTGAAAAACATCACAGAAGCCAGTACCACTATTGTAATAAATGCCCTCTTCTCCTCACCCTTCAAATGAACAACAGTCTTCATATAGTAATGTGATTACTCATCCTCAGCCAAGAGCTAGTACCTCTAAATTAAAAATCTCCTCAGACAGAAGAGCTATGAAGGGTGTTTTACACTCCTTGTCCCACATCTTGCAGTCCTTTCCCTGCATTAACCACTAGCAGTGTGCCCCAACTCAGCCAGGCTTTGCCTTGGGTTGAATGCACTTTTCTAGAAGCCGTGAGAGAAGAGTCTGTGCTTTAAACCCTCCAACAACATGCAGAGAAAAACCCCACAATGGTTAGGCTGCTGTGCAAAGGTAGGCACAAGAACCTCAGCAGGCTCATTTTTGCAATAAGAGGAAAACTGTGCTTCCTTCAAGAATGGTACACGTGTTAATGTTTACTGATAGGGTACAGTCAGCTGCAACCCCAACCACAAGCAAAGGTGGTACAGTACCCAAAGTCAAGTGTATTCAAGTAAACACCTTAGCCCAGAGAAAGAGAAGCAGGGTGGCTGCCTCCCTGGATGGCAGGTGCATCCCCAAGCCATGCACACAAATTCATTGTCCCTTCATAGAAAATGATTGCACTCAAAAAAAAGTAAACATCTCAACCAGGCAGAAGTCAGGTAATTAATATTTAAATGCTACATATTTGGAATAAATATTGGAAGTTATGAAGGTGTCTCAGGTAAATACTACAAGATGCATTCAGACATATTTCTGGAAAATTAAGGTGCTGGCAGGTGAGGTTGTGCACAGTCATGACAAGTTTGGAAAATCCTGCCTGGCTTTTGTGCCCTGCCCTTCCATTTTCTTTTTCTGCTGAGACAATGGCAACCTCTCCTACCAATTTCGGTCCCTGGGGAAAGTGAGAACAAGACTGACAGTTAGGTCTGAAGCTACAGGATCTTAAAACGCTTGTCTCTGCTCAAACCCTAGGATGCAGAACTGCCCCTCCTCAGCCTGAAGGACACGAAGTCCCCTGGGATGTGAGGCACAGTGGCCGTCTCCTGCTGAGCCCCACTTCCCGGCGGTTACCATAGCAGTGAAAGGCAAACCTAGCAACAGGCACACAAGCCTCTGAAGTACACAANCCCCCAAAAAAAAGGTATACTGTGTTTCAAGAATGTTAAGGTTGTCCTTTTTTGTTCAGACACACAAGAATGGATTTAATTACTGTTAAAATTAGAAGATAAGTTCTGTACCATGGTAGAATAGAAGTAGTTTCAAGCAATATTTGCCTTTTGATATGCCTTTTGTAAGTACTCTTCTGGCAGATATTGACTACCTGAGTATTTATGCTAGGCATCGAAAACCAAAATAAGAGTTTAGCTTTTATTTTAGGCTGGCTTTGTCTCGTAACAGTGATTGCCTTCTTAGTGAAAAGAATGCGGTTGTAGAGCAGTCTGTTAGCTTCTGGTAGCATCACAAGCAGAGATTATTTGTGCCTGTTAAAAATTAATAGTGCTATAGTTCAGGATCCTTGCCTTCCATTTTTATGTGCTTATCCACATAGTTCTTCAAAACATACCTTACGTGTCTTCAGAGGCATATTCACTTTGATTCCAAAATTATTTATCTATGTCTTCAGCTTCAAAACCTTGCCTACTAAAATTTTCTCTTGGTAACATGTAGTTGAAGAGACAGCCAAGAGGGGAATACTATGAGCATGAATCATTAGATTTCTGCAAATTTCACAGTTAAATATACTCTACGTAATGCGGATACAACCCTTTTATAAACATGGTATAAATTTCTGTAGGTCAAATGCACATGAGGGAGGCTTCAAGAAACAGAGGAATGTTTTACTATCACTACCTTCTCTCAACTAAAGGGGTTTTTCTCTGGCTCCAATTACTTTTTTCTGAACAAAATGTATCTACAGAAGGAATCCTTAGGTAATCATTCTTTTCTTCTGAAATCACAGCCTCTGAATTACATGAAGATCGCTAGAGGATATTCCTAACAGCAGCACCCAGCCAGGTTTCGCAGGTCACCTCTTTTCAGATAATTTCGGGGTGAAGTGTTTCCACTCGCTGCCTTGTGAAATTTTGGTGGGATTGATTTGGCTTGTTTACCTGTTATGATAAATTATTTAGATAAAACGCTTCTCATTCATGAGTCAGAAAAAAACCCAGGATGTTCTACCAAGTTCCCAGTTAAAGCAGTCTAATGTTAATTCCTGCTAAATTTAAGCATGTATCAACTTGGAAAGGGGGTGGGCAGAAAGGAAGATATTTCCCAAATGCTAGTGTTTGGCTAAGAAGCAATGCTCCTTAGATGAGGGGGCAAAAATAGCATGGAGTATATCTTTGTGTGAAAACAAAATAATGCAATTATGTATTTTAGAGGCTTATCATTAAAGTGGACTCATACTGAAGCATTAATTCTCTGTAAGCAATCAAAACATGACTATGAACCTCCCCACAACTCCAAACTAGCATGCTCAAAGGCTGATTAGAAGCTTTTTGAAGGTTATTTAATCTGGTAGTTCCCCTGATGAATTGCTGACTGTTCACATTCCTGTTGATATATCTGGAATCACAACTCATTAAATTGTTTCTATTTGCAATTGGTCTTTTCAGTGAAGGTGCTTGTGAATTAGAAACCCTTCCC